>OY740783.1:75538181-76207792 GCA_963514005.1 Raja brachyura | reverse complement strand
TGTCACGAACAAATGCCTGAGATCTATTCACAGTGTTCATCATGTTCTGCATCAATGGACTACTCCTGGATACATAGTTTTTAGTTTAGTTTAGTTTAGTTTTAGAGATACAGCGCGGATACAGGCCCTTCAGCTCACCGAGTCCGCACGGACCAGTAATGCCCGCATATTACCACACTAGAGACAATTTACATATACCAAGTATACAAACCCAAACCAATTAACCTACAAACCTGTACGTCTTTGAAGTGTGGGTGGAAACCGAAGATCTCGGAGGAAACCCACCCACGTGGTCACGGGGAGAACATACAAATTCCTACAGACGGTACCCGTAGTCAGGAATGAACCCGGATCTCCGGCACTGCAAGCGCTGTAATGCAACAACTCTACCGCTGCGCCACCGTGCCTCCACCAGCAGAGTTACTGATACATGGACCATCCTCTACATCAGGAGGATGGGCCAAATATTGATGTTCTTTTTATTTCTGTGTTTCCTGAGACATTATTTATTTAACTGCAAAGGATTGCAAATACTTTTTCTTATCATAAGAACAAACATGAGAGCAGAAGCTGCAACCTGACCTAAGGGTCCACGCCCTTTTTGGTTAGACAAAGGGGTCCCCAATCCCTGCTGAATATTACAAGAATAAATCCTATTCCAAAGCAGAATCACTTTAAGGATTCGGATTACTTTGTTTCATTCCTGGCCTCAATGCTGTTCAAACTATTAATGTGTGTTAGTATTCCAGCCCGGTAACGCCACCCTGACTTATGATTATTCTCTTCGGTGTAATTCATTCAATGATAATGTATTCTGAAGATGTTCGAAACTGGATTCCAAAAGATCAATATTTCTGTTTATTTACAGATTTTGATGGCAGATTAATTTCTCTTGAGCACAGTCAGGAATTAATGTTGCAAAACAGAGCACATAGGAATTTGTATGGGCGAAAGAGGGATCAATGAATCAGCTGCCTAAAAGTAAGAATATATTTTCAACCATGCTGCAAAGGTGATTTTGTTCAATATGTATGGTGGCCACAGTTTAAAATCGTACAGCCCTGCTTGTGAAGTGCTAAATCCTCAGAGCTCATGTTGTTCACATTAAAAAGGACTGCTTGGCATCGTCCCTGTGATCAGTCAAAATGAAAGTAGTTTGTTTTGCACATCAGTTCGTTTTTATTTTAATGTTGCCTGAAGTTGCCAAGATTATACCTGTGCAAAGTCGAAATTGAAAAGTACAGTAATGTTGACGCATAGTATTAGCTTTTAGCTTGAAATGGTTTTGTCATTATGCATTTTTAAATTGTGACATGCAATAAAATGTTTTGACATAAGGCATAACTTTTCTTATCTGAAAGTTCTAACTTTCAAATTACTCCAAGTCAATGTTTAGATGAAAGCCGAACTAAAACAAAAGCGCTTGCAAATAATAGTTAGCACAATTAAAAGTCTTGAATGAAGAGTTAGTCAAATATCTATCTGCATTATCTCTTACTTAGCTGAGAACAGTTAAACTGAGGGGTATAATTCAATTGGCTCCCACTGCATGTTTCATCTTAACAGCTGATTCCATTTGCTATTGCAGCATATACAATTCTTTGGCTAATGTATTTTGAAATGATTCTTCTTTAAAGAATTGTGAGAAAATCCATTACCATCTAAAGGAAATTTATTTTCAATTTTGCCTTTCTTCAATTGAAATGAAGTTGAGAGTTTGAGGGAATATAACCTGAATCGTGTGTTATTATCAAGTTTACTGGCACAATTCCCTTTGCGTACAGAGCTCCCCATTTCAAATTAAATCTTCCTGATTTGCTTAATATCAAGGCAATGTTTTTTAAGCTTGGGGGTGGCTGATTTATTTTTTTCCTCTTGGTGGAGATATTTAAACTTGTCATATATTAGTAATAAATATTACAATGTTTGCCACATTTCATGAAGATCCCATGAAGAATAATAAAGAGTGAGCTGCATTCACTGGTCCGAGCGTGATACCTCTTGAGTGCAGAAACTAAATATACAGTGGGTGTATACAGAGCAGTGCAGCACAGGAATAGGCCCTTCACCCCACTGTCCATGTGCAACATGATGTTAGGCCAAACTATTCCCCTATGCCTGCACGTGATCCCTATCCCTCCTACCCTGCATATTCATGTACCTATCTAAAAATCTCTTAAAATGACACCATTGTATCTGCTTCCAGCACTGCTCCTGGAAGTGCATTCCAGGCATTCACCACTCTCTGTGTAAAAAGAACTTGCCCTGCTCATCTCCTTTAAATTTTTCCCCTTCACCTTTAAGCTCTGCCCTCTAGTCATTGACGTTTCAATCTAGGGAAAAAAATCCTGACTGTCTAGCGTATCAATGCTACTCAACATTTTATAAACTGCCATCAGATTTCTCATCAACCTCCTCCATTTTAGAGAAAACACTCCAAGTTAGTCCAACATCACCTTGTAACGAATACCCTCTCATAAGGCAGCATTCTGGTAAACTCTTCTGCATGGCCTCTACATCCATCTTGTAATAGGAGAACCAACAAAACAGACTGTCAGTTTCGAGTGTAGGAAGCGACTGCAGAAGCTGGTTTACACTGAAGGTAGACACAAAATGCTGGAGTAATTCTGCGGGAAAGGCAACATCTCTGGAGAGAAGGAATGGCTGACGTTTCGGGTCGAGACCCTTCTTCAGACTGAGAGTCAGGAGCGAGAGATATGAAAGTGTACGGTGTAAAAACGAGCGTTCAATGTGGACGGAGATCAAGGACAAGAGAGTATGGATCATTGTTAGCTAAGGAGAAGGTGACAACGAGGCATACAATCAGTAAAATTAAATCAGTAAAATTAGTCAGATAACTAGGATGGGGAGGGATGGAGAGAGAGGGAAAGCAAGGGTTATTTGAAGTTAGAGAAGTCAATATTCATTCCGTTGTGTTGTAAGCTACCCAAGCGAAATATAAGGTACTGTTCCTCCAGTTTGCATTGTGCCTCACTCTGGCAGTGGAGGAGGCCCAGAACAGGAACATCAATATGGGAATGGGAGGGGGTGTTAAAGTGTTTAGCAACCAGGAGATCTCATAGGCCCAGGCAGACTGAGCGGAGGTGTTCAGCGAAATGATCGCCGAGCCTGCACTTGGTCTCGCCGATATATATGTCCACACCGAGAACAGCAGATCCAGTAGATGAGGTTGGAGGAGAAACTCCAGCTTCAAACATTATCATTTTAAGGATCCAAAAACCAATTCAACAAATCATTCCAGTATTGCAATTCATATTTCTTCTTTTTTTTTGCTATACTGCTATTTCAGGTTTTCTTTGTCTCTGTTCTACCCTTCACCACCCTCGATCAGCTGACAACTCCACCACAGGGAAAGACATTGTCGTGGAATCAACTCCACCACTTGTATTAATCTTTTTCTTCAGTTCTTCTATCTATCCTCTATCTCCTCTATCTATCCTCTTCATCAAATTATTTTATTTCCAATTTTTCCCTGTTTTAATGGTAGGTCATCAGCCAAAAATTTTGTAACAAGGAACTGCAGGTTTATACTAAAGATAGACTCAAAATCCTGGAGTAATTCAGCAGATCAGACAGCATCCCTGGAGAACATGGATATGCAACGTTTCAGGTTAGAACCCTTCTTCAGACGTTTCCTTTTTCAAAGACGCTGGCTGATCTGTTGCGTGTTCCCATCATTTGCTACTTAGATTAAGATTTCCAGAATCTGCAGTATTTTGGTTATGATTCCATGGCAATGTCCTTCACTGTTGGTTTGACAGACCCATTTCAGGTCCACAGACAGTAGCACAAGATCAAGTGAAGTGGGGCAGGGTGCCTCAGCATCGAAGCCATACCCCAAGAAACCATTGTTAGATGTCCATGTGATTAGCAACACTAAGAGGAAGCACTAAACCATAGGAGGTATTCTACAGACGGCACTTCAAGGCCCTTAACTAGGGTCCCTCAGTTACACTGCTGCCGATGGTGCTAGTTGAGTCCTGAAGGAAATGCCTGCAAAATAAGCTTGCAGCAAGTGGCAGGAATCTGACACAAGGACCCTACCAGCACCTCTAATGTTGTGAAGAAGATCAATGCTGCCAAAGAAACCTCATTTCTAACTAACATGCTCCATTGCAGCTGCATTTGTATCCTCCTGACTGAAGTCTTGTCCACAAGTTTCATGGACCTATTCTAATGGTTCTGATGTACTGTAACCAGAAGCTAACTGCATTTAGATTATGGATTGTTCACTGTTTTTTAGTCACCACTCTCCACTAATCAGTGGTGAATATATAGAGTAGAAACAAGGAACTGCAGATGCTGGTTTACACAATAGGATACAAAGTGCTGGAGTAACTCAGCGGGTCAGGCAGTATCTATGGAGAACACGGATAGATGACGTTTTGAATTGAGAACCTTATGACTGAACAGTCTGATCAGAAAAAGGGTCCAGATCCGGAACTTAACCTATCTATGTTTTCCAAAGATGCTGCCTGACCCTACAAGTTATTCCAGCACATTGTGTCTGTCAATGTTACATAGAATTTGGCTACTCTCAACAGAAATTCCTAATTTCAGGCCTTGAACCAGTCACCGAGGTATCTGTTACCATTTCCATTCACCTTGACATTACTGGCAAATTTCAACAGAGTTGGCTGTACCCCAACTTTTGATTTCTTATATAAAACATGATGCATATACAAAAATTATCAAATTGAGACATTGTTGAAGGGAGTTTGCCTGAGGCTCTTTGTCCATATTTGTTTTACAGTACAAGAGGAGTAGGGCAGAGGCAGTTGGTGGGGAGGTGGAAACATGGAAATATAGAAACATATAAAATAGGTACAGGAGTAGGCCATCTGGCCCTTTGAGCCAGTACCGCCATTCAATATGATCATTGCTGATCTTCAAAAATCAGTACCCCGTTCCTGCTTTTTTCCCATATCTCTTGATTCTTTTAACCCTAAGAGTTAAATCTAACTCTTTCTTGAAAACATCCAGTGAAGTGGCCTCCATTGCCTTTTGTGGCAGAAAATTCCACACATTCACAACTCTCTGGGTGGAAATGTTTTTCCTCAACTCAGTCCAAAATTGCCTCCCCATTATTCTTACACTGTGACCCGTGGTTCTGGACTCCCCCAACATCGGGAACATTTTTCCTGCAGGGGTATAGGGGAAAGGTGCTGGGGGGATGCATTTTATTGTTGAACTAAAAAAGGACTGAAATGTTTGGATAACAGTATTAAACAATCCCTGAACTCCAGCAACAAGTATGTCCTCGGCAGCTTTAGGCTGCAATCTGCTGGTACATCTAGCCAGTGCTGACAAATCTGGGTAGTGCCATGAACTCAAGGTTGAAGCATCAAACGAGCAGAAGCATCCAAAAGAAATAAATGCTACGTGCATTTCAAACACAGAAATGCTATAAACGCTCTGAATAATTTTAATCCATTTTTTGCCATTCCTTTATTTAGCAAGTCCTTTGTTATTACCAGATGCTTAGTGATGAACTAAATATGATGACATTTCATTTGGTATGCCATTTATTGATTTGTATTTGCAGCTCAATTTTATTTGACTGCCTCTCATTCTTGCTTGTTATATGCTGATTGCTTTTTCATCTGTTGGCTGAATAGTTATTTATTACTGCATTATGAATATAACATTTGAGCTAATCGCAAGCTTGCATGGCAAATATTTATTCATTTTGTATGACACCAGTAATATGTTGTGTTCAGTGCAATTAAGAATTTAAAAGCTTAAAATATGATGTGGGAAAAAATGTGTGACTGTGTGTGAGGCACATCGACTTCAAATATACAGGGATCAGCTTTACAGAGGGAAATAGATTTGCTCAGATTGCAGTGACACGCAGTGACCAGAGTATCCAAGCCGCCAATGTACATGCAAGTTCCAGGCATACGCACTATCATGAGTGTGTGTGAGGGATAGGAGAAAAGAGATAACATAACAGTAGGTGACACCCCTGCTAAGCCTCTGCCTGTACATCATCTGGAATGCAATGGAATACTTCATTGTGACAAGGCACAGTGAAATTCTTTGTTTGCATATCCAAGGTATGAGAATAGTCGGCACATAAACAGCACTGACAAAGTTACAAAGTACCCCCGCCGGCTCCTCCTTTGTTCTCCCTCCCCCTCACTTCCCCCTCCTCACAGTGGTCCCCCCAACGCTAGGTCCTCCATTGTTCTTCCCCCGTCTCCCCCCCTCACGGCAGTTCCCCCGTGGCCTCATCGACCGCCACACCGTGGGTTGACTTGCGAGGCTCCACCGCTGCTGAGGCCATGCTGCCAACGCAGGGCCCTGCCGTACTGCTAGACTCCACTGATCCAGGCAGGCTTCGCCACCCAGCTTTTCCACAGCCTCCTGGGAGACGTCTGCTGTGGCCACTGCCCCTACACCTCCCTCTGTTGCATCCAAAAGACATTGGGCACTTTTTTTTTAATGTGGAAAAACATAGGGAACAATATCTAGATTATTCTAGAAAATAACCTCCAGTGTTTCTCATGCTACTTTTAGATGATCTACATTTTTACTTCATTCTGACACCAATTATTTAATGGAGTAGAAACTGGCAAATGGGAACCCCCTGCTTTCTCAGCCTGGCCCTTCATTCATGTTGAGGCCTATTTAGAATGGTTCACTGTTGAGCTCAAACAGTCTGTAATGGAGGCTGATGCACTGCATCAAAATCATAAATACAAGGGGCAATCTTCATGCTAAGTTGAATTATCCTCTAATTAGAAGAACAGGTACATTATACTTCATTCACAATTGTAAATTGAAGTAATTTGACCTTAGTCTGGCCAGTGTCGAAGGGTTGCTTACCCAGTTATATACTTTGCCTAATTTCACTTACCTTTGATGCCTCACAATCAGTCCTTCTTCCTTTGTGCAAAGTGTAACTACTATCCTTGGGGTTGCTTCAATCTCCACCCATTGATTTTAGTTTTACCAGCATTTCGTGTTCTCGGGTTTCGGATTAGTTCCATTCAAATGTGAGCATGATTGGGCAGTGTACAGCAGGCTTATAAAACATCACCTTACCTGAACCTGGCATTTTCACACCAGGTGGATTAGATGCAGGTTACCTCCAGTATAAAATTCTAGGAAGGTGAAGATTTTTTTTAAATCTCTTACCTCGATGGAGATGCGATTCTTTTCCGTATTGTATCTCCATCCGCACTGTGGCTTAACATCGAGGAGCTGGTGGCCTGTGCTGGGAACCGACTTCAGGGAGCTCCAACCGCGTGAGCCTGCGGACTTTAACATTGGGGAGCTGGTGATCCCTTTTCCAGGGATCGACCTCGGAGCTCCAACCGCGGGTGCCTGTGGACTTTAACTTGCAGTCACTGGTTAGAGACCAGCTTCGGGAGCACCAAGCCGCAGGAGCTTCGACCACCGTGACAAGAGAACTTCGATCGCCCTGACACGGGAGCTTCGATCGCCCCGACGTGGGAGCTTCAATCGCCCCGACACGGGAGCTTCGACAGCCCCAACACGGGAGCTTCGATCTTTCCAACGCGGGAGCTAAGATCGCCCCCGACGTGGGGGCTTCTATTGCTGGCTGCGGGAGCTTTGAATGAGGATGGTTCGACTGTCCCCGACCACGGAAGAATAAAGAGGAAGAAGATTTGACTTTATTGCCTTCCATCACAGTGAGGAATGTGGGGGAGCCGCTATGCCAGATGTTTACATTAGCTTTTATGTAGTTGTGTGTCTTGTTGCTTTTTTTAGTATGGCTGTATGGTAATTCAAGTTGCACTGTACTTTAATTGGTACATGTAACAATAAACAGACCTTTGAACCTTTGAAAATGTCATAATTTGAACAAACAAAAAGAACCATTGCTAATTAAAGATTTCCTCAGGTCATAGGTTTCCAGTCTGTGGGCTTTGGGGAGTGAACTGTATTTGTAAGTCTGAAGAAGGGTCTTGACCCGAAACGTCGCCTGTCCATGTTCTCCGGAGATGCTGCCTGACCTGGTGAATAACTCCAGCACTTTGTATCCTTTGCTGTATTTAAAAGTACCAGGAGGTGAAGCAACAACAGCCAGCCTGCCACCTGATCTCACCATCATTACAGAAACCAGTCTTTATATGATTTAATTCATAGAGTCATAGAGTCGTACAGTGAAGACAGGCCCTTCAGTCCAACATGCCTAGCCAACCAACATGCCCCATCTACACCCTGCTCTTGGCCCATATCCCTCTAAACCAATCCTATCCATGTACATGTCCAAATGTCTCTTTTCAATCCGCATTAAAATAGTAAGATTAAACAAGAACTTACCAGTTTGAAGTTTGATCTTTATTTTATGAGGAGTCGAGTTGAGGGACTACGTGAAGAACCCCGTACAGCCGTTCGTGCGTCAATCTTCAAAGCAACGGTGTGAAATCACAGCAAATAATAACTGAAGTATAATATAAGATAAAGACTAGAACTACCAGATGAAATCTATGAGGGCTGGGAGCGGAGGGCACGTAGTCCCTCAACTCGACTCCTCATAAAATAAAGATCAAACTTCAAACTGGTAAGTTCTTGTTTAATCTTACTATTTTACTTCGGAGTCACGTGAGTGACTACGTGAAGACTTCAAAGCTCTGTGATTTCATGCCGTGTGAAACGAGTATACACAACCACAGCTGCTTCATTGACAAATGAAGGGAAAACATTCATAATGCATACAGTCATAACATAGATGTAAAACATGCTGATGCTGTTTAAATGAAACAATAATATTTCCATCTCTCACCCAGATGAAACATATAACCAGAACATAAATAGAGTTAACAATACTCCTGGTGCACCAATGGGTCATTACAGATGTTTGGAGATTCATTCGATGGACCATACTCCAGCCGCAACAATGCGACCCAGCGGAACATAAATACCCTTGCTGCTGATGTTGTAGCAGCCCTGGTGGAATGAGATCTGGAAACAGAATCCATTAGTACATAACATAACTCCGTTTTCCTCATCTGGAATGCCATGAACAATACGTTCTCCCAAATTCTTTGTGACTAACAACATTGCTAGTCCAGAACTCCAAGGTTCTTGATGACCTTGACATATGGTTGTATACATGTGTGCTTACCTTATCAAAGGTCCCCTGGTATGCCTGTGACTATTTTGAGACCTGACCCCCTTCTGGTCTGCTCAAGTCTTTATAACATATTATATATTATAATTTACAGACATTATCATCCTGTACCATCACAATTATTTAGCGACTGAACCTGCTGCACTAAACCAGAGCCAGAAGGATAACTACCTCATCCAGCCAAATTTAAGGATATAGTTGCTGCCTCCTGGTGAAATAGTGTTCACAAATATCAACATCGCATATGGCATTATACTGGTCCTGGGACCCATGTTGAAGATATCCTACCCCTTGATAACCGGTGTGGACCCGACAGAGTGAGTCTTGTTTGCTACAGCCAATTCAATGAGGAAGCTCATCGAGCCAATTAATGGCCGTATAACTCCATAAGTAACAGACAATCATTAAGCATGAACTTGAAACATTAGCAATCAATACCATTTTCCATGGAACATAAGCATAACAAACTCTTTCATCTCCTGGAAAAGAAATTCAGCCGTTTGGTGCTATGCAAACACTTTGAACACATAGAAGGATAGATGTAACAACCCAAACCTTAGGCAGTTTGTTAGACCTGCAGAACATAACTTTGAGTTTATCATGCAACATCTGATTTCCGAAACCTCAGGCTGAACAAGCAAATTCAAGTTTAAAATAACCAAAAAGGTTATATAATTATTTGCAACAAATCGGGAATCAATTTGCATAATCACACAATAGGAACTTAAAGCCTCTTAATGACTTTATTTGAAACCTTGATTGATGAGACAAAATGGAGGTAGCCATAAAAGACCCTCCTGCTCCTTTTGGCGAGAATGTATCTTTCACCACTGCTATGCCAAATATTTTGCAACCAGTGAAATAAACATGAAACCAACATACATATGTATACACATATACATATATTCATATTAGGTGTTCCATTGAACCAGAATTTCATAATACAGTGCAATTCAACACCAACTCTGTGTTGCCATTACCCACACTTGATGATTCTCCTGTGGCAACAAAACTATGTAACCATTCCAGTGATTCTTTAACCGATTACACCCTCGTGACTAACATATGCCATCATCACAATGCATCAACCTGAACATGAGCATGACAATATGCTTATTTGTCCAATCACGCTATAGCCCATACAATGCCCGTAGAGTCTATAAATAGTTGATACTAATAACAGAACTTTTTGGGCAAGTCATGCAAATCTGTTCCATCTCCAAACTCGAGATGATCTTTCAGCTACTTGGTAACTACCTTAAATAGCAACTGTGGCCCGATTTCCGAGCCAGTCTAGCAAGACAATCTTGGTCCTTATACTGAACCTGTCCACTCTAATCTGCTTGAAAACCAATATTGTACATTTTACATTTACCATTCAAAGTAGCTGATAATGTCTCAATCATTTGTACTGTATAACTAAGTATACACCTACCAAACTGCAAGTGGTCCCTTAATTGTAGAGTAGCACAAGTCCAGTGCATGGAACCTCTGGCCAGGTTTCATGCTGCCAGCAACTTCAGTGAACCGCTACTGCCAAAAAAGACATGGGATGCATTGTTGCCAAAACTATGAAACCTTGCTTGTTCCAATAGCTTGTGCTTCGCCCTCCAGGTTACTCCTATGGAAAAGTCTTACCTGAATAGAAGATTCGGCAGCCAACTGTAATATCCCCCTGAAAGCGGTGTTCACTGCATATTGTGTTTGGGATGGTAACATTCTTGCCAGGCCTAGACCTCTGGCACATGCCCCGATCTCTTGGGCATGCTCTATGGCTATACCCTTAGACTCGGCGTTAAACTATACCAATCCCACATGCTCACCTCTTACATGAGGGAGCCATAAAGCAGGCCTGCTACAAAGCCCTGCTGACACCATTTCCCATTTAGGCCATTAGCACCAATTTGCAATAGAATAAAAGGTTTACCTAACAACTACTAGAGCAGTAATGAACACTGTTTGTCCATCATCGTGACATTATTAATTTCAGCTGGTGTTAACAATGACCTAGATGGCACTTACTAATTAACCATTTAACAAAATAACTGTTGCAGGTACTTACACACCTGAATTGCATCTATGCACTTAACAATTAATCCAACGACTATAACTGTTTTATACCAACAACTGTTACCAAAGTCTTATTGACTGCAATCTGTTGCCCAGGCCGGCATCATGGCCAATTGAATACCTAAAAGTAAATCCCAACATCCTACAAATCTATTTGATAGGACTTAATCTAACTGGATAGAGGAGCCCAATTTCTCAAATATAGTTTGAGACTAGACAGCGGATTTTAGCACAAGCACTTTTAAAAACTGTGTATAGTTTACTTTGAATACTTTTGTCATCATTCTGTTATATTGCCTTAACCTAACAATGCCTCCTCATCCCCCATGATCACTGTGAAAGGGAATACCCTACTAAACTGCTATTCCCATAAAGCAGCCCTAACAAGGTACCCCTGGTGCCCATGAAGCAGCCCCGAACAAAGTAGCTGCTGGCCCGGACTTTCCCATAGCCCAGTATTTGCCATAGATTTGGCATTCTCATCAAGCAGCCCTGAGCAAAGGTGCTGCTGGCATAACCTCTCCAATAGGCTAGCCTACCATAACTTGGCATTCCCTTAGAGCAGTCCTGAGCAAAGGTACTGCTGGCACCGCCTCTGCAATAGGCTAGCCTGCCATAGTTTGGTATCCCCATAAGCAGCCCTGAGCAAAGGTGCTGCTGGCACAGCCTCTCCAATAGGCTTGCCTGCCATAGCTTGGCATCCCCATGAGCAGTCCTGAGCAAAGGCACTGCTGGCACAGCCTCTCCATCAGGCTAGCCTACCATAGCTTGGCATCCCCATTAGCAGTCCTAAACAAAGATACTGCTGACACAGCCTTTCCCATAGGCTGGCACTGCCATAACTTGACATTCCCATGAAGCAGCCCTTCCCAAAAGTGCTGCTCTCTAAATTAATTCCCAGAGGTGAAATCTCCCAACTTTCCCAATTGTACTGACTATTTTGTCAGTTGTCCCCGTATCCTGGGGATTATTGTAGTTTGGGAACCCCATAGGTGAATTTCCCCTCACCAGGAATCCATATAAATATAATATATATATAAATATATACCCACGGTACCCTCCTGGCACGCAGGCTAATGATTTAAGTGAATTAACCCCATTACCTGGGGACTACTGTGTTCTGAGAACCACACATACACCTGGGTTTCCCCTGCACCGGGAACCCAGCCTAACCATTTAGGTTTGTCTTAACCCCATGCGCTGGGGACTACTGTGGTCTGGGAACCACACATATACCTGGGTTTCCCCTGCACCGGGAACCCAGCTTAACCATTTAGGTTAGTTTTAACCCCATGTCCTGGGGACTACTGCGTCTAGAACCGCATATGCTTGAGTTTCCCCTCCCCGGGAACCCAGGCTGACCGTTCAGGTCCGTTAAGCCCCATCCACTAGGGACTACTGCGGTCTAAAACCGCACTATTCTCGGGTTTCCCCTCCACCGGGAACCCAGGCAGACCTGTTCAGGTCCGTTAAGCCCCATCCCCTGGGGACTACTGCGGTCTAAAACCGCACTATTCTCGGGTTTCCCCTACCCGGGAACCCAACCTGTGGAGTCACTGACCGCGTTATCAGTGACTCCGATCGCGAACCCGACTTTCCCAGCTCTCCGCTTCCGCGGTCGGACCAGGGTTTTCCCCCAAAGCCCTCGGCTGGTTCCCACGTCGGTCATCGCGAACATCCACTGCAAAAACCCCGGAGGTTCCTGCAGGAGACCTAGAACAGGTAAGAAAAAATAACACTTACCTGCAACTTTTTTAGACTTACCATGGAGGAGCTGCGCTGCTCCACAGTCGCCTGCACGAAAAACGTCTGACGTAATGACGCACGAACGGCTGTACGGGGTTCTTCACGTAGTCACTCACGTGACTCCGAAGTAAAATAATAAAGAGCTGAAATCTCTATCTATATCTTGATATATACATTATTGCATTCCTGGTATCTGCTTCAAAGCAAGGGCCAGAACAAGCCATGCTTTTAGTTAAATGGGTCCAGTTCAGTAAAATACTGGCATCTCCTCTAACAGTGGAGTGAATTAATCAGGTGTGTCCTGTCCACAAAAGTAAACAAATCCAATCTGCCAATACCATCAATCATCAGCAAAATGATGGAGGACATCACTGAAAATGCTGTTAAGCACGAACGTCAATAGTCTGCTCATTTTGTTTACTTTGGGTTTCTCTCGGACTGTTAGGCTCCAGACCTCGTCACTGCCTGCGCCAATGATAGACCATTGAGCTGCATTCCAGAAGAGATGTACAAGTGCCTGACCTTGACAAGAAGGAGACTTTTGACGTGGCTTCAAGAAGCATTAGTAAAACTGAAATCAATGGGGATGTAGATGAAACACTCCAAAGGCAGTAGCCATACCCTGTACAAAGGACATACCCTGTACAAATGACAAATAATAAAATCAAATCAAATCAAATCAAATCAAATCAAATGGTTACAGTCATCGATTGTCACTCATCCTGGCCCCAGTACATCTCTGCAGGAGTTGCTCTAGGCACTGCCACAGGCCCACCCTCTACTGTTTTGGAAATTACTTTCTGTTAATCATCAAGTAAGAAATCTGAATGCATAGGAAGGAACTGCAGATGCTGGTTTATACCGAAGATTGGCACAAAATGCTGGAATAACTCAGCAGGCAGCATCTCTGGAGAAAAGGAATGGGTGACGTTTCAGGTTGGAACCCGCTCTTCAGACTGAAAGATAGAGAAGGCCAGAACAAACAATAGACCTCAGGAAGACTGGAGTCCATAATGGCCCATTGTTGGCTGGGGAAGATGTACTAATGACAGGGATACAAGAATGCAAACAGTGGAACAAGTATTACGAGTAAAATGGGGGAAGGAGGACAGGGGGGGAGGAATGTAGGAGTTACTTGAAATTAGCGAAATCAACGATCATAACCGTTGTAAGCTGCCCAAGTGAAACATGAGGTGCTGTTCCTCCAATTTGTGTGCGGCCTCACTCTGACAGTGGAGGAGCCCCAGGACAGAAAGTTCAATATGGGAATGGGAGGAGGATTTAAAATGTTTGGGAACTGGGAGATTGCATAGCCCAAGGCTGACTGAAATATTGGTCTATACTTGGTCTCACTGATATGTACGAGCCCACCCCTGGAGCATCGGATACAGTAGATGAGGCTGCAGGAGGTGCAAGTCAACCTCTGCCTCACCTGAAAGAACTGGATGAAGTTGATTGAGGAGGTATACTGCCTGACCCGCTGAGTTACTACAGCATTGTGTGTCTATCTATCTACAAAATCTGAATATTCATACATGATTACACAATGTTCACTTTGATTTGAAACCTCATATATGAGTCAGTAGCTGTGAGTCTTGGGAGCATCTCAGCTTGACCAGCTGCAATAATACTGTGACTACAAGAACAGGTCAGAGATTGGTGGCCTGAAGTGAGAGACCCATATCCTGACATTGGCAAGGTACGTCAGCTGATGCAGGTCCAGACCCAAAACGTCACCTACCCATGTTCTCCAAGGATGCTACCTTAAGTTATTAAATTCTTACTTGCAGCAACACAACAGATATGTGAACGTAGTACTCTGTACACATCTTAATAAACAACAAAAAATTAATTTGGTATATTAAAAAAGTAATAGTGCAAAGACAAAACCAATGCCCCCCCCCCGGCTGATCTATCTCTCCCTCCTAACCCCATCTCCTGCCTTTTCCCCATAACCTCTGACACCAATACTAATCATGAATCTGTCTATCTCTGCCTTAAAAATATCCACTGACTTGGCTCCACAGCCAACAAATTCCACAGATTCACCACATTTCTCCTCATCTCCTTCCTTAAAGAACGTCCTTTAACTCTGAAGCTATGACCTCCAGTCCTAGACTCTCCCACATCCTCCCCACATCCACTCTATCCAAGCCTTTCACTATTCTTTAAGACTTTAATAGCCTGATGGTTGTTGGGAAGAAGCTGCTCCTCTATCTGGTGCACCTATACATTTTCAGGCTCCTGTACCTTCCTCCCGATAGCAGGGGTGAAATGAGAGCATGACCAGGATGGTGCGGGTCTCTGATGATGCTGGCTGCCTTTTTGAGGATTGGGAAAGCACTGTTATTGCTGAGCATTGTAAAGTTTGAGAAGATTACATAAGCATTGAGGAGAGAGACCACGTGGAAGAATTTTTGAGGATTTAAAAATTGAGGTATAACTTAGCTGGGCAAGCCTAGCAGTGATGAGTGAATAAATAAACAAATTTACCTCTGGATAATAATGATAGACAAATTACAAACTAGAAATCTGTAGATATATAGATTAGTTAGGAAAACATATAATTACATTGGAGAGGTGATGGTCTCCATTGAAGCTTTGTCAAAGGTTGTGAAATGTCAATAAGTTGGACTGCTGACATTTTCTTGCATTGCAGTCAGAAATTAGGTTAGGTTTTCTGTCTTTTGCACATGTGTGACCCAGTATTGATTCATAATGATAATCAGATTCAATTATTTCAACATTTGAAGGAATACATCACACACTGCCCAATTTTACCTTCCATTGAAGCCAATCTATTATTTTCAGAAGATAACATTTGACCTTGCAGACTATTTCTTTCACCTCTTCACTGAATTATAATTTGAACAGCAGGTTGTTTTGATGTGGATAATCAACAGTTGCTGGTGTATTGATGTTATTCTCAAGTGTAAAATCACAATAATACTGTGTCATTTGTGCCCTTGTTAAGATATTAGATATTTTTAATACACACACAAAGCCCCGAGGTAATTCCTAAGGCATATACGAACTACAAAGCTTCTTGTATAAGAAGGAACTGTAGATGCTGGTTTAAACCGAAGCTAAACACAAAAAGCTGGAGCAACTCAGCAGGACAGGCAGCATCTCCAGAGAGGAATGGGAGACGTTCCGGGTCTGAAGAAGGGTGTCGACCCGAAATGTCTCCCACTCCTTCTCTCCAGAGATGCCACCTGTCCCGCTGAGTTACTCCAGGTTTTTGTGTCTATGTATAAAGCTTCTTGTGCTATTAATACACGGGCTAAAGAAATTACGCAAGTGCATAACTCCAGAACCTCCACTCCAGCTGTTCATCTGCAGTATCTGAATGCCATGAGTGGCAATAGCGCTGAGCATTGAAGTTAAAAGCACAATATAATAAAATGCATAAAGATGCAATTTATTCACAGGATTGTATTATATACAGTGTAATGGAAGGTATTGAATTAAAAGTTGATTAGGGTCTCAGTTAATGTAATTGCAGAGCAAAGCATGAGTAGTTTATAATGATTTCAATGCAGACATTGCATTCACGATTTGACAGATACTAGATGGGCTGTTTTCTTGAATTGCTGCACAGTTTACAGACGACAATTAAATAACCAGCAGGTCTTTTGGGATCAGGGAGAAAACCGATGCACTCAGCTGAAACCTACGCACAGTCACAAAAGAATATACAAGCTCAGTAAAGACAGCACCCAAGGTCACAAACAAGGTGAGGTTTTTCGAGCCTAGTCAGCAGCACTAACGGCTGCATCTGTGATAAAACTGGAGAACGATTACTGCAACAGAAATTAGGAAGCAGTGTATAGAATATAGCATAGGGTTAAGTTAAACTGTCTCATCCACACTTTGGATGAGGTGTGGGTCTCTGTTGGTTGCAGTAGGTGTCACGATTAGCTATTCCAGTTTCTGCTGATCAGAGACCTGCTTATTATTCCCATCTCTAGCCTGTATTCGGCTGCATAGATTGACATAATTAACAATCAAAAATGGTCAGTCAACAGTTCTTGCAAATGACCTTTAACTGCATTGTAGATATTATTGATACCGGGGAGATGATTATGCAGTTGAAGAAAATTGAAACATAGTCCGGAGATAAGCTTTAAGTCTGTGAGGGTGATGGATGTAACATTGTGTCCATGCATTATAAAGCAATTGGATAAATTGAATACTTCATCAAAACCATCTTCTGCAGTTCGATATGGACCATGGATCTGTACTTGTCTTGACAAAAAAGTAAAAACTACTTCTGCTGGAGTGAAAGTTTAATAGGTCTGTAACATGAATATAATGCAAAAATATCGTAAGCTGCTCTAAATGGCATTTATCTTCTCACTAAACAATTAAGGTTTAATGCATGATCTTCCCCAGGGAGGAGGTGATGGTAGCAGCAGAGAATAGAATGATTGCCTATTTCACATTCATACTGATCTTAATTTCTGTTCAGAACAAGTGGCTGATCAGTTACCAGCTGGTTTAAATTATCATTGTGTTATTTGAAATAGACTAATGTGATTGAATAATCTCCACGGACCTGCTTCAACGAAGTTCCAAGAACATAAAGAAGCTTGACACCATTCCAGTGCACCTGCTCCACAGTCCATTCATTGGCCTCAACACTGTTTCCATTGCTCTGAGCATACCCAGGCTGGAGGGTGTATTGTTAAAAGGATAGTCGCAAGGAACTGTATATGCTGGATTACAAAAATAAGACACAACGTGCTGGAGTAACCCAGCTGCTCAGGCAGCAAATCTGGAGAATATGGGTAGACAATGTTTTCGGTCAGTGCCTTTCTTCAAACTGATTGTAGTAAGTGGATGAGAAAGCTTACAAGAGAAATGAGGGCAGGGCAAAACCAGGACAGTGTTAGATGGATACAGGTGAGTGGGGGTTGTGATTGGAAAATGGATGGACAAAGATGAAAGATAAAAAGACAAAATGCAGGAACATGTTGGGGGAAGTCCAGAACCAGGGGTCATAGTTTAAGAATAAGGGGTAGGCTATTTAAGACTGAGAAGAGGAAAAATGTTTTCACCCATTGAGTTGTGAATCTGTGGAATTCTCTGCCACAGAAGGCAGTGAAGGCCAATTCATTGGATGTTTTTAAGAGAGAGTTAGATTTAGCTCTTAGGGCAAATGGAATCAAGGGATATGGGGAAAAAGCAGGAATGAGGTACTGATTTTGGATGACATGCCATGATAATATTGAATGGCAGTGCTGGCTCAAAGGGCCGAATGGCATACTCCTGCATCTATTTTCGAGGTTTCTTTGTTTTTATGTATGAGATAAGGAGGTAAGGAGAGAAGAGGTTTGAAATGTGAGCCAGATGAAGGAATATAAGTGAAAGGAAACAGGGGAAGGGGAAAGAGTATTGTTAATGTGGGAGATATGGATGCTCAGCCAGGCGGGGCAAAGGAAGAGAGGGGAGGAAAAGGGAGGGGAGGTGTTGGTTACTTACCTAAAATTGGAGAATTTAATGTTCATACCATTAGGTTTTAAGCTACCCGTGGAATATGAAGTGCTGTTCTTCCAGTTTGCGTGTGGCCTCACTCTGCGATGGTAGAGGCCCAGGTTATAGAGGTCAGTATGGGAATGGGAATTAAAAATTGTTAGCATCAGTGAGATCCAACAGGCCATTCTGTGACTATGCACAAGTGTTCAGCAAAATGGTTGCCTTGTTCACTCTTGGTCTCACCGACTTTGAAAGGATGCCTGCAGCTGTTCACTGAGCATTTCCCAATTTCCCATTTGACTCGTGGTCTTCTTCACACCAAGAAGATGAAGGACAGCTGGTGCACAGAGATGCAGCGACCTGCAAGCTCCCTCAACAGACACACTGGGATATACATCACTGCACCATCATTCTTCCTAGGTCAGTATTCTAAACAACAACACGTCGGGAGTACCTCCAGCAAAAGCTCTGCAGCAGTTTGATATGCCACATCACCATTAGATTCGCCTTCAGATTCTGGGACAGTTGTTTCCCAGCTGCTATCATGTAACTGAACCATCCTACCAACAATGAAGGAACAGTCCTGAACTACTATCAACCTCATTGGAAACCCTCAGATTATCGTTGATCTCACTTTACTGGCTTTATCCTGCACTAAACGTTATTATTCCCTTTATCGTGTGTCTGTGCACTGTGGGTGGCTCAATTGTAATCATGTATTGTCTTTCCGCTGACTGGTTAGTAAGCAACAAAAGTTTTTCACTGTACCTCGGTACACGTGACAATAAACTATACTCAACTCAAACTCAATTTATCGAAGGCATTTTTCAGCAAAGTGAGATCAATGATAGTCTGAAGGTTTCCAATGAGGGCTGTGCAATAAATGCAGGCTTCACTAGAGATGCTCAGACCTTCAGAATAAATACAAAAAGAGTGAAGAAAGACATGTGCCAAGTCAAGAATGGAAGTAAAGAAATATATCACTAAGTGCAAAACCCCACATTAGGATCTCTTCATTTAGGTTAATACATGACCTGTCAGTTTAACAAGTGACTAATGACTAATCTTTATAATTGCAACACCTGGCTTGGGACATCATATTTGATTCTGTTGCCAGGCTTTTGTTCTGTTTACAATCACATGTTATTTTTGCAGCGTGTTACATTGGTCTGACTACCATTTACTGTTTTATCACACGTCGTATAAGCCAAATCTTCTCTCAATGCTTCAGGGAGTCCTTTGTGAATTAGCACACCTACATAGAACTTAGCATGACATGTTTGCAAACCATTAAAGCAGAGACGGTGGTCAACATGTTCCATACTATTTTCCAGCCATTACTTTTAATGACTGCAAAATAATTCATGCTGACCTCTGTGCTCAGACACTCAATGTGTATTCCTGCTGTGCTGATCACTTAGAAAGGCCATGAATGTTCCCATACAGCCAAGCTTGGCAGTCATTTTGCACACAGTAAGATGGCATAAGCCATTAGGATTTTAAGGAATAAAATATTTGTTTTATACACTGTTGACCCATAGGATATCAGAACACCTTCCTGTATCATGCCTTAAATTCTTCAGTATCTCCCCAAAACAGACAGCGGGGAGGTATCAGATTTTAATTTAACCCTAAATGCAGTTGAAATCTTGCTAATATTTGTAGAAACCTTTCACTTACTCAACAATATTCTCATTGTTGTGAAGGGACAAGTCAGTCACAAATTTAGCGTAGAGGAGCGGTACAGTGACGCAGCGGTAGAATTGCTGCCTTACAGCGCCAGAGACCCGGGTTCAATACTGATTAAGGGTGCTCTCTGTACCGAGTTTGTACATTCTCTCTGTGACCGCATGTGCTTTCTCCTGTTTCTTCGGTTTCTGCAGTTTCCTCCAATATCCCAAAGATATGCAGGTTTGTAGATTAATTAGCTTCTGTAATTTGTAAATTGTTTCTTGTGTGTAGGATATTGCTAGTATTCTGGGCGATCACTGGTTGGCACAGACCCGGTGGCCAATGGGCCTGTTTCCAAGGTGGATCTCTAAAGTCCAGAGGGTGCCTTCAAACTGAAGAGAAATTAATAGCTGAGACATGGAAATGAATGTAAATATTATTGCTCTGAATTTCCACAGGTCACAAAGCTGATAATATGCTTGGGCTGCAACTTGACCTCTATTGGTTCCCACCCCTGGAATGGGTGGAGAAAAGGCAATGGCACTCATACAGATCTCTGCTGTCTAAGAGATCGTAGGCTGCCCAGGCACTTGGAAAAATAGTGTTCCGCGGCCGGTCAGGATGCAGTGAAAATGGGATTAAAAGTGCAGACTGCTTCATTTTCCAAGAAACTGCAAAGAGTTTTGTATGTTGTCCACTCATTAGCAAATGCCCTCACTTCAGGCCACATGTTGCAGGGGAAAAAAATCATTGTTAAAGCAGTTGAAGATAGTTTAGTTTATGAGTTATGCATTCTTGCTGGGGGCATGACTGTAGGAGATCCATAACTTCATTCAGAGTCTTTGGAATAGTTGAAAATAATCCAATAATTACAATCTCCCTGATGACTCCTGGCTGTGGATAATTTTACTTGCTACTGCACAGAAGGAAACACATTCATACTATTAGGTGCATGCCAGTTTCAACAGAGTAATTAAATTGGTTAAATTCCCCAACAATTCCCCTTTCGATGTTATGACACTTAGAATAAGTACGATAAGTTACTTTGCAAGTAGCAAAACAATTAAAGGGGAATTTTTGAGGAATTTGATTTAATTTACAGCAACCAATTAACCTACCAGCATGTCTTTGAGATGCAACGGGAACCTGGAGTACCAAGAAGAAATACACGCAGTCACAGGGAGAAAGTACAAACACAACACTACCAAAGTTTTAGTTCAAACCTGGGTTTATGTGGCTGTGAATCCGCTGTGCTAACTGCTAAACCACCATTCCATACCTTGACTCTCATTGATTTTGGTTCTTAATGTCATACTCTGTCAAGTGAAGTCACTCTTGTGTCTCTTCTGGAAGTCGGCTCGTCTTCTCACGTTTGGACCAAGGATGTGTTGAGAACTGGAGCTGGGTCTGGTCCTAGGGAAAATAAAACTGAACAAGAGTGAGTAAGTGTTGGTTTCAATGATATTGTCCCGAACTTTGCAAATGATTGAAGGTAGACAGTGCGTATGTGAACGATTTGCAAATGGTCAGAGAGATGCCAGCATTGACTCTGTACTGGGACAGCTTGGTATGATGCATGATTAATTCTGCACAATAGGCCATCAGTCCTGTTGCCATCCTTCTCCTCCAGAAAAGATGGATATTAAAGCCTAAGGCAGAGAGCCTGCAGAGTCTTGTGTGACTAAATAGCATTTCCAAGTATATGTACTCCATGACACCTACTGTGTTGAAAGTGCACATGCCCTAATTGGATGCTTCAGAAGCTGCATGCTTCTTGTGGGATTTCTTGCCTTTAAGATGTAGGAGCCAATTCCTGTCATGGATTTTGCTGCATAAGATGACGATAGCACACTGAAGTGACATTTTCTGCCCTTGCTATATCCAGTGCTTACTTCTTTCCACATATAATCAAGAATGTATTGAAATGTCTGAAGGCTCTCTACTGGGAGGATGAGCTGCTAGAAGTGGGCCACAATGGATCAACTGCTCAGCACTCATCTAACTAACAACATAGAAACAAGGAACTGCAGTTGCTGGTTTACAAAAAAGGAAAAAAGGTGCTGGAGTAACTCAGCAGGTCAGGCAGCATCACTGGAGAACATGGATAGGTAATGTTTCAGGTCGGGACCCCCCTCTAGTCCGAAGAGTCTCAATCTGAAATGTCTCCTATCCATGTTCTCCAGGGATGCTGCCTGACCTGTTGAGTTACTCCAGCACTTGGTGTCTTTTTTTTCCGACTAATAATAATTGTGAATGCTTCAGCCATGAACTTGTCACTCGTGCTGAGATCCACCGTTGATAGGAATGTTCTTGAAAACTCCTGCCCATTCGTTGTTTAATTGTCAATCAATATTCACAACTGCTTGTACTCTCAGATTCAATCTGGGCTTTTGGTCTTGTCTCCAACTAATGTGGATTGCTTTTGCTACTTAGCAAACATATAAAATTGTTAGTTGGTAACTCACTTTTAGATGCTGCTCCTGGTACAACCCTTTGAACAATTCATTGACCAGGGTTTTTCCATCCTTATGATAGAGATACGCCAGGCCATGCTGTTTACAGATTGGGGTAAAATCTGGTCAGGTTGAATTTATTGGTCCATTGTACAAGTATGGTGAGGTACAGGTACAATGAAAAATACTAAATTTAATTTTGTTCCTGCCAATGGCCCACAGAACGTTGCGATGCCCAGTTCAGACCTGTTGGAACTGTTTTGGGCCTATCCCATTTACTGCGATGGTCATGCCACACAGCACATTGGAGGTGGTGGTGGTGTGAGGAAGGGTCTCTAAATTAACTGTGCAGTGGTTAATCTTACCAGTGCTATTGCATATGTATGCATGTGGAAAATAGATTGGTTGTCAGTTTGGCCAACCAAATGTCAGTTTGGTTTGCCTTTTGTATTTGATCTCTTGCCACTTGCTGAAAATTCTGACTGGAAATGAAATTTGTCCTGAGCCAAGCCAACTTGGTCATAGCTCTACGTTACTCCTGATGATGGGCTTTGAAGTTCTCCCACCGAGACTGCTTCTGTGGCTGTGTTAGCCACTGCATCTCCCAACTGATTTAGACCACAAATCGACTGAGGGAAGGTAGTAGCTGACGATTAAGGGGAGGTTTCCTTGCTTGTGTTTGATCTTGTGCTGTGCAATCAATGTTGAGGATCTCATAGAAATATAGAAACATAGAAAATAGGTGCAGGATGAGGCCATTCGGCCCTTCGAGCCAGCACCGCCATTAAATATGATCATGGCTGATCTTCCACTATCAATAACCTGTGCCTGCCTTCTCCCCATATCTCTTGACTCCACTAGCCCCGAGAGCTCTATCGAACTCTCTCTTAAATCCATCTCCGTGGCAACCATTTCCCAACACATCTTGCGTTCCTGCCTCTGGTTGTCTCTTCTGCATAGAAGAGTCTGGAATAGAGCTTATGTAAAAAAACACAATGGAGGATGTTGAACGAAAGTATGATTCTGTTAATGTGACTTGGCTAAGGTGCTTCCTAACCATTCTGTGGGATCAGTCCTCAATCCTGAGGAGAAACTTGTAAGATCGACTCAGGTGGTGTTTAATGTGTCAACAGTCACATTGTCATCAGTGTGATGTTGATGAGTTTTATTCTTGATGCATTTTGATATTGCAGTTTGATACAAAAGTGTGGATTTTTATATTATTTCAGAAGGCCGTTATGAATTAACCTCAATGCTGTAGGTCTGGACTGAAGGCTCTTATAAGGATAGCTGAAGAAAAGTAGATTTATTTTCCTGAACAACATTAGGGAGCCAGAAACTTTCAACAGAAACTGGAATATTTGGAGTCAGATAATACTAGACTTTTTTTGTTTTAAATTACAGATTATTTAATGAACTGAATTTAATATCTCCAGCAATTCCAACAACCATGATGATATTAAAAAAAACATGCATTTTAAGATAATAGACAATAGACAATAGTTCCAGGAGTAGGCCATTCGGCCCTTCGAGCCAACATCACTATTCACTGTGATTATGGCTGGTCATCCACAATCAGTACCCTGTTCCTGCCTTCTCCCCATATCCCTTGACTCTGCTATATTTAAGAGCTCTATCTAACTCTCTTTTGAAAGCATCCAGCGAATTGGCCTCCACTGCCTTCCGAGGTGGAGAATTCCACAGATTCACAACTGTCTGGGTGAAAATGTTTTTCCTCATGTCTGTTCTAAATGGCCTACCCCTTATTCTTAAACTGTGGCCGCTGGTTCTGGACTCCCCCAACATCGGGGACTTGTTTTCTGCCTCTAGCGTGTCCAATCCCTTAATAATCTTACCACTCCACTCACCACATCTTCCCATCCCTCCCTGTCTGCCATCCACAAAGACCGCTCCCTCCGTAACTCCCTTGTCAATTTTTCCCTTCCCTCCCGCTCCACCCCTTCCCCGGGCACTTTCCCTTGCAACTGCAAGAGATGCTACACTTGTCCCTTCACCTCCCCCCTCCACTCCTTTCAGGGATCCAAGCAGTCCTTCCAGGTCCAACAGAGGTTCACCTGCACCTCCTCCAACCTCATCTACTGCATCCGTTGCTCCAGATGCCAGGCTTGGCGATCATTTCGCCGAACACCTCCGCTCGGTTCGCAATAACCAACCCGACCTCCCGGTGGCTCAGCAGTTCAACTCCCCCTTACATTCCGTATCCGACCTCTCGGTCCTGGGCCTCCTCCATGGCCAGAGTGAGCAACACCGCAAGTTGGAGGAACAACACCTCATATTCTGCTTGGGGAGTCTGCATCCTCTGGGCTTAAACATTGAATTTTCTCAATTCTGTTAACCTTGCTGCCTCCTCCCCTTCCCACCTCTCCCTCAGCCCTCGGGCCCTGGCATTCTCTCTCTCTCTATCTCTCCCCCACCCAAGTCGCACTAGCTTCTCATTTTCACACTACAAACAGCTTACAATGGCCTGTTTCCTTTATCATCAATACTTTTTTGCATATCTTTCATTCATTGTTCTTTAACTCTCAACATCACCGTCTATATCTCTCGTTTCCCTGATCCCTAACCAGTCTGAAGAAGGGTCTCGACCCGAAACGTCGCCTATCTTCTTCGCTCCTTAGATGCTGCTGCACCCGCTGAGTTTCTCCAGCCTTTTGTGTACCCTTAATAATCTTATATGTTTCAATAAGATCCCCTCTCAGCCTTCTAAATTCCAGCATATACAAGCCCAGTCGCTCCATTCTTTCAACATATGACAGTCCCACCATCCCAGGAATTAACCTCATGAACCTTGTGCACTCACTCAATAGCACGAATGTCCTTCCTCAAATTAGGAGACCAAAACTGCACACAATACTCCAAGTTTGGTCTCACTAGGGCCCTGTACAACTGTAGAAGGGCCTATTTTCTCCTTTTCTCAACTAGTCTGGTTTTGAAGGCCAACAAGCCATTAACTTTCTTCACTGCCTGCTGTACCTGCATGCTTACTTTCAGTGACTGATGGACAAGGACACCCAGATCTCGTTGTACTTCCCCTTTTCCTAACTTGACACCATTCAGATAATAATCAGCCTTCCTGTTCTTGCCATCAAAGTGGATAACCTCACATTTATCCACATTAAACTGCATCTGCCATGCATCTGCCCACTCAGCCACCCTGCCCAAGCCACCCTGCATCCTCATAGCATCCTCCTCACAGTTCACACTGCCACACAGTTTTGTGTCATCTGCAAATGTGTTAATGTTACTCTTAATCCCTTCATCCAAATCATTGATGTATATTGTAAATAGCTGTTGTCCCAGAACCGAGCCTTGCGGTACCTCACTTGTCACTGCCTGCCATTCTGAAAGGGACCCGTTAATCCCTACTCTTTGTTTCCTGTCTGCCAACCAATTTTCTATCCATGTCAGTATCCTATCCCCAATACCATGTGCTCTAATTTTACCCACTATTCTCCTATGTGGGACCTTATCAAAGGCGTTCTGAAAGTCCAGGTACTGCATTCCCCTGGCTCCCCCTTGTCCAAGCCGCTGGATTACAAATCTAGAAAAATCTGTCAGATAGTTATGGATTTTAAACTGTGATCAACAGGAGTTCCATTATATTTGATTTTAAAAGGAGCAAACAGATGAGCATATTGTTCATAAATGAGACAAAATACTAGATAAAGGCAAAAAGTTCAATTGATTTTTCCTGTGGAATAATAATGCTTTAATACATAAGAAGGCTTGATGAGGTAATTAGAATGGTAGACACATTGCTGGAAGTAATACATTGAATCATTTTTAGGTTAAGGTTTTATTAAATAAAATGTCATTACAATGATCTGCTGGTTATCTCCATGATATTAACTTTAATTATGCTTTATTTATTTCATTCCTGCATGCTTTATGATCCATTTAATTTCTAATTTTCCCACAGAAATCATTAGATTTGAAAGCACTTTACATAAGGGAAACTTATGGTTTACTTGGATTTGATTCTCTTTACCTGGTTACTACTCCAGGGATTCAAAATTACCATCTGTGATTTTTGTCATCTCTCTTTTACTCTATATTTCTTGCATTGTTCTGGATCAATAGAACGAAAAGTAAATTATTTGTGTGCGTAAGCATATTTTCATTTCCTCATTTTATCCGTGCTAAGTCTCTTTACCTTATCCACTTCCCCTATTCTGGGTGATCTGTTTGTATTTTTCTACCATTGCTGTCGTGAAAGTTTATATTACATTTGGAAAAGCATTAAAGTAATTTATTTAATTTGAACTGATAAAAATCTCAAACCTATAAATTAAAAATAGTTTACCTCAGAAAATAGCAAAATCTCTTCCTTGCACCTTGAATGATCATCACCAGTGTGCACACAAACATTTTTCCTGCAAGCTCTTCACTTCCATTTTATGTCCAAGAATCCTATCATAAAGTTTGCCTTATTAAGGGCCTGTCCCACTTAGGCTATTTTTTTAAGCGGCTGCAGGCAGCTAGGCTGTTGCCACATGGTCGCATGTATGGTCGTGAGTCGCCTCCTCAGTCGCCCAATGAGTCGTAGCAGCTTTCTGGTTGCCGCTGGATTTTCAACATGTTGAAATGTTTTCAGTCGGCAACAGTGGGTTTGACGCCAATGAGCGTAGCTTAACTTCTGCTGACGTAGGTGCTGTCGTAGTTGTCGCCAGGTTAACGTAGGTGGTCGCCGGTGCTGACTTTGTTTTTTTTTTGTTGTTCAAGTAATGATTTTATTTCAAATTTTGTGTCGAAGGGCGATCCAGTCACTGGTTTTTCAGCGACCTGCTACGACTATGACAGTTGCTGGCAGTTGCCTAAAAATAGCCTAAGTGGGACAGGCCCTTTAACCTTCTGAATCATCAAGTTAAGATTTCTCGTTTCTTCTATTTAGCTGAAAAAAATCACACTTCAAACTAATAATAACTGTTAATTCCTAGTTTAAAATAAAACCAGCGCGCTTCTGCGTAAAATGGCAGTTTTCTGCAAATCAAGAAGTTGGTCATTTAATTTATGTACACAACTGGATCCATGTCTGCTTGATGGCTTATCAACAACTTCTCTTCCTTATCCCAGTTAAGAATTGTATCTAAAAAATCATTCTCATCCCTTCATGAGTTGTGGAATCTACAACAAGAATCTCAAAGTAAGCCTGGGCATTAAAAAAGAAAATGATCTACAAATGGCAGTGAAAATGACAAATGGAAGATAGTGCATGAATTTAATTTTTTTTTTAACAAATCTGCTTTGGTAGGTCAAGGTTCCATTGCTTCCATGCATCTAGTTTTTATGCTCAAATATCTGATTGGGTATATCATAATCTGACATAAAAGGCTTGAAGATTTTAATGTTTAAATTGCATCTTGAAAGGCTGACAAATTAACTTTGGAGAATCTGCCCTTCCACATATTGAGCATACATTTTGAATTGCACCCACTTAGATAAGATCATGTGTACAGATGCATGCCTCAAATATTTATCCGTGATTTTATCCATAACAGAAAGAAAATGAAAATCAGAAGTGGATAGATAAAGAGCTGGATGGCTGATATTGCCCATTGTTAAGCGTCTGGAAACATCTGATGCCATCAGATCCCTGAAACGAGGCTTCTTTTTGTTCTTTAGATTGGAGACTATCTAGATTGCTGAATGCAGAAGACGTTATCTGGAGAGGGGCTGGTCAAACTGCCTGAGAATCATCCATAATCTGACATACTGCAACAAAGTCAAAGTCAAAGTCAATTTTATTCGTCACATACACCCGAAGGTGCAGTGAAATGAATTTTTCGGCAGCGATACACTTAAAAACAACGCACATTACACAATAATATTTAACACCATTTTTAACAGCATTCTTCACTATGGTGGAAGGCACAAAGTTCAGCTAGTCCTCCTCCCTTGTTCACGCGTGGTCGGGGCCATGAACGGTCGAACACACTTGGAGTGCCCGAATCGGCACTTTCCTACCGGAGTCCGCAGCTTCAGGATGCCGGATGGTAAGTCCACACCCCGCCCGCAGCAAAAAGCTCCGCAGACCACGGCTTCAGGATGTTATAGGCCACAGGCCGGCGGTCAGAGCTTTTCTCCGGCGAGGCATCCCAGGCTCCGTGATGGAAAGTCCACGCCAGAACGCGGTTAGAAGCTCCACAGACCACAGATGTCGTGGTCAGTATCGGAGCACTCCTCTTTGGTGTCCCCCAGCAAGGGTTTGCCTGCTCCGCGATGGAAAAAGTCCACACTGCGCCCGCTGCTGATGCTCTGGGCCCGACTTCAGGAAAGGCCGCTCCAATCCAAGCTGTTAGGCCGCAAGAGGGGAGGCAGAGAAGTGACATGGAAAAAGTCGCCTCTCCGTCGAGGGTGACTGAAGAATGGTTTCCCCCTTCCCCCCCCCCCCCCCCACACCACCCCCACACAAGACACAATGGGAAACACCCTAAACAAACACTTAGACAAACCAAAAAAAACAAAAAAGTCAAAATAACGGACACGCTGCTGACATTTAAGCTCAGCCATTTAGCATTAATATCTTTTCTCACTTTCCAAGTGCAAGGGGTCTTAAAGATACAGTGTGAAAACAGGCCGTTCGGCCCACTGAGTCTGCACCGACCAATGATCACCGATACACACTAGCGACAATTTACAGAAGCCAATTAACCTACAAACCTGCATGCGTTTGGAATGTGGGAGTAAACCGGAAACCCACATGGTCACAGGGAGAACGTACAAACTCTGTACAGACAGCACCCGTAGTCAAGATCTAACCCAGGTCTCTGGTGCTGTAAGGCAGCAACTCTACTGCTGCACCACTGTGCCTCCCTCTATTTCCAAAGATGATAACTAAGTTTTTCCAACATGTTCTGTTTTTATTATCTATGGTCCAACATTAACTTTGGTCGTTGGTCTAAAATGTGATCCTTTTCAACCCCTATCCACTGTTCTTAATCCCCCTTTGAATCTCCCACTCCAAGTCTCTACTTTCCCTTTGTTAAAATCCCTCTGCCCAAACCCATAGATCCCAATCATCTCTCTCATATTCTCACACGACCTCTTTTTCTTTTATCTCCACAATACTCCAGGTTTATATCCTTCTCCACTCTCCCCGACTCCAACTCCTCAGATGTCTCTCCAATCTCCATCCCCTTTGCACCTCAAGCCTTTTTAACAATCCATTCTGGTTTCTATCTGATATTTAACTCCACCATGATCTCATTCTGACCATCACTGCAAACTGCTTCCTAGCAGTTTTCATAATCTCCAGTCTCTGTAATTGCACAAGATTCCATAGTTAATGTGGTATCCGGAAACTTTGGTGTTGTTGCAAGTGGATATTAAATTTATTATCAAGAAATGTATTCCTCGCATAAAAATTAGCTCCATCTCTTGACATTGCCAAATGAAGTAAAGAATAAATTAATATGTTTCTTTTAAACGAAAAATACATCAAGGCTATTTACAAAATTACATGCACTATAAGATTAGTTTAGAAGACAGGACAAGATTTTGGGTTGAATCCAGAATAGAAATTGCAAACTGAGGTATTTGACATTAGAGTTCAAAAGTAGCGTCAGATTCAGGCGGAGAAAAGATGCCCCTCGGCCACAGTGGCGCAGCGGTAGAGTTGCTGTGTTAGAGCGCTGGCAGCATCAGTGACCCGGGTTCGATCCCGACTACAAAAGTTGTCTGTACGGAGTTTGTACGTTTTCCCCGCGACCGCATGGGTTTTCTCCGATATCTTTGGTTTCCTCCCACACTCCAAAGATGTACAGATATGTAGGTCAATTGGCTTGATGTATGTGTAAATTGTCCGTAGTGTGTGTACGATAGTATTAATGTGCAGGGATCGCTGGTCGGTGCGGACTCGGTGGGCCGAAGGGCCTGTTTCCGAGTTGTATCACTAACCTAAACTGAACTAAATACCAAGTTGGGGCAGTGGACTGAAGGAGGAAGGATGAGGCAAAACAGTGCAAGGATGTTTAACTGAGAACCAGAAATCTATTCCATTGAGGGGTTGTCAAGCCTGATAAATGTTTGTCGGCATGACTTACTGCAAAGATCATTAAATAAAATTGGCTTTGTTTTTTTCTTAAACAAAATCTATTCAGCTCAGAGGCAAGACATAAAATCTTCTAAAAGTGATGACAGTCAAAGGGCTGAATTTGTATTGAATTTTAATAATAGATATCTATGTGTCTGAAATAGACCACACATTTTGCAAAACAGATTAAAATCTGTATATTGAACTACACTGAATAGAGTCCTCACAAATTAATGACGATGACTGGTACACATAAGGGTAGAGTGAGCTTTGAAGGGCAGACCTGAATCTGGTTCCAATGTGTTTTTGATCAGGACAGTGGGCAACAAGATTTTAATGTTCATAAACATAACCTTAAAGAGGGCTAAATGCTGGGATAAAGAATAGTTAATATTTATATTGCAAAACTTTCTTGTCAATCCAAATCCTCATCTTTAATATTGCAACAAATTGATTCAATTGCAATTTAATTTGGAAAAAAGATCAGACACATACTGAAGAAACAAATTTGTGGAAAAAGGCTAGTGCTAACCAAGCACCTAAATCGCATGACGCAAATACATAATTTTCCAAAGTGTATTTCCATGAAATGGGAAATAACAAATTGGTTTTGATACAGATGAGGGATCTATTTTCCCACTGTTATACTGACCAAAAATAGGCACTTTCCGCATTGTGGGATGCTGATCTGAATGTTCTAGTACAGTTAACGTTCAATGACATGCAGGGTTCAGTGCTCCTTTCAGTTCTTACTACAGTTCATGCATTGTAGGGAATGTATCAGTAAAGAGGCAGCACTGTCTTTATTCATCCCATTGCCCCTTGCCCCTATTGATAATAGCCATGGTTGTCTACCTCCCTAACTGACCAAAGCCAAAGATGTTTTTGACTGAGGTAATCAAATAAAGGGCCATTGGCATTTCCATTTTTTTAAAATCGTGGAAAGGTGTGGATGTAGGTGAACAAATGTGTTCTTGGTGTTTTGACGGAAGGTGGTTTTGGCAGTTAATTATAAATTGGACACATGGGACTGAATTTCCATTCGGATTCTTCTGTTATTATTTGAATTTAAGTCAAAATTATCCGCTGCCATATCACAAAGAACCAACCAACGATACTTTAGATCTCCAATATGTTGGCCCCAGAGTGGCTATGAAATATTCATTTTATTATAAGCAGGTACAAAACTAGGTCAGTGAAAAGGACCGGTCCTTTGGGTGAGTTCATAAGTCATAGGAACAGATGTGGGCCATTTGGATCTTCTCTGCCATTCAATCATGGCTGTTCTATCTTTCCCTCTCAAACCCCTTCTCCTGCCTTCACCCTTCCTCATCAAGAAATGAGGCCTTTGAATTTAGCACCTCCTGGGAGCAGATTTTCAGTTCTATTTGCCTATACAATCTATGTATTATCCTTCCTCCCCTTTTCAAATGTAGTCATTAATTTAGCATGGATCACCTGTTTAGCTAAAGGATTACATATGCCTATAATTGTTTTCCTTCTGGAGTCCTTGCTTATGCTTTTGTTTAGTTTAAAGATGCTGCATGGAAACAGGCCCTTTAGCCCACTAAGTCCACAGTGATCATTAATCACCCATTCCTTATTTCCTTCGCTCCATAGATGCTGCCGCACCCGCTGAGTTTCTCCAGCACTTTTGTCTACCTTCGATTTTCCAGCATCTGCAGTTCCTTCTTGAACATCAGCCATTCACACTACCTCTACGTTATCAAACTTTCTCATTCTTTCTGACAAAGTAGGGGCAATTTACAGAGGCCAATTCATCTATAAGTCTGCACATCTGTGGAATGTGGTAGGAAACCAGAGCAACCAGAGATAATCTGTGTGGTCACAGAAAGGACATTCAAACTCCACACAGGCAGCATCCAAGCTCAAGATCGAACCCAGGTCTCTGACATTGTGAGGCAGCGACCCTACCAGTTGCGACACTGTGCCATCATAATGTATTGAGATTGTACCTGACTGGTTTTAATTTACCTGCCACTGTATATAATAACCACAAATAACTTCCCGATTATTCAGTGTGGGCCTGCAATAAATTTGGTGGAGACTGCCATAATCTTGGAAACTTGGCTGGAACTAAGATTCCAGCATATCCTTTTTAGAAAAGGAATGGAACTTGGCTTTAGCCACAAAAGGTCATTAATGAAAGGAGAGATCCGGGTTATCAGCCTCTACATTGTGAACAGCCATGCTTCGGCCCTCTGACAGATTCAATGCAGCATTGTCAAGGTGATACCTCCCTTCATCATATGTAAAACTGGTGATAATGCAACCAACCCAGAAGCCCAGACCAACATTGGGGTCTGATTCCTGAAAATCAAAATACTACATTTCCATTTGTTAAGCCCCTGTCCCACTTTCACGACCTAATTGGCGACCTCTGCCGAGGTTGCCCTTGACTCATACTCGCAGCATGGTCGCCACGAGGTTGTAGGAGGTCGTAGGAGGTCTTCGTAACTCTTCCTCATGCTCGTGAGTGGTCTCCGCGTACTCGTTTCCTCAAGTAGTTTGCAGCGTTTTTTCCAGCCTGATAAAAAGTATCCACGAGTAAAAAAAAGGTCGGCATGGAAAAAATTGATACTTTTTACTCGTAGGTAGGTCGTAGGTAGGTCGTAGTAGGGCATGATGGTAGTCCTATGTAGTCACACGTAGTCGTAGGTCGGTAACTGGCCCGAGAAAAAAATGCAAACATTACATCATTTTATCATGTGATCATTTTCCACTCATAGCTAGTCGCAGTTGGTCTTAGGTGTGGTAGACTGAGGTCGTGGGGGGTTGTAGGAGGTCATAGGCATAGTCGTAGGAGTTCATAGACATAGTCGTAGGAGGCCATGGGAGGTCTTTTACTTCGGCGAGTCAACACGACTTGGATATTTTTTTCAAATCGTCTAGGGTCTTCTAAACTTGTGGATTAGGTTGTCCATGTGGGTCAGGCCCTTTAATTGTTGTCTCCCTGGCACAAGACCCAAAGTACAGGCTTCCCAGAGAAGGTGAAACATCAAATGTTGAAGCAGCTCAGTGGATCAATCAGCATCTGTGGAAGGAATGGACAGGAGACATTTTGAGTCAGGACCCTTCTTCAGTCAGTTCCTCTCATACCTTGTGTTTTGCTCAAGATTCCAGCATCTGCAGTTCCTTGTGTTTCCAAAGAAAGTATCTGGCACCCCAAAGATACCAGACTTCTGCCAACATATCCATTGCCTTCAGCTGGCGGAGAGATAGGCTGTGTAGGAGAAGGAATCCCAGGGTAAAATTCCTATCACCAACAGGAATGATCCTTGAAGCCCTTCTCCCCATCATCAGAAGCTGCAGCATTGATAACGATGAACAATGGACCAAACTTGTGCTCTCTTGCGCTTTTTACTAAGTTCAGCTTGGCAGTTGCTTGCATCGTGATAAAGTATCGAATTCTCCCAAAAGAAACAAATGATTCCTTGCAGAAAAAGGAGTAAGTCAGGCAGAAAATTAATTGATGTCTCCCACGCACCAGCAGATAGCTGGCTAAAGAAAGCTCGGGCCTCATGTGACCAAAAGAGATCAGAAAGTGAGTTTAGAAGATAATTATTTTCTTGAACAACGGAAATGTCTGAAGTGAATTGGTGCAACACATTGATTTCTATGAGTTAAAGTAAAAAGAACAATTGGTCTTTTCTATATTCTCAAAAACAAAGGAGTCAACTTTCTATTCACAACCATGATAATTGAGTTTACTGCAACAAAAGTTCTTGCCAATAATTGGACAAGTCGCTTTGACCAGGCAGGTCTTCTTCAAATATTCTTCTTCCTATCTGAAGCTAACTTACAGCATGAATATTACACCTATTGCAAAAAATGAGCACTGGTGAGTTTATCTAAGTCCTGAAAGTCCATAACAGTGGCTTTGCAATATAAATGGGGAAAAAATCTTGGAAATAGGCGTTATCGTGTTAATGGACTTCAGGTGGGTAAAGACTAGTGAAATGGGTTGCTACAAAGTGGATGATATTTTAATGCATGAAATTATGCATTTTTGGAAGAAGCATTTTTAGAGCGAGTGCAGACACAGAGACCGGGGCTTTAAATACAACAATAAGAAGCATTTGAGGTGTTTGGCTTCATGAATAGGAGAATGAAAAGCAGGTCATTATGCCTTCATGATAGATCTGTTAAGGTTCAGCTGGAATGTTATGCTCAGTTCTGAGCATCAGGTCTTTGGAAAAATGTCAAAGGTGTGGAGAAGGCACAGAAAGGCTTTACTAGAGTGCTACCAGCGATTAAAAAAACAACTATTCTATAGAGATACCAGGAGTTGTTTCCTTAGAGCAAAGAAGATTAAGGGACAATTTGATAGAATGGTTCATTAATGGCATAGTAGTTACATCAAATTGTTTCCAGTGGTAAAATGGTCAGTAGTCAGAGGACGCAGATTTAAAGCAGTTATTTTCTTTAAAAACAAAGGTGATGTGTTTAGCAGTAGTTTATTGCAGGCTGTAAGATGTTACCTGAACAGGTGATTGGAACAGATTCAATATTGCACAATTACATAAATACTTGAATGATAAAATGAATTCCAGGGAAAGAGCAGGGGAGTGGGATATATTGGACATCTCTACCAATGACCAGCCAGGGGGTACAATTTCTACCCATTCATTCCTATGACTCTATGCTATGGAACAAATGTTTTGCACTTCTCACAAATTGCAGTTGGCTTTAACTCATTAAGCAAATAGGAACACAAAAATAGGAGCAGGAATAGAAAAGGCTCCCCAAGCCTGTCAGCCACAGGTTTTTTTAAACCAATATGTAGAAGAACCAACTAGAGGGCAGGCCATCCTAGACTGGGTATTGTGTAATGAGGAAGGATTAGTTAGTGATCTTGTTGTGCAAGGCCCCTTGGGCAATAGGACCATGTTATAGTGGAATTCTGCATTAGGATGGAGAGTGACACGGTTAATTCAAAGACTAGGGTCCTGAACTAAAGGAGGCTTTGAAGGTACGAGAATTGGTTAGGATAGACTGGCAAATTATACTTAAAGGGGTGACAGTGGAGATGCAAGGGCAAAAATTTAAAGATTGAAAGTTTACAACATATACACTACTGTTCATTAAATGCCAGACACTCTCTGATACAATTTAAAATTTTACATAGATTACATCTCTCAAAGTCCAAACTAAATAGAATTTTCCCAAATGTTTCTGCTATATGTGACAAATGTCAACACCTAGAAGCCAACCTAATGCACTCATTTACCAAATGTATTAAAATTACTAATTTTTGGTCAGAAATTTTTAAGATAATTTTGAAAGTAGTTAATACAAATCTGTATCCAGATTCTAAATTAATTATATTAGGTATATTAGAAACTGATCAATCACTAACAACAAAACAACAATTTTTTATCGATTATAGTTTAATAATTGGTAAAAAATTAATATTAAGATTTTGGAAAGGTCCTACCAACCCCTCTATTAAAATGTGGATTACAGTAATGTCGGAGACACTTCATTTGGAAAGATTAAGACGTCCTTTCGGACAGGCTAGACCAGTTTAGAGGAACATGGTCTCCATTTATTGATTATCTAAAGGGACAAACTGGCTCGGTTCGAGGGCCTGACTGAAACCTGGACGGGGAATAGATGAAGAATTATATATAATAGATCACTGATATATCTCCAACGTAGTACAGAATGTTTAAAACTCCACTCACATTATTGATTTTCTATTTTTATTATTATTTTAATTTCTCTTATTATTTATTTCTATTCATTTCCCCCTTTATTAAAAATAATTTTAAAAATATGTAGAAGTATAAACAAGAATGACTGTAAATTTTATAATTATTAAGAATGTATGTGATGAATAGTAAATTCTTTTGTTTTTCTTTTTCTTTCACATTTTAAATTGTCTTAATATGTATCAATATGTATTTACTTCTAATAAAAAATATTAACAAAAAAAAAAACAAAGATTTAAAGACCGCATGGTCTTTATTCTTTGGCGCGCAGAAGGTTAAGGGGGGACTTGATTGAGGTCTTTAAAATGATGAAAGGGATAGACAGAGTTGACGTGGATAAGCTTTTCCCATTGAGGGTAGGGAAGATTCAAACAAGAGGACATGACATGAGAATTAAGGAACAGAAGTTTAGGGGTAACATGAGGGGGAACTTCTTTACTCAGAGAGTGGTGGCTGTGTGGAATGATCTTCCAGCAGAAGTGGTGGAGGCAGGATCGATTTTAACATTTAAAAGTAAAGTGGATAGGTATATGGACGGGAAGGGAATGGAGGGGTATGGTCTGAGTGCAGGTAGATGGGACTAGTGGAAAATAAATGGTCGGCATGGACTGGAAGGGCCGAGAAGGCCTGTTTCCATGCTGTAATTGTTATATGGTTATATGGTTATATGGATGAACTCGAAAAATAGTTCATCCCTGTCTGGCGAAAAAATAAAATGGGGAAGGCGGCTCGACCATGGCTAATGAGGGAAATCATGGATGGTGTTAAATCCAAGGAAAAGGCATATAAATTGGCCAGAGGAAGCAGCAAACCGGAGGACTGGGAGAAATTTAGAATTCAACAGAGGAGGACAAAGGGGTTAATTAAGAGGTGGGGGGGGGGGATGTGCATGAAAGAAAGCTTGCAGGGAATATAAAAACTGATTCTAAAGGATTAGTGAAGAAAAATGTAGGTCCGTTATGTTATATTCCGGATGGCAGAATTAAACCCAGACTTACACACTGGTTCCCTGGATCACGAGAGAGAGAGATATAATACCCAGCATTCCCTGCTTATATTGAACACCAACTCATTAACATACACATGAATATGTATGAATACATTACACTGCTTTCCTTTTTTTAAGTATTAAATCTAAGTAATCGGTTACAATTTTGTGATTGTGATACTTGAATTAAATCAGTATTTATTTTACATATCTACACATTTTTTGTTTTACTTATGCAGTGAGTTATTTAACTTACAAACCTAACCTGACTACTGGTTTATGGATCCTGCCTGATCATCTAACAGTAACAGGTGTAACAGGTTTAGGTGTTGACTCAACTGTAGGCTTGTTTGGCTCTGTTTTAGTACCCTGACTTTGTCCAGAGGAATCTGTTTCTTTGTCTGTACTAACTGAACATTGTGTTTCAATCACAGTGGTCTCTTCTAACTCACTTCCAGATAAAAACTCAGGGATTAAGACTTCATGCTCAGTTTTTGGTTCATCTTTGGCTGGAATCATTTGATCAACATGAACACTTTTGATCCTATCTCCAACTTCAACTAAGTATCTTTTTGTTCCACACACCCACTATTTTCCCAACATCCCATTTGTCTCGACTGGACTTGTTGGGAGGACTGAGAACACAAACCTGCTCATCTGGCTTGAAGTTCCTCTCCTTTTTGTGGGAGTTTTTGGTGTTTTTGACAACTGTTTTTGCTCAACTCTCAAGACCAAATTGGGTTGAACTAGACTTAGGCGTATTCTTAGTCTTCTCTTCATCAACAGTTCTGCAGGTGAGTAACCCGTTGTTGTGTGTTGTGTGGTTCTGTACTTCAGCATGAAACTAGCCAAACAATGTTTCATGCTGAGCTTTGAACCACCCTGCAAAACACCATTCCGCTGCATGAACTCTTTGAACAGTTCTGAACGAAACTGAGGCCCGTTATCAGAAACAAGTTATTCTGGCATGCAAAAATTGATCTCAATTCATCTATGGTACACTCAGTAGCAGTGTTTGACCCCATATGCTTATCCTCAATCCATTTGGAATGACTATCTATACCAGAACCAGAAAATGATCATTACCTTTTCCACAAAAACCTACATGAACTCTCTGAGAAGGTCTACTTGGCCATGACCAGGTTTGCAATGGTATTTTTGGTGGTTTCCTCCAGCAATTTTGGCAGACGCTACATTTGCTCACCAGTGACTCGATGTCACTGTCAATACCAGGCCAATACACAAAACCTCTGGCAATTGACTTCATGCTTACTATGCCAGGATGTTCAGCACGAAGTTCATTCATAATTTTGTTTCTCAAAGACTCTGGTACAACCACTCTGTAACCCCACTTAATGCATCCCTGCTCACATGAAAATTCATGGTGTTGATTATGGAAAGGCTTCAGCTCTGAGTTCAGAACTGAGTTCAATCCACTATCGATTTCAGTCCAACCGTTCAATGTCTGTTCATAGACCCTCTTCAGCACAGTGTCTTTCTCTGTTTCTGCTGCAATTTCTGTTACAGTCACTGGAAAGTCTTCACCTACAACTTGCAATGTGTAAATTGGTACCCGGACATGGCGCCGACAGACAAGAAGCCGAAGCAAAGAAGTCGAAGCCAAAGAATCGAATGGAAACGAGACCGAAGACGAAACGCCTGCTAACCGAAAGGATGGGAGGCCTAAATGCAAACTAACCAAAAGGACGGGACGCCTAAAAGCCAATGAACCGAAAAGCTGCGTCACCTAAAAGCAAACTTACCGAATGGTTTCTCTGTCGAAACGCCTCCTACCCGAAAGGCGGCATTGCCAACAGGCCAAATGACTGACTGCCGCTCAACAGAAATGTACAATAACGGTCATGACGTTGCCGGGGGGCAGGACTTGGCTGCGATTGGACCTGACCCCCGCATCCATCACATCACTGTGAAGGCATGAACATTGTCCCACCGGCTGGGTCACTGTGTGACAGCAGCCTCACTGGGCAGCATCTCTGGAGAGAAGGAATGGGTGGCGTTTCGGGTCGAGACCTTTCAGACACACGCTGAAGAATGGTCTCAGCACAAAACGTCACCCATTCCTTCTCTCCAGAGATGCTGCCTGTTTTGTACGTGGGAGCTTGGGTGCGTTCCGCAAGCACCGAGACGGTAATAAATAAAACATCTGTCCCTGCGGCCAGAGTGGATCAACCGGTGTGGGTGTCGGGGTCCGGGGGTCAGAGGGGGGGAATCACCATGGTGTGGAGGTTGGGGTCTGATGGCAGTGCATCGCGGTCAGTGACTGAGGGACGACCCGCTGGTGGAGACGGAGGAGAGAGAGAAGGGGGAGAGAGAGGTGGGAGAGAGAGAAGGGAGGGAGAGAGAGGGGGGGGGGGAGAGGAGGGGAAGAGAGAGGAGGAGAGAGAGAAAAGTGGGAAGAGGAGGAGAAAGAGAAGAGGGGAAAGAGAGGAGGAGAGAGAAGAGGGGAGAGAGAAGGAAGAGAGAGAAGGGAGAGAGAGAGAAGTGGGGAGAGAGAAGGGGGAGACGGGAGGGTGGGGTTCATTTTCCCACACAAGTCATAGGTGACTGGGCAATCTGAACCCAAGCACTAAGTTGTAAGTAGCCGAAGGTGTGCATCACTCGGGACAGCCCCCACTCTCCCACGGCCACCCTCCGCGGGTTGCGGGCCGGGTGGAGCGGGGGTGTGGGACAATGTTCCTGCCTTCACAGTGATGTGATGGACGCGGGGGTGGAGCGGAGGTGTGGACCAATCGCTGACAAGACCCGCCCACTGGCAACGTCATGCCCGTTATTGGACGTTTCTGTTGAGCAGCAGTCGGTTCGTTGGCCTGTAGGCAAGGGTAGGTGGTGTTTTGACAGAGCGGCCATTCAGTACATTTGCTTTTATGCGACGCAGTTTTTCAGTTCATTGGCTTTTAGGCGTCCCGCCCTTTCGGTTAGTTTGCATTTAGGCATCCCATCCTTTCGATTAGTAGGCATTTCGTCTTCATAATCTTTCCGTTTATTGGCGTTTCGGCCTCATTTCGATTTGGTTCTTTGGCTTCGACTTCTTTGCTTCGGCCTCTCGTCCGTCGGCGTCACGTCCACACACGGTGTGGATTGAGTTCTCAATTCCCACATCAGAGTTCTCATGGGGCAACTGGGACAACGCATCTGCAACTGCGCTGCATTTGGAGCTTCTGTACTCAACCTTGTAGTCATACTGGGACAGCAGAATTGATGCCGCCATGGAAGGTATAGCTGACTTGGGACCAAGTATCACTAGTAGTGGCTTGTGATCAGTCACTAGGGTGAATGGTCTGCCGAGAAGAAACGGATGGAATGTCTTGATTCCGAACACGATGCTGAGTGCTTCCTTTTCTCTGGGCATAATTGCGCTCAATCGGTGATCGGGTGCAGGATGCAAACGCAATAGGCTTTTTCTGTCCGTCATTCATTACGTGGGTGATCACTGCACCTACACCATAACTTGGAGCATCACAAGCAAGTTTCATCTCGCGTGTCGTGTCGTAGTGAACATGGAGTTTGTCACGTCAAGTTTTCCTTGCAGATGTCATATGCGCATTGCTGTTCCTTTTCCCACATCCATTTCACATCTTTTTGTAGCAGATGATGTAGTGGCTTTAACACAGTTGCTAAATCTGGAAGGAATCGTGCATTGAACTGCACCATCCCAAGGAATGATCGTAGGTCTGACACATTGTTGGGTTTTGGAGCATTCACTATTCCTTCCACAGGGCGAAGTTCGTTGGTGTCTACTGTGAGTCCAAGGTCGACCACCTCTGACTGCGCAGATGCACATTTACTTTGTCGCAGTTTGACATTGTGGCAGTTCAGTCATGTGAGAACTTTCTTAAGGATTTCCAGATGTTCTACCATGCCCTCTGTGAATATCAATAGATCATCCTGGTTGCACACACAGTGCGGAATGCCTTGTAACATTTTGGCCATGACAGACTGGAAGATTTTCGGGGAGGATTTCACACCATAGGGCAGCTTTGTATATGACTACAAGCCCTTACAGTATGTGTGTTGATAGTCAAGTACCGTTGACTTTCCTTGTCGACATTGAGTTGGGCATATGCGTGAGACAAATCCAGTTTAGTGAAGCTCTTGCTCCATTAAGTTCAGCGTACAGATCTTGCGAGGTTGGTAACAGATATTGTTCGTCGTCAACAGCTTGGTTGATTGTGACTTTGTAGTCCATGCGTAGTCATACAGTTTTGTGGGTACGGCCACAATTGGCATTGCCCAGTTACTCTGGTCTGTCTTCACGTGTACTCCATTCCGCTCTATCCTGTCGAGTTCTTCCTCCACTTGTTGCTTTAGTGTATACAGTACAGGTCTTGGTCGACAATACACAGGTTTCACATCTTCCTCAAGTCAAATGTGTGCAGAGTACCCCATTATCCCCATGTAATTGTCGGTAATAATTTCTGCATGTTTGCTTATGACATTTTCAAGACGTGATTTGGACAAATTGACGCTGAAAATGTTCTTCCAGTCTAACTCTATTCTACTCAGCCAATGGTTTCCAAGGAGGATTGGTTTATTTCTGAAGCTGGCCACTATGAGGGCAGTGTTACTGACTGACCATTATGCTGAACTTTACAGTTCATTTGTCCACATGTCTCCAAAACTTCGCCCGAGTAGGTTCTCAGCTTGACCTTACACTCAAACAATGGTATCTGTGGGAACTTTGTTTCGTACAGGTCTTTGCTCATGACCGAACAATCTGCTGCCGTGTCAATACACATATCGATTAACTGTTCATTAATCAATAGTTTAGTTCAAAAGTCCTTGCCTTGGCTGGTTGTAGGCTTATCGATGTTGGTTGCATAAATGGTGAACAACCCAAGTTCATTTCCACCTGGGTTAATCTCCAAGTTGTGAACTCCATTCTGGTGTTGCCACTTGTTTCCTGCAGATTGTTGGTTTCCTGTTTTAAGCTTGGCCCGACATGCTGAGGCGATATGGCCTTTCTTCTGGCAGTTATAGCACTTGGCCATTTTGAACTGACTAAATTGGGATGAGTGATTACCGTTGCAACGATAACAACTGGCTGAACTCGGCTCCCCGCCATACTTTGGTTTTGGTTTAGCGCCTCTTAGTTTGGCCATAGGCACTGCCTTGTGACTGTAAATGGCCACTGCAGTCTGTGGTGGACAAAACTCGCGAGCATTATAGACAATAGACAATAGGTGCAGGAGTAGGCCATTCGGCCCTTCAAGCCAGCACCACTATTCACTGTGATCATGGCTGATCATCCCCAATCAGTACCCCGTTCCTGCCTTCTCCCCATATCCCCTGACTCTGCTATCTTTAAGAGCGCTATCTAGCTCTTTCTAGAAAGTATCCAGAGAACCAGCCTCCACCGCCATCTGTGGCAGAGAATACCACAGACTCACAACTCTCTGTGTGAAGAAGTGTTTCCTCGTCTCCGTTCTTGGTGCCATCTCCAGTGTGGTAGCAATCTTGCAAGCTTTCTCAAATGTAAGATCTGGAGTGTTCACGAGTTTGGACTGAATTAGTTCATCCAATAGACCACAAACAAATCTGTCACGTATTGCGCGTCCGAGAAAGGTTCCAAAGTTACAGTGCAAAGTTAAGTTTTTCAAGGCAACAATGTACTCATTGAGTGCTTCTGGTGTCTAGTGCCGAATTTATAGCTTTCTGCAATTTCCAGAGGCTTTGGGTTGAAGTGCTCCTCCAACTCCTTCATAATGTCACTGAATGGCTCGTCTTTTGCCTTTATGGGCGCAAGGAGATTCACGAGTGTGCCGTACACCTCAGGACCGATCTCTGTGAGCAGAATTGCTTTCATACGTTCGCCTTATTTGTTTCAGTCACTACCTCCCCTTCACCACTAATCTCCATTATATTGTTTGCCATGAAAAACATGTTCGCTCTCGCCATATAGTTGCTGAACAGCTCTCTACTCTTGTCGAAAGTGCCAAGGTTTCCAATTTAGCCCATGGACACTGCCATCGTGTCATTCTCGTTTTTTTAATGACCGTTCAAAAACCCCGATTTCCTGTCGGTTCTGGTGTAGCAATTCACCTCAAACTTAGCTATACAGCTTGAGGAACTCGACAAAAAAAAAAATCAGTCTAAAATCTAGAGATAGCCTGACAAACACCCGATGATTTGTACAGCTGCTGTTTTAAACTACTGTCCCATATATAGAAGGATCTGCGGCGTAGTGAGTCCAATTCGCAAACAACTGCGACACAGCTCCATATTTGCTATTAAAAATGTTAAACAATACTGCATGTTGTAAAACAGTCCTGCATTCTATTTAAAGGATGAGTTCACAAACTCTATCCCGTTCGCGGCCAATTTTGTTTTATCCCGGACGGCAGAATGAAGAACAAAACTGGTTGCCTGGATCCGAAGACACTGATTGCCTGGATTGTGAGAGAGATTTATTATCCAGCATTCCCTGCTTATATTGATCACATTAACATACACATGAATATGTATGAATACACCTTACAATCAGAGACAGATGAATTTATAATGGGAAACAAAGAAATGGCAGAACAGAATGAGTATTTTGTTTGTGTCTTCCTTAGTGAATCTCCCAGAAATACTAGGGGACAGAGGATTTAGAGGGAGGGAGGAACTGAATGGAATCCACATTAGTCAGGAAATGGTGTTAAGTAAACTGTTGGGACCAAAGATTATAGAGGGGTAAAGATGCGCCACTCAGCAAAAAAAGCGTAGTATCGCATGTGTGCTTGTCGCCGCCATATTAGCGGACCAGAGATGGCGTCGACTATGGTGTCCACATCTAAATCTTCATCTTACTGCGCGGCTGTTAATTGCTCTAATCGTCAATGTAGACGACCCGACCTATCTTTCTTTAGGTTCCCCCAAAAAAAAGATAGGTGAGAAAATATTATTATTTCTGTCGATATTATTCTGAACTGAAATGTTATTTTCTGTTCTCCCATCAACGGTCATGGAAAACGAAGCTCCTCTATAATCCTTGCCGGGACATTAGAAAGTTATTAGAATTATTTTGAATAGATCTTTACTTACCACAGTAATAAAGTCAATAATTTGAACACTTCTGAACGTTTTGGGTTTTGTTCTTGTAAGGCAGGACCTCAAAATATGGCCCAGTGACCACGAGATTTTTCAAGCTCAGATTCGAGTCCTGGAACGCGACGGCTGTTACCGGTTATGTCCCTCGAAATGTCGAGACTTCACAAGCAAAGATCACAAGCCCGTCGTGAAGAAGGGTGCAATCAAAGATTATAGAACTCCGCTCTATAATCTTTGGGTGCAAATGTGGGGCGGGGGGTTCGGCGGCGGCGGTCGGAATCAAAGATACCAGAGGAGCTCTATAAAATTATATTTGGTCGGAATGGGAAGGGTGCGCGTTATAACGTGCCCTTGTTCCACTCTCCCTGTTCTTCTCCCTCTCCCCCTTCTCCCTCTCCCCCTTCTCCCTCTCTCCCTTCTCCCTTCTCCCTCTCCCCCTTCTCCCCCTTCTCTCCCTCCTCCTCCTGCTCCCTCCTCCTCCCTCTCCCCTTCTCTCTTTCCCCTTCTCTCTCTTTCCCTTTCTCTCTTTCCCCTTCTCTTGATCTCCCCCTCTCTCGATCTCTGTCTCTCCCCTTCTCTCGATCTCCCTCCTTCCCTCTCTCTCCTTCCCTCTCTCTCCTTCCCTCTCTCTCCTTCCCTCTCTCTCTCCCTCCCTTCCCTTCTCCCTTCCCTCTCTCTCCCTCCCTTCCCTCCCCTCTCCCTCCTTCCCTCCCCCCTCCCTCCTTCCCTTCCCTCCCTCCCTTCCCTTCCCTTTCTCTCCTTCCCTTCCCTCTCTCTGCTTCCCTTCCCTCTCTCCTTCCCTTCCCTCTCTCCTTCCCTTCCCCCTCTCTCTCTCCTTCCCTTCCCCCTCTCTCTCCTTCCCTTCCCCCTCTCTCTCTCTTCCCCTTCCCTCTCTCCCTCCCTTCCCCCTCTCTCTCCCTCCTTTATGTAAATCTTACCATGTATGTCAGAAATAAAGTTTTAACCATGTTAATAGATCTCTATTATTATTTATTTAAAATTGAGTGAGTTGGTGCAATATTGGTTCCAGCTGTCAGATAATTCCAGACTCACCACTCGCTGTGTGAAAAAAGACCTTCTCATCTCGGTCTTAAAAGACGTCCCCCTTATCCTTAAACTGTGACCCCCTGTTCTGGAGTTCCCCAACATTGGGAACAATCTTCCTGCATCTAGCCTGTCCAACCCCTTAAGAATTTTGTAAGTCTCTATAAGATCCCCCCTCAACCTGCTAAATTCCAGTGAGTATAAGCCAAGTTTATCCAGTCTTTCTTCATATGGAATCCTGCCATCCTGAATCAGTCTGGTCCTATTTACCTCTTCAAAATCATTATATATAATTATTAAAGATGTAATAATGGGGCATTTGGATAGCAGTAAAAGGATTAGTCCAAGTCAGCATATATGAAAGGAAAATCATGTTTGACTAATCTTCTGGAATTTTTTGCCACAAGGCTCGGTGTTGTGGCCGCAACTGTTTACCATATATATTAGTCAAACATGATTTTATGTTTATGTACATCACCTGACAAATAAGATAGAGAGTTATAGTGATACTTTAAATCAGTTGCTTCTGATCCATGAGAAGGTAATGTATTTATCTCTTAAGGGCCTGTCCCACCATATATTTATATGAATGTGTGTTTGTGTGTGCCTGTAATTTTGTGCAGTGTGTGTTTAAGCAATAGAAGGGAAGCTGCACAATGCAAGGGAAAATACGCAAAAGTGGGGGCTGGGGAGGAAAGAAGCGAGGGAAATGGGGGAACAGGGGTGAAAGGGAGGGAGAGAGAGGGAAGGGAGGGAGGTAGGGAAGGGAGGGAGAGAGAGGGAAGGAGGGAGAGGGAAGGAGGGAGGGAGAGGGAAGGAGGGAGGGAGAGGGAAGGAGGGAGATCGAGGGGAGAGAGATCGAGAGGGGAGAGATCGAGAGAAGAGGGAGATCGAGAGGGGAGAGATCGAGAGAAGAGGGAGATCGAGAGGGGAGAGAGAGATCGAGAGGGGAGAGATCGAGAGAAGAGGGAGATTGAGAGGGGAGAGAGAGAGAGATCGAGAGGGGAGAGAGAGCAATCGAGAGTGGAGAGAGAGGGATCGAGAGAGATAGGGAGAAGAGTGGGGAGAGAGGGAGGTCGAGAGGTAAGTAAAGATCTATTACAAATAAATCTAATAACTTTCTAATGCATCTTGCTCCTCTATAATCTTTGTTTACAACTGCTCTGTAGCTTTGGAGCGGATTACACATGGGGGGACAGTCCGCAAAAATGGCGGCCGTGACGCTCCGTTACGTACTACACGCCAGTCCATTGGATTTCCACGGAGTGGTGCATCTTGCTCCTCTATAATCTTTGGTTGGGACTGAAGGCCGATAAACCCCCAGGGCCTGATGGTCTGCATCCCAGAGTACTCAAGGAGGTTGCTTTAGAAATCGTGGATGTATTGGTGATCATTTTCCAATGTTCTTTCGGCTCTGGATCAGTTCCTGTGGACTGGAGGGTAGCCAATGTAACCCCTCTTTTTTAGAAAGGAGGGAGAGAGAAAATGGGGAATTACAGACCAGCTAGCCTTACATCGGAAATGGAGAAGATGCTTGAGTTGATTGTTAAAGATGTTATAGCAGCGCATTGGGAAAGCAGTGACAGGATCGGCCAAAGTCAGCATGGATTTATGAAGGGGAAATCATGCTTGACTAATCTTCTGGAAATTTTTGAGGATGTAACAAGTAGAATGGATAAGGGAGAGCCAGTGGATGTGATGTATCTGGACTTCCAAAAGCTTTTGACAAGGTCCCACGCAAGAGATTAGTGTGCAAAATTAGAGCACATGGTATTGGGGATAGAGTATTGGCATGGATAGAGAACTGGTTGGCAGACGGGAAGCAAAGATTAGGAATTACCGGGTCCTTTTCAGAATGGCAGGCAGTGACCAGTGGCCATTGCTGGGACCCCAGGTATTTACAATATATATTAACGATTTAGACGAGGGAATTAAATGTGACATCTCCAAGTTTGCGGATTACCCAAAGCTGGGTGGCAGTGTGAGCTGCGATGAGAGTGCTATGAGGCTGCAGGGTGACTTGGATAGGTTGGGTGAGAGGGCAGATGCATGGCAGATGCAGTATAATGTGGATAAATGTGAGATTATCCACTTTGGTGGCAAGAAGGTAGATTATTATCTGAATTGTGTCAGATTAGGAAAAGGGGAGGTGCAACGAGACCTGGGTGTGCTTGTACATCAGTCACTGAAAGTAAGCACTCAGGTACAGCAGGCAGTGAAGAAAGCTAATGGCATGTTGGCCTTCATTGTGAGAGGATTTAAATTTAGGAGCAAGGAAGTCCTACTGCAGTTGTGCGGGGCCATAGTCAGACCGCACCTGGAGTATTGTGTGCAAATTTGGTCTCCTAATTTGAGGAAAGACAGTATTGCTATTGAGGGAGTGCAGCATAGGTTCACCAGGTTAATTCCCGAGATGGCAGGACTGACATATGATGAAAGATTGGGTCAACTGGGCTTGTATTCACTGGAATTTAGAAGGATGAGCGGATCTTATAGAAACATATAAAATTCTTAGAGGATTGGACAGGGTAGATGCAGGAAAAATGTTCCTGATGTTGAGGGTTTCCAGAACCAAGGGTCACAGTTAAAGAATAAGGGGTAAGCCATTTCGGACTGAGATGAGGAAAAACGTCTTCACCAAGAGAGTTGTGAATCTGTGGAATTCTGTGCACCAAAAGGCGGTGGAGGCCAATTCTCTTGATGTTTTCAAGAGAGAGTTAGATTTAGCTCTTAAGGCCAAAGGAATCAAGGGATATGGGGAAAAAGCAGGAACGAGGTACTGATTGGTCAGCCATGATCATATTGAATTGCGGTGCTGGCTCGGGTTGAATGTCCTGCTACTGCACCTATTTTTCTATGTTTCTATGTTTTAACATGATCATGATTGATCTGCCCCTTGCCTCAGCTCCAAACCCCTTTCTATCAATTTCCCACAGTCACAGAGAAAACATGCAAACTCCACACAGACAGCACCCGAGGCTAGGATTGAAGTGGCCTCTGGAGCTATAAGGCAGCTGCTTGGCTAGGTACATCACTGTGTTCACAAAAATGGATGATATTGAATATACTCAGCAAGTTGGGCAGCATCTGTGGATAGAGAGGGATAGAGAGAGAGAGAGATAGACAGATAGAGATATAGAAATATTGCCATATACACTCATCCCATTTGCCCACATAAGGACCATATCTGAAGAAGCTGCAAATACAAGGATGTGAATAAAGGCTGAAGTAGCAGGACAGAACAAAAAGAAACGGGTCCTTTACTTTGAAAAGGAAAAGGGAAAAGACATAAAAAATTGAAGAACCTGATCCCAAACCCCATGTGTCCGTTCCCCTCCCCAGCCGCTGCCTGATGCACTGAGTCCCTCCAGCAGTTTGTTTTGTGTTCAAAGTGATAATGAGAGCCATTAGGGGAGAGGTGAAAGACAAATGAGACCAGATGCAAAGGACAAAGGGAGTTTGAAGAGGGGGTGGGGGGGGGGAACATAAGTGCTACCAATAATGGATTACAATCTGTAATGTGTCAGAAAAATCCATGCACACCCATTATATGTGTAAATGAAATTCTGACAAAAGTACTGTATGTTAAGTAAATATTGCTCAGGCTTTTAACATCCCAGCCCGCGTCACTGTTCCTGGACTGCATCCAAATGTTCATTCCCTTTGGAACTCGCATGACCTGAATTGAAAAATGAAAATCAGCCAACAGTTTATTTTGAATCATCACCTATCACAAATGTTTTATAAATCCAGATTGTTTCAAATTACTAAAATCTGTTATTTGCATCATGTGCTTTATTCTCCCTTGATTGTTAACAGCTGTATGCCTGCTCACCATGCAAACAGCTTCCCAGTCCTTTCATTGAACAGCCATAATTTCCAGCATTTAATTAGCTTCATCCATTGATGTTCTTTCCCCAATAACTTTGCAATTGTTTTTTTTAAACATTACGTGTCACTTTACCCTCCAGAATACTTCAGTTTCTGTCCCACTGGACATATCTATCCAACTCCCAACCTACCCAGTCCATTCCTGCACTCACAGGGTGACACAGTGGTGCAGTTTGTGGAGCTGTCACCTCTCAGCTCCAGCAATCCAAGTTCAATCCTGACCTTCAGTGCTATCTGTGAGGAATTCACACATTCTCCCTGTGACATAATGGGTCTCCCCCTCCACCCCCCCCCCCCCCCCCCCTCCACTTTCCTCCCACATCCAGAAGATGAGGAAGTTTGTAGGTCATTTTGTCACTATAAATTGTGCCTCGCATGTAGAATCTTGGGCAAGTTGATATAAAAGTAAGGAAAATAAAATGGGATCAGCGCAGGATTGGTGTAAATGCATGACTCGAATTAGTGGACTGAGTGGCTTGATTGCATGGTGTAACTCTGTGATTCATTCCACATTTTATTCTTCTTCTTGCGTATGGCGTGCACAGCCACAATTTGTGGGTCAAGGGTAGACATCTAGGCCAGGACAGTATCGGTTGCTGGGTGGATGGCTTTGATGCCACCAGGGAAAAGCCTCAGTGAGCAGTCATTCACGATGTGTGGGATGGTCTGATCTGGATGTTCGCAGTCGCAAGCAGGGCTGTCTGTCATCCTCCACTTATGCAGGTGATGGGCAGTTCTTGCATGGAGGGTGCAAATTCAATTCAGGGTCAGCCATTGCCTGCAATGGAGGTCAAATCCCAGTGGTTTCACTGTGGGGCCTGTGACGGCCTCTCCGTTGTTGGTGTTGGCATCTTTCCAGGGTCTGCGCCACTCAGTCTTGGAGTCAAAGTCTTCCAGGGATTTGACTGAAGACCAGAAGGGTTTGCGGGACTTCAGGCGCATGATGGGCAGATTGTTCAAGTCAGCATGGATGGGAAGGTCAGGATTAGCCTTGATGGTGAACCAATCTTTCATCATCCTCTCCCTTCTGCGTATGCTGGGAGGGGCGATACGAGAGAGGACAGGGAGCCACTGCAAAGGTGTTGGCATAAGCGTCCCTGTGATGACCCGCATTGCAGAGTTAAGGACAGTGTCAATTTGTTTGGTGTGGCAACTATTAGACAAAGCTGTTCAGCAAAACTCAGCTGTTGAGTAGACTTGAGCTAACCCTAGTTTATCAGAGGGTGTGTGCATTGGATCCCCAGCTGTTGCCTGCAAGTTTCCTGATGATTTTGACCCTTGCTTTCAGTTTATCAGCCACCCTCTTCAGGTGTTCACGATAGGTGAAGGTGCGATCCAGCGTTACTCCGAGGTACATGGGGAATTCTTCATTCTTACCAGCTTACCACAAAAGGACACTCGGAGCTTTGCATTGGCGAGCCGATTGCTGAGGTGAAAGGCAGTGACAGTTGCCTTAGATGCGTTAGGGCAAAGTCGCCAGAAGGTGAAGTGCTCCTCCATCCCCTTCAAGTCTTGGGTTACACTCTGCTGATATCCTCAAGGGTAGCTCCTGGAAGGCAAGGCCAAGGTCATCTGCATATGCAAACTTCCTGGACAAGGTAGTTGGCATGTCACTCACATAAATGGTGAAGAGTAGAGGAGCTAGGACAGAGCCCTGGGGTAGACCATCATTCAGGGTCCTGACAGAGCTGGTCTGGTTCCCAAGCTAAACCCTAAATCTATGGTTGCTGAGGATGGATGAGAGGGCACGCATGGTGGTTTGGCACTTCAAGATTCTGGAAGCTTTCAGCAAACAGACCATGTCTCCACATTGTGTCATAAGCTGGAGACAGATCGATGAGAGCAACACCAGTTTTCAGGGCATGTTAGAAGCCAGCCTCTCTATTGGTAGCGAGGGCAAGGACTTCTACCATGTCTAAAGCCAGCTTGCTCTCTGGGCAGAACAGGTTCTACCAATGGAGAAATCCTGGCAAGCAGGAGGCGCTCAAACAGCTTGTAGGATGTACACAAGAGGGAGATGGGTCGGTAACTAGTTGGATCATCAGCAGATTTCCCAGGCTTGAGGATGACGATAACTTGAGACTCTCTCCAGGCCTTGGGGATAATTCCTCTACAGTGGGCATGTGTGGAAAAGGCAGCCAGCTAGTTGCGTCCATGGGGGCCAAGGTTCTTCAGAAAGTCCGGGAAAATCCTATCAACTCCTGCTGCTTTCCCAGCTTTAGTAGAGGACAGGCCTTTGTCCACATCAACTGGAGTGTATGGATTAGAAAGGGGATGAGGATGGTGAAGAAGACTTTGGACTTTGTCGGACGCCATCTCACTTCTTGTCGGGCTTCTTTGGAAGTAGCGACCTTCAAGTTTGCCGGCAGGCGAGAGGCTACAGCATTTTCTGACACCTTGGGGGGGTTGTACCAGGCAGGAACAGCTGAACCAAGATGACAAAGGAGAGTCCAAGCTTTCCTACTGGAATGTGTAAAGTTCAGTCACCTACAATCTCTTGCCTGCTCTGGCATCTTGCTGCATCCAGGGAATATAGCAGTTCTGTGGCAGTGTCTGGGTGGCCTGTGGCCTCATACTGCTTCAAGATGTCTTCTGATTCTGATTTTGCGGAAACCTCTAGGGACATACTTCTTTGCTGCAGCCTTCAGGATCGTGCAGAAGGACTTGTAGTTCTTGGGGACAGATTCAAGACCTATGAGAAGTCTTATTAGAAGCATAGAGGCATTCAGCAAGGAAACAGGCCCTTCAGCCCAACTTGCCCAGCCCAACCTACACTAGTTCCACCTTCCCTCTTTTGCCCATCTCCTTCTAAACCTTTCCTACCCATGAAGCTGTCTTTTGATTGCCTATTGTCTATTGTCCACACAGTAGTCTACACATATGTATAACACAGCAAAGAGTAGCCGGAAGCCAGAGGATTGGGAAATTTTCATAGGACAACAGAAGGAAACAAAACGGGCAATACGGGCTGAAAAGATGAAGTACGAAGGGAAGCTGGCCAGGAATATAAAGAAGGACAGTAAAAGCTCCTTTAGATATGTTAAGGGAAAAAGAGTAGCAAAGTCAAATGTGGGTCCCTTGAAGGTGGACACGAGTTAAATTATTATGGGCAACAAAGAAATGGCAGAAGAGTTGAATAGGTACTTCGGATCTCTCTTCACAAAGGAAGACACAAACAATCTCCCAGATGAACTGGAGGACAAGGGTCTAAGGGGGTAGAGGAACTGAAAGAAATATTCATTAGGCGAGAAATAGTATTGGGTAGGCTAATGGGACTGAAGGATGATAAATCCCCCTGGGCCTGATGGTCTGCATCCCAGGGTCCTCAGGGAGGTGGCTCTAGAAATAGTGGACGCATTGGTGATCATTTTCCAATGTTCAATAGATTCAGGATCAGTTCCTGTGGATTGGAGGATAGCTAATGTTATCCCACTTTTCAAGAAAGGAGCGAGAGAGAAAATGGGAAATTACAGACCAGTTAGCCTGACTTCGGTGGTGGGAAAGATGCTGGAGTCAATTATTAAAGAGGTAATAATGGGACATTTGGATAGCAGTAAAAGGATTAGTCCAAGTCAACATGGATTTATGAAAGGGAAATCATGCTTAACTAATCTTCTGGAATTTTTTGAGGATGTGACAAGTAAAATGGATGAAGTGGTGCCAGTGGATGTAGTGTATCTAGACTTTCAGAAAGCCTTTGATAAGGTCCTACATGGGAGACTGGTGACTAAAATTAGAGCACATGGAATTGGGGGTAGGGTGTTGACATGGATAGAAAATTGGTTGGCAGACCGGAAGCAAAGAGTAGGAGTGAATGGGTCCTTTTCAGAATGGCAGGCAGTGGTGTGTGGAGTGCCGCAAGGCTCGGTGTTGAGGTTGCAACTGTTTACCATAAATATTAATGATTTGGAAGAGGGAATTAGGAGCAACACTAGCAAGTTTGCGGATGACATAAAGCTGGGTGGCAGTGTGAACTGTGAAGAGGATATTAGGAGGTTTCAGGGTGACCTGGACAGGTTGAAAGAGTGGGCAGATGCGTGGCAGATGCAGTATAATATAGATAAATGGGAGGTTATCCACTTTGGTGGCAAAAACAAGGGGGCAGATTATTATCTCAATGGGGTTAAGTTAGGTAAAGGGGAGATGCAGTGAGACCTGGGTGTCCTTGTACACCGGTCACTGAAAGTTGGCTTACAGGTACAGCAGGGAGTGAAGAAAGCTAATGGGATGTTGGCCTTCATAGCAAGAGGATTTCAGTATAGGAGTAAAGAGGTTCTTCTGCAGTTGTATAGGGCTCTGGTGAGACCACATCTGGAGTATTGTGTTGATTACAGTTTTACAGTTTTAAAGATTACAGTTTTGGTCTCCTAATTTGAGGAAGGAAATCCTTGTGATTGAGGCAGTGCAGCGTAGGTTCACGAGATTGATTCCTGGGATGGCGGGACTGTCTAATGAGGAAAGATTGAAAAGATTAGGCTTGTATTCACTGGTGTTTAGAAGTATGAGTGGTGATCTTATGGAAACATATAAAATGATAAAAGGACTGGACAAGCTAGATACAGGAAAAATGTTCCCATTGTTGGGCGAGCCCAGAACCAGGGGCCACAGTCTTAGAATAAAGGGGAGGTCATTTAAGACTGAGGTGAGAAAAAACTTTTTCACCCAGAGAGTTGCGAATTTATGAAATTCCCTGCCACAGAGGGCAGTGGAGGCAAAGTCACTGGATGGATTTAAGAGAGAGTTAGATAGAGCTCTAGGGGCTAGTGGAGTCAAGGGATATGGGGAGAAGGCAGGCACGGGTTATTAATAGGGGACGATCAGCCATGATCACAATGAATGGCGGTGCTGGCTCGAAGGGCCGAATAGCCTCCTCCTGCACCTATTTTCTATGTTTCTATATTTCTATTGTCTAAATTGTCTTAATTGGCCAATTGTCTATTGTCTAAATGTTGTGATTATTTTCTCTGCTTTCGCGGCCACCATCTCCTACCCACCTCTTGCCTTTTTTCCCCTGTCCTCGTCACTACTGCCCCTCTGTTCCCCCCTCACGTCACCCTCACTCATCGCCAAACCCTCTCCCTTCACCTCGTGACGTCCTCACCACAAACCTTGCCTGAAGCAAGTATTTCTTTTTCTCAACAACAGTGAGCAAAGTCAGAGGAAATCAATTAGTTGCATGGCAACTGGGAAGTGAGCAAAGGAGATTATTTACCTTCTCTATCTCACAAAATAAAAGACAGTTATTGTGATGATTGAAGAGCAGAAGAAAGAAAGAATTATTTTAGAACCACTGTGAGTCCTCTATTCCAGGAACATAAATCAGATGGGGGGAAAAAAATGCAATCGGATCAGAAATTGCTGGAACTATCCACCATTCCTGGCGCCATCTTTGGTGAGATAAATAATTAACATTCCTTTTCTTCTTGCATGATACATGGGTACAAATGTATCTTTCCAAGTTGCACCAAAAGCTGTGCTTATGATCCATATATCCTGGTCCATTAGAAAATTATTAGCAAGGAAGATGCAGAAGCAAGATGTCAATCTTTGAGATATAAACCGTTATCAGACTCGGTTATTAATTGACCGTCTAAATCATGTGAAAGACCTCATCAGAATCACAAAGTAATTAGAGGCATATAGCACGGAAACAGGCCCTTCATAGGAAGAACATGCAAACTCCACACAGACAGCTTCCAAGGTCGGGATTGATCCAGGTTGTCGGAGCTGTGCGATAACTGCGCTTGAGCTTAACATCTGCAGTCGGAAAATTACTAGAGAGTAGTCTGAGGGATAGTATATGGAGGAATTTGGATGGACGGCCGATTAGGGATAGTCAGCATGGTTCTGTATGCGGGAGGTCATGTCTCACAAATCTGATTGAGTTTTCTGAAGACGTGACCAAAAAGGTCGATGAGGGCAGAGCTGCGGATGTTATATACATGGATTTCAGTAAGGCATTCGACAAGGATCCAAGGAGTAATGGCTGAATGGATAGCAAATTGGCTTCATAGAAGGAAGTAGAGGGTGATGGTGGAAGGTTGCTTCTCGGACTGGAGGCCTGTCACTAGTGGTGTGCCTCAGGGTTCGGTGCTAGGCCCATTACTGTTTGTCATCTACAGTACATCAATAATTTGGATGAGAACATACAGGGCAAGATTCGCAAGTTTGCTGATGATACAAAAGTTGGTGGTTTAGCAGATAGTGAAGGTGGTTGTGAAAGATTGCAGCAGGATCTTGATCGATTAGCCAGGTGGGGTGAGTAATGGTTGATGAAATTTTATACAGAGAAATGTGAGGTATTGTATTTTTGGACTTCTAACAAGGGCAGGAACTACATAGTGAATGGTAATTTTTTCCCCATATCCCCTGACTCTGCTATCATTAAGAGCTCCATCTAACTCTCTCTTGAAATCATTCAGTGAACTGGCTTCCACCACCTTCTGAGGCAGAGAATTCCACAGACTCACCACTCTCTGTGTGAAAAAGTTTTTCCTCATCTCCGTTATAAATGGCTTACCCCTTATTCTTAAACTGTGGGCCCTGGTTCTGGACTCCCCCAACATCAGGAACATGTTTCCTGCCTCTAGCGTGTCCAAACCCTGAGTAATCTTATATGTTTCAATAAGATCCTCTCTCATCCTTCTAAATTCCAGTGTACAAGCCCAGCCACTCCATTCTATCAACATTTCCCAGTTACATCCTCAAAAAATTCCAGAAGATTAGTCGAGCATGATTTCCCCATCGTAAATCCATGCTGACTCGGACCGATCCTGCTGCTGCTATCCAAATGTGCCGCTATTTCATCTTTTATAATTGACCCCAACACCAATGTTAGGCTTACTGGTTTATAATTCCCTGTTTTCTCTCTTCTCTCCTGCTAGGGTACCTTTCCAGTCAACTTTGGCCTGCTCCTCCCTCATGGCTCCATAGTCCCCTTTGTTCAATTGTAATACTGACACCTCCGATTTACCCATCTCCCTCTCAAATTGTAGATTAAAACTTAGCATATTATGGACACTACCTCCTAATGGCTCCTTTACCTCGAGTTCCTTTATCAAATCTGGTTCATTACACAACACTAAATCCAGAATTGCTTTCTCCCTGGTAGACTCCAGAACAAGCTGCTCTAAGAATTCATCACGGAGGCATTCCACAAACTCCCTTTCTTGGGGTCCAGTTCTAACCTGATTTTCCCAGTTTACCTGCATGTTGAAATCTCCCATGACAACCGTAGCATTAACTTTACTACATGCCAATTTAATTCCTGATTAAACTTGCACCCCTATATCCAGGCTACTGTTTGGGGGCCTGTAGATAACTCCCATTAGGATCTTTTTACCCTTACAATTCCTCAATTCTATCCATACTGAATCTACATCTCCTGATTCTATGTCACCCCTAGCAAGGGACTGAATTTCATTTCTCATCATCAGAGCTACCCCACCCCCTCTGCCCACGTCTGTCTTTTCGATAGGACGTATACCCTTGAATATTCAGGTCCCAGCCCTGACCCTCTTGCAGCCATGTCTCTGTAATTCCCACAACATCATACTTGCCAATTTCTAACTGAGCCTCAAGCTCATCCACTTTATTTCTTATACTTTGCGAATTCATATACAACACTTTGACTTTGGTATTCACCTCCCCTCTCACATGGGTCGCTATTGGCCCTGACCTTAGTCTGTTATCCCTTCTCGAAATTTCCTTCCCATTAATTTGGGAGTCTTTTGTAACTTTTCCCGTACTCACTTCCCCTTTAACTCCATCTTTATACTCCCAATTTTTCAATCCCTCCCCCCCCCACTATTTAGTTTAAACCCCCACGTGTAGCCCTAGCAAACCTGCCTGCAAGAGCGTTGGTCCCCCTCCAGTTAAGGTGTAACCCGTCCCTTTTGTACAGGTCACCCCTAACCCAGCTCCCAGCAGTCTATAAAGCTAAATCCTTGCTCCCTGTACCAGACCCCCAGCCACACATTCAGATCCCCTATCTCCCTGTTCCTGTCCTCACTAGCACGAGGTACTGGAAGCAATCCTGAGATAACCACCTTAGAAGTCCTGCTTTTCAGTTTTCTTCCTAACTCTCTAAATTTGCGGTGCAGAACCTCTTCCCTACGTCGTTTGTGCCCACTACTGCCGGCTTCTCACCTTCCGTCTCGAGGATGTTTTGAAGTCAGTTTGTGATATCTTGAACCCTGGCACCAGGGAAGCATCCGCGAGTCTCATCTGACGCCACAGAGTCTCCTGTCCGCAGCTCAGACAATGGAGTCACCCACCACTATAGCTCTGCCCGATGTCGGTCTCGCCAGCCGAGTCTCATCGCTAGGAGTGGAGCCACCGACCTGTCCGCCATTTGGACTGGAAACATCGTCTGCCCTGACAGCTCCAAAAATGGTGTACCTGTTTTCATTTGGCACAGCCACTGGGGTCTCCTGCACTCCACGGTTACTCCCCTTTCTCACAGTCACCCACCTTCACTCTTCCCTGTATCCTTGGCGTGACAACCTCAGTGTAGGTTCTGTCCAGTGGAGGGATCTAGGAGTACAGGTACGTGGTTGCTTGAAGGTCGAGTCGCTGATAGATAAGGTGGTCAAAAAGGCTCTTGGCACAGTGGCCTTCATCAGTCAGAGTATTGAGTATTGACGGTGGGAGGTCATGTTGCAGTTGTATAAGACATTGGTGAGCGCATTTCGAGTATTGTGTACAGTTCTGGGGACCATGTTTTGGAAAGATATTGTTAAGCTGAAAGGGTTCAGAGAAGATTTACAAGGATGTTGCCAGGACTAGAGGGTCTGAGGTGTAGGGAAAGGGTGAGTAGGCTGGGTCTCTATTCCTTGGACAAAATGTACAAAACCATGCTGACTATCTCTAATCAGCCCTTGCCCATCCAAATGCCTGTATAACCTATCCCTCTGATACTCTCTAGTAACTTTCCACTACAGAAGTTAAGCTCACCGGCCTATAGTACCCAGCATTTTTCCTGCAGCCCTGCATGAATAGAGGCACAACATTTGCCACACTCTAGTCTTCCCGCACCTGTATTTATGGACGACTCATAAATTTCAACCAGGTCTCCTGAAATTTCCTCTCTGGTTTCCCACAATGTCCTCGGATATATCTGATCAGACCCTGTCTACCTTCATACACGATAGTACCTTCAGTACTTCTTTGACGTTAACTTTGCTCTCAAGACACTTCCTTTGCCTGCCCCAAGTTCCTCCGTCCTACTGTCTTTGATTCCTGAGAGTTCCCACTCTCTCTCTAATTACTCTTTTCCCCCTTATGTATTTATAAAATCTTTTGGGAATGCTATCCGCCAGAGCTATCTCCTGGCCCCTTTTTGCCCCTCTGATTTCCTTTTTTAGTTTACTCCTTAGTTCCCGAAACTCCTCCAGAGAAGCACTTGATTTCAGCTGCCTATACCCGTCCCATGTATCCTTCTTGTTTTTGACCAATGCCTCAATTTACCTCGTCAGCCAAGCTTCCTTACATTTGCCTGCTTTGCCCTTCACTCTAATAGGGACGTACATATCCTGCGGTTTTGCCAGCACAACTTAGAGGAACTGTGGAATTCATCCACTCACAAGTAATAATCTCTTGTCTAAAGGACAGCTGTTGCCTGCAATGGGTGGTTGCCTTGGCTGCTTCCTTGACATTTGGTGTGTAATGATCCTGCCTTAATTCTCGAGGTATAGTTTTCTCTGCAAGAAGCCTAATCAAAAAGATTGCCTCAGAGAACTCATCATTGAACTCAAAGAAAAACTAGAATTTAATATTTTATGTTTGCTCTGTCCCCATAGAACTGCCCAGGAATAGGCAAAGTTCATCTCAAATATGTCTCAACAAATTAAAACTTGAGACATTTAGCCACTGGATCTTGACCACAGGGTATTAAAGGATTTATCACCGTTATGCAGTATTTTGTCTGATGGGTGAAAAATGAAATAGCTCTTGCATATCACATAAAATTAAAAATGACAGTTCATGTAATCACTTTCAGATGTAACCTTTTGCCAGAAAAAAGATATCACAAAATGATTTGTGTAAAGGGCAATTCTTTTGCAATTATTTTCTTAATATATCTTCAATCAGGCTTATGATTGTCAAAACAATTCTTCAAAATTCTGCTCAAATCAAAATTCTATTCATGTTTAAGGTTCAACAATGAATAAGTTCATCAACATCACACAACACAATGTTCAACTGACAAATTATGTGGCAAAGTTGTGTTTTGTGTTAGTAAATTCTTCAGACGAGTACCATAATGAATGAACATATATTTTAATATTTTTCTGTTTGTCTGTAGTCATTAAAGGGCATTATAGCATATGCATGGTGGATAGTTGAAAAGAGAATCGCTCAACTTATTGGAACAATGCTTTTGTTACAAAGTTGGTCTAAAACCTCTCCTGTGACACATCCATCTTAAATGGTTGAAGTGAGAATACAGGTATGCCCCTTGTTTTCTATTGGATATTAATATTTGGTTCAGGTTTATTCTACATTGTTTACCTTTCGACAGTGCAATTTTTATGAATATTTTTCTAGCCATTTTTCTTTCAATTAATTCCTGACTACCACTGCAGTGTATAGGGGAATTTCAAAGATGATTCCAAGTGCACAGAGGTATTATTTCCTTACCGTAAGCAGTCATATAACTGTACCACCTCCAAGACAACTAGAAAGCACTAATTTAATAAACATGCATCAGTGACATCCATGCTATGGTCCATACGTCATCTGTGATCCCTTTGGATTTGATCACAAGCTGCTCGCCAGTTGCTCCTTTGTCACACTGAGTTTAAGCAAAATCAACCTTATTGCAATCAAGCTCTTTTACCTTCCCTATGGAAGCATGCTAGCTTTTCTAAGTGGAGTTTGATCATTCAAAAAGCAAAATATATCACTCCTCTAATCCCTTACAACATTAGATGTGAACATTTATTTCACAATCCCAGTGTTGCTTCAGTGTTTTTCTGCCTGAATTTAGAAATATCTGGCCCTTATCTGGACGGATCGAAGGTCTTGACTCAAGTGTCGACTATCCATTTTCCTCTTACTACTACACTAGAAATTATAGAAATTACTGCTATGCAATTAAAATTAATTCCAAATAGACTGAACTTAGATACCATAGCCCCTAGTGGAAAATGTGTCTCCTCATTTAATGTTGCGATTTCCCTTCTATCTCACACTGTGCTACCGAAATAGAGTCATAGAATCAATCTTCGGCCCAACTTGCCCACACCGACCAACATGCCCCATCTAAACATGTCCCACCTGCCTGCTTTTGGCCCCTATGCCATTAAACCTACCCTATCCATGTACCCACTTAAATGTTTCAAATGTCTAAATGAAAGACCAACATTTAAATTGCATTATTTGTCCTCACGTTTATCTCACATCACTTTGCCACATAAATGAATGCCATGCAGCCCAAAACGGCCGGCTGCACTGAGGTCTGTGACCTGCTACTTCAACTAGAAACTCACATACATCCCTTGGCTACTTTGTCAGTTGGGGTGAAAATCACTCTCAGCTTCCAAGCCTCCGGACCTTTCCAGGCCACTATTGTTGATCTCTGCCACATCTGACAGTGTGCAGCGGACAGTTAGGCGAACAATTAAATCAATGACAGTGGAACCGTTGTAGTGTTTCCGCATTTTAATCTAAGTACCGGCATGGAGCGTAGTGCTCCTATTGAGAATCCTACATATTGGCTGAGGTAGAAGAAATAGAAAGGAATGCAGATAGCGCTTGCTGAGAATTGGTTGTCCAATTCTGAGCCATGTGGTGCACGTGACTACAAAGTAAAGGGAACACAAACTATCAATCGAAGAATTGCGCTGGCCCACCTGACTCACTAAGATCGAGCAACAATTTTCATGTACCAATTCACCACCAGAGTCGAAAATACCATCTTTAAATAAGGATCCAATTTCCTTTTGAAATTGGCACTTGAAATTTAATACCAAGAAATACGAAGTGAGGAACTTGAAGAAATAGGAGAGAGGAAAAAAAAAGACTGAGCAGTGCAATTTTAATTGATTTGCAGGAACATAAGCACCCGTTGTTAGCATGCAACAATCCTTGAATCTTAAGAGAGTGATTAGTAAAGCAAATGGGATCCTGTGATTCATAAATAGAGGCAATGAGCACCAAAGCACAAAATAAAATTGCTGAAGGAATTAAGCGTATCTGGCAGCATCTGTAGAGGGAAATGGACTGTTGACACTTCAACTCAAGATCCTTCATCCAATCCAGATAAGGACCTTGACATGAGACATTGACAGTCCATTTCTCTCACAGATACCACTTGACCAGCTGAGGTCTTCCGGCAGTTTTTTTTTTTTTGCTTCCAGCATCTGCAGTTTTTAGTGTGACCAAGAAAGGAGGTTGTGTTGAACCTGTATAAAACAGTTAGTCCTTAACTAGAGCATTGCATCCATTTCTGGTCATCAAATTTAAGGAAAATTAGGATCTTAGAAACTGTGCCAAAATAGATTACCAGAATGGTTCCATGGAAACATTTCAGCTTTAAAGTTAGTCTGGAGAATGTTAAGCCTCAGATCATGGCTGGTTCTATGGTAAAGCTAAAGCAGATGGTTTAAAGAGTTCAGGGAGGGGATACAGAGATTCAAATTTTGAACTAGAAATACCAATGGAAGGAAAGTAAACATTCCTCAGCTGAGCTTCAATGCGATCTGCAATACTCTGTCTCTACATATGGTGGCTTCAATAGAGAATTGGAGTGGTACATTGGAGATGCTTGTAATCTTCTCCTCTGCATATAGTCATTAAGTCATAGTGCATGGACATGGACCTTCAGACCAACTTGCCTACACTGACCAAGATCCCCCATTTACATTAATGCTACCTGTCAGTGTTTGACCCATATCCGTTTGAATGTTTCCTTTCCATGTACCTGTCAAAATGTATTTTAAATGTTGTTATAGTGCCTCCTCAACTACCTCCTCTGGCAGTTGTTCCATATACCCACCACCCTTTGTGTGAACAAATTGCCCTTCAGGTTCCTAACAAATCTTTCCCTCTCACCCAAACCAATGCCCTTTTGCTCTTGATTCCCCTACTCTGGGTAGAAGACTCTTTGCATCTGCCTTCTCTTTTCCCCTCATAATCTTATACAACCCCATAATATAAAGACTAGCATTCCATTTATCTTTCTCCTTGTATTGTGACCCCCTTTGAATCATTTATCCAAGTTTTTCAACATTGGAGATGTACTCTGTTTCAGACCGAGTTTAGATATAAATGTGAATAATCTCACATTATCCTTCAAGAACAATATTTACCACAATTCTGCTCATTCATTTGATCTCCCTAGATGTAACTTACGACCATTGATTTTGCCTACGATGGCATTTACTTTGTGTCATCAGTAAAATGGATTTTGCGAGAACCATCCTATCGCTCAAATTATTTGTATATATGATACACATTTCTGACGCCAACATAAATCCTTGTGAAACACCACATGTTTATCCTGCCAAATTGAGTATCTTCCTAATATCACTATGCAATTCCATCCTTATTTGTCAAGCCAATGTAAAATATTTATTTTGTTTCTCAAACAATGCTTTTGGTCTCATTAATTAGCCTCTCTTCAAATCTGAGCAACTGCTTTCAAATACCCACTTGCATTTAAATGCATAAAAACTAGTTGACTATTTTCCTTCATCAATAGTACTTTTATTACCTTTAAGCTCTACTAATCCCTTATTGACCTCCCCATTGCAGCTTCTTACTGCTGATGGCAGACTTTAATATCACAAGCCCTAACTTCAACCTCTGTTTCACTTTTAAGCTTCATTTTATATCTATCCATGGGACTCTATAACAGAGCAGCTGTCCACTTTCTATGGCTATATTTATTGATTTATTCTCTTCTTCACATACCTGAAGAATTCTATTGTTAATCTTTTGACCTGTTTGCTAACATTTATGCCCAATTAATTTCCCTTTCGCGTGGAAAACATTGTTTTTCCAGTCCAACACCTTCAGCCTGAACAGGTTCAGATATCCACTCTGATGTACTTTTTTAGTTGCCTGCAAAATGGCCATTGACCTTTTTTTTAGGTCATTGATTCTGCAACGGGCTGCCACATACATATAAATATATATATTTATATATGCACTATTTTAGCTGAATAACTGATAGTATTACATAAATGTGTCAATATTCAATTACCCCTTCAGTTTTTCATTTTTTGTTTCTTTCCTTGTTCAAAGACAGAATGAAAACAATTTAACTAGACCTTTTCTTTTCGTTTTGAAGCAGTTAAAAGACCTGTCAGAAAGCCATTTATTTTTCAAAGGCAAAGCAAGGACACAAAACCCATGTGTGGGAGAAAATTAGTTTCTTAAGTGCATATATTCTGCATAGAGCCAAGTTAATTAGAAAAAGCAGAAGCCCATGAATGGCACACGATTTAGTCATTCAATTCTGACACTGTTCAAGCCCAGTGAGCTGTTTCTTATCGGTAAGACTTTAATAATTGGCTTAGACATATCAAATAAACTTTCTAGAGAATTCTGTAGTAGCAGGTATGACATTATAATAGGAGTTTTATTAGCAATTTCTCCCGTGAAGTAATGTATTAGGAATGACTATGACATTTTCTACTCTAAGGGGTTTTGCCCTGGCTCATTTTTACACTTGCTGTGAAATAAATTTATTCACGGCAGATATCTAATCAAATACGCAGCACTGTTTGCCCTAGTTTGCAGAACATTGTGCCTCTCAGATTTAATAGAAAGTGACACATACATCATTGGAGAAAATGCATCATTTTCTCTCAAGCATAACTGAATAGCAATAATCCATATGACTACTCAATACACTGGGGGTTCATCTTCCACCAGCATCAAGTCTGACATTATTGCAAATGTCGGAACCAAATTCTACTTGTTGACTTTTTGGGATCTGTTGCATATGACTTTGACAAAAGAACAAAATCAGTCAAACATCACTTGTTTACATTTCAGTAAGCACTGGGGATGCAAATCTAATGACTCCATATCTTTAGTAAGCTCAGCTGTAATCATTGCAAGTTTTATTACCTCAACGAGAGCATCAATTTATTATTTCTTTCTTTTGAAACAATGAATTAAACATACAAAATAAATGTGCTTGCAATGCTTCCAGTGTTCAAACATAGCCAATTAAAGCAGGTAAATACTGCCTTGTAGGTTGTAATTTAGGATAAATTTAAATAATTATTTTGAGGGATCTTTCCTCCTCTCTGCGCCCTAGTTTTTTTAGTTGTTGTCTTTTAAACCATTATCACAGTTAGTTGCAAGCTCACACAAACTCAGTCTTTAACAGCTTCCTGTGTAATGTTTCTTCAATTGCCAATGCAGAAAGGGAACAAAAATTTTAGACATTTACAAAGACAAGAAATTAGTTTTTATCATATAAATTGCTTAACGTAAAATGAATATAACCCTCCTTGTGTTAAGCTACTAAGCATATTTAAATAATAAATAAAATGTAACCATTTAACTCATTTGTAGTTTTGAAAGATGTATTTAATCATTTTATCATTCATGTTTACTATTTGCCATTCAAATATTTTGTCCAAGTTCTTTGTACAGATTCGGTATGTCAACAGTCACGTGGTAATTGCAGTCTCTTGCCAGTTGGTTGCGCAACAGAGCAGATTACTGAAGCCTTTCTCCTTCCTCTTGCACAATCACTGATTATTATTATATCTATTAACTACCTTTGTGTTATGCCAAAGACAATTCATTAACAATATATATCATTCACTTTAAATGGAAAATTAATAAAAAGTTGTGAATGCTATGCTACTTCTCTCTAAGCAAATTTCATACCTTTAGCCTCCCTATAGACTCCAACTAAATTCTACCACTGTCTCCAAAACATTTCAGTAAATTTGTTTTACATGAAGGAAAATACACAAATTAAACTCCTTTTTTAATTTCTGAACACAGAGCCAACATTTGTTAGAGAAGTCATTTCAAAAATAACAGGCTGTCATGTTCTATGCCTGAACCTGTAAAGAGGTCTGCATATTTGACAAGTATGTTTTATCGCCTCTAGGTTGTTACCAAAGAAATTATAAACTCAATTTGCTGTAAAAATAACAGCATGCGATTAATGTGCAAATAAGTTGTCAACACGTGGTGAGGAAAAGACGTCCTATGAATCGTCAATCACCACCAATTACTCCGCAATTTGGTGTGTCATTAATAAATAAAATCTTACTCTGAAACTTCTCCCATGTTGCATTAAGTTTTTTTGTTTGCAGTCTGGTTGTCCATGCAACTCCACCATGGACACTAAAACTTAATGCAGTGTCTAAACGTGCAAATACCACAACCTCAAAAGGCAAGTGTCAAGAGTATTTAATTGTCACATGTACTGCGACTGGAGCAATGAATGTTTTATTTGATGCAATTTTACAAGCTCATTAAATGCAACAATACCACAAATAAAATATTCAATAAATTATCAGGTAAACAAAGCACAATAGCTCGTCAAAACATGTAAGATCATAAGATCATAAGATCATAAGTGATAGGAATAGAATTAAGCCATTTGGCCCATCAAGTCTACAGCCATTCAATCGTGGCTGATCTATCTCTCCCTCCGAACCCCATTTTCCTGCCTTCTCCCCATAACCTCTGACATCCGTATCAATCAAGAATCTATCTATCTCTGCCTTAAATATGTCCATTGACTTTGCCTCCACAGCCTTCTGTGGCAAAGAATTCCACGATTCACCACCCTAATTGTTGCACTTAGTAGTGTAAGGTTAGTAGTCACGTTAATTGTTCATGAAATAGTTATTGTAAAAGCCAACAAGCTCAGATTCACCACCACCAATCTCATTTGGGAACTCCACTGAGAATGCCTCTCACACTTCCACCAAAGCTAAAAACCAGCACTACCACTTAAATGTGAAGATACAAATTAGAAGCCGTTCAAGCCTGCTCAGTCACTGAATAAATTCACGACTGATTGGATTACAACCTTAGTTCCACATTGCCACCTACCTGCAGTAACCTTTCGCATCCTTGCCCCTCCCCTGCCCCATCCCGTCACTTGCCTACTAATTATGAAACAGCTTGTAAAAAGTTTTAGCTTCCATTGGCCTTTCAGGGAGAGAGTTCCAAAACCTCCCTACTCTCTTGCTAGAAAAAACAAGTTATGCGGCATCTCTGTCTCTTAAGAGCAAGTCTCTCTGTCTCTCTGTCTCTCTGTCTCTTTTATTTTGAGGCATTTCCCACTAGATTATGTTCTTACCCTTTCAAGGCCCCTCAGGACCATATATTATCTCTTGGTACATGCACTCAAAGGGTGCATGGTGATATTATTATTCATTTAAGATGTAATCGAGAATAACATTTTATCTCATTATTTCACATTCTTTATTTGGTGTATTTTAAAAATCTCCATATTTTCTTACCAGAATTGTTGATTTCCTGAAACCAAAGTTTTGATTTACAAATATTTGTGTAATGAAAAGCTTTCCAGAGACTTCCTTTCCTAAGAATATCTGTTTATGGATCAAATTAATGAATGAGAAAGATCAAGAGTATAAAATGTACGTAACCCACCTCCCTCTGTGATTCCTCCTGCTCTGCTTGTCCTGCTGAGTTACTCCAGCATTTTGTGTCTATCTTCGATTTAAACCAGCATCTGCAGTTCCTTCCCACACAATGATTAGTAGGAAATAGTTGTTTATCACACTGGAGGGACATACCTATGGATGTTCCAGGGACCATAGCCAGGATAACGAGTTCACTTCTTTGCAACACATTTTAGGAAGTATGTCAGGGCCTTAAATAGGAATGCAGAATTGTCTTTACTAAAATGGTATTAGGACAAACTGACTGGGGAAGATATGGCTTGTCCACATTAGAACACCCCTGAATAAGAGAAGACTAGATGGGTTACTTAAAATCATGAAGGATTTCAATAGAGTAAATAAGGAGAAATGGTTTCCAATGACCGGGATGCCAGTAGCACATATTTAAAACATTAGGTGAAGATACCAGAGACAACAAAAGTATCTTTTATATAGAGAGGTGTTACGATATAGAAAGCACTGTCTGAATGGATGGAAAAAGCTGAGCCAACAGTAGGTTCAAAAGGGAATTGGATAACTTCTTGAATAGAAAAGTAATTACAGGACCATAAGGAAAGAGCAGACAATGGAGACTAATTAAACAGATCTTTCACAGAGTCAGTACAAAAAAAAAGTGTCAAGTAACTTCCTTCTGTGTTGTATCATTTATGACTATGATATCAGTACTGTAGAATCACAGTCAATCTTTCTGGCAGAAAAAAATTAAATTCCTGTTGGGAGAGAGCTGACTCTCTAACCTACCTCTACTTCCTTGGAAAGAACATACATTGTGAAAAGCAATGTGTAAGTAATGTCAAAAGCAATTGTTGTCGGTGCCTGAATACTGATTCAGTATGTTTGTCATTCATTACATGAAATATACAGTGTAGAAACAAGTTGTTGACTTAAATGGTCTATGCTAGTGTTCATTCTACCTGGCTTTGGACTTTTTTTCAATATAACCTTCTGTTCCTTGCACTATTGTTTTTTGTCTAACGTTATAAACACATCTATGCTATTCAATTCCACCAGTCATCTCACCAATCTTTAAAAAAACAATTAGCTTGAATCCTTGAACTTATTTACTGGAGACTATTTTACCTCCCCCATCCACTCCTTTCAGGGACCCAAGCAGTCCTTCCAAGTCCGACAGAGGTTCACCTGCACCTCCTCCAACCTCATCTACTGCATCCGTTGCTCCAGATGCCAGCTGATCTTCTCCAGCTTTTGTGTAACCGTCAACGGTAGCAAGTTGTGTGAGGTGTCAAATTAGATCAAATGAAACCAATATCTTGTAAACTAGAGTCATGTAGCAATCACATACATTTAGTTTTATGTAAAATAAATTAAGTGATCAATATTTTCCAGGAACTCTGAACCTTTCCAGCATTAGTTGGGAATAAAGCTGTTAAATTGATTGCTGGGAATATGTAATTAAAAAATAAAAATGTATAAACTAAACTGTACAATGTTTTGAAAAGGAATATAAATATATGATATGGTTATTCTATTATTAAAATGTCATTAATATATAATTTTGTACACATCCAATACAATACTGACTTGCATTTTGAACTGCCTCATCAAGTGAACTGCTTTCACTAGTGTCTATCTCCTAACTTCACTGAGTACTTACCTCCAGGCTTACCTCCTTCATTCTGACTCATGTTAATATGCTATCATCAAAAACTCAGTCCCAATTCATACAAGTTTCCTTTTATCCACTATCCATTCATTATATGCTTTGACTACCAGTTGAGCAACTCCTCATGTGAAAATTCCTATCATTTGATTTTAAATCCTCCATTGCATTTCCTCTCACATTCTCAGTAATCTCCTACAGCTCCTTTAACCTGCCATACACCCACATTCCTCTAACTCTAACTGCTTGTTCATTCCTAAATTTAATGGCAAGCTCCTAAGCTTTGGTTATTTCTATTAAAATGTCTCTCTCTCTCTATTTTGTTCATAGAATCCACCACTTTATTCAAGTTTGTATTCATCTGCTAATAACTTTGCATGTAGCTTGATATTACATTTGTAATGATGGCAGCCATACATGAAGCACTTTGGGATATTTTGGTTAGTTACAGGTGCATCGTAATTGAAAGTTTGCCTTGAACTTCCAAGATCGGTGCTTTCATTTATGTTGTTCATTGCCTGAGAATTGGTGTACTTTACATTTTTAAGAAACATCTGCTTATTGTGTCAAGAAGAGCAGAAATACTCCCCTGACACCAGACAAGTCAAGGCAATGCATTGTCTCCCAAAGCCATTACAAAACATTTCCTAGGACTTACCAGGGGGCTGTTGTTGCCCAGACATGCAACCTGAGATTGCTGTCTGCTCTTCCAGCTTGTTGTGGAAGTGAAACCAGAACCAGGACTCAAATATTCACAAAGGGCCCAAGGACTGACTTATATCAGCTCTTAGTCCTCTTGCTTCAACTACATGCTGCCTCAGTCCAGTCAAAATCTCATTCCTGCCACTATTGCTCTGGTTACTGGCTCTTCTGAAACTAATAGGATGAAAGCTACCATAGAAACTGTCTTAAATTCATTTTTTTTTCTCTTTTTTCTTTATATTTGATTTGATTTTTCCATAGCGTGTTGTCTCTTGTGTGACTGATGAATGCATTTCTATTCTGAATCTCGGCTGTCCCCATGCAGTCTCTTGCTGTTTAAAAAAACCTCATAAGATATCTTGCAAGACTATGCATCAGGTTAGTGAAGGCAAGAAACACTATGAAATGCTTAGGATGAAATTAAACCATCATGTTTCTGATTGAAACTGCTAAAAAAAAATCTAATTAATAAAAAAAATAATGGAAATGACCTGCAAACTGAATTATAAAATTTCATGCTGTGATGTCTTTGCCATCTACATTTGTTTTCGACCGCTACATTTTCTTTGACGAAAGTTGATGTTTGACAGAATTGCACATGGACAGGATGTCTGTTGAAGCATTGAGGCTGCTTTAAGATTCATCAGCCTCAAACACGAGAGATCACTCAGTAAAGCAGAGAAAGAAGGAGTTTGAAGTCTGGAATTAGCAATATTCATCAAAGTCATGCGAGAGACAGCAGGTCGCAGAGTAAAAATGAAAAGAGAGTGCTTGCGGGAAATGAGCTTAAATAGGAAAGGCAAAGCTTGGGTGGAACACAAAAACAGTTGTGGAAGAACAGCAGAACCAGAGAGAGGAGAGGAGCGGGAACTCCAGAGGATCTGCCGAGCTCTGGCTACGGGAATGCATGCACACTCTTATTGTTGGTGTTTTACTTTAGTGATTATTTTTAGAGATACATCATAGAAATAGGCCCTTCGGCCCATCAGGTCCATGATGACCCATACACTAGTTCCCGCCGACACACAAGGGCCATTTAATTTTTTTTTTAAAGAGGCCAATTAACCAATAAATCTGCATGTCTTTGGAGTGTTGCAAGAAACCAGGGCACCCAGAGAAAACCCACACCATCACAGGGAGAACGTACAAACTCCATATAGACAACACCCATAGTCCAGATCGAACCCGAGCCCCTAGCGCTGTAATGCAGCAACTCTACCACTGTGCCATCCTATTGATGGCCCAGCTATAGTTGAAAAAGAACAGAATCAGGACCCTTTTTCAGACATCCTCTTTTTCACTAACCACCTCCCGAGACTGAACATGGGTTTCTATCTCTTCTATAAAGATACATGGCAAAACAATTTATTTTTTTTAATCGCAATTTTGTTTTAAAGGAAAATAATTTAAATTATTCCCCTCAAACATACTCTTGGACATTATATTAATTTTTACTTTCATATTTTAATGTTTACATTATAAATACCCCAATGAATATGATTGATGAGTAAGTAAGTAAGTAAGTAAGTAAGTAAGTAAGTAAGTAAGTAAGTAAGTAAGTAAGTAAGTAAGTAAGTAAGTAAATTGTATTTATGTAGCCCGTTTAAATCAACTCGCATTGAAACCAAAGTGCTTTACATAGAAGAAATAATTAAGTTTACGTACATAGATAGATTTTTTTTTAAAGAATGAGGGGAGACTGAAAAATGAATGCCAAGTCATGGGGGGGGGGGAGAGGGGGGGGAGAATAAAAATAACTAAATCACAAATTGCTGGAGGAACTCAGCAGGTCAGGTTATATCTATGGGGATAAATTAGCAAATGACATTTTAGGTTGGGGCGCTTCCTCAGACTGAGAAAATGCTAGCTGATAACTAATCAGTTAGGATTTTGAAATTGTCATGTATTATTTGTATATATTATATTCAGATAGTTCTGAAATCTTAGTGTCATAGAGTCATATAAATTGATTGGCATATTGACATGGAGTAAGTGGATAACCAATCCATGATTCAACCATGATTAAACATAACAAGGAGGTAGTTGAGGCAGGTACTGCAAGCAAATTTAAAATACATTTGGACAGGGAACATGATTGGGAGGGGTTTGGAGGGATGTGGGCCGATGTGGCCTGGTGGGACTGGCATGGATGGGGCATCTTGGTCAGTGTGGACAGGTTGGGCCGTCCTTTCCGTGCTGTGTGAGACTCTATGATTGCTTATCTCACTTTAAGTTTAATTTTGACATTGGCCATTTTTCTCGAATGTTAACATTTATTAATCCTGGGCATACCCTGCCATAGTTAAAAGACGAGAAGTCACCTTAACCTTGGTGATGGCCCCATAGCAGAAGCGTACACGTCGCGGGGCTGGAAACCGGAAGTATCCTGAGCTAATTCTGCTACCACCATCATCTATTGCCACAAGTGACGGCCGCACTGATTGTCACCGGAAGCTTGCGTCCTTTTCATGACGGACGAAGACAGCGAGGTCAACATTTGTCACTAGATGGACACGAAAAGAAGACGAAGAACCTTGGTGATTCATCGTCAATATTTGGAGATACAAGCTATTAAATTCATCCTTTCCATTAATTTAAGTAATACGGGTGAGGTGGCCAAGCCTAAACTAGAGCATTTCACAGGTTATAGAGAGAGAAGGTAAATAATAAGTGGTACTTATACTTGATGGCAAGTATGCAGTATAAAAGCCCATGGATTATGATAAAGTAAGAAGCTTTGCAGCACTGAGATCCTGAAAATAATGAATTCACAATCACAATCACAATCACAATCACTATCACAGTCAATCACAATCATACTTTATTAGCCAAGTATGTTTTGCAACGTACGAGGAATTTGATTTGCCATGCAGTCATACTAATAAAAAGCAACAGAACATGGGACAGGACCTAACGGGTCCCACTTGGTCTAGTTTTAATATAAACATCCACCACAGTGACTCCTCCACATTCCTCACTGTGATGGAAGGCAAAAAAAAGGTTCAATCTCTTCCCTTCATTGTTCTCCTGTGACCGGGGACCTCGAGCCTTCCGTTGGCAAGACAATCTTGATTCCCGTATCCAGCGGCGGGTCCTCCACATCAGGGCGATCAAGCTCCCCCCCCCACCGGCATTCGACCCCGGGTCGGGGCTGGTCGAGACCCTCTGCTACTTTGAAGCTCCCGACATCGGTCCGCTACACGAGACTGCGAGCTCCTGATGTTAAAATCCGCAGGCCGCGGTGGGAGCATCAATCCCAGGCAAGGGATTGGCCCCGTGGTAATTCCATGCCACATGGTGAGGCTCTAAGTCAGTCCCGAGCAAGGCCTCCAGCTCCATGATGTTAGTCACGACCTGGAAAACAATCGCATCTCCGGCAACACAGTTTAATGCAATAATTATTGTTGCAATATACAGAGCCAAAATGGCAAAGATGGCAAAGAAAAAAGCCTGTTAAGATAGAGCATTAGCTTGGTGGAACAAACTCTCAAGATAAAGGTGGCAGAATTTTGTATTGTCTAGTAATAAAAAGTTTTGCTTTTTTTTTTCAAAGACACTAGGACAGAAGTGACTGCTGTCTTTTGGAGTAATTGCTTTATGTGTTTACGCCAGGGGAGATGCTGGTGTCAACCCCAGGACAAACCACATGTAGGGCATCATACAGACTACACTTTAATGTAGGTGGTTGTAGCCCTCACATTATCTGTGCCATGCAGCACAAATCATCTTGGGGTTTGTTCTGTTTTATACAATGTGCACTTATTTGGTAGATTTTCATGCTTGAGCTCATATGTCATTGTTTTTTCAGGCTTTTAAATTATTTATGCCTTGGAGAAAGCTTGCGTGAGTGCAGAGTGCTATACATAGAACTGTTTTATTATTTAAATTAATTCAGGGGTTCCCTGGAGTTCGATTCTCTCTCCAGCTCAGTTCTCCCTTCATTTCAAAGAGCTCCTTCAGTCATCATTTAAATCTGTCCAGTCCTCTCTTCCTGCTGTTTCTACCCTACATCTGTAACATATTTCCGATCACCCCTTCCCCTCACTGGATATATCCTTCAGGATTCAGGAGCAAAATCATTACAGTTTGATTTTCTCCATGTCCTTCAATAAGTCATTGAAAACCCAGTGGCTGCTAATATGTGGGCATTGGTTACTCCTAAAGCTGTGATTCTCTTAAGGACAGTCCGTAGAAGTACAGTCACAGTTTATACAAATGCATTACAGGTCCAGTGAGAAAGACTTGCCCTATTTAGGGAAAGCACAATTCAGAAGTATGGAATGCTACTAAAGATTAAAAGAGGAAGAATACAAACATTTCAACAGGTTAATTACATCTTTGGTCTTCAAGATACATGTTGTGCACAATAAATAAGTGCTGGATGCAAAACAGTGTACCCATCTGATATATTTTTAACTGCATGAAGTGTTGATAGAATCAAAGGAGAGGGGAGCTGGTTTGTGTGATGGACCAGGCTACGTCCACAACTCTCTGCAATTTTGAGTGGTCTTGGGCAGAGCAGTTACCAAACCAAATTGCTATAATGTGCATTCTGATAGCATGCTTTCTGTGGTGCATCTGTAGAATTTGGTTGGAATCATTCGAGAACTGCCAAATGTCCTTAGCCTTCTGAGGAAGGAGAGGCATAAGTGTGCTTTCTTTGGCCGTGGCTTCAAAGTGGTTGGACCTGGACCAATTGGTGGTGATATGTACATCTAGGAATCTGCAGCTCTCAACTATCTACATCTGTGGTGAATGTAATAACTTGCAGGAAAATGGCCTAAGTGAAGCATTGAGCCCAAATGGGGTGGATGATTGCAACCTTCACGTGGTCCACCCTGTTTCGACTAATGCAATCAACTCGAACAAGTGCACAAACAGAAGATCAAATAGAACAAGTTGTCCAACAACTTTAGGCTGTGCACACCACACGAAAGAAGAAGAAGAGCCCAAATGACGTTGAGCAACTGCAGGTTGAATTAAAGTAATTTTGTTATGAAGAAGGATCCCAACCCGAAACATTATGTCCAGAGATGCTGCCTGATCTGCTGAGTTCCCATAATACTTTATTTGTGAGGTACACAACTGAAAATGTGTCTGATTGTTAGCAAATTCACCTAGTGGTCATACCCAAGAAAGTCAATTGTAGTGAAATCTTAGGGATTGTAACATCCAGTCCTACTAATCCATCAATTTGCCTAAAATGCTAGCACCTGTAATTTTCCAATTCCAGTCTTCTTATGAGCCATGTTTTCTTGGATTGTTTTCCAATGAGACCCACAGCAACTGAGAGTAATGCACATGTTGATCAGAATGACAAAGGGTTTGCATTAGGCAGATTTACATTTCGAGGCCCTTTTAAGCCAGCAATCATTTAGAAATGAGAAATCCCTCAGAATTAATTTCTGAGTGGTCTGCTACCCTTTCCTTAAAAATAGATTGCAGTACCAACCCTCCTGCTAATTTCAGGCTAACTGATTCTCTGTATTCTACCTTCCTCCAATAACGATTGTGTTTGCTGCTTTCCAATCTGTGGGAACTATTCTGGACTCTTTATAACATTGGAATTGACACCAGATATATCCTCTAGAGACACAAGGTATTGCAGGTGCTGGTTTTGAAAAAAAGATACAAAGTGCCAATGTAACTCAGCGGGTCAGGCAGCATCTCTGGTGAACATGGATAGGTGACTTTTCGGGTCAGGACCCTTCTTCAGACATCCTCTTTCTCACTAGCCACCTCCTTGAAGCGAATATCCTGGAGCCATGTAGGCAGGTCCTGGAATTTATTGCTTCTGTCCCTTTCGTTCCTCAATATGTTTTTAACAACAACTTTTTCAGCTCTGCATTCACTCTAGACCTGGAATCCTCCACTCTCACTAGAAAGGCTTCCTGTGATCTTTTCTGGAAAAAAATATACAAAATATCAGTTTAATTTCCTGCCATATCCTGATGGCACAACATAATTTCTTCTGTCATTTTATAACTTTTCCGTGTTAAAATGATTTTTTTCGTGTCACCCCCAGATTCCTTTTGAGCAAAGGAAGTTCTTCCTTCAACCTTGAGGATTTTAATAATCCCAGCTTGGTACTCCTTAAAAACTCTGAATGTACAAAAGTACTTTAGTGTTTAAACAATGCACCAGTCTCAGTGCGTTGTCCTCATTATAACACCATTTTTACAAGTGTCAGGAATAATAAATGCAGAAGCTCAAGGAGCAAAAATCTTTTTTCAGAACTAGGCGTAGGCAGTGAATGTAGCTTTCCCAGTATCACAAGCATCTCAAGAACAAGTTTTTTTAAAAGCTCTTCCCAGTGATTTACAGCCTATTTTAAACTAGATTCCCTTCATTTGAAAACAAGCTAATCCTGTTATTTTCTATAGTTGCTGTCCCCAGTGCAGTCACTAATAAAGATGACTTCCATTTCCCACCTAAAATGGCACAAATATATTGATTTGTTTTCCTAGTTGGTTTGTTTACTGCTGGAGTAGTCACCAATACGTTACATGATGAAAATAATTAATAGATCTAAATTGATAGTTTGCAATGCAAAAAAACAACATTTACTGCTAAAAATATTTACATATTAATATTTACATGCAGCTCTTTGAAATCGAAACTTTCAAAAAAAGCAACGTTTACATTTGCTGCAAGCTTGCCAATACCAAGAGACGTGCAAAAATAAAGAACAATTGAAGAATGATTCCTTGGTCCCTACTATCTGACATCACTTCTGTAAAGGTACGTAGCATCAGGTGCTGTAGGCTAGCTGGCTTGTCTGGAACTACAATGGAAGTGGTTTTGTGAGGTTTACAACCACGCTAAGTATTTAGAACTTATCTAGAGGCTAATCACCAGCATCAGTGCAATAGCTGATATTGGTTTGGCCACCTGAACCTCATCAGCATTATTCCCGAAAAATCCCAGGCATTCTGGGTGGGAGGAAGAGAGAAAATGAGGAGTCTTCATGCTAGTTGTGTTCCCCTGTCGCAGGTCTGAGGAAAACTGAGCCACTGGGTAAACCCAAGATCACCAGCACCACTATGTGACCAAAACTGGGCTGTCAGGAAGAACCCTGAGACAGCCAGCACCTCTCCTGAAGCTAAGATTGAGAGGCTGGGGCAAGTCTGAGATTCCAGTACTTCCTCCTGCCCATGGGCAGTGAGGATCTGTGCCCACACACACAGGCAAAGACAGAGCTGCCAGGGTAACTGAGACTGCCAGCACCGCCACTTTAACCCCAAAGCTGAGCTGCAAGGATAAATCCATATGGTCCTGGACTTCCTTACCATTGTAAGGAAAATATATCACATAAGATCACCCTACTGCAAGTGTCTGTGTCATTGCCAAACCCGGCATCAACCCTGACCCCACACCCTCTAAACGTTTCCTGTCCATGAACTTATTCAAATGCCTCTTCAATGTTGTAATTGTGCCTGACCCTACCACTTCCTCTGACAGCTCATTCAATGTATCCACTGAACCAATATATGTTGTGTGCTCTCTGCAGGATGGCTAGTTCTTTTAAGTACAAAACAAATTGCAGGAGGAACTCAGTGTTTCAGGCAGCATCTGGGGAAGGAAATGGACAAATATTGTTTCAGGTTTGGACCCTTCTTCAGACTGAAGGAGTGGAGGGAGGATAACTGGTAGAGAGGTAAAGGAAAAGGATGGAGCAAAAGCTGGAAAATGATTCCAACATCTGCAGTCCTTTGTGCCGCAAGCATTTTTAAGTGTTTTTTTTTAAATTTTGTGTCAGGTCTTCTGAAAGCCAAGTATGCTCAATATCAAAGGATGCAAAAAAGCCTGCAAGAAAAGGGGGAAAGGAAGGATAAAATTCAGACTATTTACATTACATCTCTCACAAAGAATCAAAGTATGTTGCACAGAACAAATTAATATAAAATAGACTGTGGTGTCTGTAGTCGGTACCTGCAGCCATTTTCCACACAATGCTGCTCAAACTACAATAAGACAATAGATTAAAAGTGTTAAATAAATCTCTACGTTTATCAAACAACAAATGACTGTCTTAAAATAAGACACATCAGCTCAAACTGGGCAATGGTGGGAATGTTTTGAGAACCGTCTTTACTGATGTTAACAGATAGGGAAGTCAGAAAGGAAGGATTATAATTAATGAGATTCCTGTGTGGCCCCAAAGAAAATTGCCTAAAAGTGTTGTACTTTAATGATATGGATGCACAGTGATAGAGTTGCTGCCTTACAGCACTTGCAGCACCAGAGTCCCGGGTTAATTGGCTTGGTATAAGTATATATTGTCCCTGGTTTGTGTTGGATAGTGTTCATGTGCAGGGGGACACTGGTCAGTGCGGACTACGAGGGCCAAAGGGCCTGTTTCCACGCTGTATCTCTAAACTAAGCTAAACAAAACTAGAGAGGAGTTTGTCTTCCAGTTGACAATGTTGTAGATCAAGGGTTCCCAACCTTTTTCGTCCCGTTTACCCCTGGCAACTTTAATAGAACATAACAATGTTATTTCACTTATTTATGAACTACTTATGATGAACAGATACCAGAACCAAACACAGTCAGTCAAAAAGAAAAAATATGTACAAATCCAGAATCAACAAATTTACCCCCTGGGTAGGCGCAATTTACCTCAGGTTGGGAACCCTTGTTGTAGACTGTGTCCTTTAGTGTAATAAGCTCTTCTTTCACCATTGCAAGCAAAGGCAATGCCTGAGTACTCATGGTAGTCATATTCATTGTGCCTACAGGGTGCCTACAGGGTACATAGAGAGCACAGCACGAGTTCCACTTCGATTCCGCCATGCACTGGCGTTTTGCAATTCAGTGCCAGTTCCGAGTATCATTTATGTGTTTTGATGTTACAAATATTAAAATACAAGAGACAGCTTTGTAACATCAGGCAATTCTCAGGAATAGTCAAAGGAGAAAAGTATCTTGAATCTTTCAGAAGGATGGATTATGATTTGTGAAACAGCCTTGCATTCGCCAGTCTCATTCATATTTGTCTCCCCCAAGACCAGCAGTTACTTCTATAGTTTTGGAGAATTTGTTCAAAATTCAACTAAATGAAGCAAATAATTCAGAAAAGTGGAGCATCCCAAATTCACTGGGAATCCTGGCCGAGAGACTGGGACTGAGAAAACAAAGGTTTTGATGTTGACTGCTGAAATATATGCTTTAAATATCTTTACATTTGAAAATCTTGTGTGATTTGACAGATGCACAATGTTTGAATGTTTATGATTAGAATTTCAGTGTATATCTTGGGGAACATTCAGGAAGTTCTATTGTTGCATCAGTTGGAAAGCCAAACTGATCTAGAAGAATGAAAAATAAGCTGGGGGAAAAACAAATCAAAAAGACAGTTGTAGTGGATCTCGGTAGTCTTCTTTGACATCATGTTCAGCGAGGACATTGTGGGCCAAAGTGTCTGTTCCTGTGCTCTATGTTCCATAATATGTTCCATAATATGGTAAGAAGGAACAGAAATCAGAAGCAGATGCCTCAGTAACAGGTGTCGGAGCAATCAAATGTGTCAGACTACAGCAGCGGTCTGACAGATGAAGAAAGGTAGGTGCACAATATCAGAGCAGGACTACACCATCCAGTTATTCAAACCTCCTCTGCCATTTATGAAGTTCATGGCTGATTTTCTACCTCAGTGCCATTTTCCTGCACTGTCCCCAATTCTCCCGATTCCCTTGATGCCCAGAAATCAATTGAAATCTACTTTGAATGAACATAACAATTGTCTTTCCATATTTGCCTAGAGTACAGAACTTCAATGGTTTACTACCCTCTGAAATTTCCTGAATGGTTGACCCCTTATTCTCAAACTCTATTCCCTGGTCATAAACATAGTTAGGGAAAACATTCTTCAAAAATGTGCACGTTTTGATAAGGTTCCCCTCCCCCCTCTCCCCTCTCCCCAATTCTTCAAAAATTCACTCAATCTCAATGGAGATATCATTGGAGATTACAAAGATGCAGGAGTGAGCAAGGGCTGGGCACGAACTCTGCAGATTAACAAAACTACAACCGAAAAATAAGACTCTGTGGGACCAAAACCAATTATGACCAAATCAAGAAGGACAGCCTGTCAACCCCCAGTTTCATAAATTCCAAAATGATAGGACTAGAATTAGGCCATTCAGCCCATCATCTTTACTTAACCATTCAATCATGGCTGATCTATTTTTCCTTCTCAACCCCATTCTCCTGCCTTCTCCCCATAACCCCCAGCACCCATACGAATCATGAATCTATCAATCTCATATGTCATATGTGATATAAATCTATGGGCAATATATCTTTTTTTTATTGCTGTCAGTCTTTAAGGATTTGTTCATGTAACTAACTGTGGCCTGGTGCTGCAAAGCTTTAGTGAGGAAGGTTCCAGACAGAGGCTGCTTGAATGGAAAACAACACTGGCTGATTTTGTAATCTGTCTTTGGCTGAATAAACTGCCTTTCCTAATATGACGGAGCTAGGGAAACAATATTTTTTAAATTGACACATTCGTACTTTCCTCATTCTTTGTGCTGCTGCTAATGAATTGGAACTACTCTTTTAACAGTGCCCAAAAGGACTAATCTAGATTTCAGTCATTTCACTGGATGTCTTTTACAGGCAAAGGTCTAACACATTGCTTTTTAGACTCTGTTCTGAAGGGCTGGACATCACTTCATCAAGTTTGGAGTTGATTTCTGCTAAATGTCTGTGTTTTCCATATCATCTCCCTGCACTGTCATTTACTGTATGCTACAGAGATCAGCAGAAGCTGTTCGAACAGTGGGACACATCCATAAGGAATATTAACACCAGAATAATGTGATGAGAGCTGATGGATGATACTTCAAACATCCACACACGAGGATCAGATGTGGATAATGTTTTCCAGAATAACAACCTGGCAGATGCATGATGCTGGTCGTTTTGTGTGTGCCACTGTGCAATATAGTACATGACATTCACAACACACTTTTACACCTTTTAATAATAGTCAACTCAGTCGGCAGGCAGAAATGGAAAAAATATCTTGCTGCTGTGCCTTCAACTTGACTGCAACTTCAGAAGGTTTCTTTGACCAATGATATATCTTTAACAGGAATGTTATGTTCCTGCGGCGCTGCAGTATGATTAATGTTCACAGTAATACACAGCGGCTTATTTTATTTTTTTAAACCTCAAGTGCAGGGAAATGAGATGAGCGGCTGATAAAAGCTTCCCTATAAAAGCAAAGAATGATTTGTTCCACAGAAATATAAATGCTAATACTTTGTCGAAAGTTAACTGCTTTTATAGCTAATTTGGTTTTGACACATTTAATAATTAATAGACCATAAAGTTCCTATTCATCCATTTAGTCCTGAGGTGTGAATATTTTCATGCTTCCTACATAATTAACATTTTCTGTACTTAATGTCCAATTATTTCTATTATATTTTAAATTACCCAGATCTTTGGCTTTAAACACAAAATTATATTTGTCTCTAGTGCTCCCCTGACACATTGCAGTATAGGTTCTTGTCAATATAATTCCCTTTTTTTCCATGTATTTGTTAAATCCTTCTTGGGAAATGAGCAAAATTGGAAATATTGACATTTATTGCCTGTGCATAATTTCCCTGAGAAAGCCATGTTGTTCCACCTTCTGGTAACAGTTGGACACAATGGAGAGACTTGATCAATTCAAAGGGCAGTTAAGAGGCAGACTATGCTAGTGTCATTGTATATAGGCCAACAAACATCTCCTTTCCTAAATGATATTATCCAATCAATTGGAATTCTCAACAATATGTCACTCTTGCTGAAATGTGTATTTAGCTTCCAGATTGTCTTAACCTAAATTCAAATTCTCAAATTATTGTGCTACGTTTGAAACTTGCATTCACTGGATTGTTAGCGCATTCCCTTGGGCCTCTATCCCAGTGATTTAAGTACTATACTACCAACCAGAAAGGAGCAGGAGTTGAGGTAGCCAAGGAATAAAATCCAGTCTTGGTACTATTCACAGCTGTGATGATGCATGGCGTCTATCAGATGGATACTCATCAGAATGTGGAAATATTTCCTAAATTCAGTTCTAAATATTCAACAGGTTGTTCAGATAACAACAGCAGACAACTTTCAGGTTCCGTACTGATTTTCATTGGAAGGTTCTTTTTAATTTTCCACATTAATAAATGGATATGAAGCACTTTCTATCATTTACCATCATGTAAAATCCATCCTACTCAGTCGGGAAAATTTGCCTTGAAATTGGTTTGCAGACCAGCACATTTTGTGCACCGTGTGATATCCATCTCAATTAAAAATGAAATGCTAATGACAATCAGGAACTTCATATAGTTTGCAGGCGTGAACTGTGGGCAACATGGACCATTCACGCAGAGGTTGTGTTTGTGAGGACTGCTTCAGGGTTGAAGCTTGTTTGACCAGATTATATCTGGCGTTAAGTGTCACCAGGGTCTTTCCTCAATATTATATTGATTCAAATCTTCCTTGGGCCATCGGTAACCACACCTAGCCCCCCCCCCCCACCCCCCACCCACCCTTATTAATCTGTTATCTTGCACAATTTCCACTAATTGCAGATCTGCCGATTTTCTCAGCAATGCCCTACACTCTCTGCACCATTCTGTCATCTCAGCCCAGACTCAGCAGTCTACCACACTGTCAGCCTGAACCCTTTTCCAATGTTGGCCAGATCACCCATGTGCCAACCCTGACCCTATCTCCCTGACATCGTCCCACCATGGGGAAGCCTGTGCAGCAATGGCCAATGTAGTAACATTTCACACCTTGGGCCTTGTGCATTATTGAGCTTGTGGCATATGGCTGAGAAATAAAATACTGTAGACTCACTGTGCACTGACAGTTTAAAGTATCAAAACTGGCACCATTTGATCTCTCATCAGTCATGCAAAGTCTACTTGTAAGATGGATTGGGAGAGTTTTGCCCTTTTAAAGAGAGCATGCAAATTTCCAACCGTGGGACTTTTGCCTGCAATCCTTTGACTGGGAATGCATTGCATCTTATAAATGAATGAAAGCCTTTTCAATGGGGAATTTTACTTCTGAGTCACGTGAGTGACTTCGTAATGACCCCGCCAGCACGCATGCGCGACATATCATCACTCGCATTTGCTAACGGCAAGCTGGGGGGAGAGTGCTCTTCCCCAACAGCTCCTTCAAAAGACAGCTCCAGGTAAGTTTTTACTAACCTTGAGCTGGTTGTTCTGTAGCATTTGTGTTACAGAAACAATGGAGGATATAAGAAAACTTTTCCTCCAAAGAGCCGCGGACTGCGGCCAACTTCCTCGGAGCTGACCGAAGCACTGGCAGCACCTGTACGACCGGGGAAAAAGGTGCGGAAATCGGGCCCTATGGAGTCGGTAGGGGCCGACTCGCCTCGGTTTCCACTTGGAGGGGATTCCGCACAGGAGCAGGGGGAAGGAGACCCTGACTTCATCCCACCATCGCCAAAAGTCAGGGCTGGTGGGAAAAAGGCACAGTGTAAGGTGCCTCGCACAGCAAGTACCTCTTCTACTTTACAGGTCCCTTGAGGGCAGACCCGGGGAAAAGCCGTGCTGAAGGCGAGCCCCGCTGCTGCGGTGGGCGTTGACATGCCGCAGGGGAAACCTGCGAGGTTGCAGGCTGGCGGCCGTGCTGCTGGAGCGTCAGGATATCCTGCAGGAGCAGGGTGTACCGGCACTGCACCGGAACAGGTTGCCGGAGCGCAGACCGGTGGCAGCAGAGTACGGCTAGGCATCCCCGTCGCTACGGGTAAAGCCAGCTATGTGCCGTCACAGACCCGTGGGGGTAAGGGTGACGGCATGCCTGCACGGACCACGGAGCCGGTATTGGGGACCAGTTCCGACTTGTTTCCTCTGCCTTCCCATCAGGCAGAAATGCCGCTGAGGTCCGAAAGACAGCAGACTAGCGGGTTGTCCGTGCAGAGGTCGTTCAGCCCCGCAGGAGCGGGTGTTGACGAGTACCTGCCAGCGTATCTCGTGGAGGTGCGACCTACTGGCAGAAGCCCCAGCGACGCAGCAGGGCCTGGGGAAGTCGACCTGTCGTCCGTGTGTAGAGGCGGCGGTCGCATGGCCGGAATGGAGCAGATGGTGGAGGTGCTCTATCAAAGGGATCTGGAACGGCAAGAGCGGGAATCCCTGCGGTCTGGGAGTAAGATCAGGCCGCCGCTTTCGGTCTCACCCTCGTCTATTGCTAGCAGACGAAGTCAGCGTATGGGTGATTTTGAAGATGTAGCGGTAGAAGACCAGCCCGCTATTCCAGACTCTGAAGACATGCTGGAGGCTAGGTGTTTCCATGGGCTACGGGCATATTGCACAAGTTTACGTCATATACATGTCCGTCTTCAACCTATCTTCCAGGGAAGCTTAATGCAGTGGCGGACACCAGGTCACGTGAATTCAATGATAACATCGAGTGGATGTTGAACCCGCAAATATTTGCTGAAATAATAGGTAAATTCTGTACACCAGATATTGACCTTTTTGCGTCTAGGTTGAACCATCAGATACCAACATATGTGTCTTGGGAACCAGACCCTGGGGCAGTAGCAATGGATGCATTTTCTCTCCATTGGGGGAAATGGTTCTGCTATGCATTTCCCCCATTCTGCCTCATCAGTAGGGTATTGCAGAAAATCAAATTGGATTCTGCTTCAGGCATACTGATTATACCTGACTGGCCTACGCAACCATGGTACCGGGTGGTCCTCCAGATGGTCAAAAGCCCATGGGTGCAAATTTCGAAACCGCCCTAAATTGGTTACAAACCCCGTTACTGGGGAAATTCACCTGTGCCATCGCCACTTAAACCTGTTGGCTTGCAGGTTCTAAGAAAACCACTTCTGGAGGCTGGGATCTCACCTAGGGCCATGGATCTCATCACCGCATCATGCAGAGTATCAACAAGAAAGCAGTATCTCACACAGATCAGAAAATGGGAATCATACTGCGCACGGACTTCTACAACGTACAACTCTGCTACGGTCCCTGACGTCCTGGAATTCCTGGCGGGCCTTCATTACGATGAGGGTCTCAGCTACAGTGCTATCAATAGCGCCAGGAGCGCAGTCCTCATACCTCAACATAGGTGTGGGGTCAAATCAGCTGGTGTACAAATTCGTGAGGGGAGTGTTTAATACCAACCCTCCACGACCCAGATATAACATCACATGGGATGTAGGGGTGGTGTTGACCCTATTAAGAAGCTGGTCTCCCATGACAGAGTTACCACTTACCAAGCTCACCCTCAAAGTGGTAATGCTGATGGCACTGACAACGGCACAGCCGGTGCAGACCTTACAGAAACTGCGCCTCGACAGAATGGTCTCGACCCCTCAAAAAGTAACCTTCTTCGGTGAAGAGTTACTTAAGCAGCATAGGCCAGGTGCTCTAGGGCTGCAGTTGGAATTCCGGGCATATCCCACAGACGCCACTCTCTGCATATTCACCCATCTTCGCTACTATATCAAAAATACAAGTACCATTAGGAAGATGGAACAGGGGCTATTTATCAGCCATAAGAAGCCACATCACCGGGTGACTGGTTCAACTATCGCAAGGTGGCTCAGGGAAGTATTGGATGTAGCTGGTATAGATACTAACATTATTAAATCTCATTGTACCAGGGCTGCATCCACTTCAGCGGCGAGGACCATGGAGGTGCCCACGGACCATGTCCTCGCTACTGCGGGATGGGCCAGTGAATCTATGTTTCAAAGGTTCTACAATAAACCGGTGGCCAACCCCGCAACGTTTGCGGAAGCTGTGCTGAGAGCTGCTCCGTAATTTCGTTTGTACCCGAGTTAGGGGTCTTATTATTTGTGTTAATAAACATTCATTTATTTTTCAGCCTGTCCAGTATGAAATGTATTAACAAACTTCCTCCATCAGTATTACGGCAGTGTGACAGCATGGACGTGGTCCAGGGCGCGTAATCACAGAGCTTTGAAATCTTCACGAAGTCACTCACGTGATTCCGAAGTAAAATAGTAAGATTAAACAAGAACTTACCAGTTTGAAGTTTGATCTTTATTTTATGAGGAGTTGCGATGAGGGATTTCGTGCCCTCCGCTCCCATCCCCCTATCATAAGTTCAACTGGTATAGTCAACTTTTAATCTTACTATCTTTCGCCTTGTGATCTGTGATTCCACACCGCTGCTTTGAAGAATGTCGCGCATGCGTGCTGGCGGGGTCTTCACTAAATCCCTCATTGCAACTCTTCATAAAATAAAGATCAAACCAAACTGGTAAGTTCTTGTTTAATCTTACTATCAAAGACTTGTCAGGACCGATGAAGCCATACCCTTAAAAGAGCCAACGTGCCACAAGATAACATTAATGAGAAAAAGTTTAATAATTTTCTTTTCAGAGTGGGTGCCAAATAGAAATGATTATCATCATCGAAAGTAAAACCTGAAACTAATTTTTGTCATAATCACATCTCTTCATGACTGACAAATTGCCAAGTCTGCATTTTTGGTGACAAGAGTCATATTAGCTCAGTCCCTGCACTGTCTGAGAATATACCTGATCTGCCTCGAGAGCTGTGTTCTGCTCTCAAGTGCTGAACCACAATGAGCTGATAGGAACAGCAAATCCGCTTTTGTCAAATAAACAATTTTTGAAGTTCTTGGCCTCTCCCAATCTATGTTTACTGCGTAGTTACTCCACTGGGCTATTCTTGGAACATATCCCCTGTGTACCCCCAATGTGTTCCCACCTTTATTCCCAGGGTGTAAATGTCAAAAGTTACTGGGCAAAGCTTTAAAGTGTGAGGGACAAGTCCAAAGGAGATGTGCATGGCAAGTTTTTTTGTACACAAGAGAGTGGAGGGTACCTTTGCACAAGCTCACAGCGGTAGTGGTAGTGGTGGAGGCAGATAGGATTAAAGACACTTTTAGATGGGCACATGGAAATGCAAGGAATAAAGGAATAAGGATCATATGCAGGGAGAGGAGGTTAGTTTTACTGCGTTACTCTAGCACTGTGCCTCTTTTTGAATACCAGCATTTTCAGTTCCTTGTGTCTACACACTTAAGCATCATGTTCTGCACACACACTGTGGACCAAAGGGCAGGTTCCTGTGCTGCACTGTTCTATGTTCTCTGTTCTATGTTTACAATATTGCTTCAAAGTCCTCGGGCATTGTTTCTTACATGGGCTCTCTGAGGATTCCCAATATCTAGGTTATTATGCACCTTTCCTCCCACTAACACTGACCCGACCTCATGTCAGTACCGAAATTCAAAGCCTTTTCCTCCTCCCCCCCCCCCCCCCCCCAACTTCCTGACCTCCTGACACCCACCATAACCGGAGGCACGGTGGCGCAGCAGTAGTTGCTGCCTTACAGCGCTTGCAGAGACGATCCTGACTACGGGTGCTGTCATGACCGCATGGGTTTTGTCCGAGATGTTCGGTTTCCTCCCACACCCCAAAGACGTACGGGTTTGTAGGTTAATTGGTTTAGGGTTTATATACTCGATATAAGTGAAAATTGTCCCTAGTGTGTGTAGAATAGTGTTAACGTGCAGGGTCGCTGGTCGGCGCAGACTCGGTGGGCCGATGGGCCTGTTTCCATGCTGTTTCTCTAAGCTAAACTAAACTAAAGCTCCATAGCTTATGATGCAGACCCTGCAACTCCAGACATCCTGAGAGTGATCTTTTCATCACCTTAGTGGTCCTGAACACAGATAACAATTGGTTTAGATTTGTCCGACAAACAATACCATCATCCCTGACCTGCAATTATACCACAGATCTCTCTCATACTCCTTAAACTCAGATATCAGCAAAACCCATCCACTCCCAGTTCCCCTATACCAACCTTGACATGAATCATCCGCAAAGCAGAGGCTCCAATCATCCCACTCTTCCGAACTTCAGTTCTGAACCTGGTGGCCTTCTATCCCAACCCTGACTTCAACACAATCCCTATTTAATCACCAGGGTACCCTTGACCCTTTCAGCTGAACTGAAAAAATTGCAATGGTATTTAAAATTTTGTCTTCCTGGGCTTTCCAGGGCATCTTTCCTCTGGCTGAGGTGTTTAAAACTACAGGTCCCAATCTCCAAATAAAGAGAAGGCAAATTGGAATGAAGATTGGGAGATTGGAAGATATGGCGACTATTTGCACACCTTGAGTGTGCAAGCAGAGAATTTCACTGTGACTTATCACATGGAACAATAAAGCATTGATTCATTGATGCAATCACTCTCGCACCATTACACATGATGCATATGGAGGGGTGATTTTAGTTATTTTTAAAAAAATCAATTATTAACAATTATATTTACAGTAAAAAATAAATCAAAACAAAATCCACCATCATAATACGAGACAAGCAAACATATTAAATAAACTACTATACAACTATATTACAATCGTTATTGAGGATGATTTCCACCCCACCTGGAGTCAAACAGTCCCGGAGATCCCCCAGGGTGCCCATGGACAACGCGCGTGATTCTAGTTCGTTGTGTGAATAACGATGAGCAGCATGTAGTGTTACCTTGAGTATGAACAAAGACAGTGAAAGTATGTCTTCACTCCCTCTTAGTCAACAGTCAGAAAATGACAGTCTGTGGGCAAACAGAGTAACAAGTAAAGGTAGGAGAGGAAAATGTAAGCTCTCTCCTAAACCGCATAGGAACGCTTTAGATACTGTTGGATGCCACAAATCAAATGAAAAATCCAAGTGAATGACGCTGCACGTGGATTCTGCCACAGAGGACTCAGGTGTGATGTGATTTTGTCCCATAACTGTGAATAATGAGGATTAAGATCATTTAGCACCCCTCACCACATCCCTCCTCTGCATTTACAATGAATAGCAATTGCTTTTGAATAATGCAGAAGTAGAGGTAGTTATTTTGCCCTTGGTGCGGCACTCAATCAAGGCAGGACATCTTCCTTCCTCACAGAGCTGTCCTGGGTGGTGGGGTTTACAAAATACTGGGCCAGTGATATTAATGATGACTGATTACAAGTTCATTTTTTATCTTATTGGTCAGTGTTCATGGGAGAATCTCTGTACCAAGCCTTTGATTATTATATTTTAAAATGTCTTACTCTATACAATCCGGGATAAAGCGTGAAGCAGTTAACACAAAATAAATGTGATTGTGTTAGCTCTTCTGTCAGCTCCCCAGAGAGTGAGGGAAGTTGCACATAGATTCCACTGCAGAGGACTCTGGTGAAATCTTTGACGGGCCGTCCTATTGAAGTGTACTGATAGGAAAAGCACAATGAAAGAGTCGGGGCACTGACAAGCCTGTCGGAGAATTTTTCTTCAATGTCAAGATGCTTTGGAGAATCCATACATCACAGTTTGTTCAGAGCTTGGAGCCTCTCTTCTCCAATGGACAGCCCCATTCATACACACATACCCAGTGCCAAGCAGCCTCTGGTGATTGCTGTTTCAATGTCAGCACTGTGGGACACCAAGGTTGGCGCAACGACACAGCAGTTAGATCTGCTGCCTCACAATTACAGTGACCCAGGTTCAATCCTAACTAAGGGTACTGTTACAAAGCAGAATTAGTGCATTCTCTCTGTAACCATGTAGGTTTCCCTGGGTTGTTCTGATTTCCTCTACAATCCAAAAGCTTGTTGGGAAGTTAATTGGCTCCTGTACATTTCCCTTGTGTTTAAATAAGCAAAAAAAAACAAAGGTGAACCAATGGAGATGAGTGAGAAAATAATTTGCAGGACCACAGGCACAACGGGGCTGATGGGGTTGCTATGCTGTGAGGCATAAACAATGTGAATCAATGAATGTAGGCATAGTGCAGGAAAATGATATGAAAATAGAAGATCAGCCATAAAGTTAATGAATGGCAGTGCAGGCTTGAAAAGCTGGATGACTGAGTCCTGTGATTATTTGCTATATTTTTATGTTCTTACAGATACAGTGGAATGCATGAAGCTGATTAAGTGATGATTACTTGTAGACTGACACACTTCAGTTTATTAAACATGGGCCGCGGAACCAGGGGAGCTGGCGGGGGCTGCAGCCCCCCCCCATTTTTTTGGCTAGACATGTTTCATAATGCGAAGCCTATAGTTACCTTACGCAGTGTACAAGTACCATATACTTGTGCACTGTGATGATAGGCAAAACAGTCCAATCCTCTTCCTCTTTATTCTCCCATGGTCGGGGCAGTCGATCCATTCGCTGTCGGGGCGATCGAAGCTCCCACGACCGGGGCGATCGAAGCTCCCGCGTCGGTGAGGTCGAAGCTCCCGCGTCGGGGAGGTCGAAGCTCCTGCCGCTTGGAGTTCCCGAAGTCGGTATCAAACCAGAGCTCCACGATGTGACATCCGCAGTTGGAGCTCCGATGTCGATCCCTGGCAAGGGGATCGCAGGCTCCATGATAGTAAGTCTGCAGGCACTCGTGGCTGAAGTTTTCAAAGTCAGTCTCCAAGAAAAGGCCACCAACTCCGCGCGCGCTCATAAAACAAGCTAAAATTTAATTTAGCTCCTATATCTCATGTAAAATACATTATCTTAAAAATACATTCAAATCATACTTCTACAGTCCACTAAAACATGATTTTAATAAATGAAATTTCAAGAAGTCCCTACCATGGGAGGGGGTAGGGATACAGATAAAGGGAATAATGTTTAGTGCAAGATAAAGTCCAGTAAAGTCCGATTAAAGATAGTCCAAGGGTCTCCAATGAGGTAGATGGTAGCTCAGGACCACTCTCTAGTTATGGTAGGATGGCTCAGTTGCCTTATAACAGCTGGGAAGAAACTGTCCCAGAATCGGTACCACAGCTGGATGAACTGTTCAGATTCAACTCTGCTGGAAAAGGGGTGCCTTCTTTTTCCTACTTCATTACCCCTTCGCGCATTAGGCATCAAAAGCTTTGTGCCTTGTACAAACACATTTCTTCATGGCATACTACTTCCTGCAGACTTGAGAAACATTGAAGAACTTTCAATCAATGAGCTCTTAAAGAAGTCTGGGCGGCACAGTGATGCAGCCGTATAGTTGCTGCCTCACAGCGCCAGAGACTTTTCCCATCTCATCTAATCACAGTTTCTTTATTTCCCTCTATATCCACCAGTTAACAGTGAAATAAATATTCTACCTCCAGATTCAAAGGCTGTGACTAGAGAATTCATGTTTGAACCACTCATTATACTGGCCCAAAAGGTGCCGATTTGTATATACTGGTTATCTTGCTGCTGTACGAGCATTAGGATGTTTCATGAAATATGAGTGGGGAGATCATGGGGTCCATCTTGGCATAATGCTGATTTGACACCATTGGAATCAATCCAGCTATCTTTCTTTCAACCATGCATAGCCAAATACATGTGTTACATACAAACCTCCATTTTAGAAGCATAGTTAGTCCACCCAGTTCCTCAAGAACACTCCACCATTTAATATGATCATGGATGGTCGGTCTATAACCTGAATTTCACAATCACTTATAGTAACCTTTCACCTTCTTCCACAGCAAATATCTGTCTACCCTAGCCTTAAAAATATTCAAATTCTCTTCTTCCACCAGAAATTTCAATCCTCTCTTTTTTTCTAAACTCCAGCATTTACAAATCCAGCCGATCCAACTTTTCCCTTTGCCTGCCTGGTAATCTCTTCCCATTACAAAGCACAGTACAGCATTTTTGTTGTTTCTGTTGGGTGTGCCAAGTTCATGGCCAGCCCACCATTTGACCAACTGTATGAATGTAACTACCAGGGTTGCTGTTTGATAGATTCCATAATTATAACAATTGCTAATAATCTCATTTTCTCTTCTCATGCAAAATCCAGATAAAATGGTGTAATTTTACAATAGTCTGCAGCACTTCTTAAATTACCATCAATTTTTGGTAGCATTGTTAATTGTGAGCAATTTGCTTTGGCCCAACATTGAGCCAGCCATGAATTATTTAATTACTTCGCTGGAGAACAATCTTTAACAACCAGATTGCAAATTGTAACCCTTTGTGCAGAGGGAAATTGTCAAAGTGTTAAAATGTTCATATCCCTCATTTCAGACAGAGAAGTAAGTTTGGTTTATTGTTAACATTGGTTTTGAGCATTAGTCTCCATTGGAGTTGCTTTGATTGCATAGCAAGTTGTTGCTGTACTAAAAGATGAGTTAGTTCTGGCTTGCAACTAAGATACAAGTTAAAATTAAGATGTTATATAACAGCTTGTAAACTATTCAGTGCAGATAATGTACACTGTGTATTTGTCCAGACCAGTAATGCCTGCTGCTACTTCAGAACTTAACATTGTCACCAATAATTTTGGGGGGAAATTATGGTGCAGCGTGGAGTTTGGAGGAAAATACGGAATGAACCTACCACCTAATCTTGGACGCAATGGGAGTTTTATGCCAGATCTGTTTTTTGTGATCTTCCAACATGCTTTTCTTCAATTGAGCAATGTGTTCGTGAAGTGGTGAACACAGCCCAGTCCATCACAGGCTCGGCCTTTCCTTCCATCCAGTCTACTTGGTGCATTGCATCAAGAAAGGTGGAAGTATTTTGAAGCATCCTGCCATGCTGTCCATTCTCTTTTGTCTCTTTTACGTTTTGAGAGAAGATTCAGGAGCCTAAAAGCTCAGACGTCCAGTCTTAAGCACAGCTTCTTTCTCACTGCTACCAGGTTCCTGAACCAATCACTTTTTTCAAATTCCCTTCCCAGAGGTGCCACCATATACTCTTACTCTTAACCCTACCTCATTCATTTATTCCATTTATCATACTTAATTTTTTTTTTGCACTAGTTGGATCTACACTACAATTTGCTGTTTTATACCATTCTGCTCTTTTGCATTTTTTAGTTTAGTTTAGAAATTCAGTGCGGAAACAGGCTCTTTGGCCCACCGAGTCCGCTCCGACCAGTGATCTCCACACATTAACATTATCCTACACACACTAGGGGCAATTTACACATAGACCAAGCCAATTACCCTACATACCTGTACGTCTTTGGAGTGTGGGAGGAAACCGAAGATCTCAGAGAAAACACATGCGGTCATGATCTCCTCGTGTAAACTCCGTACAGACAGCACCCATAGTCGGGATCGAACCTGGCGCTGCAAGTGTTGTAAGGCAGAAAATCTACCGCAACGCCACCATGGCTGTTAATATGTCATCATTTGCCATCGTATTTATTCATGAGTAACAGTATGTATACTGTTTACTCTGTGAGCTTCATGTGAACAAAGAATTGTATTGTACCCTGGCACATAAACTAATTAATCTAATCTTAAAAAACACAATAAATGCTGATGTAATTCAGTGGATAGAGCAGCATCTACAGTTATGCTGAAACAAAGAATTGCAGCTGCTGGTTTATACCAAAGATAAACACAAAGAGCTAGTATAACTCAGCGGGTCAGGCAGCATCTCAGGAGAAAAATGATAGGTAACGTTTTGGGTCAGGACCCTTGTTCAGACTTCTAAAGAAGCGTCCCAGCCGAAAACGTCACCTACCCTTTTCCTACAGTGATACTGCCTGACCCGCTGAGTTTTTTGCTGAAGATACTAGCATCTCCATTTCCTTGTATCTAATCTTATCTAACATTCGTTGAATAGTTTACCATTACTTCTTAATATTGAATTTGTATTCAGAAACTTTTTAAAATGTATGTATTTCAATGCAGATATGATTGTGTTAGGTCCCCATACATACTGCACACAAAGCAGGTTGCATGTTATCATTTGTGAGAGGAACATGTTGCGTCTACATAATTCTGAGAACAAAATTGAATTAAAAAGCTAATTTGCACTGTTTCATGGTATAACACCGATCTCGACATCAACCCAACTTGAATAGCATACCTTAAAATCTGCAAATCTATAAATCTAAAGTAAAAAAGGAAAATGTTAAGAATCCAGCATAAATTTTTCAGCATCTAAACAAAAAAAGAAATGATAGGCAAACGTATGCATGTGCGTTTGAGAGAATGGTAGTTCACAAGCACAGAACGAGGTATCTATTTGTTTGTACTAATGTTATACCCTGTTACATGAGGGATGCTGTTATAATGAAGGATGGTGCACCAACAGCATTGCTCGGCTGAAGCAACAGAAACATTAATCTTTTATTGCAGTTTAAAATGTAATTGCTAAGTTCTGTACAATCTATGGAGGAAAAGTGCCTAACTGTACATATATTTACAGGGCTGGAAGTTTGTTCAGGAGCTGTGCAGTTTGAGACATATTCTGAAAATTGGTTGAAAAAGCATGCTTCCCCTCGCCATCCTGCATCAAGGGAACCAAACTTTTAGAAGCCTCTGAATGCAGTCTGTGAGCTGTGAGTATCAGTGGAGCTGAGTGACAGTGTGCAGTTAGCATGCCTGGCCTCCTGGAGTGTTTGTTTATCCAAAGAGCCACACTACTGTCATCAAAGGAAAGCAACTTATGTCTGAATTGTGTCCTACGATGTTCTTAGAAATATTGACAGGCAGCCGTTGTTTGTTTCTGATGGCACAGGTTTCGAAAGGATTACTAGCAAGAAGCAGATGATACGAAGTTTAAAAACTTTTATTTCCACACTTGAGACTGGTTCTCATTCTGAATGCAAAACTGCATAAATGCACCCGATATCAGTATCAAACAGGAAAGAGCAGAAGACAAGACGTAATGGAGGGGTGAGCTGAAATAATGGCAAAGAGGAGAAGAAGCACAGGACAGCAGAGGAGGGTGGTAGAAAGATAGTGCCTGATGAAAGGGAATCCTGTAGATTTAAAAGGGTGGAAGCCGGAATCTATCTTTAAAAAAATAGTAAGATTAAACGAGAACTTACCAGTTTGAAGCTTGATCCTTATTTTATGAGGAGTTACGATGAAGGATTACGTGAAGACCCCGCCAGCACGCATGCGCGACATTCTTCAAAGCAGCAGTGTGAAATCACAGAACACAGAAGTTGACTGAACATATAGTAAGATAAGAGAACTAAAATACCAGTTGATCCTTATATAGAGGGTTGGGAGCGGAGGGCATGTAATCCCTCATCGTAACTCCTCATAAAATAAGGATCAAACTTCAAACTGGTAAGTTCTCGTTTAATCTTACTATTTTACTTCGGAGTCACGTGAGTGACTATGTGAAGATTTCAAAGCTCTGTGATTTCATGCCATGGACAAGTCCATGCATCACACACTGCATCACTGAAGAGCTAATTTTAATAATGCATTCAGACATGTCATAGGTATAGACATGTTGATGCTATTAATGTACACATAGTGATAATAGTACCTCCTCCACCCGGGAGGACTATAACACAGACCTAAAAAGGTTCGGCAAATATCCCTGGTCTGGCAAGGGTATTTCTAATATTTGGAATCGTTCGTTAGACCATCCTGCAACCGCTAGGATGTGGTCCCATGAACGTCCATCCCCTGCTGCTGAAATAGTTGCAGCCTGGGTGGAGTGAGACTTGCATGTCAGTGTTCACTCCTGAATACCAGAACCCATATTAACCTCCGGCCAATGGTCTGTAGTGATTCTCTAGTGAGGCTTCATGTGACTAACAATCATTGCTAGTTCAGAGTCCCTGGGCTCTAGTGACCTTAACATACTGGTGTAGATGTGTGGCCACATACAACCGAAGGTCCATGGGATATGCAATTCTAGTATGAGACCTAATGTCCCTGGTGATTTCTGCTGATTAAGTGATACCATAAATGTAATTCCCTGCAGAATAATCACCTTGTCCCGTCACAGCTATGCAAACTGGACCCGTTGTGCTGACTCAGCGTCATGAGCATAACCACTTGGTTTAGTGAGCCAAGGGCAGGAATGTTCCAATGTTAACATCCCATATCTCTGCGTACCTGGCCTAGGGGGATGTTGAGTTGAAGATACCTTTCATAATCTCGATAACAGAAGGTGACCCGAAAGAGTGGATTCTGCTCCTCGCAGCAAATATGCTGAGAAGGCACGTGCGGCACAGTAATGGCACTCTTGAAATGATTGTCAACCCCATATGGAACTGAACTAAAGACGTCAGTCAATCATGTCAACTTTTGTGTTAACAAAAAATACTCCCCATCCCTATGAGTGAAGCACTGTTTGTTTGGTGCTATCCCTGCAATTGCAGTGAGCACGTACATAGTTTGGTTTGACAATTCTAAGACGCAGGAAGCGGTCTTCCCAGTCTGCAAGTCTGTGTATAGATTTAAGTATGCAGAGGATGGTTCCCCGGTCACGGCTAACCAGCCATTAGTGTCTGGAATCCATATACGGTTCTTTTTTTTTTTTTTTTTTTTTTTTTTTTTTTTTGCTGTTAATAATATTTTTATTAGTTATAGTAATTTCCAAGTAGTAAAACAAATTTACAAATACCAACGTAATTCAGTAAATGTACAACTATCATATTCGCTATTATTATCTTCTGTTTTTTAGAAATAAAGAAAGAATAAGAAAAAAGGAATAGACTTTAAATCAAAAAAAAAAGAAAGAAAATGATTGTGTTTGAATAATAAACAAAGATAAAAAGTCAAAGAGAAAAAAAAAGAAAAAGAAAACAAACACTACTTAGTATATATCTATTCAGTATATATATATATAATTCCCCTTTATGAACAATATATGGTATAATATGAATATTTAAGATAGAAACAACAAAATGTATTGTAATTATAACGTCGTATTGCGGAGACGTGTACACAAAACCCAATTAGAAAATCCATATTTTTTTCGTCAAATCCTGTCTAGTACCCATTGAGTAGTAATGCCAAGAACAGCTAGCCCTTCAAATATTGTATATATGGAGACCATATTTGTTCAAAGATTTCACATTTGTCCATTAGGACAAATCTGATTCTTTCCAAATACAAAGTCTCCAACATCTCTGCTGTCCACATTTTAATTATGGGGGTTAATGTTCCCTTCCAAAATTTCAATATTATTTTTTTCCCTATTATCAAACAGTAATCTAAGAAAATTCTTTGATTTACTGTTAATACGCATTGTGAATCCGGAATTCCTAATATTATTAACTTTGGTTCTGGATCCAGTTTAACTCTAAGAACTTCAGATATAACTCTAAAGATTTCTGTCCAATAATAACTAAGTTTTGAACACGTTACAAAACTATGTATTAAATTAGCCTCTAAATTCTGACATTTATCACAAATAGGAGAGACATTAGGAAAAATTCTATTTAATTTGGTTTTTGAATAATGTAACCTATATAAAACTTTAAATTGTATCAATGTATGCCTCGCGTTTAATGAACAGCGATGTATGCGTTGTAAACTTTCTTCCCAAGATTCTTTTGTTATAGATAAACCAATTTCATTTTCCCATGCTTGACGGTATATTTCTGTTGTTGGATTCTCCCTATCCAAAATAAGATTATATATATAAGCTATAAATTTTTCTGAATTTGGATGTTTATTAAATACTTCATCTAATAATCCTGGTTCTTTAATTTTATAATCTTGTGTGTTAGACTTAATATAATCTCTAATTTGTAGATACCTAAACAAATTATGTGGTGGTAACCCATAAATTTCTTGTAACTCATGAAATAAAAGAAATTTTCCCTTTCTATACAGATGTTCAATCCTATAAATACCTAAATCCTCCCATTGTCTAAACCCCCTATCTAATATAGAGGGTTTAAATAGAGGGTTATTCATAATTGGTAGTTTAAGTGACAAATTATCCAAACATAAAGTCTTAACTATTTGTTTCCAAATACGTCTATTGCTATGAATTATAGGGTTGTTCCTATAAATTTTATTTTGTATTTCTCTTGGCGCAAAAAGAATTGAACTTACATTAAAAGGTAAACAATCTTCCTTTTCCATCTTTAACCACGTTGGTTCGTAATCCAAATTTACCCACCAAAAATTCATATTCTTAATCTGGACTGCCCAAAAATAGTACAAAAAATTTGGAAGTACTAATCCTCCATTTATTTTTGATTTACATAAATGTTTTTTACTTATTCTATGATTTTTATAATCCCAAATAAAACTATTGACAATGTTATCAATTTTTAAAAAAAAACTCTTTGGGAGAAAGAAAGGAATAGCTTGAAACAAATATAGCAGTTGTGGTAAAAAGATCATTTTTATAGCATTTATTCTACCAATCATAGATATAGGAAGTGTTTTCCAGTATAAAATATTTTTTCTAAGTTTATCTAATAATAGGGGATAATTAGATTTAATTAATGAGTTATAGGATTTAGATACATTAATACCTAAATATTTAAATTTATCCGTAACTATTTTTAGTGGATATTGTTGCAATATATTTGATCTTATTCCGGTTATAGGCATAATCTCACTTTTATTCCAGTTAATTCTATATCCAGAAAATCTGCCAAATTTAGTTATAACATTAAATAGCTTGGGTATACTGATCTCTGGTTTTGTAATATAAATTAATACATCATCTGCATATAAAGATATTTTATTAGTTGTAGTATCAGTATTATATCCATATATTTCTGGTTCAGATCTAATCCTTTCAGCTAAAGGCTCTATCACCATAGCGAATAACAAAGGCGACAGCGGACATCCTTGTCTACAACCCCTATGAAGCTTAAATTTAGCTGACAATATTTGGTTAGTTAATATTCTTGCAGTGGGATTCGAATATAGAATTCTTATCCATTTACAAAATCTATCCCCCAATTGGAATTTCTCCATTATTCTAAATAAATATGGCCATTCAACCTGATCGAATGCTTTTTCTGCATCTAAGGACATAACAGCTAAATCCCTATCCCCAACTCTTTTTGAATATATGATATTAAATAATCGTCTCAAATTATAAGATGAGTAACGCTTTGGGATAAAACCTGTTTGATCATGATGTATTATTTTAGTAATCACCAAACTTAATCTTCGTGATAAAACTTTAGCTAAAATTTTTTGATCTGTATTTAAAAGAGCAATTGCTCTATATGATCCTGGGTCTTCCAAGTCCTTGTCAACCTTAGGAATTAGTGTAATTGTAGATTCATTTAGGGATTCCGGCAATTTTCCTTGTTCATATGTATATTTATACACTGCATGTAATCTTGGGGAGATCAGATCTTGAAATTTCTTATAAAATTCTGTACTCAGGCCATCCGGGCCCGCTGCTTTTCCATTATTTAATGATCCGATTGACTCCTCAATATCTTTTATTGATATATCCGCATTTAACAAGTCTCTACCTCCCTGATCTAAGCTGTTAATATTACATTTTTGTAGAAATGTATCCATTTCATCCATTTGTCCTGTTATTTTTGATGAATAAAGACTTTGATAATATTGTAAAAATATATCATTGATATCTTTTGGTAAGGTCGATATATTGCCATTCTCAGATCTAATTCTATGTATCATTTTTTCGTCCTCTCGCTTTCTAAGTTGTCGAGCCAACAATTTTTGCGGTTTATCTCCAAATTCAAAGTGCACTTGTTTAGTTTGTTGATAAAGTTTAATTACTTGATTGGAATATATTTTATTTAGTTTATATTTTAATATTGCAATTTTATTACTTAACAATTTAGAGGGCTGTTTTGTATTCTCCATATCTAATTGTTTTATCTCTTTTTCCAAGTTTTGTTCCGTCTTTCTATTTTCTTTATTAAAGTATGCTTGTGCCGATATTATAGCTCCGCGCGTAAATGCTTTAAATGTATCCCAAAGTAATGATGGTGAAACTTCAGGTTTGTCATTAGTTTCAAAGAATAATTTAATCTGTTTTACCAGATAATCATAACAAGCCTTATCCTTTAATATTTCGGGATTAAACCTCCAATTATTAGATTTTATAATTATATCTTTTAATTTTATCTTAAAAGTTAATGGAGCGTGATCTGAAATAATAATATTATGATATTTTGAATCATATGTAAATGGAAGTAATTTTGAATCTATTAAAAAATAGTCTATTCTCGAGTAAGTTCCGAATACAGGTGAGAAAAAAGAATATTCTCGTCCTATTGGATTATCTATTCTCCAGATATCCTTAACGTTTGCTGTACTAATAAAGGAATTTATAAGTATGCTTGACTTAGAAATAGATTTACTTTTTGTTGACGATCTATCTAAATAATTATCCAAAGTACAATTAAAATCTCCTCCAATTATTAAGTTATGTTCTGCAGCTATAGGGATATTATTAAATATTTTCTTAAAAAATAATGGGTTATCAAAGTTAGGGGCATATATATTCATTAGAGTTACTTTTTTAGAATATAATTCCCCTGTAATTATTACATACCGACCTTCTGTATCCTCTATTATAGAACTTAGTTTAAAAGGTATACCTTTACGAATGATTATTGCAACCCCTCTAGATTTATGTATAAATGAGGAGTGATACACTTTCGAAATCCATTTAGCTGTTAGTCTGTGTCGAGCATCTTTTTTAAGGTGGGTCTCTTGAAGAAAAGAGACGTCAGACTTCAATCTGTTTAATTGAGCTAACACCTTACCTCTTTTAATTGACTCATTAACTCCCTTAACATTCCAACTACAGAAGGTGATTCCATTACCCCCAATCTTCCCATTAGTATCTTGCATTTTACTATTAAGGTGGTTTATATTGGAATAACCGTCCCGGCCCGTACAACTCAACATTGTAACCAGACCTTGGGTTGACGAAAATTAGTGTACGTCTTTCTATTTCATATACACGTCTCTTTGAACTGACTATATAATACCAATCGTAAATATTTTCATATACTGTATAATATAAAATCAAATATCTAATATACCTAAAATAATAAAAAGTGTGAGTGAAAGTGAGTTGAAAAGTGTTAGTAAGGTGCTCAGAAAAAAAAATAACTACACCTATATAGAGTGTAGTGTGTGTTAGTGCAAGCCACACTAACGTGGCTACTAATCTACTGACTTCCGTAAAAAAAAAGATGTTAATAATTCCAGCTCCAATCTTAAATGCTATATATTTTGGGGTAGGGTACTAAATTTGTATACTTAGTAATAATTCATATTATTAGTGACTATTATAATTACTATTCTAATTAGTAATACTATGTTAGGGGGGGGTAGATAATACTATGTTAGGTGAATAATTGCCATTTTATATGGGTAGATAACACAGTAATCTGTCCATCTCTCTTTAAACCAAAATTTAAGTCCATGTCCAATATTCATCCTCCTTCTCCATAATGATTCATAACCGCGGATGGGTCATAAAAGTTCAGCCATCATCTTCTTGGTCTTGATCCACTTGTTCTTCTTCCTCTTCTGTTTCATTCTGTATTTTTCGGGCGAATTCCAGTGCTACAGTATGCTTCACGAAACGGAACTCTTTGTTGTTGTAGGTTACTCTTAATGTTGCTGGGTACATCAAGCCATATCTCAGATCCTTCGTATCCTTCAGATTCCTCAGAACACCTCTTGTTTCTGTGAATAAGGATCTTCTCTTGGCCACTTCCGCCGGATAATCTCTGAAGATACTGATATTATCTCCTTCATACTTAAAATTTTTCTTGCGTATTATTATCTTCATCATTTCTTCAAAAGCATGATCGTAAACCACCTTTACAATCATTTGTCTTGGGGGTGCATCCCTCCTGGGAGCCCGCCTTAATGCCCTGTGTGCACGGCCCAACAGGGGTTCTTGATCCAGATTCAAAATATCCTTCAGTAGTTTTGCAGCAAATTTTCGAGGGTCTTGATTTCCCTCGCGACCCTCGCTCAAACCAACTATACGCAAATTCTTACGCCGTTGACGTCCCTCCAGATCGATACATTTCTCATTTATTTTGCGTAATAATTCTGATAGACGTTTGTTCTCGGAGTGGAGTTTCTCTCTCTCCTTGGTGTTTAATGCAGCCATCTCCGTTAGCTCTTTAATTGTCTCTTTTTGTTGGTCGAGCGTAATTATAATAGGATCAATCTTATCATCCAGCATTCTTTCCATACCAGCAGCTGCGTCTTTTATCTCCACCATTTGTTTTTGTAACTCAGCGTCAGCCTTTTCTTTCCACTCGTTCATCATGATTTTTACCGTTTCTATAACTTCATTTTTTAAATCTTCTTTAATTCTTTCATGAAACACTAGAATATCAGCCCTTAAATTTTTAATATCCTCTTTATAATCCTTCTTATTATCTTTAAGTAATTTCTTCATCTCACCTAGGATATTAACTTTGAGGTCCTCCAATTCAGCTTTCCTCTGTGAAATCTCTTCTTGGGAAGCAGCCAGACTCGAGCCCAGGGCACCAGTCGGGCCTATTTCCCTTTTTCCAGGTTTTTTTCCGGGGGGGGAGCGAGACATCATTTTCTTGAAAAAGTCGCGCGCCTGATGACGTCACGGACCTTTTAAACGCTACCGGAGCCGTTCCCAGTCGTTCTCCCGCGGTGAGTACGGTTGACTGACCCCTAGACCCCCGTTTTTTATACAATTTTTAGTGGAGCTGTAATGGCGCAACTCCACTCACACCATGGCGCCAACCGGAAGTCCAGGAATCCATATACGGTTCTATCATCATTCCCAACATCAGCGGGAATCATGGCTGCATTGGCCAGTCAGGCACTCCGAAAATGCTTGAAGCGGGAAATGCTGAATTTGCAAGACCCGTCTGGTAAGGTAAAATGGAGGGACACAATGAACATACTTCCTCAGTGTAGCGAGAATGCATCCATCGCCACTGATACGCCACGTATTTTGCAACTGCCGTTTGAGCCTGGATGCAACATTTTGATCTTTAGGTGTATTCATCGAGCTTTAGTGTCCTTGAATCCTTGAAATTCCACATCCATTCCCCTTTTCCTGCTGATATGCCAATGCTAATGAAGTTAGGTAAACTATTACCGGATACTTTGACTTAATAGCACCAGAGTGTATCAAGTTAGACTTGAGCATGCAGATATGCATATTCGCACAAACCTTTATCCACAGAATGCACCTTATGTGAATAGGTAGTTGATACCATATAACTGAATAATTGGTAACTCATGCAAACCCCATCCGCCTCCATACTAAAGATGGTATATAGTAATTATCCTTCTTTAAGCATAGCATCAGTTAGTAATTAACTGACGAGTACTGATGAAGGTTAGAAGGGCAATGATGAATACTGTTTGTTCAGCATGGTGACTTTGATAGTTTCAGCTGGGAATAGCCTGTGAACTTGCTCATTTGCTCGCTGTAGAGCTCTGATGGTACAGAAGGTGCAATAACACAGCTGACCAATATATTGCCAATCCCGGACAATTTAATAATTTCAGTTGGTATCAACTTAAATTTACTGGATTGATGAGAATTCAATTTCTGCAGAATGGTTTGTGGCTGATACTACTGATTTGGCAAAATACAGTGTTTTAGAACATCATCCAGATAGCCCATAATATAATATCTTAGGTGAGCCCAGTGGAAACTGTCACCCTGTTGTTAGGCAGTAATTAAGTTTTCTATTCAAAAAAGTCTATACTGCATATGCGAGTTGAAACCGGTATCTTTCATAGTGACAATGAGCGGCCCGCAACTACGGCTTGCCTCTGTCTTGCATAAACAAGTGTAAATTTACCAACTTGTAAATGGTCCACATACCTCATTTTTCAGAAAGAACCAGACCCACCTACGTTCATGGTTATTGGTGGTCTTGTGGTAAGCCCAAAGGCCCCTGGCGTGGGTTATAATTCCGTCCCAGATTTGTAGAGTAGGATTGCTGGGGTGTGTGGACCCAATTCCCTGAGGACCGGTTTGGCCTTGGCCTGAAAAGCCAGCGCCCAGTTTTGAAGCTGCCACCAGCTTCAGTGAAACGCTTGCTGCCGATAGAGGCGTGGGGTGTGTTGCCGTGGTACCTTGATAAGCCGGACAACTTTAATTCTTCATCCGGGTCTTACCTGTTTGTGCAGGTTCTTGAAGAGCGGATTCGGCGGCTAGACATTGCTGGCCTCACTTGAACCTCCAGATTTGAAAATTTAAGGCAGGTCCGATGGCGTTCTTCTGGAAGCAGTTCATTTTGAAGTGCATTGTACCCCCATATAGCGCTGTTCACGGCTGGTCCTTTCAGGAACAATTTTGCAGGTGTATGGTATTCCACCACCAGCACCTGTGATGTGGCATGAGGTGGCTGTTCCTTCACGAGGGAACTCTGGCCTTCAGGCTACGTTTCGCGAAGGTATTGATGCCACGGCAGAACTTCTGGAACCTCACGTTTGTACTCCAGTATGTTCCCTGGACATACTTCCGAGTCTTCCGCTTCATGCGGGATACGTAGGCGGTGTACCTTCCTGCCCAGACCCATGCTGAGTCTCCAAGGTTATCCACCGGCGGGAAATTCCTCCACAGGCGGTAATCTTAAAGCCCGGAACCTCCGAGTCTACAGGCTCATCCGCCGGTGGCATATACGCAGCCCGGACACTGCAGGTCTCTGGACTTACCGTAGGCGGTATATCTCTACTGAAGTGCCATACATGGACCATACCAGGAAGGAGCATTAGTGGGATGAGCACTCTCTGACGCTATCCATGCTCCAATTCTGCTCCTATCACTTATGAAGCAATGATGTACCCTGATAAAAACTTTCCGCGATGCATTTGGAGAAGGTGGTAAGAGTTGTTGGGGACATACTGAATTTCCTTAGTCTTCTGAGGAGGTAGAGGCATAAATGTGCTTTCTTGGCAAAGTTTCAATGTGGTTGGCCCAGGATAAATTGTTGGTGATATTTATGTTGAGAAACCTAAAGATGTCAACCATCTTCTTTGGCACCATTGATGCTGATTGGAGCATGTACACCTGCTCCCTTCCTAAAGTCAAATAACGAGTTTGTTATTCTTGCTGACATTGAGGAAGAGATTGTAGAAACAAAGAACTGCAGATGCTGGTTTACACAAAAGGGCACAAAGTGCTGGAGTAACTCAGCAGGCCAGGCAACATCTCTGGAGAACACGAATAGGTTACGTGCAATTTTGCATTAGGAAGTCGAGGGTCCAGATGCTGAGGGCCTGCTGACTCCTAGCTCCAGGAGTTGGTTGGGATTATGCCATTGAAGGTGGAGAGAGCCAATACAAGGGATTCTGACACAGGTGTCATTATCCAGATATTCCAGCGCTCAGTGTATTGCGTCAACCTGCTGCGATGGTAAGTGAACTGCATAATGAAAGGCCTGGAGTGAATGTGGAGAAGATGTTTCCAGTAGTGGGAGAGCCTAGAACGAGAGGGAACAGCCCCAGAATAAAACAATATACCTTCAGAATGGAGATGAGGAAGAATCTCTTTAGCCGGGGTGTGGTGAATCTGTGGAATTAAAGCAGAGATTGATAGATTCTGGATTAGTAAGGATGTCAACGGTTATGGGGAGAAGGCAAGAGAATGGGGTTGAGAGGGAATAAGAGATCAGCATTGATTGAATGGCAGAGTAGACTCAATTGGCTGAATGACCTAATTCTGCTCATAGTCATGGTCTTATCTCAACCACATGTCACTGCAGAAGAAGGAATTCTAATTAGTTGTCTTTTATAAAAATAAAAACATTGAGTTCAATAAATGGAAAATCATTAGCGCAAATCAAAAAAAAATGCCCCATGTCCTTAGTGCTACCAAACAGTTCTTAGTACAACATTTAGTTGATGTTTGTCAAGTTTAATAACCTGGTGGATGCTCATGTTTCTGAACATGGAGGTCATGGTTTTCATATTCCCATACTTCTTTCCCGATGGCAGGAGTGAAATGAGAGGGTGGCCAGGGTGGTATGGGTCCTTGATGATGCTGGCTGCTTTTTTTGAGGCAATACCTCCTATAGATCCCTTCAATGGTGGAGAGGTCAGTGTCCATGATGGACCAAGCAGTGTTCATCACTTTGTGCAATATCCTTCATTCTTGGGCAATCATTTCCTGAACCAGATCATGATGCAACCAATCAATATGCTTGCTACTGTACACCTGTAGAAGTTCAAGAGAGTATTCATCAACATAACACATCTCTTCAATCATCTAAGGAAATACAGGTGTTTCTTTATGATTGCATCAATGTGCTGAGTCCAGGACAGATCTTCAGAGATATGCACGCCCAGGAACTTGAAGTTGTTAACTCTCACCACCACCAACCTATTGATGAAGACAGGGCTGTGAATCATTGACCTTCCTTTTCTAAGATCAACAATCAGCTCTTTGGTCTTGTTGACATTGAGAGCAAGGTTGTAGTTCTGGCACCATTCAATCAGATGATTAGTCTCCCTTCTGTTCTCTGACTTATCATGAGCTGTAATTTGTCCAATAATGGTGCTGTCATTGGTGAATTGATTGGAACTGGGTCTGGCTACACAGTCATGGGTACAGAGAGAGTCGAGCAGGGGACATTGTGGATGATTTTGTCTCAGTCATTGTTCTACGGAGATGAACACAGAGAACCGATCAGCTGCGAACATGGAGCTCACCCTGTCTTTATGACCAGGAGGTCTTTCGAAGGGACTCAAACAACTTTAAATGGTTTCCTTTACACACCCAGGGCTCTGACCTGCTGCTCCCTATCATCGACTGCCACACTGCAGAAAAATGAATTTCTAATAACATTGCAAGTTTTTCATGCGAGGATGACAAACATCCATTCTTCTTCAGCAGTGCCTGCTGGGGCATTATGACAGTACAATAGACTGGTGTGATGATAGAAAATAAAAAGCCCTGGGTAATAGGCACTATCCTGCATTGCAAGATAATGTTCCGTGTATCAGATAGTTTTGTACATCAATCCACAGGCAATGAATCTATATTTGTTCAGGTAGAAAAAAAAAACATTGTCATCAGAACCTCTACTCCGTCTGTAATAACTTACTGTGCTAGGAATCTCACCTCAGTGCAAGCATTTCAAATACGTATTTACATTTGCATTACCTTAAACCATATGGTGATGATGATTTTATTATGTCTTTATGTTTTGCAGGATGTGAAATATTCAGTACATATCTTTGAAAATGTAGACGTACCAACTTAAACTCATGAGAGCATCTTAATCCTTTCCTGTTTGCTGAAAAATAGAGTTCAATGATCCGTCACCAAGCTACATTAATGAAAAGAAGAAAACCTTACTTTCCAATTGAGAACAAAATATCTTGAAAGTTTAAACACAAAGAAAAGTTTGTTCAGAACATGTTTGCTGTCTGATGCCTCTGAGCAATTATTGACAGTTCGCGTAGATGTATTATCATCGTGGAGATATTGATGTAAGTAGATTTAAAAACTGCTTTACAATCTCAGAATATTTTTTCACTACAATTAAGGAAAAATTAATAAATAAATGGAATGCCATAAAAGTTTTTCAATTTTCCTACTTTAAAAATGATTGCTAAACAAAGTGGCTCGACAGTGATACGTGATTATTTATTTAATTAATTACCTAACACAATCTCTAATCTCTCATCCATGATTTGAAAGGAAAGCTTCTATATTTTTATTAGACAAGTATAGAAGCATTATTTTCCTCAGGATGTGTCATTGCATGGCAAAGCCAGATGAAGTATAATGTGATGTGTAGTTAATGTTCTATTGCAGGAAAATGGAGCAGTCAATTTATGCACAACATCCCACATAAAACAATGTGTCAGATTGCAAACAAATGGCCAAATGCAGTACTCACAGGAAAGAGCCACAAAGCCGACTCACCCCTACAAATTATTGAATTGAATACTTTATTCACATGTGACAAGTCACTGTGAAATTCACAAGGTATGCAAATAGTCGTCCATAAAGGGCACTTACAAAGTAACAAAATAACCCGCAACGGGTCCCCCTTTGTTCTCCCCCAACTCCCCCTCCCTCATGGCGGCCCCCCCACGCTGGGTCCTCCTTTGTTCCTTCTCCTGGTAAACGGCGTCCTCACTTCCACGTGGTCTGTCTTTGTCCTTTGGTCGGTGCCAGCATCAATCGCTACCCCGACCTCTCACCACCAAGTCCTCTTTGGACGCCTACGTGGCGCCGACCCAGGGCTCAGCCGTGGGTGCCACGGGCTTCGTCCACCCGCAGGGCACCTGTCACCCTCCGGCCTCAACTTCTCGGCCACACCTCCGGAAGGCATCCAATTAATTGGATGTATAGGCACCGAGCCACCTTGTGGTCAGACTAGTATTTGTGTCCAACCACCGTTAACTGGTATCAGAGGTTATGGGGAGAAGGCAGGAGAATAGGGTTAGGAGGAAGAGGTAGATCAACCATGATTGAATGGCAGAGTAGACTTGATGGTCCAAATGACCTAATTCTACTCCTATTACTTATGATATTATAATTTTATGAATTGCATTCCCCATAGGCTCCCTATGTGGCATGCAGCCAAATATTGATAGTGGTTAATGACATTGAAAGCTAGACTATACATATTCAAGGTGAAGGAAACTGCAACAGAGCCAGCAGTGGTTAGTTATTGCAGAATGAATCATACTAGAGTGAAGGAGAGATGTAACCTCGAAACAGGCCCTTCAACCCACTGAGTGCGCACTAATCATTAACCATTCAAGTTCAAGTTCGTTACATTTATTGTCACATGCACCAATTGGTACAGTGCGATTTGAGTTGCTATACAGCCATATGAATAAAAAAAGAACACAATACATGATAGAGTTTAACATGAACATCCCCACACAGCGGAATCAACGTTTCCCACTGTGAGGGAAGGCAATAAAGTTCAGTCATCTTCCTCATTGTTCACCCGTGGTCAGAGCCTTTGAGCCCTCCGCAGTCGCCGCTACGGATGGCCCGATGTTCAGGCCCTCTCGCTGGGATGATGGAACTCCAACATCGGAACGGAAGAACACACTCAATGGCTTGGAGTTTCGGCCACTTCCTACCGGAGACCACAGCTCCTGAAGTCCACAGGCCGAGCTGGGTGGAGATGCAGCACTGGCTTTCCTTGGCAAAAGATCCCAGGACTCCGCATTGTTAAAGCCAGCATTGCCCGCAGCTGGAAGCCCCGCAAACCACAGCTCCACGATGTTGATCAGCAGGCCCAACACTCTGGAGCTCCAACACGGCAATCCCCAGTAAGGCATAGCCTGCTCCACGATGGAATTCAGTGCTGCGCCGCTGCTGAAGTTCTCGTTGGTCTCTGGCAGGAAAGGCCGCGCCAATCCAGATGGTAGACCGCGAGGAGGGGGCGGGGATGCAACTCGAAGAAAAGACACATCCTCGACCAGGTGGTGACTGGGAAACAGTTTCCCCTCTTCCCCTCTCCCACCCCCCACATAAAAACACTAAGAAACCTCCAAAAACAAACTTTTAGACTAAAAACAACAAAAATGGTGAAAGGGCGGACAAACTGCTGGCGAGGCTGCCGCGTGCGGTGCCACCCGATGACGATTCACTTATTCTAATTCCTTATTAATTCCATTTTATTCGCCCCAACCACCCCCATTCCTATCAACTTTTACGAAATTCAACCTTCCACCACTCACCTCCACACCAGGGCAACTTACAGTAGCTAATTAACTTACCAGCCTACATGTTTTAGGAAAGTGGGAGGAAGTTGAAGCAAATCCATGCAGTCACAAGGGGAACATGTAAACTCCACATAAACAGTAGCTGAGGTCAGGATTGAAATCAGATCTCTGGCACTGTGAGGCAGCAGCTCTATCAGCTGAGCCAGTGTGCCTCGGAATAATAATGCAACATAGGAAAGAGCAGGTTAGAAAGTCCTGGGATATTGCACTGGGATGGACAACATGCAGGAGCCTAGGATACCTCCAAATACACTCTGAAAGCGGGAGGGTCAGATAGCTATGATGGCCAATGCCACAAAATCCTCAATATAACACACCATTAATGACTGCACAACTGGTTAAGGTTAGTGAGGGCACTTTTAATTGCCATATTCAAAGACATTACTTAGTTCAACACCCATCACTCAGAAGACATTATTTTCTATTTAGTTGGGACTCATACTTAACATGTATATGCTTCATCATACCTACAAACATTTAACACATATCTAGAGCCAGGATTTTGCCATAAATACCATGTGCCTTTTCATGTATTTTTTGATGATTTCACCAGGATAATGCCCTTTTCACGACCGAGTGCCTAAATCAGCCTTTTTTTGCCATTTTGCTAAAATGTCATGCTATTTTCTCTGATTACAATGTCATGCTATTTTCTCTGATTATTGTGATTACAATGACTTTTCTATGTTAACACGTTAATATTAATGTTATTATTAATGTGCTAACATAATATAACTTACAAAAAAACTTCCACCACCGGGACAAAACCTTGGGCGCCACCGTTGGCCGTTCATTCGTTCATGCTGCTGGCCGCTGGTTCAATTTTCTCCAAGATCTATTTAAGAAAGAACTGCAGATGCTGGAAAAATTGAAGGTAGACAAAAAATGCTGGAGAAACTCAGCAGATGAGGCAGCACCTATGGAGAGAAGGAATAGGCGACGTTTTGGGTCGAAACCCTTCTTCAGACTGATGTGGGGGGGCGGGAAAAAGAAAGGAAGAGGCAGAGACAGTAGGACTAGAACAAGAGCTGGGATGGGGGAGAGGGAGGAGGGAGAAGACAAGGGCTATATAAGATTAGAGAAGTCAATGTTGATACCGCTGGAGTGTAGACTATCCAAGCGAAATACCCGAGCTTGTCTGCTCACTACATTTATTGCTGGCTCCAGTCGCAAATCTGAGTTTTCAAGTTATTTGGGCAAGGCATTCATTGATGCAGGAATTCCAATGTGGAAATTTGAAAACAAATCTCTCAGAGTTTTTTTAGGGAAATACACAGAGGAACATATACCAAGCGAGTCATCATTATGGAAAAATTATGTTGACAGCAACTTCAACATTGTTGTGCAGAAAATTAGAGATGAAGTTGCATGCAACAAAATATGGATCTCAATAGACGAGACAATCGATGCTGTGGGGAGATATGTTACCAATGTGGTTATCGGTACACTGGAGGCAGGTCAACCATCAAAGGAGTATTTGTTGACATTGGATGTATTGGGGAAGCCAAACAGCTCAACTATTGCTCAGTAGTTTACATCTTCACTTGCTGTACTTTGACCAAGATGTATAAGACACAAGAACGTACTTCTGTTTGTGACTTAAAGCTTTATTCCCCAAAATGTTGCATTTGACATGCTTAGCTCAAAGACTTCATCGAATTGCCAAGCACAGATGTAGCTTGTTTCCAAATGTCGATCACCTAGTTTCCAATGTCAAGAAAATCTTCCTCAAAGTACCGTCACAGTTGTTCAAGGAAAAGGCGCCCGAGATTCCGCTACCTCCTCAACCCGTTTTGACTAGGTGGGGTACATTGCTCTCTGCTGTACTCTGCTATGCTGCAATTTTTGAAAAGATAAAATAAATCACCAACTGTTTTGAAGAAGAAGAATCTGCTGCAATTGGGATCGTCAGTGAAATCAAGCAGAAAAAGTCCCTCCACAGCGATCTTGTGTTTATTGTTTCCAATTTTGCAAACTTCCCTCAAGCTATCACTTCCCTTGAGAAATGTGGCAAAACATTAATGAATAACTTGCAGGTTTTCAACAAAGTAACTGACGATTTTCAGAAAGTTCTTGGCGATGTAGGTAAAGAATGTGAAAGTAATTTTAGCTAACAAAGATCTTGAAGAAATACAAAACATAGTTCTCAAAGGTAGTTGTAATGCACAAAATATCTATATGAATATAGTGTATGTTGCTTGTTTCGGGACTGCACCAGTGACCTCAGCTGGGGTAGAAATAAGTTTTTCACAACTGAAGCATATTCTGTCTGGCAGACAGAATATTTTAACACTAGATGCATAAATATTTTAACACTAGTTGCATAAATGGTATACAACCCAGTTCATTTCCATCTGGGTTCACCTACAAGTTGTGAACTCCTCTCTGGTGTTGTTGCTTGTTTCCTGCAGATTGTTGGTTTCCTGTTTTAAGCTTGGCCCGACATGCTGAGGTGATATGGGCTTTCTTCTGGCAGTTTGGCCATTTTGAACTGACAACATTTGGATGAGTGATTACCGTTGCAATGATAACAACTGGCTCCCCATCATACTTTGGTTTTGGTTTAGCGCCTCTTGGTTTGGCCATAGGCACTGCCTTTTGACTGTAAATGGCCACTGCAGTCCGAGGTGGACGAAACTCGTGAGCATTCTTTGATGCCAACTCCATTGTTGGAGCAATCTTGCATGCTTTCTCGAATGTAAGATCTGGAGTGTTCATGAGTTTGGACTGAATTTGTTCATTCACTAGACCACAAACAAATCTGTCGCGTAGTGCACGTCCAAGAAAGGTTCCAAAGTTACAGTGCAAAGTTACGTTTTTCAAGGCAACAATGTACTCATTGATTGTCTCATTCTGCTTCTGGTTTCTAGTGCCAAATTTATAGCTTTCTGCAATTTTCAGAGGCTCTAGGTTGAAGTGCCCCTCCAACTTCTCCATAATGTCATTGAATGGCACGTCTTTTCCCTTTATGTTTGCAAGGAGATTCACGAGAGCTGCATACACTTCAGGACCGATCTCTGTGAGCAGAATCGCTTTCATGCATTCACAAACGGCCTTATTTGTTTCAGTCATTATCTCTCCTTCACCACTAATATCCATTATGTTGTTTGCCAAGAAAACATAGAAACATAGAAACATAGAAAATAGGTGCAGGAGGAGGCCATTCGGCCCTTCGAGCCAGCACCGCCATTCATTGTGATCATGGCTGATCATCCCCAATCAATAACCCGTCAAGTCAAAGTCAAAGTCAAACAAACTTTATTGTCATTTAGAAATACATTGATATATGCAGTTCCAAACGAAATTACGTTGCATTTGGCTCCCTGTGCAACACAATAAATTAACCGAAGGATAGGTATGTATGAAAAGGATAAATAGACAATAGTGGCAGCCCATTTACATGGCATTCAGGAGTCTGATGGCTCGTGGGAAGAAGCTGTTGCGGAACCTTGATGTTCTGCTCCTCATGCTGCGGTATCTTTTTCCCGAGGGCAGCAGAGTGAACAGTCCGTGATGGAGATGTGTGGGGTCCTTTATGATACTGCTGGCCTTAGACACACAGCGTTTGGTCGCAATATCCCCGATTGAGGGGAGATAGGTCCCGATGATTTTTTCCGCTGTCCTCACCACTCTCTGCACAGACTTCCAGTCGGAGGCTCTACAGTCCCCAAACCAGACAGAGATATAGCTGGTCAGAATACTCTCTATGGTGCCCCTGTAGAAAGTAGTGAGGATGGGATGGGGGAGATGAGCTCTTCTCATCCGGCGCAGAAAGTGCAACCGCTGCTGCGCTCTCTTAACAGTTGATGAGATGTTAGTCGACCAGGACAGACTGTTAGTGACCTGCACTCCCAGGAACTTTGTGCTACTGACCACCTCCACATCGCTGTCATTGATGTGAAGTGGTGTGGGACTGTGCCGGGTTTTCCTGAAGTCGACGATAATCTCCTTTGTTTTCTCGACATTCAGGATCAGGTTGTTCGTATTGCACCAGTCCACCAGTTGTTTCACCTCCTCCCTGTAAGCCAGCTCATTGTCGTCCCTGATGAGGCCCACCACTGTTGTGTCATCTGCGTACTTCATGATGTGGTTTGTACTAAACCTGGCACAACAGTCGTGAGTCATCAGGGTGAACAGCAGTGGACTCAGGACACAGCCCTGAGGGGAGCCGGTGCTTAGAGAGATGGTATTGGAGGTGTTATTTCCAACCCTCACAGACTGAGGTCTGTCAGTGAGGAAGTCCAGTAGCCAGTTACACATGGGGGTGCCGAGGCCCAATGGAACCAGTTTGCTTATCAGGTGCTGGGGGATAATGGTGTTGAATGCTGAACTGAAATCCACGAACAGCATTCGCACATAGGTGTTTTTCTCCTCTAAATGTTCCAGGCTCAGATGGAGCACGGAGGATATAGCGTCCTCTGTGGAGCGGTTTGGCCTGTAAGCAAACTGGTATGGGTCGAGTGTGGAGGGGAGTCTGGAGGTGATGTGGTCCCTGACCAGCCTCTCGAAGCACTTCATCATTATGGGGGTGAGTCACAGGGCGGTAGTCATTGAGACATTGTATGTTGGATTTTTTTGGCACAGGTATGATGGTGGCAGTCTTGAAACATAATGGGACGATCGCCTGGTTCAGCGAGGTGTTAAATATGTCCGTAAGGACATGTGCCAGCTGATCAGCACATTCCCTGAGCACCCGCCCTGGTATGTTATCAGGGCCTGCCGCCTTTCGCGCGTTCACTCCTTTTAGGGACCTCCGAACATCCACTATGTCAAGACTGAGTGCCTTTTCCTCACAATGAGGAATACCTTTGCTTGCAGGTGTGTTATTTAGTGCCTCGAACCGACCAAAATAGTTGTTGAGTTTATTGAGGAACTCAATGTTGTCATCACAGGGTGGTGAAGCAGTCTTATAGTCCGTGATTGATTTGATTCCCTGCCACATGCACTTGGTGTTCTTGGGGTCATGGAAGAAGCTCAATGCCTGCGTGCCTGAGAATGCGTGCCTGCCTTCTCCCCATATCCCTTGATGCCAGTACCCCCTAGAGCAAAAAGGGGGATGTGCCTTCTTTATAATTGCATCAGTGTTTTGGGTCCAGGAAAGATCTTCGGAAATAGGCACGCCCAGGAATTTGAGGTTTTTGACCCTCTCCACCGTCGTCCCATTGATGTAAACAGGATTGTGGGTCCTCATCCTTTCCCTACCAAAGTTCATAATCAATTCCTTCGTTTTACTGATGTTGAGAGCCAGGTTGTTGTGCTGGCACCATTTGGGCAATCGGTCGATCTCACTTCTATACTCTGACTCATCACCATCTGTGATTCATCCAACAACAGTGGTGTCGTCGGTGAACTTGATGATGGAGTTCGCACTGTGTCCGACTAGGGTAGTCATGGGTATAGATTGAGCAAAGCAGGGGGCTGAACACGCAGCCTTAAGGTGCTCTCGTACTGATTGTTACTGAGGACCAATTCAAACTGACTGTGGTCTGTGGATGAGGAAGTCGAGGATCCGATTGCAGAGGGATGCGCAGAGACCCAGTTCTGTGAGCTTGGTAACCGGCTTGGAGGGGATTATGGTATTGCATGCCGAGCTGTAGTCTATAAACAACAGCCTGACGTAAGTGTTTTTATTGTCCAAGTGGTCCAATGCGGAGTGCAGAGCCAGTGAGATTGCATCATCCACTGACCTGTTGTGCCGGGAGGCGTACTGTAGTGGGTCGAGGTTCTTGTCGAGGTAGGAGTTGATATGCCCATAACAGCATTTAAAAGACGTTTGGATATGTATGTGAGTAAGAAAGGTTTAGAGGGATATAGGCCAAACGTGGGCAGGTGGGACTAGTATAGATGAGAATCTTAGTCAGCATGAACAAGTTGGGCTGAGGGACCTATTTTCATGCTGGATGACTCTCAACCAGTTTGTAATCTGCTCCTGTAATCTGAATACATTATTGTATCTTTTCTCCACGCCTTTTACAAGCAAAAAAAAACTGTTGGGAGAACTCGGTGGGTCAGATGCCATCTGTGGAAAGAAACAGAATAATGAACAGTCTGGAGAAGGCTCCTTGTCCTGTCCGTCCAATTCCTTCCTCAGATGGTGTCTGACCAGAGTTCCTCAAGTGCTGTTTATTTGGCTCAATATTCTAGTAGTTGCATTCTCTTGCACCTCCATTTTACTAGCTTTTTAACCTACTACTGGGGACTGTTGCAAGACTGATACAATTCAGAAGGTGCTTTACTTCACAGTGACTGAACATAGTGAGTAGCAATAATGATCAGAATCACGTTGTTCAATCAGTGTAACGCAAAATGAAATGTCATGCTTCCCTACTTTCTTACTTGATTAAAATAAGATGCTACCTGTCATTGTTTCACCATTTGTCAGGTGTTCATAACTTTATCTTCCTGCCTGCTTTATCTAGCTCCCCTGGATGTTTTTTTACTTCTGTCCATAATTAACAATTGACTGTGTTCGTGAATAGATCTTTAAGAGTAACACCCGAGTGTGAATGCTTAGCAGAAGGCTAAACTATTGTCTGCACTGGCATCTGTCCATTTCCCTCTACAAATGCTGCCTGACCTGCTGAGTTTCTCCAGCAGTTTGTATTTTGCTCAACATTCTAGCATCATCTATCTCCACTAAACTATAGTTGATTGTCTTCAACATGCTATTTCAGATGTGTCTCTTTGTTTAATCTGTCTTTCCATAACACCCTGCTGCAGTAGGAATTCAACTTTTTGAGGATTATGTTCAGTCAATGGAAATACAATTTAACATGTTTCCCACCTATCTCCTCCAGTCCCTACCCTGCTTATGGAACATCATCAGAAATCTAGAAAAAGTAGTCTGATTGATGATCATGACAGGAAATTATTCAAAAGTATATAATTTGGACTTTTGCTTTATGGTTAAGACCTCATTTATTATGTCCAATACCACATTGGACATAACGCGATTGATGAATTGGGCAACGCAGCCTTTAGAATTCTTAGCTTGCAGTAACAAAAATAAACCTAGCTATTAAAAGAACCTCTTTATTTTTGAATATCCTGCAGGGGAATTAACTTCATTATTGTGAGCCTGAAACTCTCTTTTCCCTATTGACACAATTTACTTTCATAATGTGATTTTGTTAACTTCAGGTTTCTTAGGAATGGAACTATCACATTGTAGCAGAAATACCTGTAATTGATAATGTTTGAATCAAACATACCCTCCTATAATGTGTAACCATCATACCATGTATCATAAGCTGAAGGCTATTTTTCAATCTGAAGAAGGGCCCCAAACTGAAATGTCACGTATCCATTTTCTCCAGGGACACTGCCTGACCCGCTGGGTTACTCCAGCATTTTGTCTGTCTATTTTGTTTATTCAATTGTTTCTGGAAAGGGATTAATTTATCACTTGGAAGGTCTTGGCTGTGGTTAGGGGTTTTTTTTATATTGGCCGACTAAAGTGTTATTTTTCTCTACTCATTCACTAGCTTTGTGAAGGTGAACTAAACCAAAAATAAATAGAGGTTATGAGGCAGATTGAACTGGATGACTGGGGTAATCTTATTTCAAACAAACGGAATCCTTGTTTTTATTGTAGATTTTTTTTAAAGCTTTGACTCTCTCTTGTTGCTGCTGCCATTTCTACAACATCGCTGTGAATGTGACAAAGCAGGGCACATGGGCTCACAGACTATATAGCAATATAAGTCCTTGCAACAGTGCTAGATTCTTTCAGATGGTAAATTGTAAAAGTGTTTCCTGCCTTTCAAGTAATAGCAGTCTTGGGTTTACCTGTAAGGAGCCTCTGGAGGGGAATTAAAAAGATAGCTCATCACAAAGACTGAACTGAAAGTGAGTTCTATTTACAGGGGCCACATGTGGGAATTTTTGATGTGTTAGATGGGGTGGAAAAAAGGTAAGCTCAGTCATTTAACATAATGGTTTTTAGTGTTAAGCAACCATTTTCCTTGATTAATCCCAAGGGCTAGGAACAGACTTCAAAGTATCAAATTATAACTATTTTCATGGCACTTTAATTATAAGTGTGCTTTTTGCATATCTTTGAATGTTAATCACAGCAAACTAGTGTAGTTTGCATTTTTTGTGAGCTACAGGGAATATTTAAATCAACATATATCAGCAATCTGAGCCTTTTTTCAAAGAGTGTGTATATCTGTCAGGTCGTGTTACCAAATAAAGTGCTTAACTTTTCATGAGTGATGAATATTGATTAATTGTCTTGCAAATATATTCCTTCAAAGGTGAAGGAGTATTTTCTTCACTCAACATCAACAAAACCATGGAACTAATCAGAAAGAGGAGGTTGTTCGACTTTGTTAGTTTTCATGGGTGGGTTAGCAATGGAGAGAGTTAGCAGGGGAATGGCGTAGTGGTAGTGTGTGTGTGTGGGAGGGCGGGGTTAGTGTGTGTGTGTGTGTGTGAGTGTGTGTGGGGGGGTGGTTAGTGTGTGTGTGGGGTGGTTAGTGTGTGTAGGGGGGGTGGTTAGTGTGTGTGTTACGCTGCAGGCCGCCCCACACTCGGGCGCATTGAGGGAACGGGACCAAACGGGTTCCCCAAAGGGTCTAGTAGCAATACATAATGATATACTAATAATTCTAATAGTATAACTATGCCCTGCTTTACCACTAAAGTTTTCAAACTTTATGAAACTTCCATCAATGTCTTCTGCCCCTTGTTTCTTAACCCCAATGATTCTACTTGATTTATGAGCTGAACCTTCTCTTTTCTCTTAACTAAATATCATAAGTTTTTCCACTTTGCATATCTCCTGGAATATTCCATGACCTTGGTTACTTTGCAACCAAGTCTTCCAAAATGCTCATTAGATCATGCACGTGTGTGACTAATTGCACTATTAATTTTCCTACCTTGTCACCCGGGATGTACTTTGCCTTTGATTTTAGTGATTTACCCATTTTCCCTCCACCAAAGATATTTTAAAGGTGTTTGATATCTGCCCTTGGCTCTCCTTTCTGCAATAGATGTGATAGCTTATAGTTGACAAATGATTGGTTTTATGTCACAGAGGGGATATTTCCACATGAAAGTACAACCCTGACTTCAGCGCATTGCTGCATAACATGCTGTAAGATTCTATATGCAATTGCATTCATAGTACTATAAATGTCTCGTAAAGGGAGGTACTACACCAAGTTTCTGCATCGTAACTGCTTTTGTAGAGATTCTTTAATAGAACAAAGTACCATAAATAAAGCAGATAGACCTTTTTGAAAATGTGATGATTAATTCAATAAATGTTTGTCTTTTTCTTAAAACAAACGAGAGCAAAATCTGGCTGTTGCATTGACTACAGAGTCCAGACAAATCTCAAATAGTCATTTCGCCCAGTTCTTAAACCTGCCCTCACAAAGGTTTTACATTTCTGGGTGTGACTGGCAGCTTATTTACTCTTGCACCCCTCCCAAGTTTAGCAAAGTTTAGCCCTAGTCAAGAAAGATGACTGCTGGAGATTGTGAACTACAGCATAGTTTCGGTTTTACTTGACTTAATGTCCAGCTAGCAAGAGTTTTATACGGGGGTTACACAAAAAGCTGGAGAAACTCAGCGGGTGCAGCAGCATCTAAGGAGCGAAGGAGATAGGCGACGTTTCGGGTCGAGACCCTTCTTCAGACGTACCAAGAGCTTCAACTGTACTACCTTTCCCAAAATGGCACTTTCATATTCACCAAACTGATTTTTCTTTCTTGTCTATTAATGAAATAGATATCCTATTGAATTGCAGTGTGTGTATTATAACCTGGAATGTGCTTTCAGAAAGCATGCAAAACTCAATTTAATTACCTATGAAGTATAGGGTAAACTAACCAAACAAGAAGTATTTTAATTTGCTTTTAACATTTCACTTTGGTACTGAGTTGTTATTTATATATATTATGCTTGGAGATTATTCTCTATTTTCTTTGGAAAATAGATGGAAGCATAGAATGTCATTGCCACATCATCAGTAAAACTCCTATGCAATAACAAATTAATTTGATTTATTCAAGCATGGATGTTATTAAGGGCAGGTTATGTACGACTAGCGATCAAATCCTTTGAGGTAACAAAGGTTGATGAGATTAATGTATTTGACCTGAAATTTAGCAAGTTGTTTGATAAAGTCTATGATTCATAGATCTGTGTGCCAAATTGATCAGGAAAGTTAAAGCCAGAATCCAAAGATAAATGGCAAATTGGATTTTTTTAAAACTGGATCTGTGTGAGAAATGAAAGGCCAAAAATCTACAGGAATTTTATGGATTGAAATATATTGTGTGTAATGGGATTCCACGGCCCTTATTTCTATGTCCTATGTTTTTTTCCCAGTTATTGATTTGGACTTTAAATGGGGTTTTTTAATGGCAATTTTAAACAAATTAAAATTGATACCATGATTGTCAACAAACTTCAAGACCGCAGGAAGATATCAATAGACTTGTTAGTTAGGCACTAAAGTAAGGGACTGTATTTTGGGATGACAAACAAGGCAAATGAATGCACAAACTTGAAAGAATCGAGAGATAATGGAATGTCTGTGCAATGGTTTCTGGGGGGAGCAGAAGAGGTAGGTAAAGTACAGTGGCCAGCATTTGTTCTGGATAAATAAAACAAGCACCAGTGCTAATTCAGATGCAAATAAGAGAAAAAAAGTCCTGCTGTGCAGGTCAATATTGTCTACATTGATTCAAAGGTCAATTAATTTGATGCCATCAGGGTTACTTTTAGCAGAAAGTGTTGTCTAAGCTGAGACTGAGACCAAATAGTTGTGTGAACTACCTGTTTATTTGTTCCTAGACCATTAATGGGCTAAGATAATAGGGATAATGATGGACAGGGAGGATTAGCTCACCCCTTGAAATTCATATTTAAATTTATCTATGAAGGGTAAAAAAAAGAGAGCTCTCGGTTAGTTCTCTTTTGAGGTGGTTAATGTAAATGGGGCTTGTTATGATTATAAGATGTAGAAGAACAAAACAACTGTTAGTGTATGGCTGATATGTTAGTGAAATACACACAGTGACTCAGATGACACCCATAAACATAAATGATATGTAAATTACACATAAATTATAAATATTCTACTGTGAAAACAAGTCCATGACCGGAAGTGGCGGCGCTGTCTGGCAGCTGCGGCTTGCCTGCAGTCTGTCTGTTTTTTTCTCTTTGTTGTTGCCTTTTGTCTGTTTTAGTTAAATTTAATTTATTAGGTTGTGTATGTGGGGGGGGGGGGGGGGGGGGAGAAACATGGTTTTAGTCCTTTCCTTCGGGGGCATGCGACTTTTTCTTGTTGTGTCCCCGTCTCCGTCTCCGTCTCCATCTGCACTGAGGCCTAATGGCGGAGCTGGCGGCCTCGGGGCTGTGGCGGTGTTCCGACTTCAGAGCTATGATGGTGTTCCGGCATTCCGGCGTTCCGGCGGCGGCCCGACTTCGGAGCTGTGGCGGTATTCCAGCGTTCTGGCAGCAGCAGCGGCCCGACTTTGGAACTGTGGCGGCATTCCAGCGTTCCGGTGGTGGACCCGACTTCAGAGCTGTGGCGGTGTTCCGGCGGCGGTGGCGGCGGAGGTGGTGGCTCAGCTTCGGGGCTGTGGCGGTGTTCTGGCATCGACCCGACTTCGGAGCTGTGGCGGCGTACCGGCATTCTGGCGGCGGCGGCCCAACATCGGAGGCCTGGATCGCCTCAGCGCAGAGGGAGAACAAGGAGGGAAGAGACAAAGACTTTAAGACTTTTGCCTTCCATCACAATGAGGAGGTGCCTGGTGAACTCACTGTGGTGGATGTTAAATTTGTGTTTATTGAGTGTTTTGTTTTTTATTATATGTATGTCTGCAAGGCAACAAAATTTTGTTCAGACCAAAAGGTCTGAATGACAATAAAGGATACTTCGACTCTGACTTTGACTTTGATGCAAAAGGTGGTTTGCGGTGTTCCATTGCTGAGGTAGGATTAGGGTTGTGCAAATCGGTACAAGAACCTATATTGTGCCTGACTGTCAATTAATAATCACGGGTTCCTGGTGATTAGACAATCAAACTTTAAGGTCACCTGTAGCTAATTCGCATCATGCTGGTACAGGTAGGACAGACAGTCAGCTGCAAACTTAACCCTATTTCCACTTAACCTTTTCCAACACAATAGACGGCAGGAATCTGCTTATGCAATACATAAAACCACAGTGCAAATGCAGTTATGGTCGGTGCAGCAGTATGTGGGCTGGCATTTAAAAAAAATCTTGCCTTATGCAGTTGTAATAAATGTAGGTCCTGATTAAATCAGTATAAATTGCTGCATATTTATGTTATAAATCTCTTAATTTAGGTGCATTATTTCATCACAAGGCATGTCAAAATGTGATTAAGTGATGTTTATTTGGGTAAGAAAAAAATCAATGTAATAGAAAATATTAGCTTCCAGTTATTCTTCACTATAGGCTAATCTTTAAAAAATCTTCATTAGCTGGAAGTTCAGAATAGATTTATAGAGTCATAGAGTGATGCAGTATGGAAACGGGCCCTTCGGCCCAACTCGCCCACACTGGCCAACAATGTCCAAGCTACCCCAGTCCCACTTGCCTGCGTGCGGTCCATAACCCTCCAAACCTGCCCTATCCATGTACCTGTCCAACTGTTTCTTAAACGATGGGATAGCCCCAGCCTCAACTACCTCCTCTGGCAGCTTGTTCCATACACCCACCACACTGTGTGAAATATTTACCCCTCGGATTCATATTAAATCTTTTCCCCATCATCTTGAACCTATGTCCTCTGGTCCTCGATTTCCCTACTCTGGGTAAAAGACTTTGTGCATCTACCCAATGCATTCCTCTCATGATTTTGTATACCTCTAAGATCTCCCCTCATCCTCTTCCCTTCTTTGTCCTCCAGGAGTGGGGGCCTCCAACCTTCCGTTGATGGGACAATCTTACTCCCGCAGCCAGCGGCGGGCCTCCTCATCGGGGCGAACAAGCTCTTGTATCAGGTGGGAATCTCAACTCCCCCACGCCAGGCGATCTACCTCTGGTCGGGGCTAGTCAATGTCGTCCAGTTTTGGAGCTTCCCGACTCGGTCTCTCCCGAGGCTGCGACCCTCGATGTTAAAGTCCGCAGGATGCGGTTGGAGTATCGATCCCAGGCACGGAATCGGCTCCGATGGTAAGTCCATGCCCCGCGGTGGGGCTCAAAGTCAGTCCCGAGCAAGGCCTCCAGCGCCACGATGTTAGGCTGCAGAGCGCCGGAGATATGACCCGGAAAACAATCGTATCTCCGGCAAGGTAAAAGATTGAAAAAACGTTTCCCCGACCCCCCCCCCAGGCCCCCCCAGATAAAACAATCTGGAGGACGTTAACACAAACTTTTAAAACACACTAAATGTAACAAAAAAGACAGACTGTCGGCGAGGCTGCCATCGAAGCGCCATCCGGTGGAGCCGGTCATTGTTGCAGAATTTAGACCAGCCTTCCAGAGAATGAACCCACGGAAAGCAACTGGCCTGGATGGTGTCCCTGACCGCGTCCTTGGGAAATGTGTGGACCAACAAGCGTGAGTGTTCACGGACATCTTTAATCTCCCCCTACTCCTAGCCCACCAGCTTTAAGAAGACCCCTAGCGTCCTAGTGCTAAAGCAATGCCAACTTTCTAACTTATTTCCATGGAATTTTCTGTTCTATCACATTGGGCATGTTTACCACATAACTAAATGTTCTCATCGCCATTTTACTAAAATACTTGAATTTGTGCATGCTAAAAATCCTGATTACACTGCACTAATTATAGGATTTCCTATTTCTAAAATGAGTCATTAATGTACATTTCAACTGGAGGTGTCAATAATATTGATTTAAGGATCTTGATTCCTTTTGTTTGAGACAGGACCTCGAGAAGCCCAGGATAAAGAATGAAATAAGTAAACCATATATACCAAATGACCCACCAGTCATGCCTGCAGGCCCAATATTGAACTGCTTGGGCATCTAGACAACCATAGAAATAAAATGGAAGTAAATTATCTTTGATCCCAGGGTACCATTTGAGAAGATGAAAGTTGTTTGCAATGAAGAGGAAATACAATTTATCATTTAATGGCTATTACTTATTGAACCAATCAAAACTCAAATCCAAGCACTACAATTTGGTACTTCTAAATATTTTGGGACATTGATATCACCAAACTGTAGAGTTTTGATTTAAGTTTGTATATCTTCATATTTGTTCACATGATAATAAAGATGAAAATTCTCTGCTACTGACACTTTATCTGATTTAATTTATTTGATTGATGACCGTGTGCCCCATGCTAACCAATTAGTATATTAAATACATGTGCTGTTATTACCGAATAAGTCAGATAGTCACCTGTCCTGAATGTAAATAAGTATATCTTATCACTTAGTAAACGGAGAAAAAGATCAGTCATCTTGTAAATTACACAGCTTTATAATATAAAGAACAAAATGGTAACGATAGAGAGTGCATCACAAAATAATTACAAATGGCTAGAAAAACACGGGAGCAAATTAATGCAGAATAAACAAGCCTGGTCATTCTTATGTGATTGTTATAATACAAACCAATCATCAGTAAATATCATACAATACATTAATTGACAGTTCCCTAACCCAATCACAAAATATCCCATTACATTGTTTCTACAGAAAGTTCTTAATGGAAGAATCAAACATAAGTAAATAAATATTTTACCAGGGAATATAAACGATATGTCAGAGAAATAGTTAAGATTTCTGGTTGAAGAAATATTAGTTCTATTTCACTTTCCATCCTAACTTGCTGAGTAGTTTCAAAATGTCGGTTTGTTTTTTGTGTAAAATGAGGAATATCATTTGCATATATTATCATAATTCAAGCATTTTCCAGATTTTTTTAACTCTATTCAAAAGTCAATGCCCAAAGGCAAACATATTACTTTTTCTTTACAATTGCTGACCTCAGAGGGGGAGATGAGATAATGAAATAAAGAGGGTTACACAAAAAGCTGGAGAAACTCAGCGGGTGCAGCAGCATCTAAGGAGCGAAAGAGATAGGCGACGTTTCGGGTCGCGACCCTTCTGAAGAAGGGTCTCGACCCGAAACGTCGCCTATCTCCTTCGCTCCTTAGATGCTGCTGCACCCACTGAGTTTCTCCAGCTTTTTGTGTAACCCTCGATTCTCCAGCATCTGCAGTTCCTTCTTTAACATAATGAAATAAAGAGTCTTTTGCCACGTGAATATCATGTTCTGGATGCAATCTGTGATGCAATACAGTCAGACTAAAATCTACCAAAGCATTTTACTTACTAGGTAGAATTTCAAAAAAATATTTTATTGAAACTGAAAACTGCATTTGGAACCATAGAATCATTGTGGCATAAAAGTAGGAAATTTGGCTCTTTGCTAGAGGAATCCTCTCAGTCTCACCCCATTTGTCCAAACCCTACAGTGCAATGTCTGGTTGGAGCACCGACCATTTGTTCCGCAGGTCAGCTCCAATCCAGCTTGAAGCTTGTAAGAGGTAAGGTACAACATTGTACTGAGAAACGGGTTAGATCAATGATGTAGCCATGTTTCACTAAACACTGTTTTAGCTTCGTTTAGAGATACAGCACAGAAACAGGTCCTTCAGCCCACCGGGTCTGCTCCAACCAGTGATCCCCGCACATTAACACTATCCTACACACAAGGGACAATTTATGCACATACCAAGCCAATTAAGCTACAAACCTGTAAATCTTTGGAGTATGGGAGGAAACCAAAGATCTCGGAGAAAACCCATACGGTCACGGGGAGAACGTACAAACTCCATACAGTCAGCACCCGTAGTCGGGATTGAACCAGGGTTTCTGGCGCTGCAAGCGCTGTAGGGCAGCAACTCTACCGCTGCGCCACCGTGCTCTTGTGCTATGACTGCCAAGGACCGCTGGAACTCCCAGTTAAGCACGTTAAATCCTCTTCCTATATTGACATTTCTGTCCTTCATCTCCTCCATTGCCAGAGTGAGGCTCTGGAATGAGGTGCCATGGGGGCTCTGGAAGAATGGCACCTCATTCTGCTTGGGTAGCTTACAACCCAAGAGCACAAACATTGAATTCACCAATTTCAAGTATGTTTTAGCTGCTTCTATTAGTCTATTTTCAACTGTTATCACCTGCCTTAAATCCTTTGTAATATGCCTATTTTGAATAACCAATTTCCAGTACTTCCAATTTACAACAAGTGTGATATTTTACATTGAAAGCATGGCTGAAACTTAAAACTGCATTGTCAACACTTAACTTTTGCAATAAACCATACTTTTGTCTTCCTGTAAATTGCTTCATGTTGAAATGATTTGAATGAATAATATATATTTTAAAACATCTGTTTGCATGTTTCATTAGCCTCTTTCAACATGGATCAAAAATAACAGATCTGAAACCAATTTCAACACAACTGTGCACTCGTACATGAAGGAACATCACAATGTTAGTTGTAGCTCCGGTGGAATACTTCAAGCCCCATTCCAGCATCCTGAATGCATAAATCTAGCACGTAACTCTTACAATCCAAATGGAGCACTACTTTTATGGCAATTATACTATTTTGAGAAGTGCTAAACAGGCACCTCATGTGCTCCACAAGAAGAATTAAAAGGTATGGCATGGCACTTTTTGCAAAGCAAGAGATCTGCCCATTGTGTCCAATGTTATTTTTAAAAGAGTAGGTTATTTGACCCCTTGTTTCTGCTCCACCTTTCAACAAGGACATCGTTGACTTTAATCAACTGTTATAGTGTCCAAGATAAACTCACCCAGTGGATACAAGATAGTTTTTAGATCCGTGTGTTGAGGAAGCAACAGGGAAAGTGTTACTTAAATCTAGTATTGTGTAATATGAAAACGTTAATCATTTGACTAATAAGGGGGCTTAAGGGAGGAGGGTATCGTAACACAACAGTGCCTTTATATTAAGCGTGAAACTGGATATAGTTCAATCTAAAACCAGGAACTTTCAACTAAACAAAGGCTTAGTAAACCACATTGAAAGATACCAGGAAAAGTAGCGAAGAAGTTTAATGATACAGTTTCTTAATCATCTGTCAAATGTAAAGAGTGGTAAATATACAGAATAGATTAAGGTTAGAATTTTTACATTTTTTGCAGAATATCCAAGGACGTGTCAGGAGATATCTAGTTGTTTTTTTAACACCCCTCTGGACCTTGCCCTCATACTTGAGTGGCGTAAATAATAAAATTATAGGATAACTGAACAATCTACCGAACAAATAAATTAGTGAAGGTGATTTTCTGAGTCACTGGTGCATATGAGCATCATTTAACTCTGAAACCAGCTATATCTAGAGTATGGTGTGGGAAACAATGAGGTTTGTTTTTTAAATAGAAACATAGAAACATAGAAACATAGAAATTAGGTGCAGGAGTAGGCCATTCGGCCCTTCGAGCCTGCACCGCCATTCAATATGATCATGGCTGATCATCCAACTCAGTATCCCGTACCTGCCTTCTCTCCATACCCGCTGATCCCCTTAGCCACAAGGGCCACATCTAACTCCCTCTTAAATATAGCCAATGAACTGGCCTCAACTACCTTCTGTGGCAGAGAGTTCCAGAGACCCACCACTCTCTGTGTGAAAAAATCCTTCTCATCTCGGTCCTAAAGGATTTCCCCCTTATCCTTAAGCTGTGACCCCTTGTCCTGGACCTCCCCAACATCGGGAACAATCTTCCTGCATCTAGCCTGTCCAACCCCTTAAGAATCTTGTAAGTTTCTATAAGATCCTCTCTCAATCTCCTAAATTCTAGAGAGTATAAACCGAGTCTATGCAGTCTTTGTTCATAAACAGTCCTGACATCCCAGGAATCAGTCTGGTGAACCTTCGCTGCACTCCCTCTATGGCAATAATGTCCTTCCTCAGATTTGGAGACCAGGACTGTACGCAATACTCCAGGTGTGGCCTCACCAAGACCCTATACAACTGAAGTAGAACCTCCCTGCTCCTATACTCAAATCTTTTTGCTATGAAAGCTAACATACCATTGGCTTACTTCACTGCCTGCTGTACCTGCATGCCTACTTTCAATGACTGGTGTACCATGACACCCAGGTCACGCTGCATCTCCCCTTTTCCTAATCGGCCATCATTTAGATAGTAGTCGGTTTTCCTATTTTTGCCACCAAAGTGGATAACCTCACATTTATCCACATTATACTGCATCTGCCAAACATTTGCCCACTCACCCAGCCTATCCAAGTCACCTTGCATTCTCCTAGCATCCTCCTCACAGCTAACACTGCCCCCCAGCTTAGTGTCATCCGCAAACTTGGAGATATTGCCTTCAATTCCCTCATCCAGATCATTTATGTATATTGTAAATAGCTGGGGTCCCAGCACTGAGCCTTGCGGTACCCCACTAGTCACTGCCTACCATTGTGAAAACGACCCGTTTACTCCTACTCTTTGCTTCCTGTTTGCCAGCCAGTTCTCTATCCACATCAATACTGAACCCCCAATGCCATATGCTTTAAGTTTATATACTAATCGCTTATGTGGGACCTTGTCGAAAGCCTTCTGGAAGTCCAGATACACCACATCCACTGATTCTCCCCCATCCATGCTACTAGTTACATCCTCGAAAAATTCCACAAGATTCGTCAGACATGATTTACCTTTCGTAAATCCATGCTGACTTTGTCCAATGATTTCACCACTTTCCAAATGTGCTGCTATCCCATCTTTAATAACTGACTCTAGCAGTTTCCCCACTACCGATGTTAGACTAACTGGTCTGTAATTCCCCGTTTTCTCTCTCCCCCCCTTCTTAAAAAGAGGGGTTATGTTTGCTACCCGCCAATCCTCAGGAACTACTCCAGAATCTAAAGAGTTTTGAAAGATTATGACTAATGCATCCACTATTTCCGGAGCTACTTCCTTAAGTACTCTGGGATGCAGCCTATCTGGCCCTGGGGATTTATCGGCCTTTAATCCATTCAATTTACCCAACACCACTTCCCGACTAACCTGGATTTCACTCAAGTACTCCTTTGACCTGCGGTCCCCTGCTATTTCCGGCAGATTATTTATGTCTTCCTTAGTGAAGACGGAACCAAAGTAGTTATTCAATTGGTCCGCCATATCCTTGTTCCCCATGATCAACTCACCTGTTTCTGACTGCAAGGGACCTACATTTGTTTTAACTAATCTATTTCTCTTCACATATCTATAAAAACTTTTGCAGTCACTTTTTATGTTCCCTGCCAGTTTTCTTTCATAATCTATTTTTTCTTTCCTAATCAAGCCCTTTGTCCTTCTCTGCTGGTCTCTGAATTTCTCCTAGTCCTCGGGTTTGCTGCTTTTTCTGGCTACTTTGTACGCATCATCCTTTGCTTTGATACTATCCCTGATTTCCCTTGTTATCCACGGATGCACTACCTTCCCTGATCTATTCTTTTGCCAAATTGGGATGAATAATTTTTGTAGTTCATCCATGCAGTCTTTAAATGTCTTACATTGCGTATCCACCGTCAACCCTTTTAGAATTGATTTCCAGTCAATCTTGACCAATTCACGTCTCATACCCTTAAAGTTACCTTTCCTTAAGTTCAAAACCATTGTTTCTGAATTAACAATGTCACTCTCCATCCTAATGAAGAACTCGACCATATTATGGTCACTCTTGCCCAAGGGGGCACGCACAATAAGACTGCTAACTATCCTTTCCTCGTTACTCAATACCCAGTCTAAAATAGCCTGCTCTCTCGCTGGTTTCTCTACATGTTGATTTAGATAACTATCCCTCATACTTTCCAAAAAATCCTCTTCCTCAGCGCCCCTGCCAATTTGATTCACCCAATCTATATGTAGATTGAAGTCACCCATTATAACTGTTTTGCCTTTGTCGCACGCATTTCTAATTTCCTGTTTTATACCATCCCCAACTTCACTACTACTGTTAGGTGGCCTGTACACAACTCCCACTAGTGTTTTCTGCCCCTTAGTGTTTCGCAGCTCTACCCATACCGATTCCACATGCTCCAAGCTAATGTCCTTCCTTTCCATTGCGTTAATCTCCTCTCTAACCAGCAACGCTACCCCACCTCCTTTTCCTTTCTCTCTATCCCTCCTGAATATTGAATATCCCTGGATGTTCAGCTCCCAGCCTTGGTCACCCTGGAGCCATGTCTCCGTGATCTCAACTATATCATACTCATTAATAGCTATCTGCACGTTCAACTCATATACCTTATTACAAATACTCCTTGCATTGAGACACAAGGCCTTCAGGCTTGTTTTTACAACGCTCTTACCCCTTATACAATTTTGTTGAGAAGTGGCCCTTTTTGATTTTTGCCCTGGTTTTGTCTGCCTGCCACTTTTACTTTTCACCTTGCTCCCTATTGCTTCCACCCTCGTTTTACACCCACCTGCCTCTCTGCTCTTGTACCCATCCCCCTGCCACATTAGTTTAAATCCTCCCCGATAGCACTAGCAAACACTCCCCCAAGGACATTGGTTCCATTCCAGCCCAGGTGCAGACCGTCCTGTTTGTACTGGTCCCACCTCCCCCAGAAATCTTACTGTGTCCATGACTTTGATATTCTTTTTATATTATCCAGTTTAAAGAATATTTGCACACTAGTTCTAACTAATGAAATAAATCATGGAATATAGAAAAAATAGTATGAGGTTCATGGAATACTCTTCACAGGTTGGCCTCTGGAAATTTCCACCAAATATTGTTTAGCCAGACATCCATTAGTCACTTGCCACAATCCATCAAGGGACATCAGCCTTGAAGTAACAATCATTGTTCACAGTCAATATTACACATGCTACACCTATTGATCCTCCCCTGCCTTCATTTTGTTCAGCCCTTTTAAGGGGCTTGCTATTCTGATGACGTCTCTACACACAATCATCAGTTATTTTAGTTTCCTTTTGTTTAGATGCTCTCATATCTGCTGTTTGACCTTTTTTAACTTTTGCTTTAAGATCACAGTAGGCACTGGCCTTACACATTTAACTTCAATCTAACCGAGTCCTAAGAGAGAGGGCAGACAAAATGTTGGAGAAAGTCAGCGGGTGAGGCAGCATCTGTGGAGCGAAGGAAATAGGCAACGTTTCGGACTGAGACATTTCAGACTGAGAGAGATGTCAAGAGTGTCTGAAAGATGAAGATAAATCATGTTTTTTAAATTAAATGCATGCAAGTTCTAAGCTCGTACACTTGAAAAGGGATGTGTACTTTTAGATAGAATTAAATATTGTTTGTGTGGAGTGGCTGACAAAACCCATTCAGTCTCTTTAACTGATTGTAATGAAAGGTTGGAGATAAATGATGGCTTGAAGTAACAAATTTGTCCAGTCATTCTGCTAGCAGGTTGTTATTTATTATGTGTCATCATGTGTGTAAAGTGATTTCATTTATTTTTGTAAATTGAACCTTCTAATCACTTCACCAAACAAAAGAAATCAAAAAATCCTTCACAATCGGATGGATACAATCAGATAAAATCCTACAATGGCAAATGAGTATGCACAATAACTCCTAGCTGAAATTTAGAAGTAGGCTGTCCTGAAGCAATCAGCAAGATCTGATTATGACACTAAACCATAAGCGACTTGTTCAAATATTTGGCTTAGAAAGAAACGAGCTTTTATATACACAGTATTGCCTGTCTCTGTTTTAAAATTTATCATGAACACTCTCTACTTTAATGCTTGAATTCACTGATCTTAACAATGTTGGCATTTTCTCCAGTTTCTCTACCCTTCCATCTACTTCTGTTCCATGCATATTTTCTTCAGGAACAATATCCAATAGAGAAAAATGGGTAGGCCACATGAAAGGATCAGGAAAGAAATACACAAAGTTGGAGTAAATTCTGCGGGACAGGCAGCATTTCTGGACAGAAGGAATGGGTGACGTTTTTCACACCCGAAGAAGAAGTGTCTCGGCCCGAAATGCCACCGATTCCTTTTCTCCAGCGATGCTGCCTGTGCTGCTGAGTTACTCCAGCTTTTTGTGTCTATCTTCGGTTTAAACCAGCATCTGCAGTTCCTTCCTATATACTCAGGAAAGAAATAGTATGAAAGGCCACCTGACAGGAATTGTCATTTTCCTTGTTCACAACAAAGCAACCTCTCGACTGAAAATGCAGTTAATCAGACTGTATGCTGCATGATTCAGCCTTGTAACCTCTAATCAGTCTACATACTTCACCTCAGCTGTTGTTTTACTGGTCTTCTTAATTGAAGTGATTTATAGATGGTATTTGGCAGTTAATTATAGTTTTGCACTTGATGATTTCACCAATTATCATTAGGTCATATGTAGCCTGACCAGTCCAATAACACTGAATAGCCAAGTAAGATTTTGTGGACTATTTCCTGATAACTCAGACTTTTGCTGTTTTGATTATATAATTGAGATTGTTTTTGTTCATCCAAAATATTCATATTAATTATATTACTTTTGGGATATTTCCTCAGTATGTCATACAAAACCCCAAGGTTTCTGCAGGTTTTTGAGCTTTTAAATTGTTAAAATATAATAGACAATGTGAATTATTCATTAAGTTAAAATTTTAATTTTCATCAAATTGGGAATTGCATTCCATGATGACACTTGCCTTTCCTTTATGAACAAACATTTCCAGCACTCGTCAGAAATGATTTGTATTTTACATAGCTAACATTATATTTTACTCCAGATGTACCAAGCAAATGCCCATCAAATCTTATTTCAGATTCACTTAGCACCTATTCTTCATGTAATTTTCTCTTTCTGAAGAACTAGAGTATGAAGCATTTAGGAATATATTGCCACTATGTTATGCACTTCCTCATCAAATGTAAAGCTTAATCAGGCATAATGCGAGAGGCAACATAGCAAATGTCATACACATTCTCATTAGAAGTCCGATGGCAGAATCCATCTGAAGGTAAGATTTGTAAAATCCCAGAGTATCCACAACTACTTGGGAGTATCAGTTCGGTAATCTCCGGCAAGTACATCCAACTTTCTTTAAACCCATATATGTGAAATAAGGTTAATTGGAATTCCTCCAAATCACCAATGGAGCATAGATTTACCTAGACCAGCCATAGAAAGATTAACTGACATACTTCTTAAAGCTTTCAGAATTGTGAAAAACTTTATTCTTGATTTATCGGGCCTGATAGATTAATCAAGCGCTCGCAGTGAAATAATGAGTTGGAGTAGCAAAATCATCTAAGTGTACTTCCACTGGGAAGTTCAATACTTTTATCTAAATTATATATTCAATGATCAGCAGACCAAATGGCAACAAAATTAGGCTTTTTCATATAAATATAACCAATTTGGTCATTAGTATTAAAGGGACTGAATTGTTTAATTCAAATTAAAGCAAAAATAAACTATTTTCAAATTGGCCATGTTTTAATATAATTTCTTAATGTACATGGGTTAACAAATACAGATCAAGTGAATTCTGTGTTGTTAAAATTTAATTTTTATACTTGTAAATTGTATATTATAGCATTAAAAGGAATAAAATCTTCTCAAACCTGTCATTTTCCAATTTGCAACCATCCTGCTACTTTACCACTGCTACTAGCATTCTGAAGGTCTCGTTCCAAAATGTCACCCATTCCTTCTCTCCAGCAATGCTACCTGTCCCGCTGAATTACTCCAGTTTTTTGTGTCTATCTTTGGTTTAAACCACCATCTGCCATTCCTTCCGATGCATTTTGTCAGCTACTTTAATGCTGTTTTGTTGTTATTCTGATCCTCCAAGTTTGCATTTTACAGAGGCCGTCACATGATAAACATCTTTTAAAAAATTATCTTGAAGACTGACCAGATCTTATATTTTCATCAAATAGGCCAAATTTTTGGCAATCTTAACATATCAGGGGCCCTCAATCAACAACGACAAAGGACAAAGGACATTTATTATCACATACACCAATTGGTGTAGTGAAATTTGTCTTGCCAATGCAGCACAAGAATAAATATAATACACATTAAAGAATTTAACAGTAAACATAAAAACATCCCCCCACAATGTTTTCCACTGTGGGGGAAGGCAGCAAAGTCCTGTCCCATCCCCAGTGCACCTATAGTCGGGCCTATTGAGGCCTCCGCAGTCACTTGGTACTCGGCTGTGGCTAAAAATAATACAAAAATCTCCATCAGAGCTCCAGCAAACCCTTCCTTGCTTCCCACCATGGGATGGATTTCACTAGGCGCTGGCAATTATGAGATATTTGTCACCTCATACCTAACAAAAGATTACAATCATAATTCCACTTGCCTTGTTCAAATACTATTCAGTTTACCTTGGCCAAGTGTTTGACTATTGTTAGAAACTAAACAAAATGTTGCAATGCTTTGTTTTCATTTTGGTTTCTGGTCCCGCCACAGCACCAAAACAACCTTTAATACTGTACAACTGTCATCTCATGTGACCTTGACTGTGAGAAGACTGAGTAATTATTTACCAATGTGATTGCAGTCTTAAGCACAGCTGACTGTTCCATCCCAAACATCTGTTCCCCTCCTGCTTTCATTTATAATTATCAGATTTATTCTCGAGAATTGTCTTCAATATTTTTATTTCTCAAATCCTGCAAGGACTTATCCTTTATCAGGGCTGCCAACTCTCACGCTTTTGGCGTGAGACTCACGCCTTGGAGCTATTTCTCACGCCCTAACGCTCATGGCCGATTTCTCACACTGAGTTCAGTCCCTGCGTAGTTTGTCCCTTTGCGCCGGCTGCCAACGATCTGTACGGTCTGGGGAAGCGCGGCTGTGAGTGACGTCGCGTCTCTTCTCTCATCTGTGGTCGAATATGCAGCTGCCGGCAACATGAAGCAGCCGGAGATGGAACTAACCAGGTGAAGCAGTTGGCAAACATGGGGGTGGGGACGACGACCACAATGAGGCCAAATATCTATGACAGGGTTCGGACTACGGGCACCCGGCCCGTAACCCGAAAAACCATGGGGTTTTTTTCAATTCGTTTTCGTGGGGTTGGGGCAGGCGAGCCGACCTGGGAACTGCGGCCAGTCCCTGGGACGCGAGCTGACCTGGGAACTGCGGCCAGTCCCTGGGACGCGAGCTGACCTGGGAACGGCAGCCAGTCCCTGGGCACGCAGAATGGGCATGCCATTCACACTTCTTGCATGTCGCATGTAGTATCCATGCAGCATCCTCTGCATCATGCTCCTGTTTCTCCATTATCTCACTGCCTATCAGTGACCTCCTAACCTTGGAAGACTTGGGGAATCTCTCTGGGGTGCCACTGCTTTGACATCAGCTTGTGCGCCGTACGTGGTGCTAGAACCTGCGGCGCGTGGGGCTTCCGGGAGTGTTCGTTATCGATCAGCTCGCGCTGCTCCGCGAGTTAACCTGACCAGAATGGATCCATCAATGAGGTTGGAACTCTTCTCTCAGCTCTGCTGAAATGCCGGCAGGAGCTCTGCTGGGTGATATGAGACTTGTTGCTTGAGCTGAGGATGTTACACATGTCTCAGCAAGAGAGCAGTCTTTTTTTTTGGCTGCTATTAACCTGTAGTTTCAGTTGGTTGATTTGGAAAGTTTTTTAATATGTTGAATGGGACCCTTATTTGAACTACAGGAAGGAACGGCTGAGTAAGAGAGTCAATGCAAGGAAGATAAACAGGAGGATGGGGTCAAGAGACTGTCCCACAGAACAAACACAACAGCATTTGGATGTCACATACAGAATCCTTATCAAATCGTGTTTGTCACAGGACGACAAGCTGATACTAAGAACACGAAAGGGATATGTTTCAAGCATGGACCTAAATGAGTCAAAGTTGAAGAGACACTCCAAGGTTTAGGTAAGAACTGCAGATGCTGGTTTTAAATCGAAGGTAGACACAAAATGCTGGAGTAACTCAGTGGGACAGGCAGCATCACTGGAGAGAAGGAATGGGTGCCGTTTCGGGTCTGAAGAAGGGTCTCCATCTGAAACGTCACCCATTCCTTCTTTCCAGAGATGCTGCCTGGCCCGCTGAGTTACTCCAGCATTTTGTGTCTATCCCCAAGGTTTATGCTTAGTTGAGGTTTCACCATGGTGGATCAATCCAGATTGAGGATGATCAAGAAGCACTTCAGTGGCACAAATGCTTCTGGCCACTTACCAACCCTGTCTGAATTGTGTCAGGGTCTTGCTGCATCGATGGTCAGTCATGACTGGAATTGGCCATTGTGCAGTCATGACTGACCATCCCCATTTTTGATGGATGGTCATTTGTTGAAACAACTAAAGATGGTCGGTCTCAGGGGACTGGCCTGAGGAACTCCTGTGGCAATATCCTGGGAATGGCATGTTTGACTTCCAACAACAACCATCTTCCTTCAAATCGGTGCAAATTCATGTCATAGGAGCAGAAGGAGGCTTCCCCGCCATTCAATCATGGCTGATCTATCTTGCCCTCTCCACCTCAATCTCCTGCCTTCTCTGTGGCGATGAATTCTGCAGATTCACCACCCTCTGACTAAACAAATTCATCCTCAACTTTCTAAAGGTGCGTCTTTTAATTCTGAGGCCTTCCCTTCTGGTCCCAGACTCACCCACGAGTGGAAACTTCCTCTCCTGTATCCCGGTCTTTCACTATCCAGTAGGTTTCAATGAGGTCCCCCCTCATCCTAAACTCCAGTGGGTACAGGCCCAGTGCTGTCAATTGCTGGCTTTTGGGTCTGACTCTAAACATTATAGTTACTCAGGGCTGCCAACTCTCACGCTTTCAGCGTGAGAATCACGCCTTGGAGCAAATTCTCACGCGCTCACGCTCATGACCGAGTTCGCACGCTGATTTCAGTCCCTGCACCAGTTTGTCCCTTTGCGCCGCCTGCCAACGATCTGTGCGGTCTGGGGAAGCCCGTCGTTTGACGGCTGTGAGTGACGTCGCGTCTCTTCTCTTCCGACAACAACAACCAGGTGAAGCAGTTGTCAAACATGGGGGTGGGGACGATGACCACAATGGGGCCAAACATCTAGGACAGGATTCGGACTACGGGTACACGGCCCGTTACCCGAAAAACTGCGTATTTATTTCAATTCATTTTCACGGGGTTGGGGCAGGTGAGTCGACCTTGGAACTGTGGCCAGTCCCTGGGACGCGAGCTGACCTGGGAACGGCAGCCAGTCTCTGGGCACGCAGAATGCCAACTTGATCAGTATGGACAAATTGGGCCAGCCATGTGCATGTCGTATAACTGACTCTGTGCAGATCTGAATGGGCTTAGAATTACCATTTAAGCAAAATTGCCCTCGCTTTCCCCATTTTGATTCTTGAGATTAATATCCCTTTGCTCTGTTAACAGCGTTAAAGTACTTTAATTGCAGATGCTGGTTTAAACTGAAGATAGACACTAAAAACTAGAAAAACTCAGCAGGACAGGCAGCATCACTGGAGAGAAAGAATGGGTGATGTTTCGAGTCGAGACCTTCAGCGTGAAGAGGTTGAAAACCAGCCGTAAAACACAATGACTGGACATGTGTGTTATCCAACTAAGGGCAGAATTCAGAATCATGTGTTCATCTTTATTCACGTGACACCATAATAAATATATTACAGAAAAAATAATTTAATGGGGTGGCACGGTGGCGCAGCGGTAGAGTTGCTGCCTTACTACCACATGGGTTTTCTCTGGATATTCCGGTTTCTCCCATATCCGAAAGAAGTACAGGTTTGTAGGTTAATTGGCTTCTGTATATTGTCCCTGGCGTGAGGGATGGAATTGGTGTATGATAGATTGCTGGTCGGTGTGGACCTGGTGGGCGGAATGGCCTTTTTCCATATATATTTTTACATATATATCTTAATTTCATTGAACCATATATGATTGAATATGTGGCATTATTTTCATCTTGTTTCTATATTCAAAGGGTAAGGTTGAATTCGTCTGAAGAAGGGTTTTGGCCCGAAACGTTGCCATTTTCCTTCGCTCCATAGATGCTGCCGCACCCGCTGAGTTTCTCCAGCAATTTTGTCTACCTTTGATTCTCCAACATCTGCAGTTCCTTCTTGAACAAGGTTGATTGATTTATTTGTGCAGAACAGTGATAGAAGTCTGACTTTTGCTTTGTTGCTCTGAGTTTTTCTCTCTATATATATATATATGCATAACAGCATGAATATAATCTGATTTCCATACATGAATATAGTCATTCATGTGCTGCACCTGTTGAGCACCTGTTGGGTCTATTGTGGAATGTAATTAGGAATGTAATTTAGCCTAACCTTATTCATACCTAATCCAATTTAAAGCATAAATGTTGCATCCAAGTGTAAGTTAAAAGACTCGCTACAGTATGCACCAGATTGCACAATTTCAAGCTGAAAAATGTAAAAAGCTCCTTAAAGGGGGACCCCCCCCCCCCCCCCCCCCCCGCTCGCTACACTCCCTTGCAATTTCTCACTCTCAACTCTCACCCAATGTTGGCAGCCCTGACTTAATCCCTATTTCTCAACTATATGGAACACTAAGAGATAGCATTCAAAGTCCCAATATATGTTTTTATATAAAAACGTTAACATTTTGGGGACATGCAGCAGGTCAGGCAACATCTGTGGGAAGAGAAACACGGTTAATGTTTCTGCTGAGTGTTTGCCACATTTTCAGAAATGTTTTGGATTTGCAGCATTTGACAAACATGCTGGAGTTTGAGAATATAACTGCATATGGGGGATCCAGCGAAAGTAGTGTATTGTGGATTTTCAGACAACCTTTGATGAGAGGACTTGTACACAAGGTTAATGTGTAAAATGTTAAAGCATGTGGGACTTATTGTAATTTCCAGGTTGAAATTTCCAGGTTGAAAGTCAGGAAACAAAGAGTAAAAACATGTTTTAACAGGGAAGCCTGCAGTAACTAGTGGTGTACCACAATCATCCATGTTTGGCCCTCAAAAATATATCAATGATTTGAGTGTGTGAACTGAATGTAATATTTCAATGTTTGCCAATGACTACCGGTAATTGACTGGTTTGTGAGGAGAATGCAAAGAGGCTTCGGGTTACTTAGAATAGTTGAGTCAGATAGTAGAAACAAGCCAAATGCAGCACAATGTGGATAATTGTGACATTTTCTAATTTAGTAGGAACGGCAAAGGTAGCATATTAAATAAATAGTGACAATTTGGGAATGTTGATATTCAGAGGGATAAGGATGTCCTTGTACAAGTCATGGAAATTAACAAGCAGATGTCGTTAGCTGTTAAGAAGGCAAATGGCTCATTGACCTTCACTGCAAGAGGTTGAGTACAGGAACAAAAATTTCTTGCTCTAATTTCATAGAGCATTGGTGGAGTTTTGATTGCAGTTATGTTTGAAGGATTATAACTGTCACAAAGGTGACAGTAAATGTTCATCAGGTTAATTCTTGGGATAGCAGAACTGAGATATGATGAGAGTTTGGGTTGATGGGCCTGTTGGTTGGAAGAGCAGGAGGTTATCTCACTGAAATGTGCAACATTTTGGCAGGCTCATTGCAGAGAGAATATTTTCCCTGGCTGCATTCTGGGGTCTGTCTCTGGATATAAAAAATATATTTTTACGATTGAGATATAGGGCAGCACAGTGGCGCAGCAGTAGAGTTGCTGCCTTACAGAGCCAGAGATCTGTGTTTGATCCTGACTATGAGTGCCGTGTGCACGGAGTTTGTACATTCTTTCTGTGATCACTTAGGTTTTCTCCAGGTGCTGCAATTCCTCCCACACTTCAGACGTACAGGTATATAGGTTAATTAGCTTTTGTAAATTGTCCCTAGTGTGTAGGATTTTGCTTGTGCACAGAGTGATCACTGATCGGCACAGACTCGATGGGCCGAGGTGCCTGTTTGCACACTGTATCTCAAAAGTTTAAAGTAGTCTAAATATTTCTTCATTCAGAGCATGGGGAACCGATGACATTCTCTGCAAGATGGTGTGGATGTTATCCTGCGGCATATACTAGAGATGGATAGTGTTACCTAAAATGAGGAGCTCATCTAATTCCAACTTGGTTTATTGTTAGTTGCCAAAGAAAATGACTTGCGTGCGAAACCTTTCTTTCTGTAATTCAGACTGAATATTCACTAATTTACTGGAGCTGTTAGTATTGTCATTAAAAACCTTTTGCAAATCTACAAAAGGAATGCTGCTTTTTGAAAATGGATACCATTATGCTTCAGTATTAATTTCGCTGTAGTCAGCTACATTACAATATTTTTACTGTAGGATTAATTAAAATCCAATTGGTATCAACTTTCTGACAATTACTTGGATTTAATCAGTTGAATCTTCTAACTTCTACTCTTTTACTTCTTCAAGTTTTTTCAAGAGTAAGCCTTCAACATCTGTTCTAGTCTGAATCATGTAAATGTATTAATTTATAAATTACAAAAAAGGAATTCTTGAAGCACACTAAGCATATACTTTATTTTATACTTTAAAGAGTGTGGAAACAGACCCGTCAGCCCACCAGCCCATCAGCGATTCCTACACTAACTCTATCCTACGCACTAGGGACAATTTACAATCTTTACCGAAGCCAATTACCCTACAAACCTGTATGTCTTTGGAGTGTGTGACTCAACAGTAGTGAGCAGGAGAGTCAAGACCAGCATCCAGCAGCTAACAACTGCTCCAAAGTCCATCCATGTCCTAGGGACAAATAAAACTCCTGGAAGCAACAGCTTATTGGCTAAAGTTTCCCCAGCGAGGCTGCCTGGCTGTTAAGTTACTCCAGCATTTTGTGTCTGGCTTCTTGGCTGTTGTATTTGGCTCTGTGAGACTGCCCTGGACCTGCTGGAAGTGTAAAATGCCATGCTTCCACCCAGCATAAATTCAAAATCCATGAGGAAGGCCATCATCACCCTTTCAACAAGTAGAAGGGGGAAGAGGAGGAAATCGGGAACTAGCAATCCATTTTACTGGTGAATGTGGATTACAAGTCATCCTGTCCAAAGTCATCACAAGGCTGATCACGTCTGCTCCGGGAAAGGGGATTTACCCAGACCGAACCCATGTCATACCTGGCAGGAAAATCTCTGGCTGCCTTGCACAGCTCACAGATAACATCGCCTATGTGCGGCACAGGGAGTGAACACTTGCCTGGTCAGTTTGGATCATAGGTTTCAATATAACAGAAAGAATAAGCACTCTTGATGGGGCGGGAGATTGCAACCTTCATGTGGTCCACTTTGTTTTTGACGAATGCAATCAACCTGCCGTGCACAAACGGAAGATCAAACAGAACAAGTTGTCTTACAACTTTAGGCTGTGCACGCCATACGCAAGAAGAAGAAGCACTCTTGATAATAGAATACTAAAGTAGTCTTGTTCTGGTTTTGAAGTTACCTTGAGGGTCAACAATGTTAAATATATTTATTAAATATTGACATTTACTGCTCTATCATGTGTGCAAGCAAGAATACTGTAAGTCAAAGTCAAAGTCAAAAGAGTTTATTGTCATGTGTCCCTGACAGGACAATGAAAATCTTTCTTTGCATAGCACAACAGAACATAGAAGGCATTGACTACAATTCTATACGTAAATACACCCATGAATTAATAAATTAATAAAGTGCAAATAACAGATGGAGGGATATTAATGTTCAGAGTTCCGAGCTAAGTTTAATAGCCTGATGGCTATGGGGAAGTAGCTATTCCTAAACCGGGTTTTTGCAGTCTTCAGGCTCCTGTACCTTCTACCCGAAGGTAGCAGGGAGATGAGTGTGTGGCCAGGATGGTGTGGGTCCTTGATGTTGCTGCCAGCCTTTTTGAGGCAGCGACTGCGATAAATCCACTCGATGGAAGGAAGGTCAGAGCCGATGATGGACTGGGCAGTGTTTACTACATTTTGTAGTCTTTTCCTCTCCAGGGCGCTCAAGTTGCCGAATCAAGCCACGATGCAACCGGTCAGCAAGCTCTCTACTGTACACCTGTAGAAGTTAGAGAGAGTCCTCCTTGACAGACCAACTCTCCGTAATCTTCTCAGGAAGTAGAGGCACTGATGAGCTTTCTTAATAATTGCATCTGTGTTCTCGGACCAGGGAAGATCTTCACAGATCTTCACGGACTTCCGGTGGCGCTATGGAGTAGGAGGAACTAGCGCCGACCAGTTCCGCAAAAATTGTATTAAAAACGGGAAAAAACGGGGTTATTTTTAGCTACTCACCAGAGAGGAACGTTTGTGAACGGCACCGGCAGCTAGATAAGGTCCGTGACGTTATCAGGCGCGCGACTTTTAAATCAGTAATGTCGATGAAAAGAACTCCCCCTCCCAAAGAGAGAAAATCTGTGCTGAAAAAAGAGGTAGGCCCAGTTGAAGCCTCGACCTCGAGTTTGACTGGCTCTCTGGAGGATATCCCAAGGAAAAAATCTGAAATGGAGGATCTGAAAGCCACCATGATGGGTGAGTTTAGAAAAATGAAAAAAGAATATAAGGAAGAATTTAAACTGCTCAGAGCTGACATTGAAGTATTCAAAGAGCAAGTTAAAGAGGAGTTGAAAAATGAAGTTGTAACCACAGTAAAAATTATGATGGATGAATGGAAGATAAAAGCAAATGCTGATCTTAAACAACAGATGGATGAAGTTAATCAGAAAGTTGGTGGTTTGGAACTCGCGGTCGATCTAAAGTTGGAACCTATTCAGAGAACACTTGATCAACAACACGAGGCAATAAAGGAACTGACTAATATTGCTGATTCAAGTGCTAAGGCGAATGACAAACTTCTCTCCGAGAACAAGCGTTTAACAGATTTATTGAATAAAATAACTGAGAAATGTATTGACTTGGAGGGAAGGCAACGGCGCAAGAACTTGCGTATCGTGGGTGTGCGTGAAGGCAAGGAGGGAGCTCAAGACACCAGAGAATTTGCAGCAAATCTCCTGAAGAATGTTTTGAATCTGGATCAAGCACCCCTACTTGGCCGAGCGCACAGAGCACTGAGACGACGTTCAAAGACGGGTTCGCCACCAAGACAACTGATTGTGAAAGTAGTCTACGATCATGTTTTGGAAGATATGATGAAGATAATAATTCGCAAACAGAATCTGTTTTATGATGGTGACAAGATCAGCTTATTCAGAGATTATCCTGCGGAAGTGGCCAGGAGAAGAGCCCTTTTTACTGAAACAAGGCACATCCTCAGGAATATAAAGGGCGTGAGATATGGCCTGATGTACCCTGCAACATTACGAGTGAGCTACGACAATAAAGAGCACCACTTCACTAAACATACCGAAGCTCTGGAGTTCGCACGTAAAATCGAGAAGGAGTTGGATGAGGAAGAAGGAGAAGCAGAGGGAACACAGAGAGAAGACGATGACGATGATGAGGATGAAGAGTAACGAATTTGAATTATACTCAACACCTACCTGATGTCGACCTACACCCAACATTAAGGAGGAAGAATGATGAACTTTTAAAATTTTCAGTACTAACCATTATTAACCATTATTAACAAATATATGTGATACCTCCCTAGATAATCTAAAATGATAGCAGCAAATTAAAACAATACAGTATTAATAAGAATGGAAATGTACCACCCCGCCCCTAAATATATTGCCCTTAAGGCATTTACGGAACTGGAAATATAAACATCTTTTTTTTTCCCCAACAGAAGTCCGTAGTTTAACAGCCACGCTAGTGTGGTTTACACTAACACCACGTTACATAGCTTTAGACACTCTTTTTTTCCTGCACTTTTCTAACAATATTACTAACCTTTCTTTCTTTTCTATATTATTTTTTTTTATATATTATATGTGGAATTATATTACTTTACTTTTGAATGGTATTATACAGTAGACTGGAGGGGATATGTATGTCAAATAATGTTATTAGTATTAGTTGATCATAAACTAGGGTACGAAATTGGGATATATATGCTGAGACATCTACCTCATTATAATCCACCATAATATCCATGCAAGACATTAATAAGAATAAGGGGGGTGATGGAATCACCTTCTGTAGTTGGAATGTAAAAGGTATTAATGAACCAATTAAAAGAGGTAAGGTTTTGGCGCAATTAAATAGAATGCAAGCTGATATAATCTACCTTCAAGAGACACATGTAAAAAAAGAGGCACAATATAGGTTAACGGCAAATTGGATTTCTAGGGTGTATCATTCATCATTCACTCATAAATCTCGAGGAGTTGCTATTCTTATTCGTAAAGGTATTCAATTTAAACATAGTTCAATAATAGAGGATCCTGAAGGTAGATATATAATAGTTACGGGTGAACTATATTCGAAGAAGGTTGTACTTATGAATATATATGGCCCAAATTTTGATAATCCGCTATTTTTTAAGAAAATATTTAATACTATTCCTACAGTAACGCAGAACAATCTAATAATTGGGGGCGACTTAAATTGCACTTTGGATAACTATTTGGACAGATCTTCAACCAAAAGGAAGGCTATTTCTAAATCCAGCGAATTTATAAATTCCTTTATTAGATCAGCTAATGTCAAAGATATTTGGAGAAATGTAAATCCTAATGGTCGAGAATACTCATTTTATTCCCCGGTATTTGGAATATACTCCAGGATAGATTATTTTCTAATAGATTCAAAACTTGTCCCATTTACGTATGATTCAAAATATCATAATATTATTATTTCGGATCATGCTCCATTAACATTCAAGATTAATTTAAAGGGTATAACTAAAGGATATTCGCAATGGAGACTTAACCCTCATATATTAAATGATAAAATGTGCTCAGATTATCTGGTTAAACAGATTGAATTATTTTTTCAAACCAATGATAAACCTGGAATCTCATCATCTCTTTTATGGGACACATTTAAAGCTTTTATACGGGGTGCTATAATCTCAGCGCAGGCACATCTGAACAAGGAAAATAGAAAGATCGAACAGAAACTGGAAAATGAAATAAGGCAGTTGGACATGGAAAATGCTATGTCTCCTTCTAGGGTTATACATAATAAAATAGTAACATTAAAATATAAATTAAATGAGATACAATCAAAATATGTTATTAAACTTTTTCAAAAGACCAAACAAGTACATTTTGAATTTGGGGATAAACCGCATAAATTGTTAGCTCAGCAACTAAGAAAATCAGAAGAAGAAAAAATGATATATAAGGTCTGAACAATCTGAATAAATCTGAACAAGGAGAAATATTAACTTTACCAAAAGACATTAATGATAGATTCCAACAATACTATCAAAAACTTTATACATTAAAAGTGATGGATCAACCCGAGACATTAGAAACGTTTCTCCAGAAATGACACATTAATGGATTAGATCGGGAAGGTAGAGAATTATTAGATGCTGAAATATCAGCAAAAGATATTGAGGAATCAATTAAATCATTGAAGAATGGTAAGGCTGCAGGACCGAATGGTTTGGGGGTTGAATTTTATAAGAAGTTTCATAATTTGATCGTCCCACGGCTACACACTATGTACAAAGTTGCCTACGAACAAGAACAACTTCCAGAAACCTTAAAAGAATCCACAATTACACTTATTCCTAAGGCAAACAAAGATCCAGAAGACCCAGGATCATTAATAATTTTAAATACAGATCAAAAAATATTAACAAAAATTTTATCTCAAAGGTTAAGTTTAGTGATCAATAGATTAATACATCATGATCAAACTGGTTTTATTCCTAAACGTTACTCTACTTATAACTTAAGACGTCTATTTAATATCATTTACTCGAAAAGAATGACTGATATTGAACTAGCAATTATATCCCTGGATGCGGAGAAGGCGTTTGACCAGGTTGAATGGCCTTACTTATTTAGGATAATGCAGAAATTTCAACTGGGAGAAGGATTTTGCAAATAGGTTAGAATTTTATACTCTGGCCCAACAGCAAGAATCCTAACAAGCCAAATGTTATCAGCAAAATTCAATCTTTCTAGGGGTTGTAGACAAGGCTGTCCGTTATCACCTTAATTATTTGCACTCGCTATAGAATTATTGGCCGAAAGGATTAGAGGAGAACCAGAAATTTATGGATATAATACCAAAACTACAATTAACAAAATATGCAGATGATGTTTTATTATATATAACAAAACCAGAGATTAGTATCCCTAAAGTACTTGAAGTGATAGATGAATTTAGTAAGTTGTCAGGATATAGAATTAACTGGAATAAAAGTGAAATTATGCCTATAAGGAATTAAATTGAATAAATTACAAAAATTTCCATTTAAAATAGCTAACAATCAAATTAAATATCTTGGAATTAATGTATCAAAATCTTATAACTCTTTATTTAAATCTAATTTTCCCCAATTATTAAATAAATTAAAAAAATAATATTTTATATTGGAAAACATTACCGATATCAATGATCGGTAGAATAAATGCCATTAAAATTATCTTTTTACCTCAATTACTATACTTATTTCAAGCCATTCCGTTATATCTTTCTAAAAAAATTTTTTTTTAATTGATTCTATAGTTAATAGCTTTATTTGGGATTACAAAAATCACAGAATAAGTAAAACACACTTATGTAAATTTAAGATAAATGGTGGCTTAGCTTTACCTAATTTTTTATATTATTTTTGGGCGGTTCAGATTAAGAACTTTAATTATTGGTTGATACAGATGGAACAGGACCCGGTTTGGTTAAGAATTGAAAAGGAAGATTGTTTCCCATTCGACATAAGCACAATACTCCTTGCCTCTGGGGTGGTACAAAAAAATCATATAAGGAAAACCCTATAATTTTAAATAATATACGTACCTGGAAACAAATCATTAAGACTTTACATTTAGAAACTATGCCACTTTGTTTACCAATTATGAATAATCCTATGTTTAAACCTTCGACATTGGATGTGGGGTTTAGACATTGGAAAAATTTAGGAATAATAAGGATAGAACATCTTTATAGGAATGGGAAATTCCCCTCATTTCAGGAGTTGAAAGAGACTTATGGATTGCAAGCAAATAATTTATTTAGATATTTACAAATTAGAGATTATGTTAAATTAAATATGCTAAATTATAGAAATAGAGGTCCAGGTTTACTGGATTAAGTACTTAACAAGCATCCAAAAACAGAAAAATTAATAGCATATATATACAATATTTTTTTGGACAGGGAAATGTCAAAAACTGAATTATTCCGACAAAAATGGGAAAATGAAATTGGTTTACCTATATCAGAAGATTTTTGGGTAGAAAGCTTACAACAAATTCATCGCTGTTCGTTAAATGCCAGACATACTTTGATACAATTCAAAGTAATACATAGATTACACTACTCAAAAAAGAAATTAAATAGAATCTTTCCTAATATATCACCATTATGTGATAAATGTCAGCACGTAGAAGCCGATTTAACTCATAGTTTTGTAAAATGTACAAAACTTAATAACTATTGGACTGAGATTTTTAGAATTATTTCCATAGTTTTAAAGATCACATTAAGCCCTGACTTAAAATTAATTATATTTGGGGTTTTAGATTCGAACCAAACTAACAGTAAATCAAAGAAATTTTCTGGATTACTGTTTAATAATTGGAAAAAAATTAATATTACAATTTTGGAAGGGACCATTATCCCCAACAATTAAAATGTGGACAGTGGAAATGTTGGAGACATTACAACTGGAGAGAATTAGGTTTATCCTAATGGATAAACTTGAGCTTTTTGAACAAATATGGTCTCCATTCACTGATTATATGAAGGGGTAGATGGGCTCGGCATTGAAACTCAATAAGTACCCGGTGGAAAGATCAAATAAAAATGTTTAATTTCAGATTTATCTACTCGTCTCTATATATTACATTTAGAAATTGCTCCATTCAATGATAAGATGTATACTGTTTTCTTTTCCACAAGTATAATAACAGTTTACTAGTTATATGTTTTATTTATTTATTTATTTATTTATTTATTTATTTATTTATTTATTTATTTATTATATTAATCAAATATAATCATACTCTTTTAATTATCCACTATTCTTTCTTTATACTTTTTTCTTATTCTCTTTTTCACTCTATTAAAAAAAGTGAGGCCTATATATATGGTTTGCTAATATTTATATAATTTTGGAAAGATGTATTAATAATATCTGAAAAAAAAGGCTATAATATTTGTAATATGTATGGCCTCTAATAAAAATATATTTAAAAAAAATAAAAAGATCTTCACAGATGTGCACGCCCAGGAATTTGAAGCTCTTGACCCCTTCAACCATCGACCCGTTGATATAAACAGGACTGTGGGTCCCCATCCTACTCCTTCCAGAGTCCACAATCAGTTCCTTGGTTTTGCTGGTGTTGAGGGCCAGGTTGTTGTGCTGGCACCATATGGACAGTTGCTCGATCTCTCTTCTATACTCTGACTCATCTCCATCAGTGATACGTCCCACAACAGTGGTGTCGTCAGCGAACTTGATGATGGAGTTCGCGCTATGACTGGCTACGCAGTCATGAGTATAGAGTGAGTACAGCAGGGGGCTGAGCACGCAACCCTGAGGTGCACCCGTGCTGATTGTTATCGAGTCTGACACATTTCCACCAATACGAACAGACTGTGGTCTGTGGATGAGGAAGTCGAGGATCCAATTGCAGAGGGATGCGTAGAGACCCAGTTCTGCGAGTTTGGTAACCAGCTTGGAGGGAATGATTGTGTTAAATGCCGAGCTATAATTTGGGCAACTACATTTCCATGCCAGATTTCCCACAGTTGTAACCTCTGGTTAAAGATGGAAAAACTCAATCTGAAAACAACTGCTCTTTTGTGTATTTACTTTTTTTGAATTTAAAGTGGTAAATTGTGAGAGTTTATTTCTACACAAACTGTTTATATATTAAAAACAACACTGCATGATTTAAAAGTCAACTTCTTTCAAATGAATTAGCTGTCATTTTGGGGGGTTGAGGGCATTTCATGTTTAGCTGGTCTTTATCCCATTATTCCTCAAGGAAAAATTTATTTTAAAAGCTTAGCAGGTTGCCTTTGAAAATTCAAAAGAGGCCCAGAGATGTAGAACCAGGCATGGAGGAATGGGAATTGTTTTGTTCTATCTTTAGGCTTTAACAACATATCTATAAACCATGTTGTCTGTGTAATATTACCAGCACAGGTTTGGGAAAAGATTGAATCTAAGAGATTTGCTAGTGCAAACATTCTTGTTTAAGACAAATATAATAGACCGCAGATTCTGGAATCTTGAGCAAAAGAAGACTACTGGAGAAATCGAGCAGGACAGGTATTATCCGTGGAGGAAAATGGAGCAAGAGCATTTTGAGTTGAGAGCCTTCTTCAGCCTGATGAAGTGGTGGAGGGAGGTGAGGGGAGATTAATCACAGATCATCTTGATTGTCTTTCCCTTCCATACCAGCCTTTTGTCGTCTACCCCCTTCACTGTCAGATTGAGGCCACGCACAAAATGGAGGAACGGCAACTCATTTTCCAATGGGTAGACTACAACACAACAGCATGAATATTGAAATCTCCAATTTGAAGCAACCTGTCCCCTCCTCCACCTCAGTACGTTTCTTTCTTGCCACTCGCCCTGCCGCATCTCCAAGTTCCCTTCCCCTCCTGCATTTGATCATGTTTCACCACTCCCTACTCCACCTACCTTATTTTCCTTTCCCTGCTCCAGTCCATCCACTATCTCTCCCCCTTGGTTCTACATTTCACTCACCATCTGCACCTTTTTTTTCGTCTTTGCCACTTCTCCACAAGCCGAGGTAGCTATCTCACCCCCACCCGAGTTATCTGTCACTCATCCTCCTCACCTGAATCCAATTATCACTCGCATGTTCTTGTCCCACCACTTTCCCCTCACTTATCTGCAACAGCTTTCTCCGCTCTCAGTCTGAAGAACTGTCAATTTCCCTCTGCAAACCTGTTTGGCCTGCAAGTTCCACTATGAGTTTGATTATTTGACAATTTGTATTTTTTCTCCGTCCCAATGCTTCTGACTAGATTCAATGCATTTTTTTCTTGAAGTTTAAAAAGAAGACAAATCTGTCATGGCTTAGTAATAGCTATCCTGGCCATTCAAACCCTTTACATGGATAAATTTAAGATGGCAGGTGGCATTCAAGAAAGTAATAGCTAACTGGACACTAAGCTTACAATGAAACCTCTCATTAATCATCCAAGGCAGGATCAAAATTATCACTATTTATAGATATTTGCCTTGAAGATATTAAACGAAACACAATATGGTTAATTCAGGCATACACTAACAAGTCTTGTACAAAACTTTAGTTAAAGACAGTACCATGCATTTGCCTAGATATTTAACTAACTTCAATTACATGGAACCCTTTTTATATCGTCCCTCATAATTTAGTGTTCCTTGGTTTGTGTTGTCTGCAAATATGGAGATGCTACATATACAGTGCCCTCCATAATATTTGTAACAAAGACCCATCATTTATTTATTTGCCTCTGTACGCCACAATTTGGGATTTGTAATAGAAAAAATCATTTGCGGTTAAAGTGCAGTGTCAGATTTTCATAAAGGCCACTTTTATACATTTTGGATTCACCATGTAGAAATTACAGCTGTGTTTCTACATAGTCCCCCCATTTCAGGGTGCCATAATGTTTGGGACACAGCACTGTCATGTAAACAAAAGTAGTCATGTTTAGTATTGTGTTGCATATCCTTTGCATGCAATGACTGCTTGAAGTCTGTGATTCATGGACATCACCAGTTTCTGGATGTCTTATCTGATGATGCTCTGCCAGGCCAGTATTGCAGCCATCTTTAGCTTATGCTTGTTTTGGGGGCGAGTCCCCTTCAGTTTTATCTTCAGCATATAAAAGGCATGCTCAATTGAGTTCAGATCGGGTGATTGACTTGGCCATTTTTTAGCTTTGAAAAACTTCTTTGTTGCTTTAGCAGTATGTTTGGGATCATTGTCTTGCTGTAGAATGAACCACTGGCCAATGAGTTTTGAGGCATTTGTTTGAACTTGAGCAGATAGAATGTGTCTAAACACTTCCGAATTCATTATGCTACTACCATCAACAGTTGTATCATCAATGAAGATAAGTGAGCAGTTCCTTCAGCAGCAATACATGCCCAGGCCATAACACCCCCACCACCGTGTTTCACAGATGAGGTGGTATGCTTTGGATCTTGGGGAGTTCCTTCTCTCCTCCATACTTTGCTCTTCTCATCACTCTGATACAAGTTAATCTTTGTCTCATCTGTCCACAAGACTTTTTTTCCAGAACTGTGGTTGATCTTTTAAGTACTTCTTGGCAAACTGTAACCTGGCCATCCTATTCTTATGGCTAACCAGTGGTTTGCATCTTGCAGTGTAGCCTCCGCATTTCTGTTCATGAAGTCTGCTGTGGACAGTGGTCATTGACAAATCCACACCTGACTCACAAAGAGTGTTTCTGATCTGTCATACAGCTGTTTGGGGATTTCTCTTCATTATTGAGAGAATTATTCTGCCATCAGCTGTGGAGGTCTTCCTTGGCCTGCCAGTCCATTTGCGATTAGTAAGCTCACCAGTACTCGGTGTGGTATAATTAATCAATATTTAGCAGTTCATGTGCAGGAGTACGGATCAATTCAAATACTGGAAACAAAAGTGTTCCAGAAGTAGTAATTCCTGTCAATGAGCATTTTTATTAATTGTGTTGCTTGATGAAAAACATACTGTAATACTCCATAATCTTTCCTCCAAAATCCCTATGAATTCCTCCCAGAGGTCAGAAGTTGTGATCATGGCTAATTAGGACAGCTGTATTTGCCATCTACAGAAAATGAAGCAATCCATGATCTCCTGTAGCAACAGGCATAGCCATGGAGCAGCAGTAGGTTTTACTCCAGTCACTAAAATAACTTTCTATCATTGTTCATTGTTCTGAAATAGTGGGGAAAATAATAGACAATAGGCAATAGGTACAGGAGTAGGCCATTCAGCCGTTCGAGCCAGCACCGCCATTCAATGTAATCATGGCTGATCATCCCCAATCAGTACCCCGTTCCTGCCTTTTCCCCATATCCCCTGACTCCACTATCTTTAAGAGCCCTATCCAGCTCTCTCTTCAAAGCATCCAGAGAACCTGCCTCCACCGCCCTCTGAGGCAGAGAATTCCACACACTCACAACTCTGTGAGAAAAAGTGTTTCCTCGTCTCTGTTTTAAATGGCTTACTCCTTATTCTTAAACTGTGGCCCCTGGTTCTAGACTCCCCCAACATCGGGAACATGTTTCCTGCCTCCAGCGTGTCCAAACCCTTAACAATCTTATATGTTTCAATAAGATCCCCTCTCATCCTTCTAAACTCCTGAGTGTACAAGCCCAGCTGCTTCATTCTCTCAGCATATGACAGCCTTATGAATAAGATAATCTTATGAATGTAATAAAAAAACAGTGTTGGAAATACTCAACAGGGTCAAGCAGCATCAAGAGAAAAACAATTAATATTTCTAATCAAAAATGCTTTATCAGAATTGAGAGAAAAATATGATTTTTTTTGTTGCAGAGAACAGAAGAGGGATGGCTAGGACAAGTGGAATATCCGATAGTGAGTCGTAGATGAAAGGAATGAAATGGCTGCAATTGCAAAACTATAGGAAATCCCCAGCAGGACAGACCATGCTAACAGAGAGAGAAGCACTAAGCCAATATTACAGATGAATCACCAATAGATAAACTTCTCAGTTGTGACACAAATGGAGAACATACCAGATGCAGCAGAAATTGATACAGGTCTGGAAAGCTGCAATGTTCTGACAAGATGAGGTGCTTTGTCTCAACCTTGTGTTAGATCTCATATCACTGGTGGAATAGCAAATGGAAGTATATACGGTAGCACGGTGGCGCAGCGTTAGAGTTGCTGCCTTAAGGGCCTGTCCCACGAGCATGCAACTCCATGCGATGAGCGCGACCTAACGTGGTCGCTTGAGCCGTCCGGCGTTGCGGGGCCGTTCCCACTTCGATCGCCGGAGCCGTGCAGAATTGTGCCGAGTTCATCCCGACATCGCGCGGGGCTCCGAAAAACTGGCCATGTTCAAAAATTCCGCGCGGCAACGGCTTGTCAGCTCGCTGTCGCCTCGACGCATTACGCACCGCCTCAACATCGTGCCTCCGTGAACCTATCTGTAGGTGCCTCCGTGACCCTCTATGTGTGTGGCTCCATGGCCCTCTCTGTGTGTGCCTCTGTGCCCCTCTCTGTGTGTCCCTCTCTGTCCTGGCGAACTTACCTTTAAGACTTCGCTCCAAGTTCGCCTCACTTTGCGCCGCGTTGCGCCACTCACCCGACCTCCGCGCGACTCTCGCTGCCGGTTTGGTCTCACTTGCCGCATGCAGGCGCATGCTGGTGGGACGGGCCCTGTACGGGGATCACCCGACCTCCACGCGGCCCCCGCTGCCGGTTTGGTCACGCTCACCGCATGGAATCGCATGCTGGTGGGACAGGCCCTTAAAGCACCATCATCCTTAAGATCTTCGGTGTCAAGGTCAGTTTATTGTCACATGTACCAATTAAGGTGCAGTGAAATCTTTTTTATTTTTTTATTTTTTTAATTATTTTTATTAGAAGTAATGTGCAATACAGTAGTATAAGCCAAAAATAACATAATACATTTCATGTGCCACTTCTTGTTTTAAACTTTAGTAATAGGAAAATAACAGAAGGAAGGAAAAGAGAAATAGAGAAAGTTAGATAAGATAGTGAGTACGTGAGAAAGTGAAAAGAAAGAGCCCGTAAAGACGTAGAACACGAGAAAGAATAGAAAATACATAAAATAAAAATAAAAAAAGGAAAATATAAGAAAATAAGATAAAGTAAAAGGGATGTACCGACTTCATGTCTTTACACACCTCTCTCTAGGTCCTGAAACCGTTTATTTCCAAAGTTATGTTGCACCCTATGCTTGTAATAAGTCGATAAATGGAGACCAAATCTTTAAGAATTGGTCTGATTTGCCTGCTAGGACGAATCTCATGTCTTCGAGGTGTAACATTTCGGACATATTTGAAATCCACATTTTTACCGTTGGTGTGGGTGCATTTTTCCAGAAATTAAGTATGAGTTTTTTTGCCATTATTAAGCCATAATTAAGGAAACTCTTTTGGAACTAAGTCAGCTCAAAGCCGACTTCTATTGTCCCAAAAATAATCAATTCTGTGTTCGGTTTCAATTTTATTTTAAATAATTTTGTAAAAATTTCAAAGATTAAATTCCAAAATTTTGGGATTTTTATGCAAAAATCAAAGGAATGTGCTACAGTTGCATCTTGAGATAGACATTTATCACAAGTGGGGGAAACATTTGGAAAGATTTTACTTATTTTAGTTTTCGAATAATATAATCTGTGTAGGATTTTAAATTGGATTAAAATATGTCTTACATTGATCGAGCATTTATGCACATATAGCAAGTGTTTATCCCAACTCTCTTTCGAGATTTTTATAGATAATTCTTGTTCCCAATCTCTTCTACTTCTATCGGATGATGGTATTTCTATATTTAGGATGATATTATACAAGTATGATATTAAGTTAGTTGAGTCCGTCTTTCTATTCATAACTTCATCTAATAGGTCTGGAGTCAAATTTTGGTATTCTTGTGTATGTTTTTTCAAATAATCACGGATTTGAAAACATTTAAAATATTGATTACTTCTCAGATTGTATTTAAATTGTAATTGTTGGAATTATAAAACATTTCCAGTTTCATACATGTCTCCAAACGTTTTCATTCCTATTCTTTCCCAATGTGTAAGTGATTTATCAATAATGGATGGTTTAAACGACGGATTATTAACTATGGGAGGGAGAAGCGATAGGTTTCTTAATTTAAGGGTTAATTTTATTTGTTTCCAAATTCTAATAGTACTATGAATAATTGGATTTTTTTTGTATATTGCATTATTCAGTTTTATTGGTGAGAGAAGGATTGCTCCTATATTAAAAGGGGAACAATCCTCTCCCTCCATTACTATCCAATCCACCCGCTGGGCAGAATTGTCCAACAGGTGAATTACATTTTTGACATTTGCTGCCCAAAAATTATACAAAAAATTAGGGAGTGTTAATCCACCAAATTCTTTAGGTTTACACAAGTGTCTTCTTTGAATTCTATGGGATTTATAGTCCCATATAAAATTTGTGATATCGGAATCCAATTTTTTGAAAAACTTTTTAGGTAAGTATATTGGTATTGATTGGAATAAATATAAAATTTGTGGTAGGAAGATCATTTTTATAGCATTTATTCGGCCTATTAAGGACATCAGAAGAGTTTTCCCCAATTTATCAGGGCATTTAATTTAGTAAGTAGGGGCATATAATTTGCATTGAATAAAGATTTATATTTTCGGGTGATTTCGATTCCCAAGTATTACATTTTTCTGTAGTAATTTTAAAAGGGAATTTTAAAAGGTGTGTCGAGTCTTGAGGTTTTATCGTCATAATTTCACTTTTATTCCAATTTATTCTATAACCTGAGAAGGATCCAAATTCCTCTATTAGATTTAAAATATTTGGTATACCGACTTGCGATTTTGTACTATACAATAGTACATCATCTGCGTATAATTATATTGTATTATTTGAGTATTTTGTATTATAACCATGGATATTCGGATGTGTTCTTATGCTTTCAGCTAGGGGTTATATTACAAGAGCAAATAGCAGAGGTGATAGTGAACATCCCTGTCTATTGCCCCTGGATAGTTGAAATTTCAGAGACAGTGTGTTATTAGTTAATATTCTAGCAATTAGCTTGTCATATAATAGTTTCACCCATGAAATAAAATTCTCTCCCATATGAAATTTTTGAATTACTTTAACGAGGTAGTCCCATGCCACTTGATCGAATGCTTTTTCTGCATCCAATGAAATAATTGATGTCTTGCTCTTCAGTTTTGTATGAGTGCATTATATTAACAGACGTCACAAATTATTGCATGAGTATCTCTTGGGTATAAACCCCGTTTGATCCGCATTTATTAATTTGCTAAAATATTTACTTAATCTTCTTGCTAAAGTTTTCGCTAATATTTTTTGATCTGTATTTAACAGTACGATGGCTCTGTATGAGCCAGGGTCTGTTAAATATTTATCTTTTTTAGGTATGAGTGTAATCGTCGATTATGCTAATGTTTCTGATAATGTATGTATTTTATGTAAATGTGGTGAAATTATCTCATAAGATCTTTTATAAAATTCATTACTAAATCCATTCCGTCCTGGTGTTTTACCATTCTTCAGAGAATTTATTGTTTCTTCTATTTCCTTAATTGAGACCTGAGCTCCTAATTCCTCTTGTTCCAGCAGATTAAGTTTTGGGCGATTACAATTATCCAAAAACTTTATAACTTTAGTACTATCTGCTGACGTTTCAGATGTATATAAATTTTGATAAAATAAGAGCAAATCTTTTATTGATATCATTAGGTAATGTTAACAATTCTCCTTTATCTGATTTAATCTCTAAAATCGTATGATCTTTTTCCTGTTTTTTCAATTGACGTGCCAAAAGTTTATGTGGTTTATCACCGAATTCAAATTTTTCCTGTTTTGTAATTTGAAATATTCTTATAACCTTTGCAGATAATATTCTATTTAATTTAAATTTCAATATTGTTATTTTATTATGTTTATCCATAGTTGGCTCTTTAGCATTATCTAGGTCCAATTGTCTAGTTTGTTCTTCTAACTGCATTTGTTCATTCATGTTCTTTTTATTTTGAAAAGCTTGATATGAAATTATAGATCCTCTGATAAATGCCTTAAAAGATTCCCATAGTAAAGCGGGTGAAATATCTGGTACAGTGAAATTTGAATTACCATACAACCATACTAAAAAAAAGAGCAACAAGACACACAACCACATAAGAGTTAACATAAACAGCCGCCACAGCGGTTTCCCCACATTCCTCACTGCAAGGTCCAATCTCCTTCCTCTTTATTCTCCTGCGATCGGGACAGTCAGTTTCCTCCCACATTCCAAAGACCTACAGATTTGTTGGATAATTGGCTTGGCATAAAAGTAAATTGTCCTTAATGTGTGTAAGATAGTGTTAATGTGCAGGGGTCGGTGCGGACTTGGTGGGCTGAAAGGCTTGTTTCCGCGCCGTATCTCTAATCTAAACTATAAAGTAGCAGGCAACAGGAAACTGTGCACTACAAAGTGGTCACTCGCACCGCATTTGGTTTCTCCCACAGAGATGACAACAACATCAGTACTAAACACAAGATTGAAAGTATTGAGAGAATCATTGCTTTATCTGGAAGGGTGTTTGGATCCTTGTAAAGTGAGAAAAAGTAAAATGACAGGTGCTGTTGATATGAATACAAATTTTCTGATCCTCCCTTTTCCATTCTAATAGTTAAATATTAGTGTGTTTCACCACAAAACCTGATTATTATGCCACAAAAGAATCTACAACAGATAGTCAAACACTTGATAGGATTTAAAGGATAACCAGCAAGGAATGTGGGGTGAGAACTCCAGAGTTCAAGGCTGCTAAGGGCAAAACCAATGTAGGGTAAAATCAGTAATAAACTAGAGAGGGAACAGACTTGATATCCCAAGGACTTTAAACTGAAGGACATTGAAATTGAACCTGACCAATAGAAGGGATGGAAGTTATGACCATAACTACCACATTTGTAGACATTTGCAAGTTCTCTCTAATTTGCTGCGAATAACCAAGATAATTCAAATCTGAGTATTAGAGCTGTGTCTAAGATTGTAGTCTGAAATTACCTCAAATATATTTAGATTGAATGCATTAACTTTAAACTATGCTAAGTGTAAAATATATAATTACTGTTAAAGTTACTCTTGAATAACATGTGGCATTTAAAATTTATTCAAGATTAAATTAACATAATTTCTTGTTATGAAGGTAACTGTTTACTTTGTAATGAGCTCTAACACAGTTGACTTTGAAAATAAGAATGTTTTGCGTTTCATAAGACAAAGTTTCATTATGTAAGTAAAACAACACTGATTAGCCAGTTGTACTGCATTACCTGGTATATGATTAAAATTGACAAAAAATAGCATGCAATGTTTTACTTTGCTCACATGAAATTTCTGATGCTGATTTTATATTTAAAAGTTAAAACATAAGGAACTACAGTCAAAAGATCCATTGTTGCCTATAAGTTCTAATTATAATTCCAAGATCAATCATCTTGTGGGTGGTGATGCAGTCCCAGCATGTCACACTTCAGGTGAGCACTAGATGTCTAATTAATCCTGCTAGTAAAGTAATGCCTATTATGTACTTATGAGTCCGATAAATATTAAAGATGACATGTAACATGGGGAACATGGCAACCAATTTACAAGGTCCCAAATGCAATATTTTAAATAGCATATTAATCTATATTAGTGATTTTGTTTGATTAAATATTGGCCGAAAGACTGAATTCGCCAGCTCTTATATGAATAATGTCTTGGAATCTTTGACATCCAATTTAATCTTAGTTTAGGTTTAGTTTAGAGAAACGGCGTGGAAATAGGCCCACCGAATCCCTACCAACCAGCGATTCCCCGCACACTAACAATATCCTACACACACACACACACCAGAGACAATTAATAATTTTACCAAGCCAATTAGCCTACAAACCTGTAGGTTTTTGGAGTGTGTGAGGAAACCAGAGTTCCCAGATAAAACCTACGCAGGTCATATGGAGAGCGTACAAACTCCCTACTGACTGCACCCGTAGTCAAAATTGACTCTAGGTCCCATACGTTGTAAGGCAGCAAATCTACCGCTCCTGGGAATACCATTGGGAATGGCAGCACTGTGGTGCAGCAGTAGTGTTGCTGCCTTACAGCGCCAAAACTCGGGTTTCATCCTGACTACAGGTGCTTGTCTGTAGGGAGTTAGTACGTTAGTGTGCAGGGATCGCTGGTCGACGCTGACTCGGTGGGCCAAAAGGTCTGTTTCCGTGCTATATCTCTAAACTAAATTAAACCACATTGAACATAATATTCAAACATCAGCTTTGTTTTATGCATCTTTCTGATCAACAGGTAACATTTTGAATTTAACTTGGAGAGCAAGGTCGCCTTGAGTTGAGATGGTTGGAGAGAGAAAAGCAGAAATGCTGGATGTGAATCCACAGCGCAATAAGCAGACATAATGGAAAGTCAGTTGATTGCCTTCTAAATTAGACACCTTATCATTTATATTGCAGTATGTTATTTGCATCTTGAGACAATAAGAGATTGAGTAGTTCAGCAGCAATAAGTGGAGTGTTAAATAAGGAACTGCAGATGCTGGAGAATCGAGGGTTACACAAAAAGGAGCGAAGGAGATAGGCGACGTTTGGACCCGAAACGTCGCCTATCTCCTTCGCTCCTTAGATGCTGCTGCACCCGCTGAGTTTCTCCAGCTTTTTGTGTAACCCAGCAATAAGTGGAGGTTGTCCATACAATGCAGAAATGCACTGTTCAGACCAGTCAAGTTTCACAGTCCAGATTAGCCAGCACTAATTCAATTTACCTGCATTTGATCCATTGTCTTCTCTGCCTTGGCAATTCAATACAATACCATTTTGTGAGAGCACCTTCTGCGACCATTCAACCTGATTCCAATCGCCCTCGGTGTTCTCCTTCAGATACCATTTGACCCTCCTTTCTCTCACTGCAAAGAGGAAAGGTTTCCTACCACCAACCTTATCTATGTTCCTCTTAACTTTGTATCTCTCAAAGGTTCCCCTCCCCCCACACCTGGATTCATTCTAAGGAATACAAACCTAGCCTATTCAATCTTTCCTCATTAATTAAACATTCCATTTCAGCAATGTCCTTGGTGAATCTCATCTGCACGCTCTCTAGTGTAATCATGTTCTTACTATTTAGTGTGTGTGCAGAATAATGCACTGTATTCTAGCCATGGCATAATTGAAGTTTTGTACAATTGTACATTAACTTCCCTGCACTTCATTGCCTAGAGCAAAACATATATTGATCCTTTGCCTTTTACCATCTTGCATAATCTGTGCTGTCACTTTCCAGAACCACAGGCAAAAACAGCAAGCTCTGAATCTGTAGCAACAAATAGTAAATGCTCATCCTATTAGTCCAACCTTGGTCTCAGAGCTAAGACTAGTAATCAGCTCTTGATTACACCATCAACGCATAAATGTATATATATATATGTATATATGTGTGTGTGTGTGTGTGTGTGTGTGTGTGTGTGTGTGTGTGTGTGTGTGTGTGTGTGTGTGTGTGTGTGTGTGTGTGCGTGTGTGTCTGCATGTGTGTGTGCGTGTGTACACAATATATACACATATATATATATATATATACACGCATATATATATACACACATATATCCATATATATACACACATATATACATATATATATACAAACATATATATACATATATATACACACATATATACATATATACACACAAACACACACACATATAATGTGTGTGTGTCTGTATATATATATATATATATATATATATATATATATATATATATATATATAAATATAATGTTGGGGAATATTGAATTGGGGGACCAGGCCTCCCATGGGGGCTATGGGTGAGTGGTCGAAAAGATATATATTTAAACCATATAACCATATAAACCATACAATAATTACAGCACGGAAACAGGCCTTCTCGGCCCTTCCAGTCCGTGCCGACCATTTATTTTCCCCTAGTCCCATCTACCTGCACTCAGACCATACCCCTCCATTCCCTTCCCGTCCACATACCTATCCACTTTACTTTTAAATGTTAAAATCGATCCTGCCTCCACCACTTCTGCAGGAAGATCATTCCACACAGCCACCACTCTCTGAGTAAAGAAGTTCCCCCTCATGTTACCCCTAAACTTCTGTCCCTTAATTCTCATGTCATGCCCTCTTGTTTGAATCTTTCCTCCCCTCAATGGGAAAAGCTTATCTACGTCAACTCCGTCTATCCCTTTCATCATTTTAAAGACCTCAATCAAGTCCCCCCTTAACCTTCTGTGCTCCAAAGAATAAAGATATAATTTGTTCAACCTTACTCTGTAACTTAGTTGCTGGAACCCAGGCAACATTCTAGTAAATCTCCTCTGTACTCCGTCTATTTTGTTGACATCCTTCCTATAATTAGGCGACCAAAATTGTACACCATACTCCAGAATTCGTCTCACCAATGCCTTGTACAATTTAACATTACTTCCCTCCTCCTGTATTCAATGCTCTGATTTATAAAGGCCAGCACACCAAAAGCTTTCTTTACCACCCTATCTACATGCGATTCCACCTTCACGGAACTATGCACAGTTATTCCTAGATCCCTCTGTTCCACAGCATTCCTCAATTCCCTACCTTTTACCATGTACGTCCTATTTTGATTTGTCCTGCCAAGATGTAGCACCTCACACTTATCAGCATTAAACGCCATCTGCCACCTTTCAGCCCACTCTTTCAGCCAAATGGCCCAAATCTCTCTATAGACTTTGAAAATCTACTTCATTATCCACAGCACCCCCTACCTTATTATCATCTGCATACTTACTTATCCAATTTTACACCCCATCATCTAGATCATTGATGTACATGTCAAACAACAGTGGACCCAACACAGATCCCTGAGGCACCCCACTGGTCACCGACTTCCAACCTGACAAACAGCCATCCACCATTACTCTCTGGCATCTCCCATTCAGCCACTGTTGAATCCATCTTGCTACTCTACCATTAACACCCAAAGATTGAACCTACTTAACCTTGTCAAAGGCCTTACTGAAATCCATATGGACAACATCCACTGCTTTACCCTCGTCAATTTCCCTAGTAACCTCTTCAAAAAATTCAAGGTTTGTCAAACATGACCTTCCAGGCACAATTTTGGACCGCCTTACTCAGAATTGTCTTGTGATGTCTTTTTATCAAGTTTCATTCACATTGATGTTATATTTTACAAGCTCACATATTTAACTTGGCAAAACCCCACTTTGATAAAAATGACTTGAACACTGCAGTGGCAGTTACAGCTATGATGTCACAATGGGATTGTATCCTTGCCCACTACAATGTTGCAAATCCCAGCACACTGAGTCCTGGCAGCAAGTGTAAGTGCAATTGGATTTTCTTTTGAAGTTTAATGAGGGTGGGTGAATAAGGGGAAATGAGCCACCCCTGCGCAGTTGGGGGCTATGGGTCAGTGGTGAAATATTGCGTTGGGGGAATGGGTGAGTGGTGGAATATTGCGTTGGGGGAGCAGGCCTGCCGTGGGGGCTATGGGTGAGTGGTTCATTATTGCGTTGGGGGAATGGGTTGCCTTGGGGAACCAGGCCTCCCGTGTGACAGGGATCCAATGGGTCCCACTTGGTCTAGTATATATATTGCTAAAACACTCATCTTGTTTGTTTATGATTCTGCGTGCATGTAAGATCCTGAAATTACGGCAAAACGGTACACAATAACGCTACGATTTTTGGACCACCTAACTTACTATTGTCCTGTGGTGTGGTGCATAAGGTTTTGTTCAGATTGATGGCATAATTTACAAGTTATTCACATTTGAAACTTTACAAAATCCAATTTACATAACCTGCCCATCAGCAGTGCTCCACCCAACAATTACATCACAACGGGATCTCCTTTACAAAAAAAAGACAGCAATGAGAGAGGGGGCGGGGAGAGGATTGTTGTTTAATATCATTTAAACAGATAGAGGAAGGGGGTTATGGAGGGAGTGACTAAGGGTAGGGGAAAGGAGAGGGAGAGGAGGAGGCGAAGGAGTGTTGGTGGATGAGGGGAAATGAGCCGTGTCCGCACAGTTGGGGGCTACGGGTGAGTGGTGGAATATTGCATTGGGGGAGCGGGTGAGTGGTGGAATATTGCGTTGGGGGAACGGTGCCCAATTGGGTCCCACTTGGTTTAGTATATATCATATACTTATTAAAAGTCTGATCCTGTGCGTGTGTATATGTATATATGTGGTTGTCTTTACATGTTCGTAAAACAACACGGTAATGATTACATTTTAATATATTCTGATTGACATTTTTCAGCGGGAGAGAGCAGCTTCACTGAACATTTTATGCTTTATTTCTCGACTTATTCCCGACTCATTACTGATTAAAGGTTTTTAAAAACTCAAAATACTTTTAACTTAAAACAATCAGCTTCAACTAATGACGTCACGTTGGCTCGGCTAGCAGTGACCACCTTCACTGAAGATTTCATCCTATATTTGACAAGTTATTCACGATTAAAGCTTTAACAATGCCACCTTTCACAAGATTTTTACATATTCTGATTCACATTTTCCCCCTCGAGGCAAAGAGCACCTTCAATGAACATTTTATGCTTTATTTCTCGAATTATTATCGACTTATTACTGATTAAAGTGTAAAAAAATCAAAAAACTTGATTTTAAAACAACCAGTTTCAACTGATGACATCACAATGGCTCGGCTTCACTTACGTTCGGGAACAGCTTGAGTTGGAGGATCATGCCTCCCATGGGGGGGTAGGGAAGGGTGCCTCTAGTATATTACTAAAACTCTCATCTTCTTTGTTTGTGAGTCTGCCTGTCTGTGGCTCATGCCCTGATGCCCGGAATTACGGTAAATATGCACACGATTGTGTTACAACTTTTGGACCACCTTACACAGCATTGTCCTGTGGTGTGTTGTATCAAGTTTGCTTCAGATTGATGCTATATTTTACGTTATTCACATTTTTTATTTCACTAAAATGACTTTTTTCTTCCATCTGTACTGGCAGTTAGCAGCTATGATGTTACAATGGGATCTCATTTACATAAACTGCCTATCAGGAGTGTCCCACCACACAATGACATCAAAATGTTTACAAAAACACAGCAGCTTCACAATGACATCAAGGGGGGTAGGGAGGGGAGAGGGGTTATGGAGGGAGGAGTGACTGAAGGTGGGGCAAGGAGATGGAGGAAGAGTTGAGGGAGGCGAGGAGGAGAGGGGAAAGAGGGAGGGTCAAGAGGAGGGGGAGGGAGTGACTGGGGATGAAAGGGAATGGTGGAGGATAGGGGTAGGAAGAGGGATGGCGAGGCACAGTTGGGGAGAGTTGCCGTGACCCGCGTCACAATGGGGATCTCTGGTATCACAACGGGAACCCGTCAGCCGTGCCTGCACAGTTGGAGGCTATGGGTGAGTGGTGGAATATTGCATTCGGGGACCAGCCCTTTCCTTGTGACAGGGACCCAATGGTCCCACTTGGTCCAATATATATAGACCAAATATATATATTTATTAGACCAAGTATATAAATATATATTTGTGTGCGTGTGTATAATACTAAAACTCTCATCTTTGTTTGTGAGTCTGTCTGTATGTGAGCATAGTCATGCCCTGAATTACACCAAAACGGTACACAGAGGTGTCACCATTCTTGGCCCACCTTACTCAGCATTGACTGTGTGGGTGTGGTGTATGAAGCTTCGTTCAGATTTATGTTATATTTTACAAGTTATTCACATTTAACTTTACAAGACCCACTTTGAGAATTTTTTCTTCCATAGTCGTTGGCAGTTAGCAGCTATGACATCACAAAGGGATCTCATTTACATGAACTGCCCGTCAGCAGTGTTCCATTGGCAGTTAGCAGCGTATGACGTCACAATGGGATCTAATTTACATAAACTGCACGTCAAGTTTTCCACCCAGTGCAAAGAGAGATTTGTTACATTGTTGTAAGGAGAGGGAGGGAGGAGAAATGTTAATTAAACATTGTGTTTCGTGGCAGTGGGAGAAGTGAGGAGTGAAGGAGCAGGGAGATAGAGGGAGGGAGGAGAGGGGAGAGAAGAGGAAGGGGAATTAGTGTTGGGGGATGAGGGGAAATGAGCTGTGCCTACGCAGTTGGGGGCTATGGGTGAGTGGTGGTATATTGCGTTGGGGAACGGGTGAGTGGTGGAAATGGGTTGCGATGGGGGGAACGGGTGGAATAATGCGTTGGGGGAATGGAGAGTGGTTGTGGAAGGAGGGAGTGATTGAGGTTGGAGAGTGAGGAGAGGGAGCGAGTGGAGGAGGAGATGGGAGAGAAGAGGGAGGGTGAAGGGGATGGAGTGTTGGGGGATGAGGGGAAATGAGCTGCGCCTGGCAGTTGGGGGTTATGGGTAAGTGGAGTATTGCGTAGGGGCAACAGGGCCGATGTGTGTGTGTGTGTGTGGGTGTGTGTGCACGCACGCACATATATACGCGCACACACACGCACATAAAAGGTGATCTTGAAATCATGTTTGGCACAGACATTGTGGGAGGAGGGCCTGTTTTATTTATTTGTCTGTTTATATATATATATATATATATGTGTGTGTGTGTGTGTGTATATATATGTGTGTGTGTATATATATATATATGTGCGTGTGTGTGTATATATATGTGTGTGTGTATATACATGTGTGTGTGTATGTGTGTATATATGTGTGTGTGTGTATATATATGTGTGTGTATATATATGTGTGTGTGTATATGTGTATATATGCGTGTGTATATGTGTATGTCTATATATGCGTGTGTGTGTGTGTGTATGTGTATGTATATATTATATATGTGTGTGTGTGTGTGTGTGTATGGCAGAGATCACTTTCACTGAACATTTTATGCTTTATTTCGCGACTTCTAACTGATTAAAATTTAAAAAAATCAAAACACCTTCAATTTCAATGGGACCAGCTTCAACTGATGACGTCACAATGGCAGCTTCAACTGATGACGCCACAATGGATAGACTAGCAGGGGGAGGGTGAATTGCAATATGCAGGGCAAGTGCAATTGGAATTATTTTTTTTAAAGAGAACTGCTGAGGGAGGCAAGGGGAAAGCAGGAATCTTACATTCGGGAACGGCTTGAGTTGGAGGACCATGTCTCCCATGGGGGCTACCGGTAGGGAACGGGTGCATTGGGGGAGCAGACCCAACGGGTTTGCACTTTGTCACACACACACACACAGAAACAGATTCTTCCCCCACAATGTCTGTGCTGAACGATGCCAATACCAACTTTTATCTGCCTTCACATAATTCATATAATTCCTTTCCCTACATATTCATATCCACAAGTCTCTCAAATACCATTATCATATCTGCCTCAACCACCACTCCAGGCAGTGCAATCCAGCCACTCGCCACTGTTTTTAAAATAAAACTTGTCCCTCACATCTCCTTTAAACTTTGCTCCTCTCACCTTAAAGCTATGCCCTCTAATATCTGATTTTTCTATCTTGAGAAAGTTATCTACATTGCAACGATAACTTTGTTAAACATAAGATGTCATTAACTTTTTTTCTGCTCCTCAAAAATCAATTTTTTCTTTTGCTGCATTATTCAATTTCCATATTTCTATTTTGTTTTATTGGATTTATGATATGTGAGTGTCTTTATTTCCTCCTTCCCCCTCAGTTATTTATGATTATGATTTCTGATTACCTCCCATGTTGGAGTTCTAACTTTGTATAAAATAGAGATTGGAATGGTATAATATTAGGGCAATTTTGCACAGCTACATAAATAAATGGCCAAATACAAGTTCTGGATCTGGTTGCAACTGTAAAATTGGAACTAAATACAAACAGAAGTGACAATATTGAGAGAAGTTTGCACTGAATTTCAAAGTGACCCACTCTAGCTCAAAACTCTCTTTGTGTGGTTTGTCACTAATTATATGAGGGAATTATCCATCTATAGCTAACTAAAGGGGAAACATGATTAGATTAGACATTTACAATGCTAAAGACTAAACTACCTATTTTGTAAACCTCCCAAACCATGAGGAGAAATAGCATGTGAAAAATCAAACAGTGGAATTACTTTACTCATGCTTTTTATAATATGTAATATAAGAAAAAGGCGAAGTTAAAACTAGATCCCTTGTTGTTGGTAAAACTAAAATTATAATGAAGAATAAGGAAGTATCTGAGACGTTCAAAAGGGTTACTGTAATAGAATATTTAATGCACTGAAAATAGTTGTGCGGCCTGGAATGGAGAAGTAAAACACCAGCGTGAGGCATCTCAGTCCTTTTAATTTCTTCAGCACTTAAGCTGATGAATTCCCTGAAGCAAATCAAATACATCCTACGGCTTTGAAAGAGCTGGCTGCAAAAACAGCAGTAGCAGTAATCTTCCATGATGCCTATATTCTGGAATTATCTAAATTGATTGGAAAATAGCAAATATTCATTCATTTTAGAAGAGAATGAGAAATTAGTTAAGTTCACAGCACTTATCCTGAGATCACTGGTCTGGAAACTTGAAATCCACCTAAGAAAATTGGTAGAAAAGAAGAAACTAGAAGGTATCCAATAACATACTATTCAAAAAGGTTGTTTTACAAAATAACAAGAACAAGTGATTGGATAACGGGTATTAAATAGTGTGAATAAAGTGTCCTGGAGTGGAAAAACAAAGTAGTAAACACTGCCAAGTTCATCGTTGGCTCTGACCTCCCTTCCATGGATCTATCACAGTCGCTGCCTCAAAAAGGCTGGCAGCATCATCAAGGACCCACACCATCCGGGCCATACACTCATCTCCCCACTACCTTCAGGTAGAAGGAACAGGAGCCTGAAGATTGCAACGACCAGGTTCAGGAATAGCCACTTCCCCACAGCCATCAGGCTATTAATCTTGGCTCGGACAAAACTCTGAACATTAATAGTTCATAATCTGTTTATTTGCACTTTATTAGTTGATTTATTCATGTGTGTATATATTTATACAATGGTATATTGGCACACTGATCTGTTCTGTATTCGTGCCTACTATGTTCTGGTGTGCTAAAGCAAAGCAAGAATTTCATTGTCCTATCAGAGGCACATGACAATAAACTCTCTTGAACTTGAACTCATTTTTAGTCTTAAAGGCTACTGGTGAGGTGATGTTGGAGCCTTGTGTGTTGATATCACAAATTAATAATGGCAAAGCAACATCATTGATTTTCAACCACTAATATACCACAAATATGTACCCAAGGGTGACACAGTAAGGTTGCTGCCTGACCGCAGGTGCTGTTAGTATGGAGTTTCTGCGTTCTCCCCGTGACCGCGTGGGTTTCCTCCCACACTCAAGACTTACAGGGTTGTAGGCTAATTGGCTTGGTATGAATGTATATTGTCCCTAGTGTGTGTAGGATAGTGTTAATGTGCTAGTCACTGGTCGAAGGGCGCTGCATCTCTAAACTAAACCACTGAAAGTCTAGGAAATGGAATGTCCTTTAATGTCCAATACCCGAGATGCGATTAATTTGCCGGATCGCATCTCCGGTCGCTCTGCGGCCTACCATCGATGGATTGGAGGCCTGTTTGGACTGACTTTGGGCCCCACCCCGGGGCGTGGACTTAACATCGGAGCCGATCCCTTGCCTGGATTTGCTCCTACCGCGGCCTGCAGACTTACCATCAAGGGCTCGCAGTCTTGGGAGAGGCTAGTTGGGAAACTCCAACCAGCCCCGATGCGGGGTTCGATCGCTGGCGTGGGGGAGCTGGCATCCTTCCGATGCAGGAGCTGATCACCTCGATGAGGAGGGCCAAAACGCCGCTGGCATCAATATCGTCCCGTCAACGGAGGGCTCGAGGCCCCCCGACCATGGGAGAGCAAAGGGAAGAGAATAACCATTTTTTTGCCTTCCATCACAGTGAGGAATGTGGAGGAGTCACTGGGGTTTATACTAAAATGTGTTTTGTGTGTTATGTTACTTTTTAATTGTATAATTGACTTGGCAAATGAAATTCCTCATATGTTGCAAAACACACTCAGCTAATAAAGTATTATCGTGATGTGATTGTGTTTTCAAACTTCCGTACCTCTTGCCTGATGGGGTGAGACTGGTCAATTATGCTGATGGCTTTGCTGAGGCAGCGTGATGTGCAGATGGCGTCAATGTGTGATGTGTGATGGTCAGGGCTACGTCTACACCTCTCAATTCTTGTGGTTTTGAATTGAGTTGTTCCCAAACCATGCAGTGATGCATCCCAATAAAATACTTTCTACGGCGCATCCGGAGAAGTTGGTTAGGGTTGTTGAGGACATGCCAAACTTCCTAAGCCTTCTAAGGAAGCATAGGCTTAAGAGTGCTTTCTTGGCCATTGTTTCAATGTGGCTGATCCAGGACAAACTGCTGACATTATGTACTCCCAAGAACTTGAAGCTTTCAACCATCTTTACTTCGGCACCCTCAATGTATACTCTTCGCTTCCTCAAGTCGATTACAACCTCCTTTGTCATGCTGATATTAAGGGAGAGATCATGATTATTATCAGATATCAGAAGTGTGCAATCTCTGAAGCACAGCTGGTAGAGCTGCTTCTTCAAGGCACCAGAGACCCAGACTGTGCGAGATCCTATATAACCATATAACCTTGTGACCTTGGGTCTGTGTATAGTTTGAACCTTCTCTCTCTGACCACGGTGCTTTCCCTTGAATGCTAATTTCCCCATGCATTCCAAAGATTTTTGGCCTATGTAAATACCCCTTGGTGTGTCGGAAGTGGATATGAAAGAGGGAGAACATAGAATGAGTGTGAACAGATGGTCGGTATGGATTAGGTGGTCCCAAGGACCTGTTTCCATGCAAAATTTGATCAGTTCCAAACAAAACAATGCCGTCACCAAGATGCAAAATAAAGCATAAGTATTCACAGGCACCAAATCAGAAAATAAAATGCACAATGAATAAAACCACATTTCCAGGGAATTATAGACTTCGTTCCAAGCACACGTCTTTTTCTAATTCTTGTTTTCTTCTGGCCATGTTCGAGCAAACTGTAAAACATTATGCCATGTTGTGAAACTATTGTTAATGTCTGGAGTTCTATATTTCATTCAAAATCCTTATACCAGAATCTCTGCTTCTATTTGTACAGATGCTAACTGAACTGTTGAGTACTTTAACCATTTAAAAATTCATTATGGATAAGGTCTCACCTGGTGTACCCTGTCAAGTTTTGAACTAGCATTAATGATAGCAGACAAAAAATGCTGGAGAAACTCAGCGGGTGAGGCAGCATCTATGAAGAAAACTCCTACTCCTTTTCACCATAGATGCTGTCGCACCCACTGAGTTTCTCTAGCTTTTTTTGTCTACTTTTGATTTTTCCAGCATCTGCAGGTCCTTAAGCATTGATGATAGCAGTGCATTATAGATGCATTGCATTAATTCCTGACATATTGCTATTGGAGAGATGAGTTCCATGGACCTCTTTTAAAGGTTTAGGCTTTAGAACTAAAGGTGCTGTCCCACTTGGGCGACCTAATCTGCGAGTTGAGAAGAGTGTCTTTGACCTTCAAACTCGCAGCAAGGTCGACACGTGGTCCTAGGAGGTCGCTCGAGGGAAGTTCCCGAATACTCGTGGCCTCGGCTAGGTCATGGAAAACTTTTCAGCATGTTGAAAGATTTTCCACGAGTACAATTTGGTCGGCAGGGGTATTTTTAACTCATAGTGCAGTGGAGTGGGGTCGCTATTTAGTTACAGGCAGTCGAGGGCAGCCGTAGGCAATCTCCTTCGCTGACCCGGCATTTTGATTGGCTCATTGGAGTTTTCAGGAACAAGGAAGACCTACCAGTAGGTAAAATACCCACTAAATTTTATTATACTTCTTAACAGCATCTCCACTCCTTCTCCCCCCCCCCCCTTCTCTAAAGGACTTACCGTTACTGTGAAGCCGTTTTACCTTCTTCTTCATCGCAGGTATAAATTTCAGACAGCGCTCCCCCGCTTTCCCTGGCCCCCACCTGTGCGTGTGTGCGTGCGGACAGTCGATCCAGCTTGAGGCTTTCCACGGGAGTGCCCTCGAGCTTGAAGGTCGAAGACACTCTTCTGGACTTGTGGATTAGGTCACCCAAGTGGGAGAGCCCCTTGATTGTCTCAGAATAAGAGTTGACAGTTTCAGGCTAGTATATAAATTTCTCATCTGAACAATATTTGGAATACTGCAGCCTAGTGGATCGTGACTGCTCAGTGTGGAAACAGGCCCTTCGGCCCAACTCGCCCACACCGGCCAACAGTGTCCCATCTACCCTCGTCCCCCTTGCCTGCTCTTTGTCCATTACCCTCCAAACCTGTCCTTTCCATGTACCTGTCCAACTGTTCCTTAAATGATGGGATAGTCCCAGCCTCAACTACCTTCTCTGGCAGTTTGTTCCATACACCCACCACCCTCTGTGTGAAAAAGTTACCCCTCGGATTCCTATTAAATCTTTTCCCCTTCACCTTGAACCTATGTCATCTGATCCTCTATTCCTCTATTCTGGGTAAAAGACTATGTGCATCTACCCGATCTATCTCTCTAATGATTTCGTATACCTCTATAAGATCTCCCCTCATCTTCCTATGCTCCATGGAATAGAGACCCAGCCTTCTCGACTTCTCCCGACAGCTCACACCCTCTAGTCCTGGCAAGATCCTCGTAAATCTCTTCTGAACCCATTCATGCTTCACAATATCTTTCCTATAACATGGTGCCCAGAACTGAACACAATATTCTAAATGACGTCTCGCCAACGTTTTATACAACTGCAACATGACCTCCCAACTTCTACACTCAATACATCTTGAAAACATGTTGCTGGTCTTCCAAATAAATTCTGAAATTTGAAGCTAAAAGCATTGTGAAAGTGAATATTTTCAACAGAAAGACTGAGTGGTTCAAAATGTATCACTGCCCTCTTTTCAAGGGCAATTGGGGATGGGCAGCCTTATAATTGATGCCAAAATCCTGGAAAATAAATATAAAACATAAGTTTTATAAAGTAAAGACAAAGTATACGGATCAATGGCTGAGAACAATTGTAAATTGAGGTTGTGTAAAATGACCCAAAGTGTGGTAACTACACAAAAATAATTTTCTATAGATTGAGAAAACAAATGGGGATATGGATGGCATTAATTCAAATTACTTTTCTACGCCTCAGGACAACATTATACCCATCTTCATATTTTACATATGGCTGTAGGTTCTCACCAATAGTCATGGAATAAGTAACAAGTCATCTCCAATATCCGATGCCACATAAGAGAAAACTAGAAGGAGACTATATACACCATTATGTAGGCACACTTTGAAAATAGGTAGAGCAATAATAAAGGATGGTTCAAAGACAGGTTGAAGTATGAAATTATTCAACTCTATTTTGTATTTTGAAAAGTATTTTTTTTGTTGCCATTCAAATCCTTTTGAGTAGTTCCCAAAGCCCCTTATTTCACCAAGATCTTTGCAAGAGAATAAAACCGTTGATCTTGTGAAAAATATGGATTAATGGAAGTACTTTCCTCAACATCTACTTGGAATATAACTGCCAACTCATCATGTGGTATACAATTCAAACCAACGCAACACAAAGTGTAGAAACATCAAAAAATGTTCATAGCACATTGAGGTTTAGTTGCATTTAAACAGGGATGATGTCAAAGATAATGTAATTGATCTGAGTTTTACAGTGGAAAATGGCATTATGCTTTCTAGCAGCACGCGCAATAATCTGTTCAATTTACATATACTTTTTGTTACTTTCATGAAAAGATTCTGATTCATTCTTCTCAAAGAAACATTTTTGCAGATGTAAACTGCAAAGTATGAAATTGCTTGTTCGCTCAAATTATAAACAATTAAAAGTTTTTAAGTGAACAATCCGCAAAAAGGTAATCCAAACAACTGCCAGACAAGTACATTAAAATAATGTAATATTTGTTGCTGCACACAAATAACATGCTTTTGGTTAAATCAATTTTGATGAAATCATTGTAATTTTGTTTTCAAGAGCACACGTAGAAAATTGTTTTCAACAAAATAATCAAAGGTGATTTTATTTTGTTCTAATTAAAATTGATGTTATTTTTAGATATAGTGCAGGTTTTCAGATTTTCAAATGCTGAAGAAAAACCATTTTCAACTATGCAGACTAGTCACCAAAAGGTCTGTATGCAGTGACTTCACATTTTGAAGCAAACTTGAAACGGGTAAATAAACCGTGGTTTTTATCTTAAATTGTTTTTAGAATATTAGCTAAACTTAACAGCAAAAAAATAACACCTGATTATTGTCAATGATAAACCTATTCAAATATCTGGCAATAGATGTAATTTAGATTTTTGCTCCAGTATTTGAAGTTATGTTTTAAAACAAACTTTTGCCCAATAGGCTGTCACCACAACGATGGGTCAGATTTGTACCAACAAATGTTATTCAAAAATCAGTGAATTTAGTAATAGTGCTTCACATTACAAGGTAGAAAATACATTGAGATATAATTCTCTCAACCAGTGAACATTTTGTTCCTTTCTTTTACTTCAATTCAAAGTGCTGACTCCCCAGTTAACTAGTTAAACTGCTGAGAGGGCAAAATGAGCAGGCTTTGATAGTAGAATCTTTACAACAATGCCACATTCAACCAGCAGTACTCTGTAAACATTTGACTGAAATGAGGAGGTCACTTACAGTTTCACTGCCAGGCCATCCAGCGTGCAATGACATATCAGGTACTATTTTGACGAGTACAGATTGCACATTCAAATAACTTTACCTGCTTTCATCACATTTCTTTTACTAAGTATTTCCAACAGCAAATATCAATAACAAAGGGAACTCAATAGTAGATTTAAGAAGTAGATTTCAACAGAAGATTCCAGCACAAAAATACAGTTGTAATTCTGGAGAAGGAAGAACAAAGGCAAGAGTGGTAACAAAGCAGATCTTCTGTTTGGCCTGTAGTGTTAGCTTATGACAGTTTTTAACCTTCCCTTAAGTGTCACAACTCAGTTTGTTGTAGTGGTTAAGTCTGTGTTTTGATATCTCCAGCTCTCATAAGAGCCTTGATCGCTCTGGCTCGCATTTCCAATTCGAGCAGTTCCAGTTGCTGTGCTGAAGGTTGAAGACCATCACTGTCAGCATTGAGAGCAGCAGCCGATTGATCTTTCCCTGTTGTAGACCCTGACAAACCAAGAATCTCATTTACACTCTTTTCAATGTCCTTTTGAATCTCATCTTCAACACCAACAGGCGTAGGTGCACATCTCTGCAGTAACACATCTGTACTTTCTTCTTGCTCATTGCAGTTTTGCTCTATGTCACTATCGTATGCTTCAGCATTTATGCTCAGGGCATCACTTTCATCCCCAGAAGCTCCACCTGGTTCAGAATGGACAAATCCATATTATTTACTGACTCAATTACACTAATACATTTAAATTAAATGCAAAACATGCCAAAACTAAAACAAGAACATTCTATTGCTCTTTCTCTATTTCAATACTGAAACATTTCTAAGCTGCCATATTGGTACTGGTGTTGGTTATTGTTATCATGCGTACCAAGCTTTTGTTTGCAGGCTACCCAATTAAATCAAGGTGATACAAATCATGAATACAACCAAGCCATACATGAGTAATAACCAGCTCTGAAGATTGCTATAATCAAATTAAAGTAATTTACTTTTAAACCATAGGACATAGTACTATTTACTTCACATAAACTGTTATGCATTTCATTAAACTTCCAATTTCAATGTGAACAAATTAGAAGTTTGAATACATATAACTGTGAATGTTTCTGAAATTGTTAACATTAAGGTGGTTTGCAAGTGATTTGGAGCAATGGATGGATCTTCATGATACCACAACTTCCCTTTAACTAGAACATAATTGTAATAACTCCTTCCCTCAAATTCAATAAATGGTATCTGCTCAAACAATATAAAATAATCCTTATTGCCGACTTAGAAACATAGAAAATAGGTGCAGAAGGAGGTCATTCAGCCCTTTGAGCCAGCACCGCCATTCATTGCAATCATGGCTGATCGTCCCCTATCAATAACCCGTGCCTGCCTTCTCCCCATATCCCTTGACTTGTCTTCAACATCAAAGCTTCTCAATTGCTTTCCATGAAGAGTTTGAATCTTAGATGCTCAAATCATTCTTCTACTTCCACCCTAATAATGCACTGTGCTCAGAATGTTATCAGAGCAAGTATTTGAAGGCACATTATTTAATTCTGGATCAAATCCATCAGCAACGTAGGATTGTGTCACCAATTGGTAAATAACACCCCTGTTTCTCAAAGGGCTGTCATGAGATAGTACAACACATTTTGAAACAGTTGGTTTTTGACTTAAGGAAGCAAGGGGGTGAACGCCATCCTGTCCTCATCAACATTGGCTGCAGTAGAGATGGTCAACAGCTTCAAGTTGCTAGGCATCCACATAACCAGCAACCCAACCTGGCTTCTTTCATTCAAGTCTGGCGACATGGGGCTATGACCTTGATATGGCTCACTAAGAGGCGAGCAGGGAATTTCACTCCAAACTGGACAATGAGATGGGTGTTCGGCAGCTATGGCAAGGTTTGGATGCCATCACCTCCTACGAGGTGAAATCGTGGCAGCTCAAGCGACAGCGAAGCATCACTCCCACACAAGCTCAAGATGTTTTTCGAGCACGCTTTGATAGGGAGAACACTCTCGTGCCTTCCCGCGGGACCCTTTGCCCACAATGGTATAACAATCTCAGTCACAGAAGCCTACTTCAGGATGGAGAACCGTCGAAAAGCGTCTAGACCTGATGGTATACCTGGTCGTGTTCTTAAAACCCGTGCAGACCAACTGGATGGAGTTTTTGTGGACATCGTCAACCTCTCATTACTGAGGTCCAATTCTAGGTGCCCAAGAAGAATAAGTTGACGTGCCTCAATGATTATCAACCGGTGGCACTAATGTCCGTAGTGATGAAGTGCTTTGAGAGGTTTCTTATGACGCATATCAACTCCTACCTTAACAAGAACCCAGACCAGTTACCATTTGAGGACCGCCACAACATGTCAACAGAGGATTAAATCTCATTGGCTCTCTGCACTGAACCACTTCGACAATACAAACTCATACGTCAGGCTGTTGCTCATAGATTACAGCTCGGCATTTAACATCACCATCCCCTGCAAGTTGGTTACCAATCTCATGGAACTGGGCCTCTGCGCATCCCTCTGCAGACCATAATCTTTATGAATTGGCAGCAACACCTTCTCCTTGGTAACCAACAGTATGGAAGCACCGCAAGGCTGCGTGCTCAACCACCTGCTCTATACTCACGACTGAGTAGCCGGACACAGTTCAAACCCCATCTTCAAGTTCGCTGACAACACCAGCTTTGTTGGACAAATTACAGATGGGGATGAGTTGAAGTATAGGGGGGAGATCGATCGACTGATCAAATGGGGCCAGAACAACAACCTAGCTCTTAACCTCAGTAAGACCAATGAACTAATTTTGGATTTTGGAAGATGAACGACCAGGGTCCACAAATCTGTCTTCATCGATGTGACGGTGGTGGAGTCCAAAGCTTCAAATTCCTGGGCGTGCATATCTCTGAAGATTTGTCCAAGAGTCCTGGACCTAGCACATTGAAGCAGTTATAAAGAAAGCCCATCAACCCCAAGTCAAAAAGAGTTTATTGTCGTAAAAAAAAAGAGTTTATTGTCATTGTCATGTGTCCCTGACAGGACAATGAAAAACTTTCTTTGCATAGCACAACAGAACATAGAAGGCATTGACTACAATTCTATACATAAATACATCCATGACTTAATAAATTAATAAAGTGCAAATAACAGATGGAGGGATATTAATGATTAGAGTTCCGAGCCAGGTTTAATAGCCTGATGGCTGTGGGGAAGTAGCTATTCTTAAACCGGGTTGTTGCAGTCTTCAGGCTCCTGTACCTTCTACCCGAAGGTAGCAGGGAGATGAGTGTGTGGCTAGGGTGGTGTGGGTCCTTGATGATGCTGCCAGTCTTTTTGAGGCAGCGACTGTGATAAATCCCCTCGATGGAAGGAAGGTCAGAGCCGATGATGGACTGGGCAGTGTTTACCACTTTTTGGAGTCTTTTCCTCTCCAGGGCGCTCAAGTTGCCGAACCAAGCCACGATGCAACCAGTCAGCAAGCTCGCTACTGTACACCTGTAGAAGTTAGAGAGAGTCCTCTTTGACAGACCAACTCTCCGTAATCTTCTCAGGAAGTAGAGGCGCTGATGAGCTTTCTTAATAATTGCATCTGTGTTCTCGGACCAGGAAAGATCTTCACAGATGTGCACGCCCAGGAATTTGAAGCTCTTGACCCTTTCAACCATCGACCCGTTGATATAAACAGGACTGTGGGTCCCCATCCTACTCCTTCCAAAGTCCACAATTAGTTCCTTGGTTTTGCTGGTGTTGAGGGCCAGGTTGTTGTGTTGGCACCATATGGACAGTCGCTCGATCTCTCTTCTATACTCGGACTCATCCCCATCAGTGATACGTCCCACAATAGTGGTGTCGTCAGCGAACTTGATGATGGAGTTCGCGCTATGACCGGCTACGCAGTCATGAGTATAGAGTGAGTACAGCAGGGGGCTGAGCACGCAGCCCTGAGGTGCTCCTGTGCTGATTGTTATCGAGTCTGACACATTTCCACCAATACGAACCCCTTTACTTCCTTAGAAGATTGGGGAGATTCTCTATGTCATCAAATACTCTTTTGAACTTCCACAGGGGTACAGTAGAGAGCATATTAACTGGTTGCATTATGGCCTGGTTTGGCAACTCGAACACCCAGGAATGAAGATGGCAAAAAAAACTAGCACAGCCCAGTCCATCACAGGCTCTTCCCCTTCGTCCATCCAGTCTTTATGGTGCGCTGCATCAGGAGGGAATGTCAAAGATAGCTGCCAGCATGGCCATTCCCTTTTCTCTCTTCTACCTTCTGGAAGAAGATACCAGAGCTTGAATGCCAGGACATCCACTTAAGAGCAGCTTCTTCCCACTGCTCTCGAAAAAAAATCACCTCTTTCACGCCCCAGTCTCAGAAGTGTGCCACATACTCTTACGCATAAATCTACCTCATTCAATTGTTCTATTATTTTACTTTAATATTATTTTTACAACATTTTGGATCCCACTATCTCTTGCACTACTACTCTGCTGTTTTCTATTTGTTGTATTAAATTTGGATTTATCATTACTGTATGTATATTTACATTATAAGCTTCATGTGAACAAATAATTTCATTGCACGCTGGTGTATATGACAATAAACTGAATTTGATCTCAAAAGAATAGAAACATCATTGTTGAGTATTGGGTAGAAGATGTTATCCGATGACAGAGGTTTTACTTGGTTACATTCAAAGAAATTACAATTTACCCCTAGAGTTTTAATTTGACTTCGAATGGGAGATAAACACAATTCAACTGTACCCTGAGGTGAATGGATTTTTACTAATTTTAAGCTTTGTTATATATATTTAATTTAATAATATGAGATTTCATGGTTTTGATTAGAACATAATTCAAACAAGGACTGATCGAGAATAAGCTTAATATTGTTGCACTGTTTTCCTTTATTCTGATATTCAAGGACGCTGCTCTTCTGGATATTAATTTAAAACCTTCTGCCTCTCCCCATGCAATAAAATAATATTATTAGAAAGAGGTATTCACCTTCCCACACTCATTTAATCTCCAATGCATTGAAAGCTAGGAAAGATGGTACAAGCATAGCAAAGCTTTTGCTCTAACTTATCTTTGTGCATTTCAGTTTTTTAAAGCCGGTACAATGTATTAAGATTTGGAACATTGAATACTTTTAATACTTTGGATTCTTTCAAAATAACTTCTGTATAATTAGCATAGCTGAATATTGTGATTTCACCAAATTAAGTTTGTCAACAGTTTCAAATATTTACTGTTGAAAACGTGTACAGTTTCTCAGTCAGAGAGCAGCTGTTACACCATTAATTTTGATTTAAAATTTTTAAATTTCAATGCGAGGGGATGAAAAAAGGCTCACGTTAAAGATGAAGTGCAACATTGAAAATGTTTAACTTGCTGTAATATGCTAACTGCAAGAGCATTAGTTGTCACATATGGTGTACGGTTTTCTACTATCTGCAGCTAGAGATACTATTCACTAGATTTTTGGTCAATTATGCCAGAAAGCAAACATGCACAATGAAACACTTAAATTATAAATATCTATTCAGTAACAGATGTAAAACATGATGCACAAAGGCTTCCATTTCTTGAAAGATGTACTTGTTGCATTATTGTCCATCAGTACTTAATCACGCTAATTACTAAAATGTAGTCATACAGCTAAACAGGTCCTTTGGCCCAACTTGGTCATGTCAACAAATCTGCTTAACTTAGTCACACTTTCTGGCACCTGGCCCAGATACGTCAATCTTTCTTATATATGTACCCATTTAAGTGTCGTTTAAATATCGTAACTATACCCATCTCTACCACTTCCTCAGGCAGCTTGTTCCATATACATACCATCCTCTGTGTGGAAAAAAAAATGTGCTCCTCGGGTCCCTTTTAAATTCTTCTTAAATTCTCTCTCATCGCAAGCCTATGGCCTCTAGTTTGAAACTCCCCCTGCCCTAGGGAAAATATATGGCTATTCACCATAGCCATGCCCCTCATAATCTTTTAAATTCACCCCTTATCCTCATGTTCCAGGAAAAAAAAGACCCAGCCAATCCTTTAATGTCCTTTAATTCCTTGTAAATCTTTTTTGCACTCTTTCCAATCCAAACATCACCTTCTCCAGAGATGCTGACCTGTGGAGTTACTCCAGCATTCTTTACTCTTTTGGTTATGCACTTATGCAGAGGTGGTCTCAAATATTTGATTTATAAATCCTGGCAAATTCATACCACTGTATAATATATATATTTTTTTAAGGAAGGTAAATAGGATATTGGGATCATTTCAGTCACTTCAAGGGTTACTCTCCTATATCAAGCCTTCGGTGCTCGAATTCATACTGCAAAACCCTCAGCTATACTGGAACCCTTCCAATTTTCGATCTCAATATAAAGAACAACACGTCTCTTTCCCAAGCTACTTTCCAAGCCTTAATGTTTAAGAAAGAACTCCAGATGCTGGAAAAATCAAAGGTGGACAAAAATGCTCTGGTGAGGCAGCATCTATGGAGCGAAGGAATAGGTGGTTCAACACTTCAACTCCCCCTCCCATTCCGAATTTGACCTTTCTGTCCTGGGCCTCCTCCATGGCCAGAGTGAGTCCCACCGCAAATTGGAGGAGCAGCACCTCATATTTCGCTTGGGTAGTTTACACCCCAGCGGTATGAACATTGACCTCCAATTTCAGGTAGTCCTTGCTTTCTCCCTTCATCCCCTCCCTTCCCAGCTCTCCCACAGCCCAATGTCTAATTCTTGCCTCTTCTTGTCTTCTTCCCGCCCCCCCGCCCCCACATCAGTTTGAAGAAGGGTCTCAACCCGAAACGTCACCTATTCCTTCGCTCCATAGATGATGCCTCACCTGCTGAGTTTCTCCAGCATGTATCTACCTTCCAAGCTTTAATATTCTGTTTATACTAACTCTTTTATTTCTCTCTCTCTCTCTCTCTCTAAACTAACTCTAAAAGTGGCTGCACAGTGGCACAGCGATAAAGTTGCTTCCTTACAACACAGAGACCCAGGTTCGATCCTGATTATGGGTGCTCTCTGTACAGTTTCCATGTTCTCCTTGTGACCGCGTGGGGTTTCCCTGGCTGCTCTGGTTTTTACCCACATTCTAAAGATGTGCTGGTTTGTAGTTTAATTGGCCTCTGTAAATTGCCCCGAGTGTGTAGGATAGCACTAAGTCACAGGTGATTGTTGGTCTGCACACACTCTGGGCCAAAGGGCCTGTTTCCATGTTGTAATCTCGCCAAACTCTAAACATAACATTTGTCAAAATTCTGTTTCATGCAGATATTCCATTTCTGTTTCACTCTTTCAACAGTAAGTAAATTACATATTTCACCTTCGGAGACAAACTGACTCTCTTGTTTTACCCCTACCTCTGCCTCATTCAAACCTGATCTTGTTTACATTCTATTCTCTCTGCCCTTCATTGTTAGCATGTGTTCAGTAAATTGCCATTCATGCTCATCTCTTACCATCCATTTGTTTCTGTTATCTTCAGTACCATATCTATCTATCTGCTGATAACACAAAATGAGGTGCAGCAAGAGGGGATTGGAATCTTCAACGATTCATGCATTTCCATCACAGTTTGAAGTAGCATCATCTCCAATTGTGGAAGAACTCTTGTAGGTGTGAAAAGGAGTGAGATCCAATCCACATAGATTTTTTTTAAATTTAAGAGTTTGAAAATATTATCGAACTTAAAGCGACCAAGATTTTCCTACCTGGAGTCCATTTAGGTTTCAGAATACAAGATAAAATTTCCATTCCTACTTAAATGTGCACATGAAAATGGATTTCATTATTTTTGTATATGATTAAACAGTGCAAAATTGTTTAATTTGCTACGGTTCTTTATTTTTTAGGATATAACTCTACGCAAATGCGTGTAAGATAGCACCCTCTTATGATCATTTCAGTTCCTGCAGTGTTGAAGTCAGAAACGTTTATCATTTGGATATTAATACATTAATAATTCCAATCACTGTTGTGTCTCAGCCCAAATTGGACCTATTAATTCTACTAAATATTTACTATACTTACTGGATGAAATCCATTTGATAGAAGAAAAACTAAGGAAATAATGTCAAATTTTAGAGAAAAAAAAACAAAACATGACCTTACAATTAGCCAAATATGTTAACTTAAATCAACTTGCCAATTATAAAAGAATACACACATGTTTTTAAAGTTATTAAAACCAAGCTGCAACACTTATGCCAATTTAATAAAAAACAAAAGCAGAAAACATAACATACCCTTTGTCAATTCAGGAGCTTCTTGATCCTTGCGTTCTTTATAGGAAGATGTGGAGTCTACATTATTGTCTTGTCTAGAAAGAAAAATAAAACTTCACAGCTCATTTTTAAAAATGTACGTGTTGGAATATATTTGACATTCATGGTATTCCATCTGAGCAAAAATCTCTTAAGCAGACAAATTCTGCCATCTTGTGGAATTTTTGAGATAGTACATACTACTCAGCCATCTTGGAGAACAACAAAAATAAAAACACTTAACATTCAATTATTTCACAAAATATTGTTTAACCAGAATTGGGGAAAAATTGCACAATAAACAAACAAAAGCCAGCCCCTTTACTTTGTTCTTTAGAGTGGCATTAATAGCTACTGAAAGCATAAATACTTTTTGCAGTTAATGATCCTTTATTTATTCCACAAAGGGATGAACTAAACATAAATTAGTAAAAATCACAAATAACTGTTTTTAATTCAAACTATTATTTCACTCACATAGTTACTGGCTGCTCTGAAAACTCAGTGGTTTGCTTATTTATTTGGGAGTGCATTTAAGATGCAACAACATTGGTGGTGCCCAAAGTCACAGGCCTGATCAGATAAAGTTGGCACATTTTATTTCCTGGAGCAGATATGGTAGAACAATCAGGTAGCTTTCTGCGTCACCATTCCTGACGCCAGCATTTTATTTCAGATTTATTTAAATCAATCGAATTTAAATTCCCCAGCTGAAAAGGTATGTTTTGTCTTCAACGTCTCTGGATATAGTATAGTAATTCAATCACTATGTCATGATGAGCAATTACTCGGAATTGCTAAAAATGAGTACTAGAAACAATGCATTTTTTAACCTTAATTCCCTCTTAAAACAAGTACTTCCAGAAAGGTTGTTAAAGCTACAACAGCTCGGATAACAGGATTTAAATGGTTTCAGTAAGGGAGGCTCAAAATTGGTATAATACCTTCTCTGGAACAGGTCCACTAGGGGCGCTCCATTGAAGGCGCCTCTGCCTATAGCCTGTCTGTTTTTTCTTATATTTTTATATTTTATATTTTTTAAATTTTAGTTTGTCTAACAGTTTTGTTTTGGGGATTCTTTAGTTTTTCTATGTAGGGGAGGAGTAAGGGGGAAACCGCTTCCCAGTCGCTTCCTGGCGAGGATGCGACTATTTCTCCAAGTCGCTTCCTCGCCCCCACACCTACCAGCTGGATCGGAGCGGCCTTTCCTACCGGAGACCGGACCAGAGCTTCAGCAGCGGTGGCATTCACCGTGGAGCGGGCGAGACCTACTTGGATCGGCGTTTGCAGCTCCGGAGCGTTGGGCCCGCTGCTCAAACATCGCGGGGCTGTGGTTCGTGAAGCTCCCAGCGTGGGCAGCGCTGACCGACATAGCGGAGTCCCTGGGGCCCTTTGTGAAGGGCCGCCAGCGTTGCATCTCCGCCTGGCGCGGCCTGGGCACGTCGGGAGCTGCGGAATCCGGTGGGAAGCGGCGGCTGTTTTGGAGGTCCAAGCCGCTGAGGTTGGCCTCCCGTTCCGACATCGGAGTTCCAATATCCCGGCCAGCGGGACGTAGCGGCGTCTGCGGAGGGCTCCAGAGGCCCCAACCATGGGTGGACATCAGAGGAAGATGACTGACGGGTGCCTTCCCTCACAGTGGGAAACGTTTGATTTTGCTTTGTGGGGATGTTTTATGTTGAGTTCTATCGTGTGTTGTGTTCTTTATTTTATTGTCTGGCTGTACGGTGATCACTGGCACATGTGACAAATAAATGTAACAGGTGAAGTAGGGATGAGGAAGAGTAAAAAGTGCAGGTGATCGAAAGATTTGCTGAAGAAGGGTCTCAACTTGAAATGTCACCTATTCCTTTTCACCAGAGATGCTGTCTGACCCGCTGAGTTACTCCAACTTTTTGTGTCTATCTTCGATAGATATTTCAATTGTGTTTAAGTTTTTCAAAGTCTAAGTTTTGAAACAATAACAACATTTGAAAGGCTCACGTACAGGCACATGGATAGGAAACGTTTGAGGGATATCAGACAAATGAAACTATCTTAGATGGGGGATCTTGGGCAGTGTGAATGAGCTGGACCGAAGGACCCGTTTCCATGCTGTATGGGTGTGTAAAGGGTGTTTCCTGTTGTTGGAAAATATAAAACTACAAAACTTACTGTTTAAAAATAAGGACGTTTGGCTCTTTAAAACAGACGAGGTGCTTTTTTCCCCTCAGTCACAATTCTTTGATCTCTTCCTCAATGAGTGTTGGAAGCAGGCCAACTATTTTTAAGGCGGAGGTAGTTAGATTCATCACAAATGAGGGGATGGAGAGAGGTTATTGCAGGAAGACAAGAACCAACAAATGAGATTACAAGCATATCAGCCAACTTAAATGGTAGAGCAGATAACCTACTCCTCTATTTGTATTACTTATTAGACTAAGTGGGTCCCGTTGGGTCGCAGCATCACACGGGAGGGCAGGTCCCCCAACGCAATATTCCACCTCTCCACCAATTCCAATATTGGTGGCCAGTGTGGGGGGGGGGGGGGGGGGGGGGGCTTTCTGGAGCACTAGTATGGGTGTTGTGGGCTGAAGGGACTGGTTTCCAGAGTGCTAGTATGGGCATTGTGGGCCGAATGGATTATTGGGCTGGCGGCTCAATCACTCAAGCCTGTTGTGCTGGCAGTTGATCACTCACGGCTGGTGGGCTGGCAGTTGACTCATGGCTATTCCTTGAAATTCTTTTTCAAACAGGGTACAAAGCCACCAAATGCAAGTGCAGTTTCTTTCCACTTCAAGCAGGGTGCAAGGCCACCAAATTCAAGTGCAGTTTCATACCATTCCAAGCAGCGTGCAAGGCCACTGAAGACAGCAAGTCGTGACCTCTCCCTCCTCCATCTTGCAGAGACTGAGCCACACCCACACTTCTGGGTTTTATAGTCCCTACTCTCCATCCACCAGAAGGGGCAAGGCCTTCATGGCGTGATTGACAGGAGAGAGAATCTCAACATTTTTTAAACAATAATAACTCTTTTATTTTTCATCAATGGGAAAAATCCCCGGCACCTGATGAGCGGAGGGGAGCTCTGAGTAAGATGGCCAAAAATCACAGCCATACGTACAAACGTTTTTTTCTAAAATCAATATAAAGCACAAACAGGAAGTGGTCAAGATTAGACTTTTAATTATATAGAAGGCAAGGCAGCTTTAATTAGGCAGACAACTTTAATTAGGCAAGGAAACTTTTTAATTAGACAAGGTAACTTTAGCATTTCCAAACGAAACGCAACACAGCGTTAGCATTTCCAAACCAAAGGCAACACAGCTGCACCATTATTTTTCAACTAGGTTTGAAAAGAAAGAAATTAGATTTACGGTTTCTCACCAATTCATCACATGGATGAATTGGTGAGAATCGTGTCAAGGCAGCAAACATACAATGCCCTCCATAATGTTTGGGACAAAGACCAATAATTTATTTATTTGCCTCTGTACTCCACAATTTGAGATTTTGTAATAAGTAAAAACAATTACATGTGGTGAAAGTGCACATTGAAAGATTTTATTAAAGGGTATTTTTATACATTTTGGTTTCACCATGTAGAAATTACAGCTGTGTTTATACTTGACTGGTCAGATCAATTACTCGATCTGAACCCAATTGCGCATACCTTTTATATGTTAAAGAGAAAACTGAAGGGGACCAGCCCCCAAAACAAGCATAAGCTAAAGATGGCTGCAATACAAGACTGGCAGAGCATTACCAAAGAAGGCACCCAGCAACTGGCGATGTCCATGAATTGCAGACTTCAAGCAGTCATTGCATGCACAGCATTTGCAACAAAATACAAAACATGACTACTTTCATTTACATGACATTCAGGCATGTGCCGTCAGGGTAGGCAAGGTAGGCACTGCCTACCCTGACTAAAATTATAACATAGTAATAACTAAATATAAATAGTAAAGGCATGGGAGAATTATGCCTATGCAAGAGATTGATCTCCTAGGTAGGCATAATTCTCCGTGCCTTTCATCCGCAGCGCTTGTAACACGGGATGCTCTGTGCAGCCCACGTGCCGTCAGCGCTGCCTGAAGCCGTCAGTTTCAATCGGGGCTGAAGGCATCTGAAATTCTGCCTTTGCAGCACTGCGTATGCACACCAGTCTACTGCGCATGCGCAGTGCAAGTTTCTTGGCGGGGTTTTCAAATATGATTTGTCAACATTTTTGAAGTGTATGTTAGGTAACAAAGAGAGAAGAATGGAGTTTGTGTACCAATAATGTACCAGAAGTAGCTTGGGTGGCTGAGCGGCCGCCGGGCTGGACAGCGGAACCAGCCGCCACCTTAACTCCTTCTGCCGGTCCCCGATCACCTCTGGCAGCTCTCCGTCTAAAACCCTCTCTCCTGCCGCTAGCTGGCCTCACTCATGTCCTTAAATTCTGACAGCGCGAATGAGGTTACTCAGCTGTGGGAATTTAAGGATTTGCGGGAAGCCGCTGACATGAGTGAAGTCGGCAAACGGCAGGTTACAGGTGTTCCGACGGAGAGCACTACCAAAGGTGAGCAGGCCGGCTGAAGGCGCTGAAGTGGGGGCCAGTTTTGCTGTCGGGTCCCGGTGGCCACTCCCCGAGCTGCTTCTATCCCCAGCTGAAGTGCTTGGCTTCGTGCCCGGAGAGCTGCGGCAGCGGTGAGTGAGTTACTGGCCCTTCCCACAACTTTACCCCTGGCACAGACTCTCCACACGCTGTGAATTAAACTGTTCCCCCAATTGGTCTGGGACTAGGAAGCCTTGGGCAAATTGAAATGTCACTGGTCTTATTTATTTATTTATTTATTTATTTAACGGAGTGAACAATCTGCGCATGCGCGGTTTAATTTTTTTTTAAAATGCGGACTGAGTGCCTACCCTGAGTAATTACTCATGGCACGTGCCTGATGACATTGCTGTGTCCCAAACATTATGGCGCCCTGAAATGGGGTGCCATGTATAAATACTGCTGCAATTTCTACATGGTGAAACCAAAATGTATGAAAATGGCCTTTATTAAAAACTGACAGTGTGCACTTTAACCACATGTGATTTTTTTAATGTTACAAATCTCAAATTGTGGAGTACAGAGGCAAATAAATAAATGATGGGTCTTTGTCCCAAACATTACGGAGGGCACTGTAGATAATTATTTGTGGGGATCCTTATTGGGCAATGAATAAATGTGTTACTGCATCTTCTATAATAATTATGTGCCACAAAATCAAAACTGACGGTTACATAAAATCTGGTTATTTAAAAGGTATCTGACAATGTCTGTGATTTCATTACTAAATGCAATCACATCTTGCAAGGGAGAATTTAATAGTAAAATCAAAGATAAAACTATTTCCTCCCCATTGAATGAGTGTCTCGTCAAATTGTATATTCAGTATGTTCATTAGCACAGCAGATGGGCCACTGTACCTTTAGAACATGTATTAGAGAACCTACTTGGTCTTGTGCTGTTGCATGATATTCTCAATTGGAATGCCCACCGCATGGTCCCCGTGGAAACAAAATCCCATCTTCAGAGTGAAAATGTGGTTCATCAAGTCTCCTGGCACGTCCAGCATACTAAACTGGCTGACTGAATTCAGTTCTAACAGGGGCATCCATGAGAGGATGCATGTTACTAGCAGTAACAACAAACTAATATCTGCAACATCATGGACCAATATCCCCCCCGCTTTACCACCACCATCAAACAAGGGCATCAACCCTCGTTCAATGAAAAGTGCAGGAGGGAATGCCTGGTGAGCACCGACCATGCTTCAACATGAGGTATCAACCTTGGTGAAGCTGCAAGGCAGGACTATTAACATGTCAAAAAACAAACAACGTTTAATAGTCAAAGTGTTAAAGAAGGAACTGCAGATGCTGGAAAATCGAGGGTACACAAAAGGCTGGAGAAACTCAGCGGGTGCAGCAGCATCTAAGGAGCGAAGGAGATAGGCAACGTTTTGGCCCGAAACCCTTATTCAGACTGATGGGAGGTGGGGGGGGGCGGCGGGGAGAAGAAAGGAAAAAGGAGGAGGAGCCCGAGGGCTGGGGGAGAGGTGGAAAGGGGAGGAGACAGCAAGGGTTAACAGAATTGAGAAAATCCAATATTCAAGCCCAGAGGATGCAGACTCCCCAAGCGGAATATGAGGAGCTGTTCCTCCAATTTGCGGTGTTGCTCACTGTTGCTCATGGTGGTTAATAGTCAAAGCTGGGTGAACCCACAATCAAAGGATCTGTTTGAAACACTTTGCTCTTGCAACATCCAATTGTGAATGGTGGTGGATGATTAAACAATTCACTGCAGGATAAGACTCCACAAATATCTCCATTCTCAGTGATGGGAGAGACCAGCACATCAGTACAAAAAAGACAACCAAAACATTTATAGGGATCCCCAGCATTATAGATGTCATCCTTCAGCCAATTCAATTCACTCCACTTGGTAACAAGAAACAGCTAAAGCCACTGTATACAGCAAAAGCCACGTGCCCGACAAAATGCCAGCAGTCGTACTGAAGATGTGCTCCGAAACCTGCAGCACCCTTGACCAAACTACTGCAGTATAGCTACAACGCTGGCATCTATCGACAGTGTGGAAAATTGTCCAAATATGTCCTTTCCACAAAAATAAAGACAAATCTAACCCAACAATTTTACTCTTGATCTTCAGCAAAGTGATGGAATGAAAAATTATTAGAGTTAGTTATCAATAAGTTCAGGTTGGATACTGCCAAAGTCTGTCAGTTCTTGACCTCAATATTGCCTTGGAACAAGGCCAAGAACTGAACTCCAGAGGTTAAGCAAGAGTAAATGGTTCTGATATTAAGACAGCATTTGATGTGGCATCAACAAACAATAGACAATAGACAATAGGTGCAGGAGTAGGCCATTCAGCCCTTCGAGCCAGCACCGCCATTCAATGTGATCCTGGCTGATCATACCCGATCAGAACCCCATTCCTGCCTTCTCCCCATTTCCCCTGACTCCGCTTTCTTTAAGAGCCCTATCTAGTTCTCTCTTGAAAGTATCCAGAGACCCGGCCTCCACCGCCCTCTGAGGCAGAGAATTCCACAGACTCAACACTCTCTGTGTGAAAATGTGTTTCCTCATCTCTGTTCTAAATGGCTTACCCCTTATTCTTAAACTGTGCCCCCTGGTTCTGGACTCCCCCAACATCGGGAACATGTTTCCTGCCTGTAGTGTCCCCGAACCCTTAATAATCTTATATATTTCAATAAGATCCCCTCTCATCCTTCTAAACTCCAGAGTATACAAGCCCACCTACTCCATTCTCTCAGCATATGACAATCCCGCCATCCCGGGAATTAACCTAGTAAACCTCGCTGCACTCCCTCAATAACAATAATGTCCTTCCTCAAATTAGGGGACCAAAACTGCGCACAATATTCCAGGTGAGGTCTCACTAGGGCCTTATATATCTGCAGAAGGACCTCTTTGCTCCTATACTCAACTCCCCTTGTTATGAAGGCCAACATACCATTCGCTTTTTTCACTGCCTGCTGTACCTGCATGTTTACTTTAATTGACTGATGAACAAGGACCCCCCCCGATCCCATTGTACTTCCCCTTTTCCCAACTTGACACCAATTAAATAACCTGCCTTCCTGTTTTTGCTACCAAAGTGGATAGCCTCACATTTATCCACATTAAACTGCATCTGCCAACTCACCCAACCTGTCCAAGTCACACTGCATTCTCATAGCATCTTCCTCACAGTTCACACTGCCACCCAGCTTTGTGTCATCTGCAAATTTGCTAATGTTACTTTGAATCCCTTCATCTAAATCATTGATGAATATTGTAAATTGCTGTGGTCCCAGCACCGAGCCTTGCGGTACCCCGCTAGTCACTGCCTGCCATTCTGAAAGGGACCTGTTAATCCCTACTCTTTGTTTCCTGTCTGCAAACCCATTTTCTATCCATGTCAGCCCTCTACCACCAATATCATGTGCCCTAATTTTGCCCACTAATCTCCTATGTGGGACCTTATCAAATGCTTCAGAAAGTCCAGGTACACTACATCCACTGGCTCTCCTTTGTCCATTTTCCTAGTTACATCCTCAAAAAATTTCAGATTAGTCAAGCATTCGTAAATCTATGCTGACTCAGACCGATCCTGTTACTACTATCCAAATGTGCAGCTATTTCATCTTTCATGATTGACTCCAGCATCTTCCCCACCACCGGTGTCAGGCTAACTGGTCTATAATTCCCAGTTTTCTCACATTTTTCTGAAAAATTGGGATACCATTTGCTACCCTCCAATCCACAGGAACTGATCCTGAATATATAGAACATTGGAAAATTATCACCAATGCGTTAATGATTTCTAGAGCCACTTCCTTAAGTACCCTGGGTTGCAGACCATCAAGCCCTGGGGATTTATCAGCCTTCAGTCCCATCAGTCTACCTGGGAATATGTAGAATTGGGGATACTTTAGGACTAAAGTTTAAGTATTCTGAGCTAAGCTTCAATTTCTTTTTTTTTTACATCATTTGGTTAAGTTTCATTATCCTTGCTGAGACATCGTTTTTCCTGGAAAACATGTGATGTTTATGTGATGTTTAATGCTATTGTAATTGGCTAAGATGTATTATGCTGTGTATGATTGTAATTGGGTGAAAAGATTGTCCCCACCTTTGTAACCATGTGTAGTTATTGGTCTAGAATCACCATCCTTTGTAAGTTATCTCCCACTGTATAAACCATATATATATGCTAATTGCTTTGCTTGAGCACGTGTGTTATCCGTGATCCCACTGGGAGAGCTTCCCAGGGCCGTACAGAGAAACCTAGTCACCATGGTGAAATAAAGGATGATTTTAAGTATTAACATAGAAACATAGAAATTAGGTGCAGGAGTAGGCCATTCAGCCTTCGAGCCTGCGCCGCCAATATGATCATGGCTGATCATTCAACTCAGTATCACATACCTGCCTTCTCTCCATACCCTCTGATCCCCTTAGCCACAAGGGCCACATCTAACTCCCTCTTAAATATAGCCAATGAACTGGCCTCAACTACCCTCTGTGGCAGAGAGTTCCAGAGATTCACCACTCTCTGTGTGAAAAAAGTATTTCTCATCTCGGTCTTAAAGGATTTCCCCCTTATCCTTAAGGGTATTCTAGTCGGTGTTTTCACTGAACGGTCTAAGGGATACAAATAACGGAATTATCATTCAGGGGCTCGTTCGGGATCTCAGAGGAGGCCCTCGCAGTTTGCGGTAAAAGGGTTGAGTGTTGGGTCAGAGAATCTAGGAATTGGGCCCCCGACGAGTGATTTACTCCATTGGTTTTCCTCCGATTCGCTGATCCAGCTGCTCGGCAATTTGCGGGCCTTCGAGAGGCTTCCCGAAGAGATTGAGATTAGTAGTCCGAAGAATACTGATATTGGGTCGGTTATATTGATAAAGGGGTTCAGCTGAGGGAACATTTCAATATTGAGATAATTAGAAATACGTTTCGGGCTAAAGTAATAATTTGACAAATTACTTTAAAATCAGCTTCGAGGTAGAAAGTCAGGATAAGTTGATAAATCACTTTGAGAGCCTGTACTGTGTAAAAGGTTGGGAAGGGGTTTCTGGCTGAAGTACAAATTGACATATTACTTCAGCGCCGAGGTGGGATGCGGTATTTCAGGACTGCGATCAAAAATCTTCTGCTCTAAATTCTGTTAAGTCAAAGTGTTTTATTGAATGATTTGGTTTTAAGTTTGTATGATTTTGCTTTAAAATTGAAGAAGACGGATATCACATTTTTCTGATAACAACATTCTTCTCGGATAACACTCAGAATCTTCAGATTTACTATTGAAATCAAATACTTTCATCATTGTTAACTTTTGTCGTTATAAAATTTTGTGGGGGGGTATTGTGGAATTTATTTTATTTTTTTGAACTCCACATTTATTGACATAACAAAATACACATACAGGCAAAACAAAGAGACACACAAAAGACAATCGCAAAATGACAAAATACAAATCACCTAACCTCTATTTGCATCACATCGGATCCTCTTAACATTCTATCATAGAAGCATCTTATTCACAGGCACCATAGCAAGCTCATCCATTCATATCCTTAATCAATCTTGGCATTTGTAATAGTACTGGTTTCCATATAATATTAAAGGCATCAGTCCTCAACTGGAGTTTAGCAGTTATACTTTTCATCGAGTATACATTTTTCAATCTTTCCCTCCACTGTTGAACATTTGGTGGCATTTCCTTTCTCCATAGCACTGTTATCATCTTTTTAGCAATCAACAGCGTCACCCAAGCAAATATTTCTGATTTTGAATATCTGTTGCTGCTGGAGTATCTCCTAATACAAAACAAGCCGGTTCCAAAGGTAGATCCACTCCCAGACGTGGAATTTATTTTAATGTGTAAATTTTGTGTTGCGAGAATCAAATTGTTTTGTGTGACATTTTTGGCCAAAATGAATACCAAGGCACGAAAGAGCTAATTGCTATTGCATTGCTTGCTGAGATACTTCGTGATCGTGTGGCTTATATTTCTCTCCAATAGGCTTTCTCTAGTGGAGCAGGTAAGAGGGGCCCTGTTAGGAAAATTACAACGAATAAGGGGATAGAATGAATTGGTACGGAATAACAACGTATTAGAACTTTGCTGATGCTTCTTAATGCCATTGGTATTCTGTATTGTTAATTTATGTGGACTTACATTTTTATGGAAGTCGTTTCATATATGTGGTGAAAATATAAACGCTGTTTCTCCATGTTTAGTTCTGATTGGTGACAGAAAGCACCCATCCCAGACGACCTCAGAGGTCTGGATGGTTCATAATTTAGCAGAAGATCACAAATGTATTTTTGCCCTAGACCATTCAGTGCTTTATAAACCAACAGTGATATTTTGAAATCAATTATGACAGACTGAAAGCCAATGTAAAGAACTCAAAACAGAAGTGATGTGATCCACTTTCTTAGACTTAAAGAGGACTCGAGCAGCAGCATGCGTGATCTAATGGTTGGCTTTGGTTTGATAGAGAGACAACGAGGATTGATTTGGATGAATGGGAGAGTAGAATCTGTACTAATGCTCACATGCTGTGGCAACCGTCACCATTCATACAGTCCCCAACCTACGGTAATATTGATTTTGCAGCTCTTGCAGCACGACCTGCATCCACTATACCAGCTCCAGCAGCACCGGCAGAGTTCCCTGACTCCGACAGCACCGGTATTGATGGCATCCCCAGTCACGCTCTGTACCAGGAGTAAGACTAAAAAGAGCCAACCCATACCGCAAGTTCTAACCCCAGTAGAACACGCAAGATTCCTAGCTAACTTGGGGTTCCGAACCCATGACACGCTGGTTAATTAACGTGCTCAGAATAAAGCCAGAGAGGAAGCAATCCTTACCGCCCTTACTAGCACTGTGCAAAAACCTATTGATATCTCCAAAATTCTGGATACTAAACCCAGGAAAGGAGAGGGGGCAGATTAATTTTTGGAGAGATTGTCAGAGATCTACATCAGTCAGACAGGGGATGCTAGGTATCGGGACGGTCAGAATTCAACCCAGTACTGTGCTATCCTAGTACATTGTCTCCCAGCTACTGTCGCAGAGTCAATAAAAATTAACAATATGGACTGGACTGACAATTCTCAGAGCCAAATGGCCTGCGCACTTAAATTATACTTTAATTGTATCCAGCAAGGCCATTGGAGTAAGGAGTGCCCATGGCAGAAACAAGCAAGAGGGAGTTATCAGCAAGAACAAAGGGGAGGTTGGCAAGGATATCAAGGACAAGGGAAGCACACAGACTACTCCCAGGCTGATAAACTTCCTCAAAGCTGATTAGCCGACAGTGGTGAACGGGTGTTACACTGACAAGGAACCGGTTCTGGTATTACAAGTTGCGGGAAAACCTTCAGCCCACTCACAACCTCCGCAAATCCGACAAGACTCAGAAATTATCTGGATTTCAAGGACAGATCTATCAATACCCCATCTCTATGCCAGTCGAAGTAACAAGACGGTGCAGCATCAGTTTGTGATCACCCCAGGCCTAGACTGTAATCTGCAAGGCCGAGATTTGTTATGTATATTTCAATTAAAGATCATATGTGGAGATACTGGAATAACTATGACCCCATGGACAATAAAGAGATTGTGTTACTCGTCAGTAACACCACAATGGTGGTCCCTAACACTGAAAGATGAGCCCCTGCTCCATATCACCTTAGCCTATGACCAGAGTGGCAGGAATAAAGAGCTAGAAACATTTTTTAAATCCCGTGAAGGAACTAGATGGGATGTAAACCTTTTGGCGTTAGTAACCGGACCACAGGGAACAGCAAAGTATGCTGAGGTGGCTTCGGAATTGTGGTAGCAGGACTATGAGGTTACCCCGCATATAACAAAGAAAGTGAACTTCTCATCTCATGCAAAGGATTTAGGAGCTTTGGTTAACAAGCGATTGGTCTGGCGAATCCAAACGCGAGTCTAATAATTGTACTGTTCAATTTCATCAGTCACCAAGGGTAGTTACTACGCAGCTACGCCATCATCTGGGGGGTGAGGTAACAGACTATGTGGACCCACAGGGGTGGGCAGAAGAATCTACTAAGGTAGGATGCATCCAGATTAACCCCATCCAAATAGCTCCCCAGAAAATTTAACACTGCCCTCCATATGACAGTACCCGCTCAAGCAGCAGGCAAGCTTGCAATTTAAGTATTGTACCACCATCAATCCGGCATCCTTTCTCGCCAAACCACCGAAGGAACAAGCTGAGCTAGGGCATGACTGCCTATTCGTGATTAAAGAAGAAAACTCTGAGAAGATTTGACAGATACTCCCATGACAAACCCCGATTTAACTCTGTATGTAGATGGGAGTGCATCAATTGGATCTCTAGGTGAAAGACTTTAAGGATACATAATCATAGATCAGGATGTCAATAATGTGGAGGCGGCGGCCTTTGAAACACCATTGTCTACCAGACAAGCGGAACTGTTTGCCCTGATAACAGCCTGCATCTTAGGGAAGGACTTGGGAATCAACTTCAGATATACTTTTGGAGTGATCTGTGACTTTGGTCAGTTGTGGAAAAATAGGAGATTCTTGACTTCAGCAGGAACACAGACATCCCACCAGAAATTGATATCAGACCTTTTACAAGCCTTTATGTTGCCAAAAACAAATTGCCAAGAAGCCAAGGAAGTGTACCAAGGGGACGGGGTAGTGGTACCTAAAATGATGAGGCTGACTAATAGCATAGACAAAGACAAGTCTCCCTCAGAAAAAACAATGTCAACCATCCAAGATGTTGTTAGATTACAGGAGGATGCTCCTGACCAAGATATAGAAATGTGGAAACAGCTCGGTTGCAAAGTTGATTGAAGGTCGGGTTTATGGGTTATCCCGGCAGGACAAACATGTATGTCAGATGAACTCACAATGTGGGTTATTGAATGTATACACCTTTCAACTCACTGTGGTACCCGAGCAACTGGTGATACGCTTTTAGATACATGGCATCCAAAGTTGCAGAATCTGGCACAAGGGATTAGTAGGTGTTGTCTGACGTGTCAGCAATATACAGTGGCTTGCAAAAGTATTCATACCCCTTGAACCTTTCCACATTTTGTCATGTTACAACCACAAACATAAATGTATTTTATTGGGATTTTATGTGATAGACCAACACAAAGTGGCGCATAATTGTGAAGTGGAAGGAAAATGATACATGGTTTTCAAATTTTTTTACATATAAAAAACTGAAAAGTGTGGCGTGCAAAAGTATTCAGCCCCCTTTACTCTGATACCCCTAAATAAAATCCAGTGCAACCAATTGCCTTCAGAAGTCACCTAAATAGAGTCCACTTGTGTGTAATCTAATCTCAGTGTAAATACAGCTGTTCTGTGAAGGCCTCAGAGGTTTGTTAGAGAACATTAGTGAACAAACAGCATCATGAAGCCCAAGGAACACACCAGACAGGTCAGGGATAAAGTTGTGGCGAAGTTTATAGCAGGGTTAGGTTAGAAAAAAATAACCCTAGCTTTGAATATCTCACACAGCACTGTTCAATCCATCATCCGAAAATGGAAAGAGTATGGCACAACTGCAAACCTACCAAGACATGACCGTCCGCCTAAACTGACAGGCCGGGCAAGGGCATTGATCAGAGAAGCAGCCAAGAGGCCCATGGTAACTCTGGAGGAGCTGCAGAGATCCATAGCTCAGGTGGAAGAATCTGTCCACAGGACAACTATTTGTCGTGCACTCCACAAATCTGGCCTTTATGGAAGAGTGGCAAGAAGAAAGCCATTGTTGAAACAAAGCCATAAGAAGTCCCGTTTGCAGTTTGCCACAAGCCATGTGGGGGACACAGCAAACATGTGGAGGAAGGTACTCTCGTCTGATGAGACCAAAATTGAAGTTTTTGGCCTAAATGTAAAATGCTATGTGTGGCGGAAAACCAACACTGCACATCACCCTGAACACACCATCCCCACTGTGAAACATGGTGGTGGCAGCATCATGCTGTGGGGATGCTTTTCTTCAGCAGGGACAGAGAAGCTGGTCAGAGTTGATGGGAAGATGGATGGGGCCAAATACAGGGCAATCTTGGAAGAAAACCTGTTAGAGTGCAAAATACTTCAGACTGGGGCAGAGGTTCACCTTCCAGCAGGACAATGACCCTAAACATACAGCCAGAGCTACAATGGAATGGTTTAGATCAAAGCATACTCATGTGTTAGAATGGCCCAGTCAAAATCCAGACCTAAATCTAATTGAGAATCTCTGGCAAGATTTGAAAATTGCTGTTCACAGACGCTCTCCATCCAATCTAACTGAGCTTGAGCTATTTTGCAAAGAAGAATGGGCAAAAATGTCCGTCTCTGGATGTGCAAAGCTGGTAGAGACATACCCCAAAAGACTTGCAGCTGTAATTGCAGCGAAAGGTGGTTCTACAAAGTATTGACTCAGGGGGGCTGAATACTGTTGCACGCCACACTTTTCAGTTTTTTATTTGTAATAAAATTTGGAAACCATGTATCATTTTCCTTCCACTTCACAATTATGCACCACTTTGTGTTGGTCTATCACATAAAATCCCAATAAAATACATTTACGTTTGTGGTTGTAACGTGACAAAATGTGGAAACATTCAAGGGGTATGAATACTTTCGCAAGCCACTGTAACATAGAAACATAGAAAAATAGGTGCAGGAGTAGGCCATTCGGCCCTTCGAGCCTGTACCGCCATTCAATATGATCATGGCTGATCATCCAACTCAGTCTCCCGTACCTGCCTTCTCTCCATACCCCCTGATCCCTTTAGCCACAAGTGCCACATCTAACGCCCTCTTAAATATAGCCAATGAACTGGCCTCAACTACCTTCTGTGGCAGAGAATTCCAGAGACTCACCACTCTCTGTGTAAAGAATGTTTTCCTCATCTCGGTCCTAAAGGAATTCCCCCTTATCCTTAGACTGTGACCCCTTGTTCTGGACTCCCCCAACATTGGGAACAATCTTCCAGCATCTAGCTTGTCCAACCCCTTAAGAAGGGGTTGGACCCTTCTTAAGTAACCCTGGGAAGGGTATAACCTGCAGAAAAGGGAGAACCTCCTTACCCATGGGTCCCTTTGAGACCCTCCAGATGTACATCATGGAGTTGGAAAGATGTCAGTTTTATAGATATGTATTAGTTATGGAATTTTGAAAATGGATTGAAGCTTATCCAACTGTGGACAACAAAGCTTCTACGGTTGTTAAAGTACTTATGAAAGAAATGATATCCAGGTATAGAATCCCTACTGGGCCGAATTTGGATAATGGCCCTCATTTTTTGGGAAAGGTGACCAAAGAATTCTGTGTTCAGATTGGCATCCAACAGTAATTACATTGTGCCTATCGGCCATAGGCTCCTGGACTCGTTGAACGAGGCAATCAAACATTGAAAAATAAACTTGCTAAATTTACAGATAGAAACAGGGACCAATTGGCTTAAACTACTCCCTGTGGCGCTATTCCGGATGTGTACCACCCCAGCAGGAAAGGCTCGGTTAAGTCCAGCAGAGATTGTATATGGCCGTCCACTAAGAACCCCATGGAACCAGTTCACTTTTGCCACTATAATATTGTCAGTATGGTGCCTAAGACACAAAACACTAACATTTTCTTTAGTTTACGAAATCCCTTTCTAGGATAAATCACGATGGACATACCATTGGTGTTCGCCTATCTTGGGACATTGATAGCCATCGGGTCTGCGAAAAACAGAGTATGCCGATGCAATCTATCACCTATGTGAAGGAGATGCACTGCAATGTGATGGCGATAGCAAGGAAGGACAATCATAATTATGGAGTATTGCCATGTTATCATGCTCCTTATAAATTTGATTATGCATGTCAAAAGGAGGGAGTAAAAGTCCCTGTGCCTATTTAGATGAAGGGATTACAAGTAACATTAGCAGATTTGCAGATGAGACAAAGCTGGGTGGCAGTGTGAACCGTGAGGAGGATGTAGGGGGACTGGGGATAGGTTGAGTGAATGGGCAGATGCATGGCAGATACAGTGCATTATGTAGATAAATGTAAGGTTATTCACTTTGGTGGCATGAACAGTTAAACAGATTATTATCTGAATGGTGTCAGATTCGGAAAAGGGGAGGTGCAACGAGACCTGGATGTGCTTGTACATCAGTCACTGAAAGTAAGCATGCAGGTACAGCAGGCAGTAAAGAAAGCTAGTGGCATGTTGGCCTTAATTATGAGAGAATTTGAGTTTAGGACCAATGAGCTCCTTCTGCAGTTTTACAGGGCCCTGGTGAGACCACATCTGGAGCGCTGTGTGCAGTTTTCGAGAGTTGGACTTGTATACTATGGAATTTGGAAGGATGAGAGGGGATCTTATTGAAACATATAGGATTGTTAAGGGTTTGGACACGCCAGAAGCAGGAACGGGGTGCTGATTGTGGATGCCATTTGCTGGGCACTTTCCTTTATTATGGAAGTAGTTGCAGTGAGCATACCTCTGCGGTGCCTCATTCACAAATCTTTTAGTGGCAGTTGACGCGGTGGGTTTAACAAAACCAGTCTGATTTATATTATTTTTCTGAGTGTCAAGCTGATCACTCAGTGGGGCTACAACCTCCGACATACGGCAGGTATGCACAGCCTGTTCAAGAGTCAGGTCAGCAGTTCGGAGTAGCTCTGTTTTGAGCTTTTGATCAGATATGCCGCTAACAGGTTTGTCGCGTATAACTCATTTGATATCCCACCAAAGCGACATCTCGGGGCCATATACTTCAAATCACTAATGAAACGTTCCACAGATTCATCAGGAAGCTGTTGGCCTGTGAAGAACTTTACTCTTTCCAGAATGCGGTTCACATGCAGGTCACATAGCTCACGGAATTTACGCAGCAGCACATTAGGGTTGCGCATTGTCTCAGCTGGGACCACTACCTGGCCGTTCCTGTCATGTAGAGGTGGCGCAAAGTCGAAGGTTTGCACGCGAATCAAAGCATCTGGTCCCGCCAAGTTGAGCAAAAGCAATGCCTTGACATCATCCGGATCGTTGCGATGGACAATATTGATGTAGTGCTCATAGTCAATCTCAAAGAGCCTCCATTGCTCACCTATGTCTGTATCAAAGATGAGTTGGGTTGGCTTGTGGCACGAGTGAGCCATTGTAGTAAAAGATCAAGACTAATAAAAAGTAAATAAAAATGGATAAACGGACGCAATGGGTAATTTCCAGCTGTCTGACACCATGTAAACAGCTGTACAGACACAGTCTGGCGTTTAAATCATCTTTAATCATCAGTCATTGTGGTGCAGTACAATACGTTGTTAGTTCATCTCTACACCAGTGTAACTACATAATATGGGGGATGGGTGTTAATATAAAGTGTAAAGTGGAGTTAGTGATTGGTTCACATGCAATAATCAATCTAGAATAACATTGAATTTAGTCCCTTGCAAGGGGTGACATTGAAACAGGAGATGTGGCATCAGTATGGATAGAATTAAGGAATTGTAAGGGTAAAAAGTCCCTAATGGGACTTATCCACAGGCCCCCAAACAGTAGCCTGGACATAGGATGCAAGTTGAATTAGGAGTTAAAATTGGCATGTAGCAAAGGTAATGCTGTGGTTGTTATGGGAGATTTCAACATCCAGGTAGACTGGGAAAATCAGGTTGGTACTGGACCCCAAGAAAGGGACTTTGAAGAGTGCCTTCGTGATGGATTCTTAGAGCAGCTTGTATTGGAGCCTACCAGGGAGAAGGCAATTCTGAATTTAGTGTTATGTAATGAACTGGATTTGATAAAGGAACTTGAGGTTAATGAGCCATTAGGAGGTAGTGACCATAATATGGTCAGGTTTAATCTACAATTGGAGAGGGAGAATGGTAGATCGAAGGTGTCAGTGTTACAGTTGAATAAAGGAGACTATAGGGCCATGAGGGAGGAGCTGGCCAAAGTTGACTGGAAAGGTAGACTAGCAGGGACAGTGGAACAAAAATGGCAGGTATTTCTCGGAATAATACAGAAGGTGCAGGATCAGTTCATTCCAAGGAGGAAGGAAGATTCCAAGGGGAGTATGGGGTGACCGTGGCAGACAAGGGACATCAGGGACAGTATAAAAATAAAAGAGAAGTACAACGTAGCAAAGATGAGCGGGAAGCAAGAGGATTGGGTAATTTTTAAAGAGCAACAGAAGATAACTAAAAAGACAATACGGGGAGAAAAAATGAGGTATGAAGGTAAGCTAGAATATAAAGGAGATAGTAAAAGGTATGAGAAGAGGAAAAAATTAGTTAAGGCCAAAGTTGGACCCTTGAAGACTGAAAAAGGTGAATTTATTATGGGGAACAAGGAAATGGCAGATGAGTTGAACGGGTACTTTGGATCAGTCTTCACTAAGGAGGACACAAACAATCTTCCTGATATAGCAGTGGCCAGAGGATCTGGGGTGACGGAGGAACTGAAGGAAATTCGCATTAGGCAGGAAACGGTGTTGGGTAGACTGATGGGACTGAAGGCTGATAAATCCCCAGGGCCTGATGATCTGCATCCCAGGGTACTTAAGGAAGTGGCTCTAGAAATCGCGGATGCATTGGTGATAATTTTCCAATGTTCTATAGACTCAGGATAAGTTCCTGTGCATTGGAGGATAGCTAATGTGAGAAAACAGGGAATTATAGACCAGTTAGCCTGACATCGGTGGTGGGGAAGATGCTGGAATCAATTATAAAGGATGAACTAGCTGCACATTTCGATAGCAATAACAGGATCGGTCCGAGTCAGCATGGATTTACGGAGGGGAAATCATGCTTGACTAATCTTTTGGAATTTTTTGAGGATGTAACTAGGAAAATGGACAAAGGTGTCAGTGGATGTAGTGTACCTGATCTTTCAGAAAGCATTTGATAAGGTCCCAAATAGGAGATTAGTGAGCAAAATTAGGGCACATGGCAGACAGGAAACAAAGAGTAAGAATTAACTGGTCCTTTTCAGAATGGCAGGCAAAGACTAGTTAGGTACCGCAAGGCTTGGTGCTGGGACCGCAGCTATTCACAATATACGTCAATGATTTGGATGAAGGGATTCAAAGTAACATTAGCAAATTTGCAGATGACACAAAGCTGGGTGGCGGTGTGAACTGTGAGGAGGATGCTATGAGAATGCAGGGTGACTTGGACAGGTTGGGGGAGTGGGCAGATGCATGACAGTTGAAGTTTAATGTGGATAAAAGTGAGGTTATCCACTTTGGTAGCAAAAACAGGAAGGCAAATTACCATCTAAAAGGCGTCAAGTTGGGAAAAAGGGAAGTACAACGGGATCTGGGGGTCCTTGTTCATCAGTCTATGAAAGTAAGTATGCATGTACAGCAGGCAGTGAAGAAAGTGAATGGCATGTTGGCCTCTATAACAAGAGTCGTCGCGTATAGGAGCAACGAGGACTGTCTGCAGTTGCACAGGGCCCTAGTGAGACCACACCTGGAGTATTGTGTGCAGCTTTGGTCCCCTAATTTGAGGAAAGACATTCTTGCTATTGAGGGAGTGCAGCGTAGGTTTACAAGGTTATTTCCCGGGATGGCGGGACTGTCATATGCTGAGAGAATGGAGCAGCTGGGCTTGTACACTCTGGAGTTTAGAAGTATAAGAGGGGATCTTATTGAAACATATAAGATTGTTAAGGGTTTGGGCACGCTAGAGGCAGGAAACATGTTCCCGATGTTGGGGGAATCCAGAACCAGGGGCCACAGTTTAAGAATAAGGGGTAAGTCGTTTAGAGGGCGGTGGAGGCCAGTTCTCTGGATACTTTCAAGAGAGAGTTAGATAGGGCTATTAAAAAATAGCAGAGTCAGGGGATATGGGGAGAAGGCAGGAATGAGGTACTGATTGGGGATGATCAGCCATGATCACATTGAATAGCGGTGCTGGCTCGAAGGGCCAACTCCTGCACCTTTTGTCTATTGAATGGCGGTGCAAATAAGAGAACAATTGAATAACATGAAGGAAGCAAGTGACTGGGGTAATTGGGGCTTCGGAAGCTGGTCAGACTGGCTAATCAACATGGCTATGTACCTAGCTATTGCGATTATTTGTATTTTTGTTGGATTAGCAGCTGTAAAATGTGTATTGGGGAGAATGCAGACAGTACTGGAAGGCAAAGATGATCTGAGAATGTTATTGGTGAGACGGGGTGAAGTATGTGATAAAGCAAAGACTGAGTATGTTGATAAGGTGCAGGAAGAGCTTGAATGACTGGGAAGGATAGATATAAGTAGGAACACGGGGAGTTATCATGGAATGATAAAAGGGATGAATGAGAATAAGTAGAATCGGGGATAGTGTAGGATTAAGGTTCCAGTATTCTGAGCTAAGTTTCAATTTTTTTATTTTGACACCATTTGGTTAAGTTTCATTATCCATGCTGTGACATCGATTTTCCTGGAAAACATGTGATGTTTAATGCTATTGTCATTGGCTAAGATGTATTATGCTGTGTACGATTGTAATTGGGTGGAAAGATTGTCCCCACTTATGTAACCATGTGATACTGTAGTTATTGGTCTAGAATCACCATCCTTTGTAAGTTACATCCCACTGTATTAACCATATATATATATATATATATATATATATATATATATATATATATATATATATGCTAATTCCTTTGTTTGTGCACGTGTGTTACTCTGTGATCCACTGGGAGAGCTTCCCAGGGCCGTACAGAGAAACCTAGTCACCATGGTGAAATAAAGAATGATTTAAAGTATTCTAGTCAGTGTTTTCACTGAACGGACCAAGGGATATAAATACCGGAATCATACCCAACACCATTTCCTGCCTAATATGGATTTCCTTCAGTTCCTCCATCACCCCAGATCCTCTGGCTACTAGTACATCAGGAAGATTGTTTGTGTCCTCCATAGACAGATCCAAAGCAACTGTTCAACTAATCTGCCATTTCCTTGTTTCCCATAATAAATTCACCTTTTTCAGTCTTCAAGGGTCCAAATTTGGTCTTAACTAATGTTTTCCTCTTCACATACCTAAACCAGCTTTTACTATCCTCCTTTATATTCTTGGGTAGCTTAACTTCATACCTCATCTTTTCTCCCCGTATTGCCTTTTTAGTTATCTTCTATTGCTCTTTAAACATTACCCAATCCTTTTGCTTCCCACTCACCATTGCTACGTTGTACTTATCTATTATTTTTATACTGTCCCTGACGTCCCTTGTCAGCCATGGTCGCCCCTTACTCCCCTCTAAATCTTTCTTCTCTTTGGAATGAACTGACCCTGCACCTTCTGTATTATTCCCAGAAATACCTGTCATTGGTGTTCCATTGTCATTCCTGCTAGGGTATCTTTCCAGTCAACTTTGGTCAGCTCCTCCCTCATGGCTCCATAGTCCCCTTTATTCAACTGTAACACTGACACCTCCGACTTACCAATCTCCCTCTCCAATTGCAGATTAAACCTGACCATATTATGCGCATTAACTCCTAATGGTTCCTTTACCTCAAGTTCCTTTGTCACATCTGGTTCATTACAAACAGGAACTGCAGATGCTGGTTTAAACCACAAAGTGCTGGAGTAATTCAGCGGGGCAGGCAGCATCTCTGGAGTGAACGAATGGGTGACATTTCAGGTTAAGACTCTTCAGACAGAGTTAGGGGAGAGGAAATTGAGAGACGTAGACGGTAATGTGGAGAGATATAGAACACATGAATTTAGAACGGAGATGAGGAAACACTTCTTCACACAGAGAGTTGGGAGCCTGTGGAATTCTCTGTCTCAGAGGGCGGTGGAGGCTGGTTCTCTGGATACTTTCAAGAGAGAGCTAGATAGGGCTATTAAAGATAGCGGAGGCAGGGGATATGGGGAGAAGGCAGGAACGGGGTACTGATTAGTCATGATCACATTGAATGGCTACTCCTGCACCTATGGAAGATAAAGGAAACATTGGCTGTTTTCTAGGTGAGAACGAGAAGCTGGTGAGACTTGGATTGGGGAGGGGTGGAGAGAGAGGAAATGCAGGGGTTACTTTAAGTTAGAGAAATCAATAATCATACCAATGGGTTGTGAGCTGCCCAAACAAAATATGAGATGCTATTCCTCCAATTTGCATTTGGCCTTACTCTGACAATGGAGAAGGCCTAGTGACAGAAAGATCAGTGCGGGAATGGGAATGGGAATTAAAGTGTTTGGAAACCGAGAGATCAGGTAGGTCCAGGCAGACAGAGCGAAGGTGATCAGGGAAATGATCGCCCAGTCTATGGTAAGGTTTAGGGGGACTCTGTCCCTGTTGTGACTGGGGGGGAAGCAAGAGCGGAGCTGCCGGGTACAGAGGAGACATGTGTGAGGGCCTCATCCAAGGTGGAGGAGGGGAACCCCAGTTCCCTTAAGAATGAGGACATCTCAGATGTCCTGGTATGAAACACCTCATTTTGGGCACAGATGCGGCGTAGAGGGAGGAATTGGGAGTAGGGGATAATCTTTGCAGGCAGCAGGGTGGGAAGAAGTGTAGTCGAGATAGTTGTGGGAGTCAGTGAATATGTAATAGACATCAGTTAATAATCTATATCCTGTGAAGGAGACAGTGAGATCAAGAAAGGGAAGGGAGGTGCCGGAGATGTTCCAAGTGAATTTGAGTGCAGGATGGAAATTGGTGGCGAAGTTAATAAAGTCCATGAGCTCTGCATGGGTGCAGGAGGTAGCAATGTAACGGAGAGTTCGGGCATAGGGCCAGTGTTCAACATTCCCTACAAAGAGGCAGGCATAGCTGGGGACCATAGGTATGCCTTTGATTTGGAAGAAGTGGGAGGAATCAAAGGAGAAGTTGTTACGGGTGAGGACCAGCTCCGCTAGGCAGAGGAATGGATGGCTTTACAGCCTTACTGGTGGGGGATATAGGTGTACAGTGACTGACCATACAATGAGGGTGGGGGCTCTGAAAGTGGAAGTCATTAAAGAGAGGAAGGGCATGCGAGGTAGCTTGGACATAGTTCTGGAGAGATTGGACCGGGGGGGGGGGGGGGGGGATAGGATGGAGTCAAGGTAAGTGGAAATCATTTCAGTGGGACAGGAGCAGGCAGAAACAATGGGTCTGCCAGGGCAGTTGTGTATATGGATTTTGGGGAGAAGTTAAAATCGGGCCGCGCGGGGCTTGGAAACTATTAGATTGGAGGCTGTGGCGGAAATGTGATTATGGCCCGGTGTGCATCTGTGGGGTCATGGTCCAAGGATAAGTAGGAGGATAAGGATAAGTCTAAGAACTGGCACCTGGCCTCAGTGCGGTAGAGGTCAGCTCGCCTTGATGAGGATGTTGAGGATGCTGCAGAGTGAGCGGAGGGCTATACGTTCAGAGGGAGTGAGGTTAGATAGGTGAGGGGAGTGGAAACTTTGTAACTATTGATGTCACGTCAGCAGTTAGAAATGATCTAGAGAGGGTAGAAGGCTGTTCGGGGGAGTCCAAGAGGAGGGGGATCAGTGGAGATGGGAAAAGTGATCATCACTGGATGGTGAGGACTCCTTCCCATAGAAAAAGGTATGGAGGTAGAGGGAACGGAAGAAAAGCTCAACATCGTGGCAGACGCGAAACTCAGTGAGGTGTGGGGCTTAAGTTTTGGCCAGTCAAAGAAAGACGTCATTAAGCTGGAAAGAGTGCAGAGAAGATTTGCGAGGATTTTGTCAGGACTCGAAGCCCTGGCTATAGGGAGAGGATGGGCAGGCTAGGACTTTATTCCTTGGAACGTACGAGGTGATCTTAAGAGTTGTAGAAAATCATGAGGGGTATAGATACGGCGAGTACACAGGGTATTTTTCCCCAGTGTATGGGAAATCAATGGACGGCATAGGTTTAAGGTGGGAGGGGAAAGATTTTGTAGGAACCTGAAGGGTACATTTTTCACACAAAGGATTGCGAGTACATAGAAAAAGCTGCCAGATGAAGTAGTTCTGGCAGGTACAATAACAACATTTAAAAGATATTTGGAGAAGTATATGGATAGGAAAGGTTTCGAGGGATAAAAGCCAGGCACGAGCAAATGCAGCTATCTTGGATGAGACATCTTGGTCGCATGGACAAGTTAAATATCCTGTTTTGATGCTGTCTGACACGATCACTACCACACCATGGTCCTTCCACAAACCTGCAGAGGATGGATGGTTAAGAAATGTTCCTATCGATTTAAATTGGTCTGGTGTTTGGAATTTCCTTTCAGCCGAACAGTTCAACTCCTGCATAACTGCTTTTCATTGTGGATGGGACTAGTGTAGCTGGGACATGTTGGCCAGTGTGGGTAAGTTGGGCCTCTTTCCACACTGTATCACTCTATGATTCTATGCCATCTATGATGTAGTTTTATTTTTAGGCTATTATTTTCAAAAGAGAAACTACAATGGCTTGCAAAAGTTTTCATACCCCTTGAACTTTTCAACATTTTGTCACATTACAACCACAAACGTAAATGTATTTTATTGGGATTTTATGTGATAGACCAACACAAAGTGGTACATAATTGTGAAGTGGATGGAAAATGATACATGGTTTTCAATTTTTTTTACAAATAGAACACTGAAAAGTGTGGCTTTTGCAAGCCACTGTATATGCATTTTGTAAATGAAGGTACACGCTTTTAAAGATACCAGGTAAAAATCCCGATTGGGAGGAAAATGAATGAAATGCCAGAAAAAATGTCAACACACATTCAGGAAGGAAGCAAAGGAGCGACAAATTACATAATTTTGTTGCTAAATACAGTGTATTCACAAACAAATCAAACTCAGTTTACTATACGTGTTGGAAAGAACTGCAGATGCTGGTTTAAATCAAAGTGGACAGAAAATCCTGGAGTAACTCAGTGGGACAGGCAGCATCTCTGTGGAGAAGGAATGGGTAACGATTCAGGCCGAGACTATATCTTTACGATATTTTTGATTGTTTCAATTCGGCTTAATTCATGCTTTTACCTTCATCTCAGAGTTCCCATACAGTTGACTCAAACTCACCAATAGTAAAACACCATGATATCTCTCCATGGATCAGTTTCTACATCAACCACATGTTATTTTACAGCCATTTCTAGCTCCTGTTTTCATCTTGGGAATTGGTAAATGACAAGCAAATTAATGGGTAGACTTAGTATTAGATAATCTTTGGAGACCAAAAGAACAAAGTTTTGCAATTGTAGCACTGCTGCCTGTGCAGAGTTTGCACATTCTCCATGTGACCATGTGGGTTTCCTCCCATTTCCAAAGATGTGCAGGTTTATAGGTTAATTGGCTTCTGTAAATTGCCCCAAGTGTGCAGGATGCAAAACTGAGATAGCATAGAATGAGTGTATCAGTGATTAATGGTCAGTGTGGACTCGGTGGGCCAAAAAGCCCATTTCCACGCTGTATCTCCAAAACTAAAAAACTATTCATTTGTAGTGTAAATGTTGTCTGCCATTCAAAAGTTTGGATAAGCTTCATTATAATTTTTCTGGGGTATCCCCAACTGGAGAACTTGAAAACACATCAAAATAGAGATATTGATGAAGAACACTATATCACAAAAGCAGATGGTAAACATTCCCAATGATGGGTTCTAATTTTTACTGCATGTCTTGGGATGCAACATTTTGAGAGAAATCAGCAAATATAGGTAAAACAGAATTGTACAAAATATAATTAAAAATACAGTATTACAATTACTATGGCGTGTTAACTTCAGTAAAATCGCCCATGTCAATGTACCTAAACTAGCACCTCAAAAGAGAATCATGACTGCATGTTTTCCTTGTATACACCTTGACATAACCCGTTTGTCATAAAATCCGTTGTTGATATTTCCACAGAAATCACGTCAGCAAATATTCCATCAAACCGCTATGGCAGAGAACCTACTGACTGATTGCATCATGGTTCGACAGGTCGAATGCCTAGGAATGGAGATTACAGAGAGTGGGAACATGCCCGAACCATTATACATTGTGACCTCACCCATCGAAGGGATCTCTATGAAGCAATGCCTCAAAATGGCAGCCCATATCATCAATTACCCCCACCCCATAGCCATGCACTTATGGCACAACTACCAGCAGGAAGGTGGTACATGATCATGAAAAATATGACCAACAGGTTCAACAACTGATTCTTCTCAGCAACAATCATGTTCTTGAATACTATCTTCTATGGATTGCGTGGTTGGTTGAACTACGGACTTCATTTTTACACTATTATGGTTACCTAATATTATGGTTATTAATTTATTTATTTTGTGATCATTACATTTATCTGTATGTTGTTGCATTCATAGGCCTTTTAAACTGCAGCAAGTAAGCATTTCATTGTTCCGTTGTCAGTACATACGACAATTAAACATTCCTGACAATCTGTAAACAATCAGTGGTAGGTAACAGTGGGATATATTGTTTCTTGCTACAAAAAAGAATGTATATATATATATATAAATATATATAAACATAAATATATGTAAATATATATATATATATATATATATATATATATATATATATATATATATATATATATATATATATATATATATATATATATATATAGGAACTTGTGATTGATATATAAACGGTTGATCTTTAAATTAAAAAAATGAAATTAGCACGTCTTTCCCCTGTTCTAACTAATCCCAACACTAAATTGCATTTTACCACAAGTTTACATTTCAGTTTCCACTCCTAATATAAAATGACTATTTTGTAATGGCTGAAAGACATGGATAAAATAACTGTTAACTTAACAGTGGATGTTGTACTCATCAGCCTGGTACTATAAAATGCTACCTTGGTGCATGGTAACAATATTTAATGGACATTTTCTCCAATTCTCTTGTGAGATCTACAGCTTTACATGTTCTATTTTGCTTTGAATACCAAGAATGAACTTAATTTATTTATCATACCTTAAAAAATCGAAATGGTATGTACTAAAAAAAAGCCTAAACATTGATAACAATAGTTGATGTCACTGTCCTAATAGTTTCCAGACTTTTTAGTTGCATTACTTTAAATTTTTGTAAAATTGATCAGCCTGGTCAATGTACCTGTTCAATGCAAAATCATATTCTGAAATGTATCTTGACATTATCTAAAGATACAGTTTTAAACAGGAAAAAACTTTCATAAAATATAAATAGTACCTGATAATGGCAATATGTCCTTGGGTACGTGCTACAGACAGACAGTAAGATCTGACAAAAAAGTATATTTAAAATTTTAAACTATGTATGACACCTAACATTTATGGATCTTTCAAGGTATAACAAATTATGTATTATGTTATCTTACACAATTATTATGACGTTATTGTTTCCAGTGCTAATATGTAATCTTCTGTTTAAATCTTAATTTTATGGTACTGGATTAGCAAATTCCATGCTGACCTCATTAAAAGCAAAGTATGCACATTCATTCTCCATTCTTTTCTTCCAAATGCAGTGACTATGTTGGTGCAACATATTTAATTACTGCAAATACACCATAACAAACAAGAACTAATTATTCTCTTGTCATTTCTACTTCAATCCAAATTATGTAATTGTGACATCAACAGATTTAGTAGGAATAAAATGTTTAAGATTTACACTATTCCATTTTTACAACAAAAGCCAATTAATAAAGCATTAATGAACAATTAATTTTGTACCAAACAAATACAGCCAACCACAAGTCTTCAAATATATTTTTTGGTTGTACATCACTTATTATATCAAATATATTTTCAAAATACAGTAAGTCTGTGTTGGTATGTTTCTGCAACATTCCAGAAATTTAAGATATTATTGTTTACAACATCCGTTTCTGCCATGCACTTAACTTGATACCTTCATGAGTCTGACACAATCTGTTAAAATTCCTCCTGGCTATTTCTAGGTTAGAAACAGTAGACTATTTCACAATTCTGAAGTTCATCTTGCAGCAACACCCAAGTTCTCCCATCACAACAGCTAACTATACTTCGAAGAAAACCTTTCAGAAAAATGACAAAATATTACTTTTGACTACATCATCTTCCCAATATAATTTTAAAATAGTATTTTTAAAATATTGCCCTCTAATTCTAACTTCAGCTTCATGTATCTATCTAATTTCTCTATTGAGATAAAAATAATCACAATTCTCTACAATCCCTTCCATGTACATACATGTTTAAAATATAGTTATCCGAACAGAGTCCTTCATGTGTTCCCATTCACTCCAAAAACGTCATTAATTTACTTTCATATGCCAGTAATCATCCCCAGTGATTTCCCAGTGTATCAGTAAAACATTTCGCATTCCTACACAATTTTAGAATGCATTGGCTTCATTACATCATAGAACATGGACGACGCTGACAACCAAGCATCCATTTACATTAATCCTGTGCTAATCCCATCATATTCTTCGCACATTCTCCTTGACTTCCCCCAAGTTCTACCACTCACCTACACATAAGAGACAATTTACTGAGTGAGGTTAACTGTCCGACTAACCCACCTGCACATCTTTGGAATGTGGGACAAAATCTGAGCAATGGTGGGACCCCACAAAGTCACAGGTAGAACATGCAAATTCCACACAGACAGCACAAGAAATCAGGATTGAACCCAGGTTGCTGGAGATGCAAGGCAGCAGTTCTACCAGCGGTGTCACTCTGGCATCCATAATCAAATTCCATTTGTGTAGGAAGGAATTGCAGATGCTGGTTTACAATGAAGATACCAAAATGCTGGAGTAACTCAGCGGATCAGGATGCATCTCTGGAGAAAAGGAATAGGTGACATTTCGGGTCGAGACCATCCTTCAGACTCTACAAATTCCATTTACTGTCCATGCAGCAATTTATATTTTAAGCATGTTATCAACTTGTTTTCAAATTAGTGGTACATAGAAAACATAGAAAAATAGGTGCAGGAGTAGGCCATTCGGCCCTTCGAGCCTGCACTGCCATTCAATATGATCATGGCTGATCATCCAACTCAGTATCCCGTACCTGCCTTCTCTCCATACCCCCTGATCCCTTTAGCCACAAGTGCCACATCTAACGCCCTATTAAATATAGCCAATGAACTGGCCTCGACTACCTTCTGTGGCAGAGAATTCCAGAGACTCACCACTCTCTGTGTAAAGAATGTTTTCCTCATCTCGGTCCTAAAGGAATTCCCCCTTATCCTTAGACTGTGACCCCTTGTTCTGGACTCCAACATCGGGAACAATCTTCCAGCATCTAGCTTGTCCAACCCCTTAAGAATTTTGTAAGTTTCTATAAGATTCCCCCCTCAATCTTCTAAATTCCAGCAAGTACAAGCCGAGTCGATCCAGTCTTTCCTCATATGAAAGTCCTGACATCCCAGGAATCAGTCAGGTGAATCTTCTCTGTACCCCCTCTATGGCAAGGATGTCTTTCCTCAGATTTGGAGACCAAAACTGTACGCAATACTCCAGGTGTGGCCTCACCAAAACCCTGTACAACTGCAGTAGAACCTCCCTGCTCCTATACTCAAATCCTTTCGCTATGAATGCTAACAAACCATTTGCTTTCTTCACTGCCTGCTGCACCTGCATGCCTACTTTCAATGACTGGTGTACCATGACACCCAGGTCTCATTGTATCTCCCCTTTTCCTAATCTGCCACCATTAAGATAATAGTCTACCCTCATGTTTTTGCCACCAAAGTGGATAACCTCACATTTATCCACATTATACTGCATCTGCCATGCATCTGCCCATTCACTCAGCCTATCCAAATCACCCTGCAGCCTCCAAGCATCCTCCTCACACCTAACTATACCCCCCAGCTTGGTGTCATCTGCAAATTTGGAGATGTTGCATTGAATTCCCTCGTCCAAATCATTAATATATATTGTAAATAGCTGGGGTCCCAGCACTGAGCCTTGCGGTACCCCACTAGTCACTGCCTGCCATTCTGAAAAGGACTCGTTTACTCCTACCCTTTGCCTCCGGTCTGCTAGCCAGTTCTCTATCCACATCAATACTGAACCCCCAATACCGTGTGCTTTAAGTTTGTATGCTAATCTCTTATGCGGGACCTTGTCGAAAGCCTTCTGAAAGTCTAGATATAACACATCCACTGGTTCTCCCTTATCCACTCTACTAGTTACATCCTCGAAAAATTCTATCAGATTTGTCAGACATGATTTACCTTTCGTAAATCCATGCTGACTTTGTCCAATGATTTCACCACTTTCCAAATGCATTGCTATCCCATCTTTAATAACTGACTCTAGCAGTTTCCCCACTACCGATGTTAGACTAACTGGTCTGTAATTTCCCGCTTTCTCTCTCCCTCCTTTTTTTAAAAAGTGGGATTACATTAGCTACCCTCCAATCCTCAGGAACTACTCCAGAATCCAAGGAATTTTGAAAAATTATCACTAATGCATCCACTATTTCTGTGGCTCCCTCCTTGAGTACTCTGGGATGCAGACTATCTGGCCCTGGGGATGTATCGGCCTTCAATCCGTTCAATTTACCCAACACCACCTCCCGGCTAACTCAGTTCCTCCATCTTATTTGACCCCCGTTCCACTGCTATTTCCGGCAGATTATTTATGTCTTCCTTAGTGAAGACAGAACCAAAGTAGTTATTCAATTGGTCTGCCATGTCCTTGTTCCCCATGATCAATTCACCCGTTTCTGACTGCAAGGGACCAACATTTGTTTTAACTAGTCTCTTTCTCTTCACATATCTATAAAAACTTTTGCAGTCAGTTTTTATGTTCCCTGCCAGTTTCCTTTCATAATCTATTTTCCCTTTCCTAATTAAGCCCTTTGTCCTCCTCTGCTGGATTCTGAATTTCTCCCAGTCCTCCGGTAGCCTTTTTCTGGCAAATTTGTATGACTCATTTTTTGTTTTTATACTATCCCTGATTTCCCTGGTTATCCATGGATGCACCACCTTCCCCGATTTATTCTTTTGCCAAACTGGTATGAACAATTTTTGTACTTCATCCATGCAGTCTTTAAATACCTTCCATTGCACATCCACTGTCAACCCTTTAAGAATCACCTGCCAGTCTATCTTGGCCAATTCACATCTCATACCCTCAAAGTTACCTTTGATCAAGTTCAGAACCCTTGTTTCTGACTTAATTTTGTCACTCTCCATCCTAATGAAGAACTCAACCATATTATGGTCACTCTTGCCCAAGGGGCCACGCACAACAAGACTGCTAACTAACCCTTCCTCATTACTCAATACCCAGTCTAGAATAGCCTGCTCTCTCGTTGGTTCCTCCACATGTTGGTTGAGAAAACTATCCCGCATACATTCCAAGAAATCCTCTTCCTCAGCACGCCTGCCAATTTGATTTACCCAATCTACATGCAGATTGAAGTCACCCATTATAACCGTGTTACCCTTGTTGCACGCATTTCTAATTTCCTGTTTGATGCCATCCCCAACTCCAATACTACTGTTAGGTGGCCTGTACACAGCTCCCACTAGCGTTTTCTGCCCCTTAGAGTCTCGCAGCTCTACCCATATCGATTCCACATCCTCCACGCTAATGTCCTTCCTTTCTATTGCATTAATCTTCTCTCTCACCAGCAACGCTACCCCACCTCCTTTTCCCTTTCGTCTATCCCTCCTGAATATTGAATATCCCTGGATGTTCAGCTCCCAGCCTTGGTCACCCTGGAGCCATGTCTCCGTGATCCCAACTATAGCATAGTCATTAATCGCTATCTGCACCTTCAACTCATCCACCTTATTACGAATGCTCCTCGCATTGAGACACAAAGCCTTCAGGCTTGTTTTTACAACACTCTTACTCCTTATACAATTATGTTGACAAGCGGCCCCTTTCACATCGATCCCTATTACACGCTATCTCGGAATGTGACGATGCTTCACCATCCCATACGGTCTGAGTTGTTCCAACTCCCATGCTGTAAATGGCTCCAATGCATTGTGAGGTCCAATCTGATTAAGTGGTCAAAGAATGTAGCCTTCGACCAAGAAGTGATCTGAACAAACAGATTGCAATCGGACAGCACAAAAGAACAATTTTACATAACGTTCACCACTGAAAAGAGAGGCTGGCAGTTTCCTGTGCAAGATTTCAATCCAATAGTGCAGTCCTTTTAACTGCCACCTGCACAATATATTCCAAAATCTGCACAATATATTCCAGGTTTTACACCAGAGCTCCATTTCCTACAGGTTGTACGGACGTGTGCATTGCATGACGCCTATTACTATTACGTGCATAAATGCCAGGCAAATGTGTACCACCTATCCCAGGTGACACCACAATCATGCGTGATTCATGGATAAAATAACATATTCATAACATATTCGGCTTGTACTCGCTGGAATTTAGAAGATTGAGGGGGAATCTTATAGAAACTTACAAAATTCTTAAGGGGTTGGACAAGCTAGATGCTGGAAGATTGTTCCCGATGTTGGGGGAGTCCAGAACAAGGGGTCACAGTCTAAGGATAAGGGGGAATTCCTTTAGGACCGAAATGAGGAAAACATTCTTTACACAGAGAGTGGTGAGTCTCTGGAATTCTCTGCCACAGAAGGTAGTTGAGGCCAGTTCATTGGCTATATTTAAGAGGGCGTTAGATGTGGCACTTGTGGCTAAAGGGATCAGGGGGTGTGGAGAGAAGGCAGGTACGGGATACTGAGTTGGATGATCAGCCATGATCACATTGAATGGCGGTGCAGGCTCGAAGGGCCGAATGGCCTACTCCTGCACCTATTTTCTATGTTTCTAAAGGGGGCCAAAATTTCATACCAATTCCCGTCTTGTTTCCCGTTTGATAATGCTCCTGCAATGACCCATCAATTTTTTGGCATTATATATATATGGAACTAGGCTATTGATGTTGCTACGTTGTTGTATTTGCATAGGAGCTTAATCTTAATGTCTGTTATAACATCTAGCTCTGTGAGAGAAGCTACTGATGGTGTTTCCAAACTAAAAGAGGTTGGCTAATGTGTCACCACCATCAAAAGATGTATAAAGTTAACTTTCTAAAGCTTAATTAAGGAATAAATAGTAGATAATTAACATCAGTATAGCCTTAAGACCTTGTACAAGAGGGTCATCTGAACTGGAGAGGAGTGCGAGGGGTAGTCGGGTTTAAAAGAGTCTGGCAGGGGGTTGAGACGCAAAGCCGGAATGAACAGAAGAGAAAGTTTAGGTCCATATAGACATTAGAGAGTATATATAGCTTGCACAGCCTAAAGTTGTTCTATTTGATCTTTGACTGTGCACGCCAGGTTGATTGCATGCGTCGAAACAGGGCAGACCACGTGACGGTTGCAATCTCCCACCCGAGAGTATATTCAAGAGACAGAACATAGCAGTGAATGAGAAGAGTCTGATGGTTCAACCTTCATTTATTTTAATGCAGCAGGCCGGTCAAGTAATGGAAATGAACTCGGGGAATGGATATGAACATAGGACTGGGTTATGATAGCTATTATAGAAAAATGGCTGAGGAAAAGGCAGAACTGGCAGGTCAATGTTCTGGAGTACAAAGGTTACAGAATGGATAGATGTGGAGATAAGAGGAATGGGAGTTGTGATTTTGATTAGCCGATAGAAAATTGGTGTTTTTTTTGCCAGGATATTCCAGAAAGAATGTCCAGTAAGGTTGTGTGGGTGGGATTGAGTAATAAAGATCGAGTGCGCCGTACATCAGTGGTGGGCAGGTTATTGGTGGGAATTCTGAGATATAAGCGTACATTGGGAAAGACAACGATTAATTAGGGATTATCAATATGGCTTTAAGCCAGGAAAATCATGGTCACTGGTGCTGAAGAAGGGCAAAGTCATGGACAGGTTCCGCTTCAGCATTGAAGGGACACCAATCCCAACGGTCCCCGAAAGGCCAGTGAAGAGTCTTGGCAAGGTGTTTAACAGCAGCCTGAAGGATACAGCATCTGTCCAGGCAACCTGTCAGGAGCTGGAGAGTTGGTTGAGAGCAGTGGACTGGTCGGGACTTCTTGGCAAGTTCAAGGCATGGATTTACCAGCATGGTATCCTGCCAAGGATACTCTGGCCACTGCTCGTCTACGAAGTCCCAATATCCATCGTATAGAAATTGGAGAGGAAAGTCAGCAGCTTTCTCAGGAGGTGGCTGGGACTGTCCAGGAGCCTTAGCAGCATCGCCCTTTATGGAAATAACACCAAGCTCCAGCTGCCCTTGAAGTCCCTGGAGGAGGAGTTTAAGGTGACTCGGGCCAGAGAGGGACTCCAGCGACCCCAAGGTGGCTCAGGCAGGGGTGGAGGTGAAAACTGGGAGGAAGTGGAGAGTGGAGAGTCCTGGTGGGAGCAGCGACCCGGGGAAGAGCTGGTCTGGGAATCTTCCCAACTCCCCAGTTTGACAAGGTCAAGGGGAAGAAAAGGCGCAGGCTGGCCCAGGAGGAAGTGAGGGCAGTGGTGAAGCAGGAGAGGTGTACCAGAGCAGAGCAGCAGGGAGCCTGGACAAGGACTGAGCTCTGGCAGGCTGAACCACAGTGCATCAAGTTCCTGGTCCAGGCAATGTATGATGTCCTGCTCAGCCCATCGAACCTCTTTGTCTGGGGCAAAGCGGAATCTCCCGATTGCCCGCAATGCTCAGGCAAGGGGATGTTGGAACACATCCTGAGCTCTGCCTAAAGGCTCTTGGGCAGGGCCGGTACACCTGGCGTCACGACCAGGTTCTTAAACCCATTGCAGAAGCCATCAGCATGGGAATCAGCAGCTGCAGACGAGCACACCCTACCACCCAGATGATCACTTTCGTGAAGGCCGGAGTGCAGCTGCCAAGAACCACAGCAGCCAGGAATTCGACAGGAATTTCTTTCTGTAGACTTGGTGAAAGAACTGAAGTTCCCACAGCACATTGCCACAACCACCTTGGGGCCAGATATCCTCCTGGTCTCAGAGGCGACCAAAAACATTGTCTTATTGGAACTGACAGTACCGTGGGAGGACCGTCTGGAGGAGGCCCACGAGAGGAAGATGACCAAGTATGAAGAGCTGGTCATAGACTGCCGTAAGCAGGGCTGGAAGGCAAGGTGTATGCCCATCGAGGTTGGCTGCAGAGGTTTGTGCAGGGCAATCGCTCTACAAAGCCTTGAGTGCACTGGGCATCAGCGGAGTGGCAAGGAGAAGAGCCATCAAGAACACCACAGAGGCAGCAGAGAAGGCCTCGAGATGGCTGGATCAGGAGAGAAGGTCCACGGGGAGGAGCGAATGCCACCTGAACACAAGTCGTCTGATCAACCACGGCTGGGTCGCCTGGGCAAGGGTGTCCGATGTTGAAAGACCCGAAACACCCAATGACCCCAGGTCACATGTGTTCAGGAGCATCAATAGATGTATTTTTTATCAATGTCTCACAAATGAGTTTTTAAATCAAGAGTTGATAAAAAATGACTTTCCTTTGCCTATCCTGCTATTTACTTATTCAAAGAATTCTAACAGGTTCATCAGGCAAGATATCCCTTTCACAAAACAATGTTTATCGTGTGTCAAAGCACTCAGAATCTGAGTCTTTTAATATGGTCTCTGATTGGGAATAGTTGCCTTATACATCTACATAGAATCATGAATATAGATAAGGTGAACACCCAGTCTTTTCCCCGGGTAGAGAAATCAAAAACAAGAGGAGATAGGTTGAAGGTGAGATGGGTTTGATTAAAATAGATGTGACTGAATTAATTTTATAGACACACCTTTCACAGAAAATAGTTAAAATGCAAAATGAAGATTCAAAACCATACTTACTGGCTTTCTGTTTCCAATTTTTTCTTGCACCTATCACTCTCTACTGCCTCCTCCTCAGTCTCAGAGAATCCTAGGTCTTCACCTTATATAAAAAGATAGGATGTTTGTAGTGATATAATTTGGAAGCCTGATATTTTATTCACTTTTAAGAATAGAATTCACAAATGCAAAAAATGGCCATTGTCAAATTTAGCAATCCTTAGCCAATGATAGAAATATTGCGGAATTGATTCTGATACTTTGTGTATCCATTTTTTCAATGAATGCATTATTTATTACTTTATCTCCAATTCCACTGTATTATCAAGTAATTTTGTAAGTGATCATGCTTTCTTAAAATGTTTCATGATCGGCAAATCGGAGGATTTTGTATAATTGCCTCAGTGGATTAAATAGTTACATATTTTATAGTTGCAAAGAAACACAATATTATAGTCTCATTGTCTACATACAAGGTTATGAAGTATGTATTACATTTACCAATTGAAATACAACAAGTAAATTGGGGCAACACGGTGTGCAGCGGTAGAGTTGCTGTTTTACAGTGCTTACAGCGTCAGAGACCCAGGTTCAATCCCAACTACGGGTGCTGTCTGTACAGAGTGTGTAAGTTCTCCCCGTGACTGTGTGGGTTTTCTCCAAGATCTTCAGTTTCCTCCCACATTCCAAAGATGTACAGGTTTGTAGGTTAATTGGTTTGGTATAAATGTAAATTGTTCCTAGTGTGTGTAGGATAGTGTTAAAGTGTGGGGATTACTGGTCGGTGTGGACTCGGTGGGCCGAAGTGCCTGTTTCCACGCTGTAACCCTAAAATAAACTAAAAAAACAAAATGCTACAAAGCAACAGCTTCCTTTACAGTAACATACAAAAAAAGTCCAAAATAGAAAATGTTGATTGTATGGATAAGTATAATCTGTCCTCACTTGAATTATATTGACCTGGCTGAGGCCAACAGTTCCACAGACATTTGGCTGTTTACAGGTCAGTATGTCCCAGATATATGTAGCATAACCACAAATCTGAAAGGAGCTGAGTGACAGATGGTGTACCTAATTTTTAAATCTGCTTCTATGGCCTTATCGCCAAACTATACGAGTAAAACAAAAACACTTTGCAAATCAAAACAGACACACAATGCTCTGGATAGAAGGAAATTGTGACATTTCGGGTCGAGACCCTGCTTCAGACAAAGCAAAGACAAACCCTTCTTTTGCAAATCAAAACTTTAGATTCTCACATAAACTAATAAAATGTGTTTATAAGTCAATGGGAAATTCACAAGTAGTCAAATATTTTAAACAATATTCTGATTTTTCACAAGATGTGCACACAGAATTCTTCATCTACAAATCACTTTATTGATACTGAAAATTATTTATCTAATAGTCATTTGCTTTTAAGGTAGTGAATGGACATTCGGCAACCATTTCTTACCCTCAGTAATTTGGAGAAGTTTCTTATCAGATAGAAGTGTCAGTTGCTCCAAGCATAGTGATTTAATTTCTTCTACAGAGCAGCTCTGCTGGAAACAAAATACAATTATTAGATTGCATTAACCCCAGTGCACTATTATGTAAATATTAATACTCTAGGTTATTAAAATGCCATTTGAATTATGGGCTTTTGAAATAATTTTCTGTGTTAATAAACTGAATATCCCAAAATGAAAAAAAATCCATATATTATAATTACATTGAAGTAAAAAAAATATTTTACCCGATATCAAGCCGTTGGCTACTAGTGAAGCCTCACATTCATTTTATGAGCATAATTTATTGTTAATTTCTGAATTACTCATTAGCATATACCCAATACTAATTAATTTGAATTTGCATTAACTCCATAGGAAATCAACTAACAGTACAGATAATTGATTCTGGATTAGTTAAATGCCTTAATTGTACATTTTATTCTAATCTACTTGCATTCAATTCCTTCCAGAAGTATCATCTCTTAGTATTTACTTGAGCCGCAATTTTACAAAGGTGAATCTTAATTCAATAACACCATTTTACAGCATGAACAATTCAAAAATTATAAAAATGTGTTAATTAACAGTAAAAAATAAACAAATATTTTGAGAAAATGTCATCCTTCTTACGGCCACTTACTCAGTCTACAAAAAAGTATGAAGATTGTGTGTCGAATGCAGAAAACCCAAGATTTTATGAGCCTCTTTATAGCGGATTTGGGTTATACTGGGTTACCGTCTTGCCAGGCTGCCGACGGCACCCCAGGCCCACACAGCCTCCCGGCCGCTCCCAGGCCAGGCTGCGACGCCATCCCAGGCCTGCATCGCCATCTCAGCCGCATCCAGGCCGAGCTGCCAATGCGGGTCCGCAACGCCTCACTGGCTGCTTCCAAGCCAGACCACACAGCTTCTTTGGATGCACCTGCCGTATGCCACCGCCAACCCATACCTACACTCCAGCCGCCCATGGGCTGAAACCATTGACTCCGCGGATCCTCGCCTCTCCCCGGCTAACAGCCCAGGGTTGTCAACTCACCTGGATTCCAACCAGGTTTCAAACCAAGAGTCTGAAGAAGGGTCTCGAGCCTTCGTCCGTTGCCATCAGGAAGAAGGTACAGGTACATAAAAGACACCAATTACCCCCACTGTGGCACGTTATAATAAGGGTTTAGGGTACTAACAAATTTTCTCTAATGGTTTTTTGTGATAGTACCTTCAAAATATCTGGGAGCATCTTCTGGAGTTTTTTTTCGCCAATAATTTTGAAGCACTGTTCAAGCATTTCCTTCCTGTCAGAGATATACGAACTGATTGGTTTCAAGGAAATACTAAGGTCGAGACCTCCCTCTTCCAAGTCACTGTGCTCAGTGGTTGCCTCTTTTTCTGAAGCAATTCTTCCTGCCTTCAAGGACAAAAATAATCACAAAAAATAAATTCACACATAAACAAAAGTATTATCGTCAAGTGAAAAAATACAAATGTTACATTATGAAACCAAGAAAAGATAAAATAATTCATAATCTGAAAACAATGTCAAGCTTATATTTGTATAAGAAAGAACTGCAGATGCCGGTTTAAATCGAAGGTAGACACAAAATGCTGGAGTAACTCAGCAGGTGAGGCAGCATCTCTGGAGAGAAGGAATGGACGACCCAAAACGTCACCCATTCCTTCTCTGCAGAGATGCTGCCTCACCCGCTGAGTTACTCCAGTATTTTGTGTCAAGCTTATATTTCTACATGTAAACCCTATGGCTACATAAATGTGAACTACATGTCAAACACTAAGTAGAACTGCAAACTATTTTTGCAGGAAAAGTTTCTAATTTCACTACATAATTTGGTAAATTATTGTAAAGAGGCTTATGCCCATGGCAGCAGAACTTGGAAAACTCATGGAACTAAGCTCTGATAAAAGGTGGCAAGAAACACTAAAAACCTCCGCTCTTGCTCCCTCTCTCCCCATTCGTAACAAGGACAGAGTCCCCCTTGTCCTCATCTTCCACCCAATCAGCCGTCCAATACAGCGCACAATCCTCCGACATTTTTTCCCACCTCCAACGGGATCTCACTATGAGCCATATCATCCCAATTCCATTCCTTTCTGTTTTCCGCAGAGACCTTTCCCTCCGCAACTCCCTGGGCAACTTGTCCCTTCCCACCAAAACCACACCCTCTCCAGGCACTTTTCCCTTTACTTCCCCCCTCGACTCCTTCCATGGACCCCAACAGTTTTTTCAAGTAAGGCAGAGGTTTACTTGCACCTCCTCCAACCTCATCTACTGTATCCGCAGTTCCAGGTGTCAACTCCTGTATATCGGCGAGACCAAGCTCAGCTCCAGCGATCGTTTCGCTGAACACCTCCGCTCAGTTCGCCAGTGTACCAGAGGGTACAAAGACGTTCAATGGTCACATTACATCAGCTGATCATTATAATACAACAGTGCCATCTTTATCTACAATACACTGGACCCACTGTGGCGACCAGCATTCACAGAAGGCCTCGAGAGTCCCCGCAGACACTGCGTGTTCCCTCGAGAGGGACACGCAAGCATGGACATAGGCCTGGAAGAGGGGCAGGCAGCCGACTGGTGTGACAATCGATTACCCGCTGCCTGGACCCGCAAATTGCCATCTTTGCCAGGCCCAGTAGCAAACCAACAGGGAGATCCCACCCTCATGATCAACACTCCCCACTTCCTGGCTTGTGCCCAAATACCAAAATTGTGAGACTGAAATGCAACCAAAACTTGAGCAGCCCCTTCAGATATTTGTACAAGGGCTGCAACCTCTCACACTCCATGTACACGTGGAAAGCGGTCTCTTCCTTGCTGCAGAAGTGACAGGCGGCTGGTGAATATGTAAATCGACTCAAATATCTATTATACAAACAAAAAGTTGGAGTAACTCAGCGGGAAAGGCAGCACCTCTGGACAGAAAGAATGCGTGGCTTTTCGAGACCCTTCTTCAGACCAACATCTATTACACACCTCAGCTCTGTGCAACACTCTCCATCCCAGATGTAATGGAGGACTCCCCCCTTATAGAGAGACCCCCACTGAGGACCACACTCGCCGTCAGGTGGTAACACGGACCGAGGGCGAGGAAGTTAGAGTATGCAGGAGCAACCTGCACAGTAAACGTAAGGGAACGGCACGCTGGGCATCTCGGAATGGCGGCTCATGTTGTGCAGGGCTGGCTCCCGGGAACGATTCCGGGACCTGGAGAGCAGGGGTAAGCTCGGTTGGAATTGTTCAGCGCATACACCCCTCCTCGACACCCACCGTGACAGGGTGAGGAGCGCCCACTCTCGTAACTACAACACCCCTCTCCCCGAGAAGTAGCACGCTGGCAGAAGGTAACCAGATTTGTAACTCTTAGATATGACGGTAAAAGCTGGGCAAAATTAATAATATTCGGAATCCCGGAGCCAAATTTGGTACTCACGGTTAATCAAAGAAATTTTTTTGATTACTGTTTAATAATAGGGAAAAAAATGATACTTAAATTTTGGAAGGGAACATTATCTCCAACAATTAAAATGTGGAAAGCAGAGATGTTGGAGACGTTGAATTTGGAAAGAATTAGATTTGTCCTTTTGGACAGGTATAATTCTTTTGAATCGATATGGTCTCCATATATACAGTATTTAGAAAAGTAGCTATTCTTGGAATCACGGCTCGACTGACACCCTATGGATCCGATGCGAATAACGTATTTATAATTGATATTATTGTGCATTTATTAGAGATATTTCTGAATGAAATAGTATTTCGTATAATGACTTTAGTTTTTGTTTATATATATGTAATATTTTTGTTTTTTAAATTTTCCCTTTTTATTTTCTTTTTATTTACGATTGAAGTATGTGGGAAGAATTTTTTTTATTCTTTTTTATTTACTCTTTTTTCTTTTCTCTTTTATATATCTTTTTCTTTATTTCCAAAAAATAGAAGATATTAAGTATTGATATGTTATTTGTAGTAATATTGAATTAAGGTGTTAGTTTATAAAGTAAGCTTTACATTGTAAACGGTTTACTTCAAATAAAAAAATATTACAAAAAAAAAAAAAAAAAAAAAGCTGGGCAGATCCCGTGTCGCGGGTCAACTGATCCCCGCCACCGGGATCTGCGAACCCCCTCTAGGAAATTGCCCTGGCGGAAAAAATAATAAATTGCCATGTGTGTAAGGAGTTGATGAGAAAGTGGGATAACACAGAAGTAATGTGAACAGGTGGTCAGTGTGCACTCGGTGGGCCAAAGTACCCGTTTCCATGCTTGGTGCCAAGATATGAGATTTAAGAGAGAGTTAGATAGAGCTCTAGGGTCTAGAGGAACCAAGGGATATGGGGAGAAGGCAGGCACGAGTTATTGATAGGAGACGATCAGCCACGATCACAATGAATGGCGGTGCTAGCTCGAAGGGCCAAATGGCCTCCTCCTGCACCTATTTTCTATGTTCTGTAAACAAAGGGTTAGGAGACAAGAGATTGGTGCTGATACCTGAATGTACCAGGTAGATACCTGGCTATAAGGGATTAATAATGGTAACTAGGTGCTCTGTACTGTACCGGGGTATGGGCATAAATGGCCAGTACAGTGGTTTAGAAACCAGGTACCCTATGTTCTGGGTCAGTAATAGTAATCTGGTTATGGGGCAGTGCCGTGACATAAAGGGCAGGGACCCATTTGTCGGGGTCAATACTGGTAGATATCTAGGTGTAAAGTCGGTACTAACACCAACGAGCAGGGGTATGGTAGTAGGCAGGCTATATGCGACAGGTACCAGAATGTGAACCAGGGATTGGGGCATGTACTAGATGCAAGGGATTTGTACTAGGATACAAGAGGCAAGTACCTCAGCGTAAGAGGCCAGTGCTGATGCCCACGTACCGGGATGTACACACGGCACCGGGGCGTAAGCAGCATTGTAACAGGGTAAAGCCAGCCATACCAGGTACTAGGGTGCATGGGGCAGATATATAGATATAGATAGATGGTATCCGGGTATGGGGCTGAGACCCAAGAGGGGTGGTCAGAACCGAGTACATGGAGCAGAGACAAAGCTGCTAGGGAGCAAGTAAAGGATAAGTGCCGGGTGTGGGGAACAGGGAACGGGTAGAGGTAAAGACCCAGGTACCGGGATCGGTCCTGCCAACCTGGAGAAACAAGTACCGGGGAGCATGGGGCTGAGACCTAGCTGTGGGGGGACAAGTACCGGGGTACATGGGGTAGAGACCCAGCTACAGGGGGGCAAGTACCGGGGTACATGGGGCTGAGATGCGGGTGTAGGGGGACAAGTACCGGAGTACATGGGGCTGAGACCCAGGTACAGGAGGACAAGTACCGGGATACATGGGGCTGAGACGCAGGTGTAGGGCGACAAGTACCGGGGAACATGGGGCTGAGACGCGGGTGCCGGGGTCGTGGGGCAGGTACCGGGATACATGGGGCTGAGACCCCGCTGTAGGGGGACAAGTACCGGGATACATGGGGCCGAGACCCAGTTACAGGGGGACAAGTACCGGGATACATGGGGCTGAGACCCAGCTGTAGGGGGACAAGTACCGGGGTAAATGGGGCTGAGACCCAGCTGTAGGGGGACAAGTACCGGGGTACATGGGGCTGAGAGCCAGCTACAGTGGGACAAGTACTGGGATACATGGGGCTGAGACCCAGCTACAGGGGGACAAGTACCGGGGTACATGGGGCTGAGACCCAGCTACAGGGGGACAAGTACCGGGATACATGGGGCTGAGACCCAGCTGTAGGGGGACAAGTACCGGGGTACATGGGGCTGAGACCCAGCTACAGGGGGACAAGTACCGGGATACATGGGGCTGAGACCCAGCTACAGGGGGACAAGTACCGGGATACATGGGGCTGAGACCCAGCTACAGGGGGACAAGTACTGGGATACATGGGGCTGAGACCCAGCTACAGGGGGACAAGTACCGGGATACATGGGGCTGAGACCCAGCTACAGGGGGGCAAGGACCGGGCTACATGGGGCTGAGACCCAGCTACAGGGGGACAAGTACTGGGATACATGGGGCTGAGACCCAGCTACAGGGGGACAAGTACCGGGGTACATGGGGCTGAGACCCAGCTGTAGGGGGACAAGGACCGGGGTACAGGGGGACAAGTACCGGGGTACATGGGGCTGAGACCCAGCTATAGGAGGACAAGTACCGGGGTACATGGGGCTGAGACCCAGCTACAGGGGGACAAGTACCGGGGTACATGGGGCTGAGACCCAGCTACAGGGGGACAAGTACCGGGATACATGGGGCTGAGACCCAGCTACAGGGGGACAAGTACCGGGGTACATGGGGCTGAGACCCAGCTACAGGGGGACAAGTACCGAGATACATGGGGCTGAGACCCAGCTACAGGGGGACAAGTACCGGGGTACATGGGGCTGAGACCCAGCTGTAGGGGGACAAGTACTGGGATACATGGGGCTGAGACCCAGCTACAGGGGGACAAGTACCGGGGTACATGGGGCTGAGACCCAGCTACAGGGGGACAAGTACTGGGATACATGGGGCTGAGACCCAGCTACAGGGGGACAAGTACCGGGGTACATGGGGCTGAGACCCAGCTGTAGGGGGACAAGTACCGGGGTACATGGGGACAAGTACCGGGCTACATGGGGCTGAGACCCAGCTACAGGGGGACAAGTACCGGGGTACATGGGGCTGAGACCCAGCTACAGGGGGACAAGTACCGGGGTACATGGGGCTGAGACCCAGCTACAGGGGGACAAGTACCGGGGTACATGGGGCTGAGACCCAGCTACAGGGGGACAAGTACCGGGATACATGGGGCTGAGACCCAGCTACAGGGGGACAAGTACCGGGGTACAGGGGGACAAGTACCGGGGTACATGGGGCTGAGACCCAGCTACAGGGGGACAAGTACCGGGGTACAGGGGGACAAGTACCGGGGTACATGGGGCTGAGACCCAGCTACAGGGGGACAAGTACCGGGGTACATGGGGCTGAGACCCAGCTACAGGGGGACAAGTACCGGGGTACATGGGGCTGAGACCCAGCTACAGGGGGACAAGTACCGGGGTACAGGGGGACAAGTACCGGGGTACATGGGGCTGAGACCCAGCTACAGGGGGACAAGTACCGGGGTACAGGGGGACAAGTACCGGGGTACATGGGGCTGAGACGCGGCTGTAGGGGGACAAGTACCGGGGTACATGGGGCTGAGACCCAGCTGTAGGGGGGCAAGGACCGGGGTACATGGGGCTGAGACCCAGCTACAGGGGGACAAGGACCGGGGTACATGGGGACAAGTACCGGGGTACATGGGGCTGAGACGCGGGTGCCGGGGTCCTGGGGCAGGCACCGGGCAAGGAACCGGTGATTCGACCCCTGCACCGGTCGCCCGCCAGCTCCAGCTTTCCGCCCTGGAAATGTTCACCCCGCGGAGCCGCACTCACCTCAACTGCGCTGGAGTCGGAGTTGAGACGCTTCCTCTCCCCGTGACTCTCCTCGCCGTGGCTCCGCTTCCGCCGCTTGTCTCTGCCCGACCGCTTGCCCGCCATCGCCAACCGCGCCGCGGCCGGAAGGTGCTGCGACACTGCTTCCGGTGCTCGAGGGTCGCGGGCGGAGTAACGAGGCTATCGGACCAATGGGAGAGGAGGGATTATCGGACCAATGGGAGAGAAGGGATTATCGGACCAATGGGAGAGAAGGGATTAACGGACCAATGGGAGAGAAAGAGTCTTAAAGAAGGAACTGCAGATGCTGGAGAATCGAGGGTTATACAAAAAGCTGGAGAAACTCAGCGGGAGCGGCAGCAGCAGCAGCATCTCAGGAGCGAAAGAGATAGGGGACGTTTCGAGTCGAGACCCTTCTTCAGACCTTTCTGCTGCACCCGCTGAGTTTCTCCAGCTTTTTTTTTGTGTAACCCTCGATTCTCCAGCATCTGCAGTTCCTTCTTTAACACTAATATACTTTGATACTGGGCTCAAGCAAAGATCCTATTTCATTCAGATCTTTGGGCTCAAGTATCTTTGGGTGCAAGTGGAGAAAGAACCAGCTGACCTTTCATCCCAAGACAATGCATGGACCCGAGGCGCTTGTTTGGCTTTTTCTCTCTCTCTCTCTTTCACCACAGGAGTTGGTGCACCCACTCTGCAATTTCGACTCTTCTTACTGAGACTTCCCTCTGGGTGGATCGCCTCCAAAATAGATTCCATTAATGTGGAAGTCAGTCGGCAGTACTTGCACGTGCATCCAAAAATGTTATCCCCGATTTCGTCGTTGCCTTCAAATTTATGAGTCTTTCCAATTATGCAATCGTGCAGATACGATGACCTGGTTCCATGTTGTACAAGATTTCACTTTACAGAGTCAAAAAAGGGCTATTAGCAACCATACCTATCAACACCGTGTTAAATTTATTCAAGCGCAATACAAATAATTCTTCCCCCTCTCTTGCCATACAATTTCACTCCTTAACAAGTTTCACGGGTACCTGCCGTTAACCCGAGTCACTAAGTTGTGTGCATGAGTTCCGATGTTAATTGTACGTGATTACGAGGAATTTAATTTGTTTTAAACTCGGGGTCACTCGTGGGTCAACTCGCACCGTGAGACAGGGGTTTTAGCAGTACTTACCCAATTACTTTTTGAATTGCACAGCCAACCACTCTTTTACGGTGAATTCCAGAAGTAACTGCTTACTTTAAACTTTTTCCTCATCATTATCAAGCAGCCCCCACAAACTTTACAGTCTGAAGAAGCGTCTCGACCCAAAACGTCACCTATTCTTTCTCTCCATAGATGCTGAGTTTCTCCAGCATTTATGTCTACATACAACCTGGTATCATTTGCAAAATTTGTTATAATTTTCACAAGATTAGCATCTTATAGATTTGCATTCTGTAACATGAGCCACTGAAAGGAAGTTCTACAATCAAATGTAAACACATAATCAAAGCGATATCAAAGTGTACACAGATACTGATAAGAAGTAAAATATTGACTACTTGATTTGTTTTAATGGTGTTGATTATGGGAACAATCTTGGAACGTTTACCTATAATACTTCACTACACTTGCCACTGGAACTGCACCATCTTTTTGCTCAGTTTAGACTGCAAAAAAAAGTTTACACATTTGAAAATATAGCGCTCTCTAAACTCTTCTCTTCAAGTGAACGAATCTGCAATTTCTAATTTAAAGGCAAATGCGCCGGCAACAGCAACAAGAGACATGATTATTTAGGGAGTCATCTAGGACATGAGATTGAGCAAACTGTAATTCTTAGACACATACAAATTCCTTAAAGAACAGAAAATATACTTAATATCCCGTGGGTGTTGGTGTTTGGTCTTGTTTACATTTGATTTTACAATTATGAATGGAGCTGAAAGTAGAATATAAAAAATGTACAGAGATTGCTGGTATCAGCTGCATTGATCTGATCATAGAGGTGTCTAAAATAATGAGAGGCACAGATAGGGTGGATGCATGCAGTCTTCTTCCCAGGATTAGGGAATTATGAACTTGAAGGCATAGAGTTTAAGGTGAATAGAAAAAAGTTAAACAGGAAACCAAGGGGTTTCCTCACAGAACACTAGCAGAAATGGTTGAAGCAGTAACTAATATTTAAAAAACTTGAACAGGTACATAAATAGGAAAGGTTTAGAGGGATATATGACAAATGCAGACAAATGGTACTGGAGTAGCTGGGTGTATTAGTCAGTATGGACGAGTTGGGCCAACTGTTGGACTCCTAGCTGATAATAAATATACTTGAACTTTCAGTGATAAGATGAAATCACTCGTTGAACCCCAAGAGCATATGGCCTGTTGTTACGAGGTCTATCAGCACAGTAAAAATATGCCACCTGTACCACTCAGGCATTGTCGATTAAAAACAATAAGCGAGTTCCGTATCTCGATAAATGCAAGGAATCATGGGATTTATCAAAGGACATTTCGGATTTTAAAAACAGCTAACACAGCACTTAATAAACTGTATAAATTGTTAACTGTTCTACCAAGGAATTCATCGAGAATTATGTCAACTCAATAGCTTCCTTTCTTGTTCTGCTGTTCACACACTACTTGCAGAGTCCTAGTTCAATTCATTAATCTGCAATAATGAGATATTTAAAAAGTTAAATAATTTATTATTTTCATTTAATCCTTAATGTGTTTGCTACCGGAATAAGAAAATATTACTTGTGTTTGAAACATTTGAAACCTGGAGTATTGTGTACAGTTTTGGTCCCCTAATTTGAGGAAGGACATTCTTGCTATTGAGGGAGTGCAGCATAGGTTTACAAAGTTAATTCCCGGGATGGCGGGACTGTCATATGCTGAGAACATGGAGCGGCTGAGCTTGTATTCTCTGCAGTTTAGAAGGTTGAGAGGATCTTATTGAAACATATAAGATTATATAGGGTTTGGACACGCTAGAGGCAGGAAACATGTTCCTGATGTTGGGGGAGTTCAGAACCAGGGGCCACAGTTTAAGAATAAGGGTTAAGCCATTTAGAACAGAGATGAGGAAACACTTTTTCACACAGATAGTTGTGAGTCTGTGGAATTCTCTGCCTCGGAGGGTGGTGGAGTCCGGTTCTCTGAATGCGTTCAAGAGAGCTAGATAGGGCTCTTAAAGATAGCGGAGTCAGGGAGATATGGGGAGAAGGCAGGAGAAGGCAGGAACGGGATACTGATTGGGGATGATCAGCCATGATTACATTGAATGACGGTGCTGGCTCAAAGGGCCGAATGGCCTACTCCTGCACCTATTATCTATTTGTTATAATATATTTAATCTGAAGCAGGCAGTGTTTGTATCAGTGTGATGTGAGCTGGTGCTTTACTGACAGGCAATGTGAATGTGCCGTTAAGGCAAAGATTAATCTCCGAGGAAAATTGAGTACGGGGTTGGCCCTGTGAAAGAGCCGCCAATCCGATTCATGACATTTAACTGTAAAATGCCTTCCCTTTAGTATTGGATAGATTGAGTGGAGTGTCTCTGCTGTTCCAGGTTTGGGGTGGTTGCTGTGCGTTGCCCCCAGTCATCTCACTCAGTGCATGTTGACTAGCACAGTTCACCAGCCCATTAGCAGAGGCTCTTTGTGCAGGTGTTACCTGAAGCCGAAAGGTTTTGTGGAGGTTCTGCGTTAGGATCGGGCACGCAGCGAGCTAGTTAGGCATCTAGTTTGGCTGCGGTTCAAATGGGTGCGAATTCTCATAATAAGCGAGTTCGGTAATCCGAAAAACGCAAGGAATCATGAGATTTGTCAAAGGTCATTCGCCATAAAGAAAAAGCGATCGAAGCGCTTGCTGAAGAAACTGTATAAATTCTTATTTTTATTCATAATTTATGTTAAAATATATTTAATCTGAGGAACGGGGGTGCCATGTAGTGGGAGAGGGGGGTGTAACAGCGAGAGCGGGGGCAGTTGCAAGTGGGAGACAGGGGAGAGCACGCACACAGACCCGCGCCTCATCCGCAGCCTGGATCAAACCCGGCGCCGCAAGTGCTGCCAAACTGCCACTGGACCAAACCCCCGGCACCAGCAAAAGTCGAGCACCAGCCATCAATGAGGACACACAAAATGCTGCAGCAACGCAGCTGGATAGGCAGCATCCACGTTTCAGGTCGAGACCCTTCTCCAGAGGTATTTGGTGCCGAGCTACCGCAGCACCCCCCCCCCCCCCCCCATGTGCATCCCTGCCGATCCCCCCCGCCACCACCAAACCTTTCCTTCTGAGTCACAAGTGCCTTTGATGCCGGCACACTACAAGCAGCTCCAGTGGAACGGATTGCCAATCGCAGCTCCGACTGACTCACTGTTTGAAATGACTCATGACCTCCACCAAGGGGGCAAACCGACAGCCACTGGACTAGGAGAGAGGCGCAGCCGCCAGAGCCAGCTCCTCGACGGGACACCCCGGAGGGGTCGGGGACGACCCAGCAGCTACTCAACAGCGCTCGCAGAGCCGAAGACCCTCGCCCACGGACCCCGACCACACAGAGCAACACGAAGCATAAAGAACTCACCGAAGCAGTAAACAATAAAAATGACAAAATCATCGTAGCTTTATACAAAGGAAGAATAAATACTAATTCATGGTTTGAAAGCAGTATTTTCTTACCTGGAAGAATCAAAGCTGGAAAATACGGATAAAACGAAGGTCTGATAACACACAGCAGATCCGCTAACGACAATGTTTATGGCGAGTGACTTATGACCTGGGCATGCGCAGTCGGAATACCAAACTCGCTTGTTATCGCCGCCCGGTCACCCGGACCCGGATGCCAACTGTGTGCCCTGACAGCCTGAAACCACACAGCACATTCTCCTTGTTTCCTTCAATCCAGGAAGGTTGTTTTGATAGGATTGCAAGGACTGTCTCAAATTAGTGGACCACACAACTTGTAATTCATGTAAATCAATATCAAATTTGAATGGCTGTGACTCAGGCTAATGTCAGGGATTTGATAATTCTTAGTTCCAGGCATTCTGTCGTTTTCAAGGCCGGTGCTGTATTGAGTAAATAATTTAAATAGATACAATTGTGGATTTGTGCAGCCTGCAGTACGCTGTGGCCTATTGCTGACATATTTGACGGGTACATTTATTTATAAATCTTATTGAAATGAATATGTAGGTCCGTACACACCTAGTAGCTCAGCTGCCGAGAATGTTTATCCCGAATGACCCTTGACATGGGCATGCGCAGTTGTAATACCGAACTCGCTTATTGCAGTTTGATAAAGCTTTGGCAACAAGAATGATGTAAAAATAAGATGAAAATCACCTTTCTATTGTTTCGAGGCAACTATTTAACTCTTAACGTGGATTCATTTTATCAGTCACAATTTAGAACAGTGCACGAACTTGAGTTTTTTTTCAACATTCATTCGGTTTGGGACATAAACTGAACATCAGAATCCCATTTATCTGAAGTGCTGGCTGATTGGAGTTTCTTCTAAATTGCATTGGTGATGTGATGTCAGGTGATGTCATCAGGCGATGTGATGATTCTGGATCAGTTAAAACAATGCAAACCCAGCGCTGCACTGTTGTAAACCATTTTTACATCGCAAATAGGATGGATTGCAATTGATGAATTAGGAAACACTATTTGTAGTAAAAGGCAGAACCACTTAATTTACTTTGGACATTGACTGCTCTCACTCCCCATCCCCCCCCCCCCTCCCTCGTCGACTCCATTCAAGGACCCAGGTGTGGAAGAGGTTCACCTGCACCTCCTCCAACCTAATCTATTGCATCCGCTGTTCTAGGTGTCAGTTGCTTTACATCGGTGAGACCAAGTGTAGGCTTGGCGATCGCTTCGCCCAACACCTCCGCTCGGTTCTCAATAACCGACCTGATCTCCTGGTGGCTCAGCACTTCAACTCCCCCTCCCATTCCGAATCCGACCTTTCTGTCCTGCGCCTCCTCCATAGCCAGAGTGAGAACCACTGTAAATTGAAGGTGCAGCACCTCATATTTCGCTTGGGTAGTTTACATCCCAGCGGTATGAACATTGACTTTTTCAATTTCAGGTGGTCCCTGCTTTCTCCTTCTTTACCCCCCTTTCGCAGCTCTCACACAGCCTACTGTCTCCGCCTTTTCCTTTCTTCTTCCCATCACCCCCATTCCCACAACAGTCTGAAGAAGGGTCACGACCCGAAACGTTGCCTATTTCCTTCGCTCCATAGATGCTGCCTCACCCGCTGAGTTTCTCCAGCATTTTTGTCTGTCAAAAAGAAAGATGTCTTGCAAAAACAGTCAAGGGAAATAAATGGTTTCCATCCAACATTCTCGCACTAATTGGACACCTTTGTCTCGAACGAATAGAAACATAGAATACACCTTTAACCGTAGGTGACAAATGAATTTGACAAGCAATCACTTCTATTGATGCTTGTGCAATGATACTATTAAATAATGTAACATTTAGTTTTCAGTATTAACAAAAATAAATTCATAACTATTAAAAACATATATTTTTGAAAATATTTGAAAAGCGTTGTTGTTGCGAGTTGTTGTTGTTGTTTTACTCCAATGACACAATTATTTTTCTAACATGATATCCTATAATGCGAGGTTTCTTAGATATTGCAGTAAACTTTTGTTTTTATGGATCTCTTTATAACGGATTTTAGTTAAAGCGGCCAGACACCAGCACTGATGCCGCCAGTCTCCGCCGCCACAGTGCCACCACCATCCCTCACTTGCACTCTTGCCACCCGCGGGCCCGACCAATGACGATGGCAATCCTCACCTGGATTCAAGGTCCAGTTCCAGACCAGGAATCTGAAGAAGGGTCTGGACTGGGACGTCACCTATCCATGTTCTCCAGAGATGCTGCCTGACCTGCTGAGTTACTCTAACAGTTTGTGACCTTTTGTATATTAACCAGCATCTGCAGTTGTTTGTTTCTACTATTTATACAATGATAATCGCTTACTTGGTTATGGCAGACAAACGGCAACAAAGGATGCCACGCGCTCCTCTCTGGTCTGTTATAACTAGGGTTTATTGTATGTTGAAACAAGGAACTGCCGATGCCGTTCAAGGGTCCCAACCCAAAACGACACATATCCATGACCCGCTGAGATATTCACATAATTTTTGTCCTGCCATAGCATTAAAGCAGAATTAATTGTAGCTTTAACACAGATATATTTTCTCTTTAAAGTTCAATTGGAGGATAAATCAGTGAACACAGTATGGATTATTAATATTGTACACTATATTCAACACTAAATCCTGTAACTCTCCATTATCAAGGCTTTGATTATCAGAGAGTCTGTGGGAGGAGCAGGGGGTCAATGCTCATTCCATTTTAGGATTCTTAATACTAGTTAATGGAATTTTCATAATCCAACAAACCCATAAAGATGCTGAAGGGCCAAATAAATTCGAAAACATGAAAAGAGCTCAGAAAACGCTAATAATGCTCTTTCAGTCTGTGAAGGAGTAATTTAAAGGTGAAATTTAATTTGGAAAATTTAAATGACAATTATTGAAAATTTAGATGTTTGCAAGAGCAATTTCACAAATAAATTGAAAGGTTGACTATGTTAAATTATTGGAAACATCTTAAAACAAAGCAAAAATATTCAAATATAAAATCACATTTTAGCAGTTCCTTTATTCTTAAAATTGTTTGTACTTTTCTACTGCAACTATTTTGTCACAATAATCAAACACCCCAGAATTTATTTTTCTCCCATATGTATTATTTGCAAGAGTTTAAGGAATAATGTAATCAAAATTAATACCACTTGACTATAACCCTTGAAAATCTATAATCAGAAATTACAGCACTTTCAGAACAAATCTACAACAGTCCCCAACTTTTGCTGGATCTGAAACAGAAGAATATTTTCGGATCTGAGAATCAACTCCCAACGATTGAGCCAGTTGCAAGGCATTTGGATCATCACTTATAATTGTTCCAAGAGCCACCAAAAGTCTGAAAATAGCTTCATAATCTTGGAGGGCTTCTATGGCTGCACTTATAATGGATAAACAATTTGCTTTACCTTCAATATCATTTCCTGCGTGCAGATTTACTGCATAGTTTAATATCAAAGTGGATAGTGCTATGTGAACATTCTTGCTGCTAGCTGATCTCATTTCAATTGCTTGGGAGAGTATTGCTTCCCTCAAGGACATCATGAACTTTGAGCCATGTGTTTCGTTAGCAAAACAGTTGCAGACTGTTCGGAGGACAAGCATTTGATTAGCTGGTTTTCCCCGTAGATTGATTTTGTTTAAGAGGTAGTTGCTGAACTGTTTGCTGTAGTGTTCACTGCAGAAATGTTCATTTACCGTGGGATGCTTGATAGCCAGACGAAGAATATCCAGCACAGGAAAAACTATATCTACATTAGAAAAGAGATAAAAGCAAGTTAAATTACAAATTGACTTTTCACTGTAACAAAATATTAAAAGTCCAAGTTTAATATATTTGAACAGATGCCAAAATGATATTTCAAACATCATGGAAATATTTCATAAAACATTGAAGAACTTTAGTTCCTACAGGTCTAATCGGAAAGTGCCCAAGCTTTTTTTAAAGTGTATCAATGCTACACCATTGCAAATTAATGTATCTGCTGTGTATATGTGGGGGGTGGGGGCTTTAACATCGGGAGCCCCAGTTCGCCTCAACGTTGCAGTTGGACTGCTGGACCGCAGGAGAACAAGGGAAGAGATAGGACTTTTGCTGTGATGGATGTCTGTGTAAATTGTGTTAAGTGTGGGTCTTGGTTTTTTTTTGTAATTGTTAAGACTGTAGAAAATGCAATTTCGTTCAAACCAAGCTGTTTGAATGACAATAAATTGCATTCTATTCTATTCTATCTTCCCCACAATATCATTCCATTAAAAAATGAACTCTCAGCTTAATAGTGGTAATATACTTGTGACAGATCATTGATCTGTACGAGTCATATAACATGGAAACAGGCACTTCAGCCCAACTGATCCATGCCGACCAAGGTGCCCCATTCAAGCCAATCCCATTTATCCACGTTTGGTAGATATCCCCTCCAATCCTTTCCTGTCCATGTACCTGTCCAAATGTCTTTTGAATATTGTTATCATCTTTAACATTCAAATGCACTTTTCTCATCTCAAAACGATTTTAATGTTCTCCAGCTCATCCTCCCCATTACACTTTAGCGCAAGATAAATTTCAACCAACCCAAAATCTGTTAACTGTTTCTCCAGAAATGTTGTCCAATTTGCTCCTTGTATTTCAGATTTCCAGAATGTGCCAAATATTTAATATTGTCACAAATTATGTTTCAGGATGTTAATGCTCTGTGTCTGGAAATATGTTATTTTAACCCCAAATCGTCAGTTAAAAAACTGGACACCCTTGCAAACTGGTTGCAAGAGATTACGTCATTTTCAGATCTGCCCTATGACAGGAGCTCACTAATCAAAATAACGAGACTTCACTAACAGAATTCAAAATACTGTCATTCTAAAAGCTGAGGAAAAAAATGCAATTCTGGCTGTAGGCCAAATAACCCTCTATCTTTGTGCATTGGTTTTTATTTTACTATTTCCATCGTCTTTCCTACTTTAAAATGTTCACAATACTTTGCCTAAAGTAACCAGTAATATATAAACATTATAAATAATGTCAACATTATCTTTTCACAAGAAACCCAAACAGATGCTAATCGTCTTCGCATTCCTAGTTTATAATATCACGAGGGGGATGGATAGGTTGAATCCATAGATGTTAGACACAAAATGCTGAAGTAACTCAGCGGGCAGGCAGCATCTCTGGAGAGAAGGAATGGGCGAGGTTTCCTTTTACCCAGAGTAGGAGAATCAAGAACTGGGGGATATAGGTTTAAGGCAAGAGGGGAAAAAATTTAACAGGAGTCGGAGGGGCAACCTTTTCACACACATTGTGATGAATATATGGAAAGAGCTGCCAGAGGAGGTAGTTGAGGATGGTACAAAAACAACATTTAAAATACATTTGGATAGGTACATGGACAGGAAAGGTTTAAAGGAGTATGGGCCAAACATGGGAGAGTGGGCAAGCGTAGTTAGGACATCTTGGTCGACATGGGTAGGTTGGGCTCTATGACTCTATTCTACGTAGCTATTTATAACACAAAACCAGAAACAGAAACCCAACTAATGTCATTTACAATATTATCAGATACAAGAACTGCACAATTGGGATAGTAAAATCTTACCACTTAAGCTTCACATACTTAGCAGGAATAAAATCTATGCAAAGACTTGCATTTAAATCCCATCCTTGATAATAGAATACAATTCTCTATTAATAAAACATAGAGTAGAAACAAGCTAGCAAAGCTAAAGTGTCCACAAAGTGTCCAAACTTTCAAGAGAGAGCTAGATAGGGCTCTTAAAGATAGCAGAGTCAGGGGATATGGGGAGAAGGCAGGAACGGGGTACCGAATGTGGATGATCAGCCATGACCACATTGAAGGGCGGGGCTGGCTCGAAGGGCCGAATGGCCTACTCCTGCACCTATTGTCTATTGTCATATTTAAACAAAACAGGATTTGCTTCTCAGTCACAGAATTGAAAAATATCAAAGCAACAATCTCTATAAAGCAGTAAAGTGAGCTTGCGTATTTATTTTCATTAGATATCCTTAACAGTAATAATGGTAAAAATGTTCAAAAGAAAATGATCATCAATACCAGCTCTGGATATTTAGACCGTTGTTTTTACTTTCAGTTGTTCACAAATATTAAAACACAAATTGTCTTAATCATTTTTAGAACAATATAAATCATTATTTGCCAACCTTCTGGCCACTGTGCAGCTTTCCATAAAATCTCTAGTTGTTGTGCTGTAGGACGTTCTTGTGCAGAAGGACTCGATACAACACATAGAAACTTCTCAAGCATTTGCAAATCACCTTCAGACAGTTTTTGGTCAGCAGATGTGTTAACATTCAATTCCTTTAGTTTTCCTATAATACAAATTGTTTAGTAAGGATACAAACATCTGACAAAGAACCTTAAAATAATTATCCCTTTGGCATGGTATTGTGTGGCAACATGAAAAACACTTATTTACTGACAGAATGTATACCAATACATTGGGAGGGGGCGGGAAGAACTGCAAAATATCTTTGCTGATCAAATGAAAAAGTTGTCAAAAGTTGGTTTTCAATAAAGACAGAATAAAGACGCTTACCTATTATCTGAATTGTATTTGCTTGATCAAATGTAACAGGGTCTTTTTTTGGAAAATAAGGGTTACTGAGTGTTGTGGGAGCACATCCATCAGCAGAAACATAAGCATTTACTCCTGTGAACATTAACATTTTTATCATTTAAAAGCAGTTCTCATAATTTAAGAATATTGTTCACTCAGTATAGATTCAGATAATGTGCTCAGAATAATTCACAGAACCGGTTAGAAGAACCCTAGTAGACTACATATATATATATATAGTTTTAAATGCATCTTAAACTAATAATTCTAAAAATCTAAATATTAAAGGCTTAAATGGAACCTACTCCAAAATTCAAGTTCAACAGAATGTATTGACTTTTAATTTGATGTCACGACTCTTCAGTCCATTGCCTGCAGCTTGAACAATAAATTAATTCTATTGCGCAATCGAAATATCACATGCAAAAAAAAATGTTTTTGGTAAGTAATTTACAATGTACACTGAATTGTGGAGAAATTTTTTTTTTTACCCCCAATGCATTCTCAAATTTTACCTGTAAATGGGTCACCTCCAGCAGAGGGAGCAAGACCAGATGGTAAGGAGCCAGGTACATAACGACCAGACCCTGCAATAATAATAAACAATATCTTCTTAGCATCAGAATGTATACATGAAGTTGACACCACCCTTTTAAAACTACAATACATCCTCAGCTATATTAGGAAAGCATCAACACCTTCCCAACTTTGGTTTCCGTGTAACATAAATCAAACATCATGGACTGATGCACCAACTGCATCGAGACCCGAGACATTAATTCTAACCCACAGTTTTGGTCTCCTAGTTTGAGGAAGGGCATTTTTGCTATTGAGGGAATGCAGCATAGGTTCACCAGGTTAATTCCCAGGATGGCACGACTGACTTATGATAAAAGAATGGGTCGACTGGGCTTATATTCACTGGAATTTAGAAGGATGATAGGGGATCGTCTGGAAACATAAAATTATTAAGGGATTGAGCAGGCTAGATGCAGGAAATATGTTCCCGATGTTAGTGGAGTCTAGAACCATGGGTCACAGTTTAAGAATGAAGGGTAGGCCGTTGACTGAGATGAGGAAAAACTTTTTCACATAGACTTGTGAATCTGTGGAATTCTCTGCCAAGAGAGTGAACTATTGCACCTATTTTCGATGTTTCCATCTCATTTACATTAGAAACATAGAAAACATAGGAAAATTAGGTGAATTTTCATAGGAAAACATAGGAAAACTCGGCCCTTCGAACCAGCACCACCATTCAATATGATCATGGCTGGCTGATCATTGAAAATCTGTACCCAGTTCCTGCTTGTTCCCCATATCCCTTGATTCCTTTAGCCCCATGAGCTAAATCTAACTCTCTCTTGAAAACATCTAATGAATTGGTTTCCACTGCCTTCTGTGGCAGAGAATCCCACAGATTCACAACTCTCTGAGTGAAGAAGTTTTTCCTCATCTCAGTCCTAAATGGCCTACCCCTTATTCTTAAACTGTGACCCCTGGTTCTGGACTCCCCCAACATCGGGAACATTCCAGCCTGACCAATACTTTAAGAATTGATATGCTTCCATAAGATCCCTTTGTACCTTTCTAAATTCCAGTGAATACAAGCTCAGTCGACCCATTCTTTCATCATATGTCAGTTCCTCCATTTCGGGAATTAACCTGGTGAACCTATGCTGCAATCCATCAATAGCAATATCCTTCCTCAAATTAGGAGACCAAAATTTCACACAATACCCCAAGTGCGGTCTCACCAGGGCCCTGTACAAGTTGGACCTCCTTGCTCCTAAACTCAAATTCTCTCTCAATGAAGGCCAACATGCCATTAGCTTTCTTCACTTCCTGCGTGCTTACTTTCAGTGACTGACGTACAAGCACACCCAGGTCTTGTTGCACCTCCCCTTTTGCTAATCTGACATCATTTAGATAATGAGCAAGAAGGAACTGCAGATAGACACAAAAAGCTGGAGTAACTGCAGCATCTCTGCAGAGAAGGAATGGGTGGCGTTTTGGGTCGAAACCCTTTTTCAGACTGGTTAGGGATAAGGGAAATAAGAGATATAGGTGGTGATGTGGAGAGATAAAGAACAATGAATTAAAGATATGCAACAAAGTAACAATGTAAAGGAAACATGCTGTTTGTAGCAAACATTATAGAGGAGCAAGATAGGCCACTCCTCCGAAATCCAATGGACTGGTGTGTAGTACGTAATGAAACGTCACGGCCGCCATTTTGGCGGTATGCCTCCCGCTGTGTAATCCGCTCCAAAGCTACATAGCAGTTGTAAGTGAGATGCCTGTAAACAGGAATGTTTCATTGTCTTTTGAATAAATGATATTTTGATGTGGACTTTTATTACATGCGTTTGTCTATGGCAGGCTATGTAAATTGCCGTTGGGTTAGTGTCAAATATTTACTGATTCATATACGTTTACATGGAAAATAGTAGCTCCAAAGATCCTTCGATCCGCTCTATCATCCTTGGTTAATCAGTGTTGTAGGGAACAGTGTTTGATATAGTGCCTCACATATTTTAGTTAATTTAATTGGAATGTTTTCCCCCCTGTTCCCCCATTTCCCTCCCGTCTTTCCTCCCCAGCCCCACCTTTGCGTAGTTTCCCTTGCATCGCATTGTGCTGCTTCCCTTGTATTGCTTTAACACACTGTGCACAAAATTACAGGCACACCCAATCACACATTCATATAAATATATGGTGGGACAGATAGATGAGCTTATTAATATCTTCTTACAAAGACCATTATGTAATTTCTTTCTAACCTCTTTTGGACCCAAGGCATAGCAGGGCTGCCAACTCTCACACAGAGGGAAGGGAGGGAGAGAGGGAAGGGAGGGAGAGAGGGAAGGGAGGGAGATAAAGGAGGGAGGGAGGGGGGGGGGAGGGGGGAGGGAGAGAGGGGAGGGAGAGAGGGGAGGGAGAGAGGGGAGGGAGAGAGGGGAGGGAGAGAGGGGAGGGAGAGAGTGGAGGGAGAGAGGGCGATCGAGAGGGGAGAGAGAGCGATCGAGAGGGGAGAGAGAGATCAAGAGGGGAGAGAAATCGAGATAAGGGAGAGATCGAGAGAAGAGAGGGTATAGAGAGAGATCGAGAGGGGAGGGAGATCGAGAGGGAGATCGAGAGGGGAGAGAGAGCAATCGAGAGGGGAGAGAGAGAGATAGAGAGAAGAGGGAGATCGAGAGAAGAGAGGGAGATAGAGAGAAGAGAGTGGATAGAGAGGGATCGAAAGGTAAATAAAGATCTGTTACAAATAAATCTAATAACTTTCTAATGCATCTTGCTCCTCTATAATCTTTGCTTGCAACTGCTCTGTAGCTTTGGAGCGGATTACACAGCGGGAGATCGAGAGACAAAGATTGTAGAGGAGCCTAGTTTCCCAATGATGTAGACGCCATAGTCAACGCCTTCTTTGGTCGAGGCACTCCGCTAAAATGGCGTCGACAATCACACATGTGATACTACGCTTTTTTCGCTGAGTGGCACATCTAGCTCCTCTATAATCTTTGGTTTGTAGGATGAAAATGAGAAGCTGGTGCGACTTGGATGGCGGAGGGATAGAGAGAGAGACAATGCCGGGGCTACCTGAAGTGCGAGAAATCAAAATCATACTGCTGGGCTGTAAGCTGCCCAAGCTAAATACGAGATGCTGTTCCTCCAATTTGCATGTAGCCTCACTCTGACAATGGAGGAAACCGAGGACAGAAAGGTCTGTGCTGGAATGGGAAGGAGAGTCAAAGTGTCCAGAATCCTGATGATCAGGGTAGTTCACGCAGGCTGAGCAAAGGTGTTCAGATAATAATCTGCCTTCCTGTTCTTGCCACCAAAGTGGATAACCTCACATTTATCCACATGATACTGCATCTGCCATGCATCTGCCCACTCACCCAACCTATCCAAGTCACCCTGCAGCCTCATAGCATCCTCATCGCAGCACACATTGCCACCCAGCGTTGTGTCATCTGCAAACTTGGAGATGTCACATTTAATTCCCTCGCCCAAATCGTTAATATATATTGTAAATAACTGGGGTCCCAGCACCAAGCCTTGCGGCACCCCACTAGTCACTGCCTGCCATTCTGAAAAGGACCCATTAATTCCTATTTGCTTCCTGTCCGCAAACCATTTCTCTATCCATGTCAATACCCAACCCCCAATACCATGTGCTCCAATTTTGCACACTAACCTCTTGTGTGGGACTTTGTCAAAGGTTTTTTGAAAGTCCACATACACACATCCACTGGCTCTCCCTTATCCATTCTACTTGTTACATCCTCAAAAAATTCAAGGATTTGTCAAGCATGATCTCCCCATCATAAATCCATGCTGACTTTGACCAATCTTGTCACTGCTTTCCAGATGCGCTGCTATAACATTGGTGTATGTGACAATAAATGTTCTTTGTCCTAACATCTTTAATAATCAACTCAAGCATCTTCCCCACTACCGATGTACTGGTCTATAATTCCCCGTTTTCTCTCTCCCTCCTTTCTTAAAAAATGGGGTTACATTGGCTACCCACCAGTCCACAGGAACTGATCCAGAGTCGAGCGAGCATTGGAAAATGATCACCAATGCATCCACGATTTCTACGGCCACTTCCTTGAGTACTCTGGGATGCAGACCATCAGGCCCTGGGGATTTATCTACCTTCAGTCCCAACAGTTCACCTAACACAATTTCCTGACTAATGTGGATTCACAAGACAAAGAGACATTTATTGTCACATGTACCAATTGGTATAGTGAAATTTGTGGTCACCATACAGCCATACGAATAAAATAAAGAACACAGAACATGATAGTCATTAACATAAACATCCCCACACAGCAGTATCAAAGTTTCCCACTGTGAGGGAAGGCACCAAAGTTCAGTTCTCCTCCTGTTGTCCTCTGTTGTTCCCCCTTGGTCGGGACCTCCCGAGCCGTCGCTACGGGCGGCCTGATGTTCAGACCCGCTCGCCGGGATGATAGAACTCCGACGTCGGAACGGGAGACCATCCTCAGCGGCTTGGACCTCGGAATCAGCCGCTTCTTATCGGAGTCCGCGGCTCCCCAAGTCCACAGGCTGAGCTGGGCGGAGATTCACACTGGCAGCCCTCGGCAAAAGGATCCCAGGACTCCGCGATGTTAAAGTCAACGCCGCCCGCACTGGAAGCTCTGCAAACCACAGCTCTGCAATGTTGAAGCAGCAGGCCCAACACTCCAGAGCTTCAATCAGCGATCCCAGGTAAGGCATCGCCCGCTCCGCGATGAATCCAGTGCTGCGCCGCTGCTGAAGCTCTGGTCCGGTCTTAGGCAGGAAAGGCCGCGCCAATCCATTTGGTAGGCTGCAAGAAGGGGGCGAGGACACGACTCGGAGAAAAGTTGCATCGTCGCCAGGAAGTGACTGGGAAACGGTTTCCCCCTTACCCTACCCCCTCCCCCACATAGAAATACAAAAAAAAATCCTCCAGAATATACTTTTAACAAACTAAAAATAAAAAAGATAGAAAAACGGACAAGACTGTAGGCAGAGGCTGCCATCATGCCCCTAGTGGCCAATTCCGTTCAGATTGATTATATAGTTAATCTAAGTGGCCCACGAAGAAAGCTGAAGTGCAAATTCACCAAAATAACTGAAAGGTATAACTGTTAGAACATAATTATCCACCCCAGGTCAAATTATAAATACTGGAGCGACTCCTCAAGCTACCTTTATGCATGGATTTGGTTGGAATAAAGTCCTCGTCAAAATCTTAGCTGAACAAGACAGAAACTGAAAATATAAAAACAGGGGCATGACACTGTTGTCAAAACATTTTAAATGTATCTCAAATGATTTATTAAAAACATGCTTTCCAAAGAGAAACAATACCTGTGAAAGGATCCACTTCATTTGTGCCTCCAGTTCCCAATTCAGTCCCTGGAATATAACGCCCTGAACCTGCAAATTGTAAAAATGTTATGAAATATCAAGTTTTGCTTACTTAATTAGGAAAAGGAACTGTGAAATGTTGTGATCAAGATCCATTGAGTGGAAAATGGATGTAGCTCAGAAAAAGCTTAACTTTTACTGTCAATATCAATAACGTATACAAAAAATAGCAACATACACTCATACAAAAATATGTTACGTGCAAACAAATGGTATTCACAGGATTTAAGAGCTTTTATGGAGTAAATAAGAAAATATTTCCACTGGATCAAGTATTCGTAAGCAGAAAAGACAGATTTAAGATAATATCTCAGATGCATAAGAGAATATATTGTTTTCCATTAAAAAAAAAATGGATGTGATCTGAAAAGCTTTGTCAGATGAGGGTGGTAAGGGCAGATCGAATAATAATGTAAAAAAATATTCAAGCCATTTTGAGAAAAAATGCTCAGAGTTACGGGAAAACAGAGAAAAGGATGCATCAAATACTTTTTCCTCGAAGTATTGGAACTGGCAAGTCACCCACTTCAGAAATAATGCACGGTCTATTTCTTACTCACCAGCAACATCAATGCCCATGTTGTAGTAACTTTTTAAGTAGAGCCAGGATTTTGCCATTAATGCCATGTGCCTTGTCATGCCTTTTTTGATGATTTCACCAGGATAATGCCTTTTTCACAATCGAGTGCCTAAATCAGCCTTTTTTTGCTGTTTTGCCTAAAGGTCGTGCTATTTTCTTTAGTTGTACTGTGATTACAATGACTTTTTCTATGTTAACACGTTAATATTATTGTTATTATTAACGTGTTAACCAGGCACATGCCGTCAGGGTAAGCAAGGTAGGCACCGCCTACCCTGACAAAAATTATAACTAATGTCTAAATATAAATAGTAAAGGCATGGGAGAATTATGCCTATGAAAGAGACAGATCTCTTAGGTAGGCATAATTCTCCATGCCTTTCATCCGCAGCGCTTGTAACACGGGAAGCTCTGTGCAGCCTACGTGCTGTCAGCGCTGCCTGAAGCCATTCAGTTTCAAGCGGGGCTGAAGGCAACAGAAATTCTGCCTTTGCAGCACTGCGCATACGCATCAGTCTACTGCGCATGCGCAGCGCAAGTTTCTTGGCAGGGTTTTCAAATATGGTTTGTTGTGTACCAATGATGTGGTAAGTAGGGTTACACAAAAAGCTGGAGAAACTCAGCGGGTGCAGCAGCATCTAAGGAGCGAAGGAGATAGGCGACGTTTCGGGTCGAGACCCTTCTTCCAGAGTGGTAAGTACATTTCTTGGTGATGTTTTTAAATACCGTATTTCCTGGGGTGTGGGGGTGGGGGGAGAGCTCCTTTCCAAGCATTTGGGGAGTCTGGCCCAGGGTAAAGTTGCGGGGAGGGCACGAATGTTATGAAGGAGGGGATTGGGATAACACCACTTACGACGCTCCTTGCATGGCTGAGCGGCCACCGAGCCGGACAGCGGAACCAGCCGGCACCTTAGCTCCTTCTGCCGGTCCCCACTCGCCTCTGGCAGCTCTCGGTCTAAAAACCTCTCTCCCGCCGCTCGCTGGCCTCACTAATATCCTTAAATTCCGACAGCGCAACTGAGGTTACTCGGCTGTGGGAATTTAAGGATTTGCAGGAAGCCGCTGACATGAGCGAAGTCGGCGAACGGCAGGTGACAGGTGTTCCGACGGAGAGCACTGCCAAAGGTGAGCGGGCCGGCAGAAGGCGCTGAAGTGGCGGCCAGTTCTGCGGTCGGGTCTCAGTGGCCACTCGCAGCTACCTGAGCTGCTTCTATCCTCAGCTACAGTGCGTGGCTTCGCGCCCGGAGAGCTGTGGTAGTGGTGAGTGAGTTACTGGCAGATTCCTGGCACCCTCCTTCTCAACATTTGTGCCCTCCCCACAACTTTACCCCTGGCACAGACTCTCCACATGCTGTGAAAGGAACTGTTCCCCCAATTGGTCCCTTGAACAAATGTTGTCATTCAATAAGATTCCCTGTGTTCCCACCATCTCTCCATCTGCCATCACCCTTCACCCCCCCCCCCCCCCCCCACATTCAGTAATTCAGAATAAAGGAGACTAGGAAGCCTTGGGCAAATTTAATTGTCACTGTTTTTATTTCTTTATTTTTTTTAAACGGAGAGAACAATCCGTGCATGCGCGGTTTAATTTTTTTTTTTAAAGCCAACTGAGTGCCTACCCTGAGTAATCACTCACGGCACGTGCCTGGTGTTAACATAGTATAACTTACAAGAAAACCTCAACCACCGGGGAGGGGAAACCGGGGGCGCCACCGTTGGTCATTCATTCGTGCCGCTCCCCGCTGGTTCAGTCTTCTCCAAGATCTATCTAAGAAAGAACTGCAGATGCTGGAAAAATCAACGGTAGACAAAAAATGCTGGAGAAACTCAGCGCGTGAGGCAGCGTCTATGGAGAGAAGGAATAGGCGACATTTCGGGTCGAGACTGATGAGGGGGTGGGGTGAGAAAAAGAAAGGAAGAGGCGGAGATAGTAGGACTAGAAGGAGATCTGGGGGGGGGGGGTGGGGGAGAGAAGACATGGGCTATCTAAGATTAGCGAAGTCAATGTTGATCCCGCTGGCGTGTAGACTACCCAAGCAAAATATCTAAGCTTGTCTCCTCACTACATTTACTGCTGCCTCCATCACAATCTGAGTTTTCGAGTGATCTGTGCAAGGCATTCCTTGATGCTGGAATTGCACTGTGGATATTGGAAAATCAAACCTCTCAGAGGTTTTTTAGAGAAATACACAGAGGAACATATACCAAGCGAGTCATCATTACGGAAAAATTATGTCGACAGCAACTTCAACATTATTGTGCAGAAAATTAAAGATGAAGTTGCATGCAACAAAATATGGATCTCAATAGACGAGACAACCGATGCTGTGGGGAGATAAGTTGCCAAGGTGGTCATCGGTACACTGGAGGCAGGTCAACCATCAAAGGTGTATTTGTTGACATCGGAAGTATTGGAGAAGTCAAACAGCTCAAATATTGCTCAGTAATTTACATCTTCACTTGCTGTAATTTGGCCAGAAGGTATAAAACACGAGAATGTTCTTCTGTTTGTGACTTAGTTTTATTCCCCGAAATATTGCATTTGACATGCTTAGCTCAAGGACTTCATAGAATTGCCAAGCACATACGTAGCTTGTTTCCAATGTCAAGAAAATCTTCCACAAAGCACCGTCACGTGTGCAGTTGTTCAAGGAGATGGCACCCGAGATTCCGCTACCTCCTCAGCCGGTTTGACTAGGTGTGGTACATGACTCTCTGCTGTATTCTACTATGCTGCAAATTTTGAAAAGAAATTGTCAACTGCTTTGAAGAAGAAGAATGTGCTGCAGTCAGGATCGTCAGTGAAATCATGCCGAAAAAGTCCCTCCACCGCGATCTTGCGTTTATTGCTTCCAATTTTGCAAACTTCCCACAAGCTATCACTTCCCTTGAGAAACGTGGCAAAATATTTGTGAATAACTTGCAGGTTTTCAACAAAGTAACTGACGATACTAGTAAAGTTCCTGGCGATGTAGGTAAAGACATACAAGGAAAAATGTGAGAGTGACTTTCGCTAACAAAGATCTTGAAGAAATACAAAACATAGCTAAAGTTCTCAAAGATAGTTGTAATGCACAAGATAAGACACGAATATAGAGTCTATAGCTTGTTTCGGGTATGCACCGATGACCTCAGCTGAGGTAGAAAAGGTTTTTCACAACTGAAGCATATTCTGTCTGACAGGCAGCATAGTATAAAACCAGATAATTTGAAAAGAGAGCTAGTAATTAAGTGTAACCAGGCAACTTTGGTCATTTAATGTAGTATACCTTTATATTATCATTTTTAACCATATTTTGGTGGTGGAAATAAATGTCTTGCATGCCTTTTCTTGGTCAATTAATGCCTTTTTCGTGCCTTTTTTGTAATTTTATTATGCCTTTTTGCCTGCCTATTTCAGAGTTTTTTAGTGCCTAAACATCCTGGCTGTACTTATTAGCCATCTGAAATTATGGTTTTTTTGTTGTCTAATCACTATTCAATTTAACTGTTCAATTTAACTTCTAATTTGTGATTTGCAAAATAATTTCAACATCTAGTTCAAGTTAACGTTTATTGTCACATAACCAATTAAGGTACAGTGAAATTTGAGTTATCATACAACCATACTAAGTGGAAAGCAACAATACACACAGTCACATAAAATAAAATTTAACATAAATATCCACCACAGCGGAATCCACATTCCTCACTGTGATGGAAGGCAATAAAGTTCAGTCATCTTCCTCCTTTGTTCACCGTGGTCAGGGCCTTTGAACCCTCCGCAGTCGCCGCTGCCAATGGTCCGATGTCAGGATGATGGAAACTCCGGCATCAGGACGGATCGGAATTCCCAACATGGAGCTCCCGAGTCGGCCTCTTCTTACCAGAGACCGCGGCTTCAGTGTTAAAGTCCACAGGCCCCACGGTCGGAGTGCTTTCACTGGCAATCCTCGGCAAAGGATAGCTCACTCCACGATGGTAAGTCCGTGCCGTGCCCGTGACTTGAAGCTCCGGGCTGGTCCCCAGGAAAGGTCGCACCACTCCACGTTCTAGGCCGCCGGGGGGGGGGATGGAGAAGCGACACGGAAAAAAAATTGCATCTCCATCGAGGTAAATGGCTGAAAAAAGTTTCCCAAGATCCTCCCCCACATAAAACACACCAAGAAACATTAAAACATTCATTTAAGACATACTTAAAATTAATAAAAACAAAATGGAGGAGACAGACTGTCGGTGAGGCGCCCATTACGGACGCCACTCTGCTACAGTAAGCAGGCAGAATTTTTAGCTAAGTGTTGATGAACTGATGTCTGAGATTGAGATGCTTGTGCATAAGAAAGGGGAAGGTTACTTGGCTACTTTGTTCACGAGGTAGTCACGCTCCTTTATAATTGATCAGGAAAGAGGGGCAGGTGGATGCAACTCTGAACTAAAAAGAGATTCAGAAGCCAGTACTGATGGAGCCTTAGCCCTTGCACTTCTCCAACACATATGATGTTCTTGCAGTCTGAGAATAAGGTTACAGACTACTGGTGGATGTGCAGCTGATCATAAACAGTTATGTTATATAACCCTTATCATAACAGTATGGCGCATGGTGCAAATTCAGTGGGGTGGAATGGAAAAACCTGGCCAGTTAGGGATGTAGAGATGATTGTCTGAAACCACGATTGAGAGTCTAAAGGTCTGTATAACAGGGTAAAGAATTTCTCCTTGGGGCTGGAAAACCTGCGAGCAGAGGCGAGAAAAGATCCAGATGTTGCATCCAAGTGGGGACCTATAACATAGATGGGACTAAGAAGAAAAGTAGCTGGGGTCCAAAATCAAAAGAAGAACCCGCTGAGTTTCTCCAGTACTTTTGTCTACCTTCGATTTTCCAGCATCTGCAGTTTCTTCTTAATCACAAAAGTAATAGCTTTCATTATATGTACCATATATAAACCAGTATTTGGCATAGAAAGTCAGAGCTTTGAACACATGGTTCAGAGTAAAACACAATGCTGGAGTGACTCAATGGGTCAGGCAGCATCCGTTGAATGAATGGATAGGTAATGTTCAGCTCAGGATTATTGCTCAGATTCATTGTGGTGGAGGGAGAAAGCTGAAAAAGAGGTGTGGGTCTGGACAAAGCCTGGCAATTGAAAGATGGATACATTAGAGGGGCTTGATTGGCATATAGGTGGACATAGAAGGAAAAGAGTAGAATAAAAAGTCTAGTGAGAAATTAAAACAATTTAAAAGCTTTGCTAGATATTTAAAAATAAACAAATTAAAGCTCCTGTTGGTCACGTAGCTTGAACAAACTAAATATAATTGGGAAGAAGGAAATGGCAGATAAATTCAAGTAGAAGATGTAAAAAGTATCTTAGAAATGATGGGAGAACTATGAATCTGGAGTGCACGAGTTCAATAAAACTAGCACCAATTTTTTTTTTAAAGGATTGAAAGGCAATAAATCCCCAGGATCTGATAATATGCACATTAGCACTTCCACCCGCTTTGGAAGGGTGTTAATATGGAGATAGCAGATGCAGAACTTGTCAGTTTCTAAAATTCTATGGGTCCTGGAATGGTTCCCAGATTGATAGGCACCATATGTAACCAACAATGAGAAAATATAGTGCGGGCATTGGTAAGGAAATTACAGGAATCTATCATTAAGTAAGTGATAACAGCATTTGTCTTAATATGTTTGCTCTTTTAAAATGCTTTGATATTTTCCTTTGTTTTACCCGTCAGTGATATTTCATTGTCCTTCGTTGAAACCCCCCCCCCCTCCCCCGCACCTGTTCCCCAACACAGTTTTTACTCCTGAAACACCTTGACCGTTTTCAGTACTCCATGTATCTGTCAAATTCTTCTCTTCTAATCAAACCCTGAACATTCACATATCCCTGGATTGCCTTCCTTACCTATAACTATTATAGAAACAAAGTTCTTGACCCCCCCCCCCCCTCCCAATACAGGACCTTAATTTCTGGACCATCCATATTTACCTCGAGATTGAAGTTATGACTCCTATTCCCAAAATGCTTACCTGCAGACATTCCAAATACTCGACTGGCATTATTCTCTGTAAGATTACGACTACAACTGCCTCGTCTCTAGCACAACCATCTATTATATTGTATTGAATTCAATTTATTGTCATTATCTCATAAGAGACAACAAAATGAATTTTCCTTAGTCATGTAACATAAAAATAATAAATAAATGAAAAAGAACAAACACGGAAGTGCACGACACATCACAACCCCACAGCGGCACAAAGTTAAGGAAGGTACCATAGTCCAGCTATCCTCCCCGCCGATCTTCCCAGCTGTTCACCCGTGGTCGGGGCCTCCCGAGCACCCGCAGTCGCCGCCACGGGCGGCCCAATGCTCAGGCCCTCTCGCCGGGAACGATGGAACCCGAACGGAGAACATCCTCAGCGTGCCGGACCTCCAAGTCAGCCACCTTCCACCGGAGTCCGTGGCTCCCGAAGTCCACAGGCCGAGCCTGGGTTGAGTTGCAGGATTCCGCGACGTTGGTCAGCGCCGCCCGCGTTGGGAGCTCCGTGAACCACAGCTCCACGATGTCGATGCAGCAGGCCCAACACTCTGGAGCTCCAAACGGCAATCCCAAGTGAGCAGAATTACATAATTCGGCCCAGCAAGCCTAATCTGCCATTCAAGCATAGCTGATCCTTCTTTCCCTCTTAACCCCTTTCTCAATAATCCCTGACACAAGTGTTCGTGTTCAAGTGAGTTTATTGTCATGTGTCCCTGATAGGACAATGAAATTCTTGCTTTCCTTCAGCACACAGAACATAGTAGGCATTTACTACAAAACAGATCAGTGTGTCCATATATCATTATATAACTACATACACACATGAATAAATAAACTGATGAAGTGCAAATAACAGATAATGGGTAAGCCCGTGCAATGGTCTGGTCAGAACCTGCAGATTAACAAATTCATATGATCATGCAATGGATGAATTTCTTTTGTTACTGGTTGTATCAATAAATCACTGCAACTAGGAATCGTCATACATAGTTCAGTAATCATTTTAAGCATCAATGGGAACCATGACTGTGTAGGCCAATTTGGAACCACCAAAATGCCCTTGGCAGTGTCTTGCGCTATTTTCCTGAGACATTGCCCAATCAGACAGAATGGGGGAAAAGCATAAAATAACATATTCCCCCAATGTAGCGAGAAAGCATCCACCGCTACTGCTCCTGGATCGTGCTCCCAAGACACGTATTTGGGCAATTGGTGATTTAATCTAGATGCAACAGATCAATGTCCGGTAATCCATACCAACAGACAATATTTTTGAAAACTTGTGGATTTAACATCAAGATTGTATTGTCTTTAAATTTTCGTGATCTGTTGTCTGCCACAATATTGTCTCTCCCTGGGAGATAGATAGCTGAAACCAAATATTCTTAGAAATACACCAATGCCACATCTGGTTAACCAGATAATCACATGATAATGATCTTACTCCACCCATGTGATTGATATATGCCACAGCTGTGATATTGTCTACTTGTATTTGGACATGCAAATCCTTCATAGTAGAACAATAAGCTTAAATCCATAAAATGCCCCCAGTACCTCCAAATAATTTATACCATATGTTTGGAGAAACAAATCTTCTTGGACAGTCCATCTGCCCCCACAGCTGGTATTATTATCCGTAGCACCCCATCCGAGAGCACTTGCATCAGTTTGCAAAATCACTGCTGGCTGCTGAACTAATATGTTTTTAACAGCTTATGGAACATTCTCAATCCACCAATGTAATTCTGATAAAGCTACCTTTGGCAATTGCATGGGCCTATTAAAATGTCCTGCTCGCTCTATAAGTGTTTGTGTTTTTGCCCTTTGGAGATTTTGGTAATGCAGTGGACCAAATTCTACTGCAGCAAATGCTGCTACTAACTTACCAATAACCGTAGCAACTTCTCGAGTGGAGGGATAAAGTTTGTGAATAAGGCACCAACATACATTTGTAATATCAACAACCTTGTCTATTGGTAAAGTTACTAACATGGTAACTGAATTAATCACAAACCCCAAATATTCAATAGTTTGGGATGGCTGTAGCTTAGATTTTGTTGGATGAATCAGGAAACCTAGCCTTTCAAACAGACTTGTAGTTGCTGAAACTGATTTTGCAGCTGACTCCTGATTAACATTGACAATTAAAATGTCATCAAGATAAGCCATAACAATGTGTTTTTGTGCCCTTAGCAGTGCAAATGCTGGTTTCAACAATTTTGTGAACAATCTAGGAGCTGAGCTTAATCCATTAGGTAATGCTTTGTATTGCCAAAGCTGTCCCATCCAATTAAATTTCAAATACCTGTGAAAGTGACGATGAATTGGTACTGAATAATATGCATCCTTCAAATCTATTGTAGCCATGTAACAATCTGTTGATACCAGCTGCATTGCAGTGTTGAAGGTATCCATTTTGAAATGTTTATACTGGACAAAAGTTTTAAAATGTGTGAGGTCTAGAATGATTCTACCACACCCATCTTTCTTAGCTCTGGGGAAAATATTTGATACAAATTGTTGTGGATCCTCAACTGATTTCTCAATAACTCCTTTTTTAAACAAATTCTTAACCTCTTCATTAATTTGAGATTTTTCAAATGCAGAAAACACCAAAATACAATTAGGTTGATTCTGTCCCGGTAGATCAATACCTTCTACAAATTCAATGGTAGATCCTAAAACAGTATCTAATATAACCCGGTCAGATGTTATACAGTGCCATTCATCATAAAACAATTGTAATCTACCACCAATCTGAGGTTCATCCAAAGATTCTTCTGTGATAGGATAAAGTTTTTGTACCTCTCCAACCACACGTGGTGGTCTCCTTCTCCCAACATATGGGTGAACATTCGGCTGTGCTGGATGGTAATACTTCCTTACCATACTCCTGCCTCGGCTTGTTCCAGCTCCAAAATCAAATCCCCATCTCATTTGACCGGCCCTTCTTTGGCCAAAAATGAAGTGTTTCATGAGGCTGATAGTCTTTGCCTCTTCATCAATATCTTTAATTTGTTTAGACAGATTCTCTCTGAACAGATGACCAGGAGTTTGAACATTGCTTGATTTGCACAGACCTGCAAATCTTGGATGTAAAATGGGCTGAATGGCAATCTTCCTCATACAATTGATCTCAAAAAATGAGTTGCAGAACAATGCCAACATATCCTTTTGAACTTTGGTCATTCCACAACCTTCCACTTGCTTCTCAAAAGCAGTTATGCCAGCCAAAATCAGTTTGAGGACTCTTTGAAATCGTACTTCCTGCACCCGCATAATTGAAGACATGGGCGCCCAAATAGTCGGATTCACTGTAGGTAGCCTCAGTGACGCACAATTAACAGGTGTTTTATATAGTTCTGCTGTTTCAACCAGAAGCTGGTGAGAGACCAAATTATTAATGTTGGCCGCCAGGTTTTCTTCCATGGCCTCACCGCCTCCTTCAGGTATAGCAAAACATTGTGCCACATCAGGCACACCTGGAATAATATTTTTGTATTGTGGTGGGTACTCATGACCAAAATCACCACCTTCAGGATCAGTCTCATGCTGCTCTGGTACTCCTGAGACTTGCTCAAAGGAGACTTCCTCCAGCCCAATCCCAGGCTCTGGGGTTTCAAAGTCCCAATTCGGTATGGCACCACATTCATGATATGGAACTCCCTCAGGGGCTGCCTAGGAATATTCTGGGTTCTTAGACCCTTGGTTGAATAATGTCTGGAGCATTTTCTCCATTCTAAGCCATAAGGCTTTTCTATCTGGAGGATTTTCAGAATCAGAGTCATCAGAAACCACGGGCCTCTCAGATTTTTTTAAATATTTTTTTAGTCGCTGGAATTTCCTCCGTGGCTTCTGCTTGTGGAACAACCAAAGGCTCACTAACGGGTATTTCAACAGCCACCGGTATCGGAACCGGCTCCGCACTAATCTGCTGTCCTGTTTTTCTTCTCCCCAGGACGCACGTTTTACCCGCGATTTTTTCGGAACTTTCTCCATTTAAATATTTTTAACTCCTCCTGGTTTTACCCACCAGCCTCACGGAGTTTGAAATGCCCTGGAAGTAAAATAATTGCTTACCTGCGGGCCTGTTCCTTACCGCTGGTGGAGCAGCGCTCTGCAGCTCTTTCCCTACTGACAGCGTAATGCCAATCAAGCGCCAGGCAGGGCTTCTTCACGTAGTCACTCATGTGACTCCAAGGTAAAATGGGTTATTAATGATCAGAGTTTTTTCCGAGCCAGGTTTAATAGCCTGATGGCTGTGGGGAAGTAGCTATTCCTGAACCTGGTTGTTGCAGTCTTCAGGCTCCTGTACTTTCTACCTGAAGGTAGCAGGGAGATGAGCGTGTGGCCAGGACGGTGTGGGTCCTTGATGATGCTGCCAACCTTTGAGGCAGCGACTGCGATAAATCCCCTTGATGGAAGGCAGGTCAGAGCCAATGATGGACTGGGCAGTGTTTACTACTTTTTGAAGTCTTTCCCTCTCCAGGGCGCTCAAGTTGCCGAACCAAGCCACGATGCAACCGGTCAGCATGCTCTCCACTGTGCACCTGTAGAAGTTAGAGAGAGTCCTCCTTGACAAACCAACTCTCTGTAATCTTCTCAGGAAGTAGAGGCGCTGATGTGCTTTCTTAATAATTGCATTAGTGTTCTCGGACCAGGAAAGATCTTCAGAGATATGCATGCCCAGGAATTTGAAGCTCTTGACCTTTTCAACCATCGACCCGTTGATATAAATGGGAATGTGGGTCCTCATCCTATTCCTTCCAAAGTCCACAATCAGTTCCTTGGTTTTGCTGGTGTTGAGGGCCAGGTTATTGTGCTGGCACGATATGGACAGTTGCTCAATCTCTCTTCTATACTATGACTCATCCCCATCAGTGATACGTCCCACAACAATGGTGTCATCAGCGAACTTGATGATGGAGTTCGCACTGTGACTGGCTAAGCAGTCATGAGTATAGAGTGAGTATAGCAGGGGGCTGAGCACACAGCCTTGAGGTGCTCCTGTGCTGATTGTTATAGAGGCTGACACATTTCCACCAATATAAACAGACTATGGTCTGTGAATGAGGAAGTCGTGGATCCAATTGCAGAGGGATGCGCAGAGACCCAGTTCTGCAAGTTTGTTAACCAGGTTGGAGGGGATGATTATGTTAAATGCCGAGCTGTAATCAATGAATAACAGCCTGACATACGAGTTCTTGTTGTCCAAGTGGTCCAGAGCGGAGTGGAGGGCCAGCGAGATCGCATCCACTGTTGATCTGTTGAGGCAGTAAGCAAACTGCAGTGTGTCCAGGTTTCTGTCGAGGTAGGAGTTGATTTGCTCCATGATCAACCTCTCAAAGCACTTCATCACCACAGGCATTAGTGCCACTGGTCGATAGTCATTGAGGCACGTCACCTTACTCTTCTTGGGCACTGGTATAATTGATGCCCTCTTAAAGCAGGTGGGGACCTCAGAAGTGAGAGGTTGAAAATGTCCGTAAAAACTCCAACCAGTTGGTCTCCACAGGTTTTTAAGAACACGACCGGGTACACCATCAGGTCCAGGCGCTTTTCGAGGGTTCACCCCTCTGATGGGTTTCCTGACGTCGGCCTCTGTGACTGAGACTGAAATACCATCAAAGCGAATGGGGGCTCGGGAAGGCACATCGGTATTCTCCCTATCAAAGCGGCATTAACCGCATTGTGCTCGTCAGGGAGTGATGTTTCGCCGACATTTGAGCTGCCTCCTGCTTTCGCCTTGTAGGAAGTGATTGCATTCAGGCCTCGCCACAGCTGCCGAACATCGGTCTCATCCTCCAGTTTGGAGCAAAAGTCCCTTTTGGCCTTTTTGATGGCCTTACCAAGGTCGTATCTGGACTTCTTGTAGCAAATAAGAATTAAAACCAATACTTCCTAGAGGTTAGCCTACCACAGTATTGAAATGTTAGTGCAATGATCTATCAACTTTAATTTCAAATATGTAAAAGTATTTCTGAGAGTATTTGTACAATACTTTGGCGTTAAAAGATGTTCCAATAGTTTACTGCAGCTCTTTTTAAATATTTAAAAATATTTGGAAGCTCAAAACCATTCTGCCGTTTTAAAGTAAAGCCGTTCAGCAGATTATCCTGGCTTTGGACAAATACCCAGAGTTTGGTCCCAGATTCCTAACATGGTAATTCCCATACATCGCTGTAGTTTATATGGATGAGGACCGTGCCAAATGTTTCCAGTGCCTACTCTGTAAGCAAGTCAGACCTTTTACATTTATATCAAATACACTGTATGCCTAGAATGGCAAAATGGCAGTGGGTCCAAGCAAAGGGCATAGGCTAGTTAAGATATGACCTACAATTTTTTCACTGTGCAACCAGAGAATTGTACATGCATTTGAAGGATAACCATTATGCATTACACTTTCAGTACATTATCTCACTAACCTGTGAAAGGGTCTGAAAATCCTATGCCCGTTGATCCTAATGTATGTCCTTTTGTATTCTCAATGATGAAGTTTGCAACCTGATCTAGGAACATTGGGTTCAGGTCATTCTTTTGCAAGAAGTTGTGTGCAACAAGCCATGGATCTTCGTTAATATTGTACGGCAGTTTCATTGAAGGTCCTGCTTCATTAATATCAATGGTAAATACATAATCAAATTCCTAAAATGAAGAGAAAAAGAATCATTAAGATTAGCTACAGTCACATAATTGTACATTCATGGATGGTTTTATATATTTCATTGTTCTATCTTAACAATGAAACTGTTAAGAATTTCATTGTTCGATCTGGGACATATGACAATACAACACTCTTGAAAGGCAGAGAATTTCCATTTTGATTGTGAATACTAAAGATGTCAAACTGCAGCCTATTATTAAAGCTCCTTGTAGGTTAAGTGATTGTGCACACATTGTACTCAGAATACAGTATGTAGATTTTCCATCATTTTACTCATGAATGGTGACATGGAACAGAAGATTAAAGAACAGTCATGGCGGGATGCACACATGTGAATTGGGCAAGAATAGTTGGAAACTTGTTAAAGAAGGAACTGCAGATGCTGGAGAATCGAGGGTTACACAAAAAGCTGGAGAAACTCAGCGGGTGCAGCAGCATCTAAGGAGTGAAGGAGATAGGCGACGTTTCGGGTCGAGACCCTTCTTCAGACGTTCCCATAGTTGGAAACTTGATAGGCTGAGGTACAACACTAGTTCAGCTGCAGAAGATTGGAAGCTTCGCAGTAATATTTTACATTTGAGTAGGGGAGTGGGTTTATCCAAGAGCTCGTGGTTGGTTGCTACTATCACATTATCATACATAAGCACAGACCACTCTTGAATGCTCCAGTAATCAATGAAATAAATATGCCAGAAATTTGTTTAACAAACATTTGGATTTAAATTACTTATTTTAATATTCCCCCTCACACACGTGAAACCATATCATCACACATTTGCAAATGTTGGTAAGTGAATTTATATTATATCCTGTATATACAATAGAATAGACGAGCATTTTGGACACATGTATTAGATGGCATTCATGTTAAAACATACTTTGCCTTCAAAAAGAACTTTGCCCGAGGACTTCTGGGTTCCTCCTGATGAACCCACCACATCGCCAATCTTTAACCATCGCCCATCAACAACATTCCATTGATAAGCCTGAACAGTATCTTCAACCCTGATTAGTCGCGTTTGACCTTCCTTAGTGCCTGAAAAAAGGATTTTAAAAAATTAAGTTCAAATGCTGATTACTAGTCAAATTATGCCTTAATGCTTCATGTTTTCAGTTCCTGGCTTTGAGAATTAACAAAGTCCAGCACAGGAGTTATTATTTCTTCCTTAATTTTGAAGTTTATTTAAATGTTATTTTCTTTTAAAGCACATAAATATAGTAAGCATAGTTTGTGTAATGAAACCGACATGCTTGGAAAATAAATCCCTCCTGAACTCTTAATTTAGAGTTAGAAGCTTTCTCGTAAATTTAAAATTCATCCAAGCATAAAGTCTTGCTCTTTAAAAACTAGTTCAAAGTTAATTTTAGTTCACAGAAAAACTAGGTATAGGTGTTTATTTTATGCCATAACAGACACAGCTTTGAGTGACAAAAGCTGCATCTCTCTAATTGCTGCAGGGATTATGTAACTTCAACCAGTTAAATAGGGGTCTATATGACAAAACTGCCAATAATCTAGCTCTATATACTCAATCAGAAACAATCACAGCTAAACCAAAATTGCTTCCAAATATCTTATTTTTTGGCCAGCATGTGAAATGACATAATATAAATACTGCATATCAATATGATGAACATATCAAAGATCATGCAACAGCTGTAAAATGCCAATCTTGTGAATTTTTCCTAGAAAAGGGAAAACTTTACCTGAAAAGATTCCAAACAGAAATAAGCACTTGAGTATTATTTTGATGCAGCCAACAAAAAATTGTACACATATAAATTTGTGTTGAGCACATTATAAAACAACTTTCAAATTTTAACCAAGTTTAAAAAGAAGTAACATCACATACCTGGTTCATTGAGATGTTCTTTTCCTGGAAGTTCATTGATATTTATATCTCCTAAATCTCCAGTCTTAGAATCAATGGTTGCGCTGGATAGCTCATTCTCAAAAGTTTGGATCTCATCTGCAGAGGCTGTCCGTTCTTCAGCTTCTGTAAATACTCTTATTACACTATCGCTGTAATAGAAATTTCATCAGCATATTAAAGCATTACAAAATGAGTTTAAAATATCTCTAATGCAGGAAAACCACAAAGCATTTTGCACAACCAAATTCAAAAAAAAAATCTGACACTATGCCACATATGGAGATAAAACAGCTTGTGGCCTACAAGTTTGATCAAAAAAGTACATTTTAAGGCATTTTGGGAGGAGGAGGAGTAATAGATAGATTTAGGGACATAATTAGAGATTATGACATTAACATGAAGGCCTTTGCTGCCAGTGGTAAAAAGAGGAATTCAAAAGAGTCCCAGCTACAGGGATTTCAAATGGTTGTAGGAGAAAAGTTTACAGAGATAGCAAGATGTCAGAGTTTGACCAAACTTTGAAACTGAAGTAATTGTAACTCTGCAAGGGCAGAAAGGGAGGGGGTACCATGTGATAATGTAAACATTGCACAGGTTTTGGTATTGTAAATTCTTTCCAATGTCATGTTAAAATGCCATAAAAGTTATCGGATCTTAAAAGAGATTGAACATGTTTTAAAATGTCAGGGTGAAACTTTACAATTATACACAATTAGATGCATAGAATTAATATTACAGCTGATGTAAACCTAAATCACTTATTTTGCAACAAGTAGAATTGCTTATTCTGCCACCTCTCTCAGCACTCAGAATGTGTTTCCATGAACAAGTGTATCAGTGAAATGAGCATTAAAAATGATCATTATAGCACAATGAGAGCATGGCTGTGTCAGGAACCAGGTAGTGGACTCAGGTCTACAGTGGGGCACCCGGAGCAACAAAACAGCTAAAGGAACCCCCACAGGTGCGGTTCAGAATGGAATGATCAATTCAAATGAGGCTATCTGTGAGGGTTGGTGCTGCATCTGCTGGTGAAAGCAATATAGTCATTCATCATTAAGGCATGGTTTACAGATCTCCCCTGGGCCGCACAGAATGTATGGACTACTGGAAGGACTGGAGGTGTTGCAGTCTCTCCTTCCTTTTGATTTGCTTGACACATTCCCAGCGCAGCGATTTACTTCTGGTAACAAGGTATTTTATATCGCTTACTCTATTATACTTTTCTTAGCATGGCTTCAGTAAATCATGAACAAATTCATATCTTGAAAAGAAACAATTAATTCACATACATTTATTAAAAGCAAGAATACCTAATAATTGAACGACAAATTTACCTTGAACCTGCAACAATATCACCGTTATCCAATACACAGCCGGACCATATAGACTGAGCTGGAAGTCTGATAGTTTGTGTACATTCTCCATCCCTCCAAATTCTTACGGATCGATCCTCCCCCGTGGTTAGAAAATCTGGACAGAGAAAGACCAATGCACAGTGACTAGAAAAATGTACAACTTAGATGTAAGAAATTATTTTGGTTTCCAAAGAAATAAAACATTATTTTAGTTATGTTTTCCACCTTGATACACTGAAAATAACAAACACAATACCTAAAACTTGCTCTGGTTAAATATCATATTTTATCTGAATTGGAGTGGTATTGGTTCCAAATTGTTGCAAGATTACATATTTGTTTGATCCTTTTAAACATTTCATTGTCACACAGGACTAGCTATCGGGAAATAATTCCACTTATATTTCTTGTTTCAGTAATTTAAAAAAATGCGCCCATTTATGCCATGCTACGAATAATGGACCATTGCACATTTGTGATGATGCATCAGGTACTATTAATAATAAGCAGCTTTATGGTAAATCAGTTTGATCAGTTCACTGTTAACTTAACTTTTTAAGTCTTAACTTTGTCCTTACAAAATTAATGCAATGGACTATGATTAAATTCTAAATATCACAACAATACAGGAGAGTTTAAATATTACACATATAGTCTGTTACCGTTAAAGACAATGTATAACATGTTTCTAAATAGAATTCTCTCTTACTATTGCAAAGCAAATGGTACTCGTTTCCACAGGAGCAAAGATTGATTTGCAAATGATAAAACAAGTGAATCTATCAACCAATACTGAGTAAAATCATCCTTCTTGTCCAGAAAGCAGACCACTTGTGATTTCTAGCCTTAAGATATGACACCTACTTGTAAGGTACAATATTCGGTATTGTAAAGCACTGTAAAGGTTTTCCCAGAAGAGCATGCAATTAAGTCTATTTTATACCATAACATCAGTCTAAAAACAAGCAAGTGAAATAAAAATTTCCTTTGCAACTTGACCACTTTACTATTGGTATATTCTAGGAGTATTCTTACTAAATCTATGTCCTGTTTTATCTCTCAAACATTATTACTTCTGCAAACCTTAAGGGGGAATTGAGGACATTTCATTTTATAATTTTATATCTAATATTATGTTACAAATGCTTATGCCAAAAAAGCACTTTGCATTTTAAATTAATAAATTACTTAAGTAGGACTTGATTGTCTCATGTATATGTATCAGTATATGGTAAATTGAATCTTAAGATTAAGAATTCAAGCATTTATTTTACTAACATTTGCAATATTGAAATAGATTTGAACTTGTAAATTCAAGAAAACACATTCCTGTCCAAGGTAACAGGATCTATGATCTGAATTTTTTTTCTTGGATGCTTTATCTGGTGGCATAAGGAATATTTACATTTAAGAAATTCTCCCTCCAGAAGTATAACAAGTTAGCATTAGACAAAGCAAGGAGAAGTCCAAAATTCCACTACAGCACGGAAGAAAAACACATTGCCTTCATTCCAAGTAGTCACTCCTAGCATTAAGGTGTCAGCAACTTAAAACATGTACTCCATGTCTAACCATTCGATTTGTGCACGAAATATATCATAAATGAAGATTAAAAAATATATAAAATTACTCACCTTTTCCATTTGGGAAGACTGATAAGCTGTAGATATAATTTGTATGTCCATAATAAATCTGCAAACATTGCCCAGTGATTTGCCATCGTCGAATAGTGGCATCATTACTGCAAGATAGGAACTCTAATTCATTCAAAATGGCCAGTCCTCTAACACAGTCGTTATGACCTAAAAAAGGCCAAAGTTAATAAAAACAAAACCTGAAAAACGTCTTTCATCAATTATTACAAAAATACTATTTAGTTCCCTGAAACACCTAATTCCAGAGGCAGATGAGTGAGGCATAGTTACAATGAGAAACAATTACTTCTTTAAAAAGATTTGCATGCTCATCTCAGTAACAACATGTGTGTCAACATAACACCAATGAATTGGTAAATTGTCACAAGGTTCACAGATTAAATGAAAAGTAATATTGTCCCCCACCCTCAAAGATATTTGAGTAGATGACAGAAATCTTGGTCAATGAAGCTGGTTTTAAAGCAAATATGATAGGCACAAAGGTTAGAATTCCAGAGTTTATAATATTAGCAATGATATGGATTAGAAATGGAGACATGCGAATATCTCCCGAGGTGATGGGGTAAGAGGAGATTCAAGTGAAAGAAATGAACAAGATCATAGTGGATTTTCAAAATGAGGATGGAATCTTTAAATATCTGTCACCGGTTTATCTGGAACCAATTTAGGTCAGGAAGCACAGGGTGACCGATACATAATTAGCATGAAAAGGTTTTTGATGATCTTACATTTGTGGAGAACAGAACACGAGAAGCTAACATTGGGTTTATTATAATGGCCAAATCTATATGTAACAAAATCCTGGGTAATCATTTTAGCAGATAGTCAAAGAGTCATAAAGCATAGATACAGGCATTTTGGCCCAACCCGCCACGCCAACCAAGATGCTCCATCCAAGCTAGTGCCATTTACCCGTACTTGGTCCGTATCCCTCTCAACCTTCCATATCCATGTATCTGTCCAAGTGTCTTTTAAATGTTGCTATAGTAGCTGCCTCATCTACCTCCTCTAGCAGCTCATTCCATACACCCTCTCAGTTAAAAAAAATTGCCCCTCAGGTTCCTATTAAATGTTTCCTCTCTCACCTTAAACCTATGTACCCTGGTTCTTGATTCCCCTATACCTTGGGTAAAAAACGCTGCATTCACCGTAACAACCTCCCTCGTGATTTTAAACACCTCTATAAGATAACCCTTCAGCCGACTGCATTCCAAGAAATAAAGGCCATTGAGTCTTGGCGCATCCTCAAATCTTGTCTGCACTATTTCTTGCTTAATGACATCCTTCCTCCAGCAGGATAACCAAAACTGAACACAACACACAAGCATCTTGTACAACTATAACATAACAACCCAACTTCTATACTCAATACCTTGACTGAAGGCCAATGTACCAAAAGCCTTCTGTTACACCATTTTAAGGGAACTGTACTTCTCTGCTCCAAGATCCTTCAGCTCTACAACACTCTCCAGGGCCTTACCATTCAGTGTGAAAGTTGCACCCTGCATTGACTTCCCAAAATGCAACACCTTAATCTTATCTGCATTGACACCATTAGCTATTCTTCAGCCCATTTACCCATCTGATCACGATCCTGCTGTATTTTTGATTGCCATCTTTACTGTCTACGATACCACCTACTTTAGTCTCCTAATAGTCTGCAAACCTAATAATCATGATGACAAGAATGGAGTAAGGCAATGTCACAGAGGCATAAGTGGCCTTGGTGATTGAAAAAAATGTGCAGTACATAGCTACTTAATGATTAAATACTTAAAGTTTCAAACTGTCCAGGACAACATATATAACCATATAACATATAACAATTACAGCACGGAAACTGGCCATCTCGGCCCTTCAAGTCCGTGCCGAACAACTTTTTTCCCTTAGTCCCACCTGCCTGCACTCATACCATAACCCTCCATACCCTTCTCATCCATATGCCTATCCAATTTATTTTTAAATGATACCAACGAACCTGCCGCCACCACTTCCACTGGAAGCTCATTCCACACCGCTACCACTCTCCGAGTAAAGAAGTTCCCCCTCATGTTACCCCTAAACCTCTGTCCCTTAATTCTAAAGTCATGTCCTCTTGTTTGAATCTTCCCTATTCTCAAAGGGAAAAGCTTGTCCACATTAACTCTGTCTATCCCTCTCATCATTTTAAAGACCTCTATCAAGTCACCCCTTAACCTTCTGCGCTCCAGAGAATAAAGACCTAACTTATTCAACCTATCTCTGTAACTTAGCTGTTGAAACCCAGGCAACATTCTAGTCAATCTCCTCTGTACCCTCTCTATTTTGTTGACATCCTTCCTATAATTGGGCGACCAAAATTGTACACCATACTCCAGATTTGGTCTCACCAACGTCTTGTACAATTTTAACATTACATCCCAGCTTCTATACTCAATGCTCTGATTTATAAAGGCTAGCATACCAAAAGCTTTCTTTACCACCCTATCTATATGAGATTCTACCTTCAAGGAACTATGCACGGTTATTCCCAGATCCCTCTGTTCAACTGTATTCTTCAATTCCCTACCGTTTACCATGTACGTCCTATTTTGATTTGTCCTGCCAAGGTGTAGCACCTCACATTTATCAGCATTAAACTCCATCTGCCATCTTTCAGCCCATTTTTCCAACTGGCCTAAATCACTCTGTAGACTTTGGAAATCCTCTTCATTATCCACAACACCCCCTATCTTGGTATCATCTGCATACTTACTAATCCAATTTACCACCCCTTCATCCAGATCATTGATGTACATGACAAACAACAAAGGACCCAACACAGATCCCTGAGGCACCCCACTAGTCACCTGCCTCCAACCCGACAAACAGCCATCCACCATTACCCTCTGGCTTCTCCCATTCAGCCACTGTTGAATCCATCTTGCTATTCCTGCATTTATACCCAACAGTTGAACCTTCTTAACCAACCTTCCATGAGGAACCTTGTCAAAGGCCTTACTGAAGTCCATATAGACAACATCCACTGCTTTACCCTCGTCAATTTCCCTAGTAACCTCTTCAAAAAATTCAAGAAGATTAGTCAAACATGACCTTCCAGGCATAAATCCATGTTGACTGTTCCTAATTAGACCCTCTTTATCCAGATACTTTTTTATATATATATATATATATATATATATATATATATATATATATATATATATATATATATATATATATATATATATATATATATATATATATATATAAATAATATATATATATATATATATATATATATATATATATATATATATATACACACACACTTATATACACATATATATATACTTATTCCCATATACATGGAAATGAAAGAGATAAGAATGGAACAGCGTAGAAACAGAGTTGATGAAAACCAGTATTTAGTTATAAGAAATTTGTCTGATATTGAGTATGGGGTACGAAAGATATGAAAAGATGGACAAGATTTTTTTAAGCAAAATATTGTTTGACCTGGAACCACTGCAGATCAAAGCAGGGGTGACATCAGCTTCCTTTTAACATCTAAAAATCCATCAGTGCATTTAAGGGAATCAAGTAATAAGGGTTTGCATAGAAAAGTATTCTAAATAAAACAATCAGCCTTGGTCGTACGTAGGTTAGCATGTGAGGGGTCGAATGATCAACTTCTGCTTCTATTTCTTATGTTAGTCATAGATCATAAAGACTTTCAGCACAGAAACAGGGTCTTCACCTCATCAAGTCCATGCTGACCATTCATCGCCCATTAAAACTAATGCTGTATTCATCGCATTTGTTTTAATTACATAATCTTTTTGATGACCGTCTTCTAACTTTTGACCTTATTTTGCAAGTTGTAAATGATCTCCAATCCAAATTACTCTTTCGTTTTGGAAAGATCACTGGTTGTTTTGCCTTGGCCTTCTCTTTCCTGGAGAAGAGAGACTGTTGAAGTTCTCAACTCAAAACATCAACTGTCCATTTCCTTCCACAGATGATGCACAACCTGTTGAATTCTTCCAGCAGCCCTTCTATTTTTGCTCCAGTTTCTGGATTCCACAGTCTCTTGCACTTCCATCTAATCATTCTTTCCTGACCCAAGCTTATAACGTGGGTACCTCCTTTATAAATCTATTTGCTCCCAATCAAATTTCTCAATATCCTTTTCATAATATGGTGAATCTAACTGTGGACAAGCATAGACAAGTAGACCATTTTTCTTTAAATGTTATCCCTTGAAAATTAAACCTTTGTTGTGACCTTAACTGATTGCTCCCTGTTTGACAGGTTCTCTAGTCTACAATGTATTGGACTTTACAAAATTAAAATTAAGTTTGTTCTGTCCAGCTTGAACATCCATTGTTCATTGCATACTTATCTCTGGATATCATTGATTCAGGGACAAGTATCACCATCAATGGGATCTCACCAGCTAAGAAATTATTTAGACCACTCAGAGACAGGCTGCTTAAATTTGGAACTTCCTTAGAGATATATATATTATCAGAACTTATTTATTTAGGTCTGGTATCATTTTAAATGTATTTTATATATCTAGCTTTATATGGTTATGCAAGACACGCTGCAGTACCACTCACTGTTGTATATTTCTCAGATTAATATAGTAACCTATGAATCCCTAAAGAAAGTGTATTTCCCCAAATCCCTCCCCATCTTTTGAAAAGTGTAGAAATTGCTGATTTATAAATAGTAACATTCTGTTAACATGTGGGAAATGCGTGCTAGAGGTGAAAGATCCAAAACGCGGACTTACCCGTAAACGTTCGCTCACATCGACCAGCTTTCCACATCTTAATTGTTTTGTCAGCAGATCCCGTCAGCATGAAACCCTGTTCAGGCAGTATCTTTACTGCCCACACAGCTGCAGTATGGCCCTAAAATTAAAATATACTTCTTCAAATAATATTAAAGCTTGAGAGTTCAGAATATAATGACTGCTAAATTATTAAAAAGGTAGAAAATAAGATGTACCTGTAAAGTCATCAAACATTTTTCATTTAACCAGACTTTTGAGGTTGTATCCCAAGATCCACTGAGTAAAGTACCAAATTTTCCAGCTGACAAACTGCAAACTGAAGAGAAATAAATGTATTTAGGAAAGAAATGTGGAATTTTTGAATACATTTTGAATAAACTATCCCCATCCGTGAAGAATTTTCATTTGTTCTTGCACATACACCAGAACTAGTTTCAACCTGTTACTTGGACATCCAGTTTCAGGTAAAATTGACCACCTGTGGAGTTTTAACATTAAGCAAAGTTGTGATTCACAGCTGCAGATCAGGATAAAAGAATGATCAAAAAGCCAGCATTCCTTTCCAAAAATTATCATTTTTTAAATTGAAAATAATTACCATCCACACATAAACTTAAATAAAATTATCAGCATTTAAAAATGTACTAATCAGAAAGCAAAACACTGCAGTGGCTGGAAATCCAAATTAGCAACAGAAACTTCTCAAAATACTCAGCACCTGTGAAAGACAAACAGTTAACTTTTCAGCTTTGATCAGAAATAAGAAATGTTCATAAACCAGATCAGCAACTTACTTAAAACTAGAAAGAAACATAATGCTATGAGGATGTACAACATGAAAGGAATATTTTTTAACTTTCTAATTTCTGATGAAAGATCATTGATCTGAAACATTAACTGTTTCTCTTCCCCAGATCTTAGCTCATCTGAGTATTTCTTATATTTCCAAGATTCACTATCAGAAGAAGATTGGGGCACTTTCAGAACTACGGATAGTTCTGCTGTTGCATAAGAGTTATCTTCCTAAGAAACCACATTGATATGACAGCCAAAATACTGAGGAAACCTGACAGCCAAATCCTGAGGAAACTCAGCATGTATCCAGTGACTCTTATGAATTGCTAGATGCATCACGGAAAGCTTACTGTTGGATTGTATCAGGCTTCTGAACGGTCCTTCATCAGCTAGGGGACTACCCCAATATGGACATTGACTATGGAACTGATGCACCACAGTGCACTACAAAGCCGAGGACTACATTCTGCACTCTGTATCTTCCCCTTTGTTCTATCTATTATTGTTGAGTTTGACTTGATTGTGTCCATGTACAGTATATCGGATCTGTTTGGATAGCAGGCAAAACAAATATTTTCACTGTACCTCGTTACATGTGACAATAATAAACTAAACCAAAACCCAAGATTGCATTATAAGAACAATTGTGTCAATGGGAACTGGCAGGTAAGGGGCCAGAGTGTTTCAGATTCACAATAACAAAGTAAATTTTCCACAGGATTTTCAAATGTTTTTATCCCGCTTTACAACTTTTTATCGACTTGTCAATTTCCAAAATGACTATTAAGTGGATCTTGTTCTAGCCCATTCACATGCTGATTGATGGGTTGGATATTATCTTCACACGATTTGACACAGTGATACTTTTAAATCCAATCTCAGTAATATTAATCAAATGTCACACAGCACAGAAAGGGCTGTTCAGCCCATTCAGTCCACACCCACAATCAAGCATGCATCTACATTAATCCTACATGAATTCCAATTTATTCTCACCACAATTACATTAACTCTCAGAAGATTCAACCACTTTTCATTAAGGACAACTTCCAGTGGCCAATTAACTTGCCAGTCCCCATAATAAAGGAATGTGGGAGGAAATCAAAACACCCAGAGGAAACCCACATGATCAATGAAGAATACTAAAATTCCATTCTTATTGCACCAGAAGTTGGGGTTGAATTTGGTTCACTGGAGTTATGAGGCAGTTGTGCCATCACCTATGACACTCTGCTGCCACTCTCTATCACTTTTGATCTCATTAAAACAATAACATGAATATCGCCCAGGTATCTTCTTCAGCACTAAACTTCCTCAGCACTAAAATTAAATACTTGAAACTCAGGATTCACTTTAATAACCATGCAACCTCATCCCCTGTAACATTTAAACTTTACATTAAATATTTGCTTGGATGTCCAAAATGGAATACCCGTCTAGGTTTATGTTTATTATTGAAAGGCATAAGATACAGTGGAAGGTTTTCTTTTGCATGGTATCCAAACAGATCATATATACCATACATAAATACAATTGTCAAACTCAAGGACAATAGATAAAGCAAAGGGGACGATACAGAGTGGAGAATATAATTCTTAGCATTGTAATACATCAATTCCACAAAAAATCCAGTAACCTCAATGGAGTAGAGATGAATCGGACAATACCCTAGCTTACTGAAGAACCCTTCAAAAGCCTGATAATAGAGGGGAAGAAGCAATTTCCGAGTCTGGTGTTGCATACTTTCAAGCTTCTGCACCTTCTGCTGGGCGTGAGCATCGAAGGAATAATGGGGTGGGACAAGTCTTTGATCATATTGGATGCTTTTCCAAGGCAGGGTGAAGTATAGATGGAGTAAATGGTGGGAGGTCTGGCCTGTGAGATGGACTGGGCTACATCCATAACTCTCTGCAATATCTTACAATCTTGGGCAGAGCTGTTCCAAAACCAAGCTGCAATGCACAGTATGGTTGCTAAGGTGTATATGGTTCTTTCTATTCTGCCCCTGTACTTCGACTACACCCAAAAAAGGTCTTGTACAATATCAACTTTGCTTTATGTACACCAAACGTGGATGTAAATGCAATTGCAACTTGTTATAACTCCTCCACCATGGTTTCTTACTATCCTTTTTTTAATTTTTTTTAAAAAGGTATTTCCTGAAGTAAATAATTTCACCAAGCAACTGTCTAATACACCACTGTCCGGATACCTTTTGTATTCTAAAACAGTGTGGTTAAGTTCCTGAAACAGCAAAATGCTAGCAAACAACCACACTGAAAACAAATCCAAATACATCATCTCATCAGTTTTCATGGCTCAAATTTAATTCAACAAATAAATGTATCCACCGAAGAAATATTACAATTGCTACAGAGGATCTCCATATTGTTGCAAGTAAGTATTTTTCAAAAAACGTTCTTACCCGTATTTTTATGGCCTTTTAAAATATAGAGTGGTGCAGGGCTATCCAATGTGAAAACACAAATATTATGGTCATTTCCTCCTGTTGCAATCAGTCCTCGAGGATAGGTATCATTGGGTGCAATAATACACACACAGGATACAAAATTTGAATGCCCATTCATACAGTGCATCTCTGTAAAACCCCTGTTGGAACTGAAATAGAATCCAATTACAAATGAGTGAATATTAAATTGTAAACTATAGGCAGCTTTATAAAGTTAAAGAAAAAAACAAAATGTTAAGAATCTAAATCTAGTGTTGCCTGGACAGTCTTTCACAAAGAAACTTCAGTTTTACTTGATAAATACAATCAATCACCAAAAACCTGATTTATACTACAAATTTGAAGAAATAACTACATCCCTATAATAGATGATTCATTTTCTGGTCATTAAAATGGGAAGTATAGCAACAGAGGAAGCAAGAAAAATAATCAGAAGACATACAGTTTTATATTTAAATATATGCATGGATCCATTCCTCTTGAAACATGGAACCAGTTTCTATTGATAAAAACAAAGCGACTGACATGGGTTTCACAAAGTTGTGGTATTTAAAATTATTTCCATAGGCTGACGATGCTCTGAGTAATTACCACTTTTAAGCCAAAAACAGTTGGGAACCTTGGAATGAAGCAGTGAGAGATTAAAAATGCCTGCAAGTGCTCCTGTCAATTAATCTGTGCAGGTCCTGACGACACGTCTGGGAACTGCTATCGACACAACTAAATGTCATTGTCTCTTGAATAATTTTAGATAACTCCTTCTGCTTTCTCTCCAATATCATCATACGATTCCTGTAGTGTGGTGCTCAGAGAGAACCATAATACTTTAATTGTGGCCATATCAAACAATCACGACAATTCATCATTACCTGGTTGCTCTTGTTCTCTAATGCAATAATTGTGTTTACCATTTTTGCCAATTGCTGGGACACTTGTGACACTTACTTAGTTGCATAGCCCTTTGAGAACTATCCATAAACTTATTCCTCTTCTAAATCTACACTAGGTCTCCAAGTTTTGAGTCATTTGCAAATTGTATTCTGCACACCCAAGTCATTAATATATTGCAGAGAAAACAGTAGTCCAGCATTGAACCAGGGTTTGACTGGGTAGACACAGTGGTGATTAATCCCAGCTAAATTAAGTCATTGTCCCAAAGTAAGAGATTTATTATTACGGACAGAAATTAAGACAGATTTCTTTACCCAGAGGGTAGTGATTTTTTTGAAATAATCTATACATGAAGGTTTTGAACATTCACTCAGGGGCTAGTATTACTTTGAATATTAAGGAAGTCATATTGTGGTTAGTGCAAGAAACCGGCCCAGGGTCCGGTGGCCAGCCTACTCCTGCTTCATTCTACAAGACATGTTCAACCTGAGAATTGCTTCGAAGTCGAAATAAATTTCCAAAAAACCGTCATGTTACCGAGGAACATATTAAATAAAACGCCCGAACTATGTGACTGGGACAGAAGCCGCTCCCTCCGTCCTTTGCTCATCTTGTCAAGTCATCAGGAGGCAGCGCCGCCCGCAATGGCGGGGAGCAGCGCCAAGATCCCCGCTCCGCCGCTTGCCGGCTGATTCCCTTACCCGTTGGGCACCCAAACCCGCGCACTGCGGTCTCTCGACACGGACACGAAGGCTCCCACGGGGAAGAGGGTGGCCACCAGCCCCCTGACGTCCATTTCGTGTCCCACCAGGGAGCAGCTGAGCCTGAAGCCGGATGACGCCGCCATGTCGGCCGCGCTGCCTCCTCGGCCCCGCAGCAGCGCCATTGCATTCTGGGGCCGAAGCTGAGGGGGGGCAACAAAACCTAAAGCAAAACACAGAATGTCCAACTAGAGTGAAAACGATGCATCACTGGTGCACGTAAATATATAAAAGTAGTTTAGAAAAATCTCCGTCGTCCATTATCAACGCTCAGCAGACGGGTCAGAGGTGTGTCGCCATGGCAACCGGCATCAAAGGGTGACGGTGATAATTAGCCGGGCCCTGATGCTCATTTAATTCCCGTTTGCAAACTATTTCAAAGAGAAGTGAAGCCGGGAGCGCGTCGGCTGTCTGGAGGGAATAGTTTAGAGCTCAGACACAGCGCCTGACACGACCGGGTGTCTTTGGCTTCCGTAACGACATCTCGAGGAGCGGATGAGCGAGAGCAGCGGCCCCGAGAGACACAGGTAGGGGCTGGGACCGGGACCCGGCCCCGAGAGACACAGGTAGGGGGCTGGGACCGGGACCCGGCCCCGAGAGACACAGGTAGGGACTGGGACCGGGACCCGGCCCCGAGAGACACAGGTAGGGACTGGGACCGGGACCCGGCCCCGAGAGACACAGGTAGGGACTGGGACCGGGACCCGGCCCCGAGAGACACAGGTAGGGACTGGGACCCGGCCCCGAGAGACACAGGTAGGGACTGGGACCGGGACCCGGCCCCGAGAGACACAGGTAGGGGCTGGGACCGGGACCCGGCCCCGAGAGACACAGGTAGGGACTGGGACCGGGACCCGGCCCCGAGAGACACAGGTAGGGACTGGGACCGGGACCCGGCCCCGAGAGACACAGGTAGGGGCTGGGACCGGGACCCGGCCCCGAGAGACACAGGTAGGGGCCGGGACCCGGCCCCGAGAGACACAGGTAGGGGCTGGGACCGGGACCCGGCCCCGAGAGACACAGGTAGGGGCTGGGACCGGGACCCGGCCCCGAGAGACACAGGTAGGGGCCGGGACCCGGCCCCGAGAGACACAGGTAGGGGCTGGGACCGGGACCCGGCCCCGAGAGACACAGGTAGGGACTGGGACCGGGACCCGGCCCCGAGAGACACAGGTAGGGGCTGGGACCGGGACCCGGCCCCGAGAGACACAGGTAGGGACTGGGACCGGGACCCGGCACAGCAAACCCACCCCCCCGAGAGAAACAGAGGAGGGGGAGAGAGGCCCGGCTCCCCGGGAGACCCAGGTAGGGGCTGGGACTGGGACCCTGCCCCGAGGGACACAGGCTGGGACCGAGGCGGAGCACAGCAAACCGACCCCCCGAGAGACACAGGAGGTAGAGGAGGGGAAGAGAGACCCGGCTCCCCGGGAGACACAGGTAGGGGCTGGGGTGCCCTCGCCAAGCGACTCGGCTCCGCCACCGACTGAGGCAGGTAGGAGGCGGGACCGGGATTGGTGTTGGGGCCGAGCTGCTCCAGCATTTTGCACTTTACTATATAATACCTAGTCTGTTCTTTCTGATTTTGTTTGAGATTAATTTCTCATTTTAACATTCATGCTGAAACATATTATAAAGCAATCGATACTCTTTCTGTTGGAGTTTTCCACTTTAATGTTCATTTGGATAGACTGAAGACGTTAGTTTGTTCAAAAATTATCAAATCTAGATTTTAAATGTCAATTTGACTATCCTCGTTCTTTCTTTTGAAAATGAGATGACAATAGTATCGATAACGAGAGCCCCTTACCAGGCGACGTGAATTTGTTTCCCCACTTTTTGAAAATGTCTAATTTTCTTGCTGTTCTGACTATCAGGCGTGACTAATTCACCAAGGAAACGCGACGCTCCCCGAAGCGGTGGCGAATACAACATGCATCCATGTCACCAAATAACAAATGTTTTCATTGATTTCTTTTTTAATTGTTATTTTTCATCCAGATTGGTGAATCTGTAAAATGCCTCAAAAAGTTCTCAAGTGCGTTATTCAACTTGAAATCCACGCGGTAAGACACTTATTGTCAACTCTTTACTTACTGCAGAATTAAAATATTACACCAGCACCGTAAATGTAGTAGACGAGTAATGCAATATTTAAATATAAACTCCCATCAACAGTAACCATTTTCGTTTAAATATGTGTAACCGTCGAGACTCGTTCTGCCAAAATAACTTGTTCCGCGATTGTTAAAATCTTAGACATTAGAAACAATTGATCATCCAGAATCTCTCTTTACAATGGTACCTGTTGATTTTACATATGTGCTTTAATTCTCCATGAGGGCAATCTTGTTTAAAATATTTGTTTACTTTTACAATTGTAAAGTTTCCGTTGTGTTCATATTTTTAATTGGTTTATATTTTTCAATAACGTGCCTTCATTTTATGCAGACATGCGAGTGCAGATGCTGGAACCTTAAGCAAAAAACAACGGCTAGAACATGTCTGGAGGGAAATGCTCAAAGGACGTTTCGGGTCCGGACCTTTCTCCTCGTCTTGGAGAAAGCCCCCGACGCGAAACGTTTGTCTATTTCCCTGCACAGATGCAGCCTGGCCCACTGAGTTTATCCAACAGTTTGCTTTTCCTCCCTTCATTATATGCTTTTTCTTAAACTGTACGCTCTCCTCCAGAAGCCTTTCAACAGAGGAAACCGTACAGGTGCTACCCGTGATGTAGTGCCACTCGCGGCAACCTCTTTTATTGCAAGCTTGTGGAATGTTCATGTTTTTGAAGTTCACGAGACGTTAAGTTTGTGACAAGTACAAACAATTTAACTTTATTTTGAAACGACCGATCCCAATCAAATCAACGTCTGTAAAAGTAAATTCATTACCCGTTATGTTTATACTTTTGTGTTAAACAGAATGCACCAGTAGGCAGTTATCTGATTTAAGATCAAATGCAAAGATCGAGTCCTTAGTTACCGGCACGCCGTCGCCAAGTAAACAATTATTCCCAGCGAAGCATTCTCAAAAGGGGATTGGTATGCCCAATCATGGTGGATAGTTATAGTGGTTAATCAGAAATCCCAAGATCTTTATTTTAACTGTAATATCACTACCTATGTAGAAAGATGCCTCATAGGCTGCTTACTAGCAATGTACACGAATTGGCAGAGCCTCAGAGTATATAACATACAATTTTTTTAAATACGCCCTTATAAATCCATATTTTTTCTATGATAGAATTACGATCCTTCAATATCATCCATCTCTGATTATAAATAATAAGATTGGCTACAGAAGAATAAAAACGCTCATTTTCCAGAGGAAAAGAATGGCAATCCTACTTTAATTACATTTAGATAAAGACAAAACGGGGTATTGAAATCATCTAATCAAATATGGATATAAAGTACCACGTCCACTTCCCCTTGAGTCATGCAAGTGTATTTCATATGTAAAAAATGGCTCAGACATTTGTATACAAATAGATAAATCAAATAGTTAACACTATATTGGTCAATAGGTCTACATCTTGTATCTACTAGTTTTCTTTAATATATATGAACTTTACCAGAATTCTGGAAGTAATGCCAAAAGTGTGACAGCAGTTCCAAGTTGCTGGAACCAACTGCATACGTGCCACCAGGAAAGTGAAAAGTCAAAAGAAAGAGAACATTAAATAAATATTATAGCATGGAGAATCCAGGCATCCAGTTGTACATTGTTTTGTTAATGCACATGCTGTTTGTCATGCTGGGACTTAGGAGGTCATTACTTAATTGTGGAGGACACGAGAGTACAGAAAGTGGCCTACTTTGCTACTGCTGATCATACAAAACAAATAGTCTCTAGGGATTCTCATATTGCAGAATGTGTATGTCTATAGGTTTGCAGATGGCTTTTAATATCAAAAACAGTTAATCTTGTAGATTCTGTCATTTTCAAAATACTTGAATGACTAGACATGAATAACAAAGATAATTAAATTAGTATTTGATGTACTAAGTAAAAAAATTTTTCCACCCCCCCCATTTCCCCTTGCCCCACCTTCCCCTCCTATTAATTCAGATAACCTGTCCAGGTGTGATATTACCAAGGAAAGATGATGTGTACCTCAGTATTGGTATCCTTGGTCAGCGCTGGAAAACAAAATGTGTTATTCCAGTTTTCCCTTTGCTTATTCATGAAAAACTGCAATTTGAAAAGGTGAGTTTAGCCAACCTTTACTTTTTAAGTAACTGCTATCAGCAGGTTAAAAGACTTGAATTTAAATTTAGTAGCATATCGTGAAAGACCAAAAATAATATTAGGGTTGTGAAGTGTTATTTGAAAAGGGGGTTTGATTTCACCAAGACAAAGTGGCTGTAAATGTTAATGGGACAGATGAAATGGAGATAAAGGTTGGGAGCACGAAAGGCATTAAAGAAGGGAAGAAAGGAAGTAATAACAGAAACTGGTGAAGTGGAGGGAGACAAAAAGAAAGGGACAAGAAAAGATGGAACATGATGGAAGAAAATGGAGAAGAAGAAGACAGCTAACAAATATACAAAGAAACAGGAAACAGAAAAAAATTGATGCAAGAGCGCGATAAGATAAAGGCAATATGGGTGCACGACAGATAGTGTTGATGCCCCAGAACCCGCTTCTATCGTGACCTCTGAAGTTAGATTTAGGTTTAGATCATGTTGGATTCGGTCACTATTCCTGAGCTGGGTAAGTGGTGAAGCAATTGCTTATGTTAAGTCCAGTTTGATTTGGCTTTCAGAACCTTGGATATATGTTTGATTGACTCCAGGTATGGTTGACAATTCCCACAAAACTTGTGCACAAAGTCCTACAGATTATATGCAACTGCATTAGGATAATTCATTTAGATCCACATAAGCTCTTAGTTCCATGTGATTTTGGCAATCTTTACCACATATTGCTTCTTGTGTTTTGGTTTTACAATGTTTTTATCATGTATTCATTTACAATTTGTATGCTGCAATTTCATCTATCTATGTTCACTTCACCAGGTGTTTGGGAAAGATATTATTGATCCTGCTGATGTGGCTGCTTTTTTAGAATGTATGTATAAAAATCAATAATTATTTTATTGTATGCACATAACCTCTCACCAAAATGTTAGTCAGACAACCCTTATTGTTGGCAGTAAGAAGTACTTGCAAAAACTATTGTATTTTAACATTTAGTTCGCTGCTAACCATTGCAAGCTAATATATTGATTTCAGTAAGCTCTTTGAAAAATATGCCTTATTGGCAAGGGGGGGGGGGGGGAGGGACTGGGGTGGAGAGAGCAGAGTAAGGGTGGAGAGGGGGTAGGGGGAGTTACTGGGGGTGTAGGAGAGGTAGTGGCAGGGGGGTGAGGTGGAGGAGGGGGGAAGGTAGAGGGGGAGAGTAGTGGGATGGGGGGGAAAGATGAGAGAGGAGGATGGAGGGGGAGTAGAGGGGTAGGTGGTGGTGGGGGGGCAGAGGGAGGGAGAGAGAAGGGGAGAAGGCAGTGCTCAGCAGGGGCACTAAAGGGGGGGGAGGGAGGGGGAGATCCATGGACCAAAGATCCTATAGCGAGATATAGGCTCTTTGTGGAGGACTGTCCGATCGTCGCTTCCGCCAGTGTTACAGACGGTCAGGCTGCAGACACAGAGAGGAGCTCTGCCCCTGTGATGGGGAGGGAGGAGATGACGGGGGGGGGGGGGGGGGGGGACTCTGGACTCGCGGGCAGCGAGAAAACCTCTTTAGCGTGTGAGTGCCGCTGACCTCACGATCTGCAGAACAAAGATCCTATAGCGGAGCTGTAGGATCTTTGCTGTAGAACTTTCTCATTCTTTCTGCGCCATTTGAAGAACGGGGTGGGTGGGCTAATGTACCCCATGGAAAACTGCGCATGTTCGTTGACAGCAGCTGCACTAATCCAGAGCAGAGTGGTGGGGGGGGGGGGGGGCCAGGAGGAACGGCATTGTGAGCTCAGCAGCTGGGAAACCAATATTTTTTAAAATGTCAGTTTGGTTATAAATTTTAGTAAATGTCTCAGGAAATAATTGACCAAATTTATAGTGGATTGGATTTTTGAAAACATAAGGAAAATTTCTACCAGAAGATGTAAAAATGTTATTGTAACATCAGCAGCTGGGCAGCAATCAGATTTAAAAAAAAGTTCAGATAGGACAACAATTTTAACCACACCCATCTTCTCCCCCCCCCCTCATGTACGGCTCCTTTTACACCATAACCGCACCATCCACTGACGCATAGCCCCCAGCTCGCAGGTGCATCTAGAGAAGGGGGGGGGGGTTAGAGTGAGGGCAGAGAGAGAATGGGGAGATACAGAGGGAGGGGCAGAGAGAAGGGCAAGAGACAGAGGAGAGGGAGAGGGTCGTCCCTTGCTCATAGCTGCTCGCTCACAGCCGGCTTGCTTCTGAACCCTCCGTCTACCCCGCTCGATCATAGAACATTGCGGCGGCCCTTATTGTTGCGCGGGACATGCGAAAAGAACGTGGTCCTGGCGGCCATTACTCCCTCTGGATCTTTGGTCCGCAGCACAGCGGGAGGTGAAAAAAATGACGAAAGGGGGGTGGAAAGTGCGCTTGCTTGTTGAGAGCATCTGCTTTAATCAAGTGGAGGAAGGGGGAGAGAGAAGTGGAAGAGTGGGGAGAGGGGTAGGGGGAGTAGTGGAAGTTGGAGAGGGAGGGGGGGGAGAGGGGTAGGGGGAGTGGTGGAAGAGGGACGGGAGGGGGGAGGGAAGGGGCGAGGGGGGAGGGAAGGGGCGGGGGGAGAGGGAAGGGGCGGGGGTGGGAGAGGGGGAGGTGAGAGCAGAGGGGTGGTGGAGAAGGGAGGAAAGGGAGAGGTGGCGGGGAGGTGGAGGGGGAGAGGAGAGAGAGAGAGTGGAAGGGGAAGGAGAGTTGACTTTCCTGTAGAATTAAATCAAACACAATGAAAAAATTTAAAAGAAAACGGTGAAAAATGTGGGTATATTTAGCAGAGCAAATCACAGAGCTCTTAAAACTGTTAAATGCTGTAAATCGAAATATAAGAGAATTTTAAAAACAGATTTGCAATGGTTTTTTTAAGCATTTTTTAAAAATTACTTGTCTAATGTAAATTATAGATAAGCAATGAAAATCAGAAAATGAAATAAAATTATCACTTGTCCAAAACAGCAGATCATGTAAGCACAAGGTTTTTAAACACAATTTTCTGTTCAAAATGAATTAAATTGAAAATAAAGATAACATTTGAAAAACACGGCTGTGGAAATCGGCAAAGAAAATAACAGCAAAGTTTATAAAACAGAAAAGCAATAACCTCTTCAAAGTGGAGTAATGGAGTCCTTTGAAAAAAGAGAGAATATTTTAAAAAATGGGAAAATGTGTGTTAATTTGTCGGAGCAAATAACGGAGAACTTAATAAAAATAATTATTCAACTATAAATAAATATTGAAAACATCGTCTACGTTTACCTTTTGAAAAAAGTGTAAATCAAAATAATAAGATTTTCAAAACAAACGTGCCAAATGAAAAATAAAAAACGGCAGAAATCCAGCGTTAAGATCGCTCGCTGTCGAGAAACGAAGTCCGAATGACTGTTGGGGAAGAATGTTCTGGAAAAGGTTTCAAAGGCAACGCGAGCAAGCAATGTCCCCCTAATCACATGTGTGGGGGATAGTGGTACAGAGTCATCAAGTCACATGTGTGGGGGATAGTGGTACAGTGTCCCCTAGTCACATGAGTGGGGGGTGGGTGGGTTGTGGTACAGTGTCCCTCTAATAACATGTGTGGGGGGAGTGATAAAGTGTCCCCCTAGTCACGTGGGGGGGGGGGGAGTGGTGATGAGAGAGGAGAAAGGAGTGAGGGGAGTTTGGAGAGAAGGGTTCGACACAGGCTGCGGGGGGGAGGGGCTGGGGCAAAGGCAGATGTAAATGAGATCATTCCGATTGGACATTTGTGAGGGATGGCACTGTGACATCACACAATGGAACGTGCTGGAACATCAGGCGGGGGGGGGTGGCTGGTGCAAGGGCAGATGAAAATGAGATCCGTTCCGATTGGACATCTGTGGGCATTGTGACATCATACGATGGAATGTTTACCAACATTCTATGGGTGAGAGCAGTTTGATTTTTGAAATATTGTGGGGGGGGGGTGTGAATTTTATTAAAAATGTTGTACATAACAACGTCTGAACATAAAGAGAGCACCTTTTGTAATGTACAAGCGTAACGTCTGGCGAAATGGGAAAAAACGGCCGTGTCTGAGGGTCCGGTTTTGGCGGAGCAGGGAATCAAAGGCCAAAAGCGCGGCTGTCGGCAGATGCACAGAGTTTTAATATAATAGAGATGGATATAGATGGTGTCATTCCATTTGTTTGTGCAAATCATATAATCAATTCAAGAGTGATTTGCAAATGAAAATGCTAAATTGAATTTACAGTGTGACATGGTTTAACTCACTACAATAGAAATCCACTCTGAAAATTACTGACTATCACAGCACTAAAAGTATATAGGAATCGTTAGGCCAGGTGATGACATAAATAGGAACATTTATTAGTTTTACAGCTATGAAGACAAATATACTTGTGCTTTTTTAAATAAAAAATATTTATTTCCACAACTTTTAAAACATTGCTAATGATATTTCATTTTCTTTCAGGTGATGATACAAAATTCGAATTAGTACAGTTCACTTCTACAGGTATTATTATTCATTGAAGTACAGCAATATTTCAAGTTATTTTAAAGGGCAGATGTAGTTTGCTCGGTTTTCAATTCTTTTTAGCCACAGTGCATATGCAGATACATTAATGAATAGTTGACAATTTTTTGCATGACTGATGACTAACAATTTACTGATGGGACTTGAACTCATGAAACTTGGAACAACTTGCATATATTTAGCACCTTTGAAGTATCCCAATGAAAATTATCTCACAACATTTACAACTAGCCTGCCGTGTAAGCATTAGGATTAGCTTTTGAAAATGTTGTCAAAGAGGAATGTCTGAAAAAGGAGATGGTGTAGTGAAGATCTGTATGGAGGAAATTCAAGAGCTTAACGATGTTGCAGTTAACGATGTGAATTGATTAGATCAGAGGTGCAGCACTTAAAGATTAAAGTCATGAAAGAGGTGAGGAGCAAACTAACATAGATGTAGTAAATCAGAAATAAAAACAAAAACAGCTAGAATTAGTTTGCAGATCTGACAAAGTGTGGGGAAATATTTTAAAGAAAGTGTGAGTTGATATTTCAGCTGAATGGCCTTTCATAGTTGATAAAAGTTAAAGAAGTTCTCCACAAAAAAATGTGTAGATAGGAACTCAGTGGAAAGGATCTACTCTGGTGGAAGGCAGGTGAGATCAAGTAGCAAAAGGACATTGCAGTCAAAGTTAATAAAGAAAGGATAAGGTGTGGTGGCACCTGGTGGCAAGCCACGGGCATAATAAACCCTCGGCTCTTGAGGGCAGCGCCTCGGTGTGGGAGGCACTAGTCATCAAAGATTATAGAGGAGCAAGATGCGCCACTCAGTGGAAAAGGCGTAGTATCACATGTGTGATTGCCGACGCCATATTAACGGACCAAAGATGGCGTTGACTATGGCATCTACATCATTGGGGAAACTAGCCTCCTCTATAATATTTGTTTCTCGATCTCCCGCTGTGTAATCCGCGCCAAAGCTACAGAGCAGTTGCAAGCAAAGATTATAGAGGAGCAAGATGCATTAGAAAGTTATTAGATTTATTTGTAATAGATCTTTATTTACCTCTTGATCCCACTCTATCTCCCTCTCTTCTCGCCACCTCCCTCTCTTCTCGCCACCTCCCTCTCTTCTCGCCACCTCCCTCTCTTCTCGCCACCTCCCTCTCTTCTCGCCACCTCCCTCTCTTCTCGCCACCTCCCTCTCTTCTCGCCACCTCCCTCTCTTCTCGCCGGCTCCCTCTCTTCTCGCCACCTCCCTCTCTTCTCGCCACCTCCCTCTCTTCTCGCCGCCTCCCTCTCTTCTCGCCGCCTCCCTCTCTTCTCGCCGCCTCCCTCTCTTCTCGCCGCCTCCCTCTCTTCTCGCCGCCTCCCTCTCTTCTCGCCGCCTCCCTCTCTTCTCGCCGCCTCCCTCTCTTCTCGCCGCCTCCCTCTCTTCTCGCCGCCTCCCTCTCTTCTCGCCGCCTCCCTCTCTTCTCGCCGCCTCCCTCTCTTCTCGCCGCCTCCCTCTCTTCTCGCCGCCTCCCTCTCTTCTCGCCGGCTCCCTCTCTTCTCGCCGGCTCCCTCTCTTCTCGCCGGCTCCCTCTCTTCTCGCCGGCTCCCTCTCTTCTCGCCGGCTCCCTCTCTTCTCGCCGGCTCCCTCTCTTCTCGCCGGCTCCCTCTCTTCTCGCCGGCTCCCTCTCTTCTCGCCGGCTCCCTCTCTTCTCGCCGGCTCCCTCTCTTCTCGCCGGCTCCCTCTCTTCTCGCCGGCTCCCTCTCTTCTCGCCGGCTCCCTCTCTTCTCGCCGGCTCCCTCTCTTCTCGCCGGCTCCCTCTCTTCTCGCCGGCTCCCTCTCTTCTCGCCGGCTCCCTCTCTTCTCGCCGGCTCCCTCTCTTCTCGCCGGCTCCCTCTCTTCTCGCCGGCTCCCTCTCTTCTCGCCGGCTCCCTCTCTTCTCGCCGGCTCCCTCTCTTCTCGCCGGCTCCCCCTCTTCTCGCCGGCTCCCCCTCTTCTCGCCGGCTCCCCCTCTTCTCGCCACCTCCCCCTCTTCTCGCCACCTCCCCCTCTTCTCGCCACCTCCCCCTCTTCTCGCCACCTCCCCCTCTTCTCGCCACCTCCCCCTCTTCTCGCCACCTCCCCCTCTTCTCGCCACCTCCCCCTCTTCTCGCCACCTCCCCCTCTTCTCGCCACCTCCCCCTCTTCTCGCCACCTCCCCCTCTTCTCGCCACCTCCCCCTCTTCTCGCCACCTCCCCCTCTTCTCGCCACCTCCCCCTCTTCTCGCCACCTCCCCCTCTTCTCGCCACCTCCCCCTCTTCTCGCCACCTCCCCCTCTTCTCGCCACCTCCCCCTCTTCTCGCCACCTCCCCCTCTTCTCGCCACCTCCCCCTCTTCTCGCCACCTCCCCCTCTTCTCGCCACCTCCCCCTCTTCTCGCCACCTCCCCCTCTTCTCGCCACCTCCCCCTCTTCTCGCCACCTCCCCCTCTTCTCGCCACCTCCCCCTCTTCTCGCCACCTCCCCCTCTTCTCGCCACCTCCCCCTCTTCTCGCCACCTCCCCCTCTTCTCGCCACCTCCCCCTCTTCTCGCCACCTCCCCCTCTTCTCGCCACCTCCCCCTCTTCTCGCCACCTCCCCCTCTTCTCGCCACCTCCCCCTCTTCTCGCCACCTCCCCCTCTTCTCGCCACCTCCCCCTCTTCTCGCCACCTCCCCCTCTTCTCGCCACCTCCCCCTCTTCTCGCCACCTCCCCCTCTTCTCGCCACCTCCCCCTCTTCTCGCCACCTCCCCCTCTTCTCGCCACCTCCCCCTCTTCTCGCCACCTCCCCCTCTTCTCGCCACCTCCCCCTCTTCTCGCCACCTCCCCCTCTTCTCGCCACCTCCCCCTCTTCTCGCCACCTCCCCCTCTTCTCGCCACCTCCCCCTCTTCTCGCCACCTCCCCCTCTTCTCGCCACCTCCCCCTCTTCTCGCCACCTCCCCCTCTTCTCGCCACCTCCCCCTCTTCTGGCCACCTCCCCCTCTTCTGGCCACCTCCCCCTCTTCTGGCCACCTCCCCCTCTTCTGGCCACCTCCCCCTCTTCTGGCCACCTCCCCCTCTTCTGGCCACCTCCCCCTCTTCTGGCCACCTCCCCCTCTTCTGGCCACCTCCCCCTCTTCTGGCCACCTCCCCCTCTTCTGGCCACCTCCCCCTCTTCTGGCCACCTCCCCCTCTTCTGGCCACCTCCCCCTCTTCTGGCCACCTCCCCCTCTTCTGGCCACCTCCCCCTCTTCTGGCCGGCTCCCCCTCTTCTGGCCGGCTCCCCCTCTTCTGGCCGGCTCCCCCTCTTCTGGCCGGCTCCCCCTCTTCTGGCCGGCTCCCCCTCTTCTGGCCGGCTCCCCCTCTTCTGGCCGGCTCCCCCTCTTCTGGCCGGCTCCCCCTCTTCTGGCCGGCTCCCCCTCTTCTGGCCGGCTCCCCCTCTTCTGGCCGGCTCCCCCTCTTCTGGCCGGCTCCCCCTCTTCTGGCCGGCTCCCCCTCTTCTGGCCGGCTCCCCCTCTTCTGGCCGGCTCCCCCTCTTCTGGCCGGCTCCCCCTCTTCTGGCCGGCTCCCCCTCTTCTGGCCGGCTCCCCCTCTTCTGGCCGGCTCCCCCTCTTCTGGCCGCCTCCCCCTCTTCTGGCCGCCTCCCCCTCTTCTGGCCGCCTCCCCCTCTTCTGGCCGCCTCCCCCTCTTCTGGCCGCCTCCCCCTCTTCTGGCCGCCTCCCCCTCTTCTCGCCGCCTCCCCCTCTTCTCGCCGCCTCCCCCTCTTCTCGCCGCCTCCCCCTCTTCTCGCCGCCTCCCCCTCTTCTCGCCGCCTCCCCCTCTTCTCGCCGCCTCCCCCGGAGGGAGGGAGGAGGAGGAGGGGGAGAGGGGGGGATCAGGATCGAGAGGGGGAGAGGGGGGGGGAGAGAGAGAGAGAGAGAGAGAGAGAATGAAGAGAGGGGAGAGAGCGATCGAGAGGTAAGTAAAGATCTATTACAAATAAATGTAATAACTTTATAAATCATCTTGCTCCTCTATCTCTTTGCTTGCAACTGCTCTGTAACTTTGGAGTGGATTACACAGAGGGAGACAGTCCGCCAAAATGGCGGCGGTGACGTTCCGTTACGTACTACACACCAGTCCATTGGATTTCCGAGGAGTGGCCTACCTTGCTCCTCTATAATCTTTGCTGGTCATGGGGTTGGTATCTGAAGTGGTATTTAAGGCCAGACAATGCCCGTGAGCTTGAGGGAGTAGGGAGCTATTTCGGAGAGAATAAACATGTCTCGTGCACACAACTCCTGTCCGCTTAATTTTTGGCTGGTCTCCTGCGAGTCCCTGCTACACTGGTGACCCAGACACCCAGGAGTGTAATCCTGGAAGGGAAATTTGAAATAAAAAATGCATTCTGCCGCCCACGAGGCCAAACTCAACGCAGTCTCCTTGAAGCTGCCTACATTTTGGACCTTGCAGTCTGGGGGGTTAGTTCCGACAGGCCGAGTCCCAAATCTAAATCCGTGGCGTAATGGCCGACGAGACCCGCTACCACTATGTTGAAAGTGCTCGTGACCAGCAGGCGGCCGGTCGGGTCGTTCCTTACCTGAATAATCCGCCGGTGACGGGTAATTACACAAGCCTCAAGGAGCTGCTGCTCCGGGTCTACAGGCTGAGCCGTATGCCGTGCTCCTGTCGGGTCATCAACATGGGCGGGCTCGGTGACCAGAGTCCCATGGTCCTCATGAGCGAGATGCACATGCACATGGGCGACCACCTGCTCTGCCCACTGTTTGAATTTACCCACCTGCGTGACATCCGCCGGATCTTTGAGGGTCCGATCCAGCAGCAGCACGTGGGCGTCCTGGAGTCGCTGGAATCCCCGGAATCGCTGGACCGGATCGATTCAATGCCCTGGAAGGCCCAGTGACCCAAGATCATGCCCACAAGAGGGCCACGCCCACAAGAGCCACAGACAAGACAAGTGGCACAGGAGAGGAGAATGGCTGAGCAGAATCCAGGTAAAAAAAAGTGGTGTTTTTACCACAAATGATAGGGTTCAGCAGCCCGCCAATGCCGCCAGCTGTGTTACATTCCGGGAAACACTATCGCAGGCCGACGATAGTCACCGCGGTGGCTGGCAGGTTCCATCGCCTATGCGTCTGGGACCGACGCTCGGGGGCTCGGGTTCCATCTGGACTGGACATTCGTGCTGGTGAGAGGGCGACCTCCCCCCCCCCCCCCCCCCCCGTTAACTGCTGGAATGTCAGTTTAATCCACACGTATTGCATCTGCATGGTTCCCATCATATTCAGCGCATGCCATTCCACCTGGCCATTCATCATCACGGATGTGGCCCAGCCGCTGTTGGGCGCAGATTTCATGCGGGTGCAGTCGCTCCTCGTGGACGTGAGGGGCCCACGTCTCGTCCACGCGTCAACTTTCAAGAAGATTTTCTTGCGCTCTACTGCGCCGGACAGAGTTGAGGCCGTGGCCTGCTACGATACGCGACCGCCGGAAATGCGTAGGGATGGCCACATTTTCCCACCAGTTTATTCTGGCGGCTGCCAAACGTTTTTGGCTGCTTTTCCAGTTGCTGCCAGGCTAGCAACAGGAGTTACAGTAGCACACTGTTGCCATGGCGGCGTTTGAAGGGGCAAAGGAAGCCTTGGCTCGGGCGACTATGCTCTTGCATCCACCTGCCAATGCCCCCATAGCCCTTACAGTGAATGCCTTGGACTCTGCGGTCGGTGGCGTTTTGGAACAGTCGGTTAACGGCTGTTGGCGGCCCCTTGCCTTCTTTAGACGTCACCTTAGTGCTTTCGACCAGGAGCTGCTCGCCTTACACCTCGCAGTGTGGCAATTTCTGGTACTTCCTCGAGGGCTGTACGTTCGTAGCCTCAACGGCCCACAAGGCCCTTGCGTTTGCTTTCGCCAAGGTTTCAGATCCTTGGTCCGACTGCCAGCAGCGCCAGCTGGCGGCTATTTCGGAGTATACAACGGACATCCGACACTTTTTGTTAATATTTTTTATTAGAAGTTAATGCATATTGATACATATTAAGACAATTTAAAATGTAAGAAAAAAAAGAGAAAAAAAAGAATTTACTATTCATCACATACATTCTTAACATAAAATTTACAGTAATTCTTGTTTATACTTCTACATATTTTTTTATTATTTTTAATAAAGAAGGAAATTAATAGAAAGAAATCATAAAAGAAATTAAAATAATAATAAAAATAGAAAATCAATAATATGAGTGGAGTTTTAAACATTCTATTCTACATTGGAGATATATCAGTGATCTATTATATATAATTCTTCATCCATTCCCCGTCCAGGTTTCAGTCAGGCCCTCGAACCGAGCCCATTTGTCCCTTCAGATAATCAATAAATGGAGACCATGTTCCTCTAAACTGATCTAGCCTGTCCGAGAGGACAAGTCTTAATCTTTCCAAATGAAGTGTCTCCGACATTTCTGTAATCCACATTTTAATAGTGGGGTTGGTAGGACCTTTCCAAAATGTTAGTATTAATTTTTTACCAATTATTAAACTATAATTGATAAAAATTCGTTGTTTTATTGTTAGCGATTGATCAGTTTCTAATATACCTAATATAATTAATTTAGAATCTGGATATAGATTTGTATTAACTACCTTCGAAATTATCTTAAAAATTTCTGACCAAAAATTAGTAATTTTAATACATTTGGTAAATGAATGCGTTAGGTTGGCTTCTAGGTGTTGACATTCGTCACATATAGCAGAAACATTTGGAAAAATTCTATTTAGTTTGGACTTTGAGAGATGTAATCTATGTAAAATTTTAAATTGTATCAGAGAGTGTCTGGCATTTAATGAGCAGTAGTGTGTATGTTGTAAACTTTCCTCCCATACTTCTAAACTAATTGATTGTCCTAATTCACTTTCCCATGCTTGCCTATATATTTCCGACGGTTGTGCATCATTTTCCAATAAAATATTATAAATATATGATATTAATTTTTCTGTGTTCGGATGTTTATTTAAACATTCATCTAGAATTTCTGTCTTTCTATTTCTAAATTCTTGTGTATTTGATTTAACATAATCTCTAATTTGTAAATATCTAAAATATTCTTTTGAGTGTAGTCCATATTTTTGTTGTAATTCTTGAAATGAAAGGAAAAGGTTTTCCCTATGGAGATCCCGTATCTTATTAATTCCATAATTTTTCCATTGTGAAAAACCTTTATCCATCCTAGAGGGTTTAAAAGTGATATTGTTTGCAATATGAAGATCCAATGGTATACATTCCAATTTTAAAGATTTGTTTAATTGTTTCCAAATACGTATCCCATTTTCTATTATTGGGTTTCCTCTACAAGTTTTTTTATGTAATTTGGTATTAGCAAATAAAATCGAGCTAATTTCAAAAGGTAAGCAGTCTTCCTTTTCCAATTTTAACCAATTCGGCTGTATATCTAATTCTTCCAACCAAAAATTCATATTTTTAATATAAACTGCCCAATAGTAAAACATAAAATTAGGCAACGCTAAACCTCCACTTATTTTTGCTTTACATAGATGTTTCTTATTTATTCTATGGCTCTTATAATCCCAAATAAAATTTGTAATTATAGAATCCACCTTCTTAAAAAAAATTTTAGGAAGATATATTGGGATCATTTGAAATAAATATAATAATTGCGGGAGAAAGATCATTTTTATCGCATTTATTTTACCTAACATTGAGATAGGTAATGTTTTCCAATATAGAATATTCTTAAGTAATTTATTCAATAAAGGTGGGAAATTAGATTTAAATAAAGAGTCATGTCTTTTTGTTACATAAATTCCAAGATATTTAATTTTTTCATTTGCTATCGTAAAAGGGAATCGTTGTAATATGTGTGAGTTATTTCCCATTATTGACACAAGTTCACTTTTATTCCAATTAATTCTATATCCTGAGAGTAGGCCAAATTGAGTTATTAAATCTAGCAGGGTAGGTATACTAATTTCAGGCTTTGTAATATAGAGTAATACATCATCTGCGTATAAAGAAATTTTATTTTCCGTTTCTTTGGTTTCATACCCATATATTTCAGGGTGTAGTCTCACACGCTGTGCTAATGGTTCTATTGCTAACGCAAAGAGTAGTGGTGATAGCGGACAACCTTGTCTACAGCCTCTGAATAAGTTAAATTTAGTTGATAACATATGATTTGTTTGTATTCTAGCTGTCTGATTGGTGTATAATAATTTGACCCAAGTTATAAACTTTTCTCCTAGCTGGAAGGATTCCAAAACCGAGAATAAATAAGACCATTCAAGATCAAAAGCTTTCTCTGCATCTAAAGAGATAATTGCTAGGTCTTTACTAGTATTTCTTTTCGAGTATATAATGTTAAATAATCGTCTCGGGTTATATGAAGAGTATCGTTTTGGTATAAATCCAGTCTGGTCTGGGTGTATTATTTTGTTGATCACCATATTTAATCTTCGTGCTAATATTTTAGTTAATATTTTTTGATCAGTGTTTAAAAGAGCTATGGCTCTATACGATCCTGGGTTCTCCAAATCTTTATCTAATTTAGGTATTAATGTAATAATAGATTCATTTAATGTTCCAGGCAATTTCTGTTGTGTATAAATGTGTTCATAAAGTGTCGTTAACCGTGGTATCATTAAATCATCAAATATTTAAAAAAATTCCGAACCAATTCCATCCGGTCCTGGTGCTTTACCATTTTTTAATGACCTAATAGATTCTTCGATTTCTTTAATTGTTATTTCAGCGTTTAATGATTCTCTGTCTTCCATATCTAATTCCTTTAAATTACAATTTTTTAGAAATGTTTCTATTCCTATATGATTTTCTATCGTTTTGACTGAATATAAATTTTTATAATATTGCAGAAATCTCTCGTTAATGTCTTTGGTTTGTGTTAATAATTCCCCTGTATTTGATTTAACCCTATGGATTATTTTTTCTCCCTCCAATTTTCTTAATTGACGAGCCAATAATTTTTGTGGTTTATCTCCAAATTCAAATTGTATTTGTTTTGTATATTGATAAAGTTTTACAACTTGGTCTGATTGTATTTTATTTAATTTATATTTCAATGCAGAGATTTTATTATGTTTAATCATGGTTGGATTAGCAGCGTTTTCTATATCTAGTTGCTTAATCTCTTTTTCCAATGCCTGCTGTATCCTCCGATTCTCTTTGTTATGGAATGCTTGAGAAGATATCATAATTCCACGTGTATATGCTTTAAAAGTTTCCCATAGTAGTAATGGGGATATTTCTGGTTTGTCATTTGTTTCAAAGAAGATCTCAATCTGTTTTGTAATGTATTCTTGAGTTGTTTTGTCCTTTAAAATTTGTGGGTTGAGTCTCCATTGTCCCTGCTTCCCCATTTTTCCAGTTATTTTAATCATACAACTCCAGTCAAATGTAAAATAATAATAATAAAAAGTGATATTAAAAAAAGGATGGATTAAGAGGTTAAAAGAGTGCTCAAAGAAAGAAAAAACTACATCTAAGATTGGTGCAGTGAGTGTTAGCCATTCTAACATGGCTAATAATCTAAGGACTTCCATAGACGTTGTTTGTATCTTTCCAGCTCCTTAATATTATTAATTCATAAAAATATTTAACCGGGAGTAATAAAATCTGATGTATACGGTGTCTATCATTCAAGTATATAGTAATATCTGTACTTGAAACAAATTAAAGATATATCATAAAATGTAATGAAAAGAAGGGAGGAAAAATAAACAAGTAAAAAAAAAAAATTTTTTTTAAGACAAAAAGGGGGGAGCAAAATAAAATATTACCATGGGATGTAAATAAAATCAAGCTTTATATTCTATATGATTATACTAAATAATGATCTAATTCTATTTAAATCAGCCATAAGTAAATATTAATCCCTGATTGAAGATTATCAACTTTAATTAGTATCGCGCTGTAAATTAGTAATAATACTACGCCAAATTTTTTAGTATTTGTTAGTTAATATTAGTAATGTTATTACTCTAATTATTAATATCCATAAAAGAATGTCCAATCCGTATCTCCCATCCGAGTCTCCAAGCCGCCTCCTTCTCCATCTTCTTTAAGTACCACAAGTCCATAGCCCATTCCAGTCGTGAGGGTACGATTTATTTATCAGTGAGGTTAGTCTTAGAAACTTTCATTCAGTCTTCCTCTAATTTAGGTATCCGACACTTTGCCGGGAAATGTAACCTTGTGGTGGATACTTTGTCCTTTCCGGAAATAGCAGCTGTGCCGCCGCCTGGTTCCGTCCTCTGCGACGTATCCACGGGTCAGCCGAGGCCTATTGTTCCGGCGGCCTGGCACCCATCAGGTGATCCATGGGCTGGCCCTCCCATCTATCTGGGCCACAGTTGCTATGGTGGCCGCAAGGTATATGTGGCACAGACTATGGAAGCAGGTTGGTCACTGGGCCCGGGCGTGCATCCCGTGCCAGACATCGAATGTGCATCGACACGTCCGGGCGCCAGTTCAAGACTTCGCAGTGCCACGCCGGTGGTTCGATCATGTACACGTGGACATCGTGGGGCCACTGCCTGCATCCCGGAGTGTTTTGCACCTGCTTACGGTGGATGACAGTTTTACCCGGTTGCCAGAGGCCATTCCGCTCACAGACACTTCTACTCAGTCGTGCGCTCATGCCCTCATGGAAACCTGGATTGCCCGCTTTGGGGTTCCACTTCACATCACGTCCGACCGGGGTGCCCAGTTCATGACTGAACGGTGGTCTGCCATGGCCCGTCTGCTGGGGATGCAGCTCCACCACGTGACAGCGTACCATCCCCAGTCAAATGGGTTGGTGGAGCGGTTCCACAGCTGTCTGAAGGACACCCTGAAGGCTTTTCTCACGGGCCCTGGGCGGATGGGCGAGTTGCCATGGGTCCTGTTGGGCATTCGAACGGCCCCCAAGGAGGATCTGTCATCGTCCTCCATGGAGTTGGTGTATGGTGCTCCGCTCTGTCCCCAGGGAATTTGTCCCTGCTGCTGATGGGTCTCAGGAAGCGCCCTCATCGGTGCTGATCAGCTTGCGGGAGAGGGTCCGCGCCCTGTCTCCCGTCCCAAAGTCGCGTCATGGAATGTGCCTCTGCAGCTGATGGGCTGCCCGTATGTCTTTCTTCACCGTGACTACCACAGGTTATCCTTGCAACGCCCGTATGACGGGCCTACTACATTTGATTTGGACATGGGATGCCGACGTGAAACTGTGTCCGTGGCTCATTGAAACCAGCCCACTTGGAACTGAGCGAGCCAGTCCAGGTGGCTCAACTGCCCCGTCGCGGATGTCTGCCGTCTCGGGCTCCTGGACATTCTTTTTAACCGATAAGCCCCTGGGGCATGCGGTGGTGTCTATGCGTTCTGGCCGCCTCATTCGGCGTCCTGTCTGGTTCGGTTGCTCTGGTCCTGGGGTGGGGGGGGGGGGGGGGGGGTCATGTGGCGGCACCTGGTGGTAAGCCACGGGCACAACAAAGCATCGGCTCTGGAAGGAGGCGTCTCAGAGTGGGAGACGCTAGTCACGGGGCTGGAATCTGAAGTGGTATTTAAGCCGGGCATCGCCCGTGACCTTGAGAGAGTAGGGAGCTTTATTGGAGAGAATAAACACGTCTCGTGCACACAACTCGTGTCCGCTTAGTTTTTAGCTGGACTCCTGCAAGTTCCCGCTACAAAGGTAACAATATGTCAATGTATAATTTTTAATGAGAACAGCAGGATCATTATCTGAAATTATTGAAGGAAAGTACTGTGGAGCTATAAATTAAAAACAAATGAGAAAATGTTAACATCTGAGATTGTTGAATTGAGTAAGATCACATTGGACCCAGCCGAAACTTCCCCTGCTTTAGCCTCTCCGATCCCTCTTGCCTTTACCAGCTGCACAGCTACTGACATCTTCCCAATGTTGCTACACTGCTGCAAAAATAGAGATGGCCACGGGTGACAAATTAAGAAGATAGACACAGAAACCTGGAGTAACTCAGCGGGACAGGCAGCTTTAGAGAGAAGGAATGGGTGATGTTTCGGGTCAAGACCTTCTTCAGATCCCACCGCCAATTATGAACCTCTGCAGTCAGTGGTCTTTTGCATTGTTTCTAAATGTCTTCAAGCATGGGAGACATTTAGGATTAATTAATAAGAAACATATTTACAACAATATAATCAATTCACTTAAATATTTATGAAAACTGCAGATGCTGGAAAAGTCGAAGGTAGACAAAAGTGCTGGAGAATCTCAGCGGGTGAGGCAACATCTATGGAGAGGTTCAGAGAGAGGAGGAGAACTTCTTGGAAGTAGACATACCTTGAGGAGATTTTGCAGTGGAGTCGAAGAAATGTTTCAAAGAAGAACTGCAGATGTTGAATTCTGAACAATCTGAAGAAGGGGCTCGAACCGAAACGTCGCCCATTCCTTCTCTCCATAGATGCTGCCTCACCCGCTGAATTTCTCCAGCAATTTTGGCTGCCTTCACTTAAATATTAATATTTTAAGCAATTTACATGTTTAATGTAATTTTAAATGATGCCATAATGTTTGTATTTATATTAATCCAATTACATATGCAATATGGAAATTACCTAAAATATTAGTATTAATTTAAACATTTCAAAAAACACAAACTACTCGGCTTCTGTTACAGAAGCTCGTTGATGCCATTCTTGGGACCTTGCTTGATGCTCAGCTGCAGGTGATGCAATGCTGGAAGTCAGAAACAAAGTGTATCTGGTCCCTCAGCTTGGTATGTTATGAAATCCCCCAGATTTACTCGTAACCACATGGCAAAGTGAGAGATGGGGTGAACCAGCAGCTGACTTCCAGCATATTCAAAGTTCAGAAAGTGCTTACACAAACTGAAATTACCAGGCAGCTTGCAGAACCGCCAGCTTGTCAATAGTGTGATCTACCATAGCTGATCCAGTCCAAAGATTAGGTACCATTCATCATTCTTGCATTGCTCTTCACAAGAAAATTGTAGAAGGGTGAATATAGGAAAATCAGAATTGGATTGAGATATAGAAACAAAATAACAAGCAAGCAGGAGTTCACTATCATGCTTAACTGGTCCGAGGTATCCCACAAAGCAGGTACCCAGGTTGTATTTGATCTCCAACATATGTACAGGATTGTAAAGATGTTCTCACCATTTACTTTTTGTTACATTTTTTGGGATTATATTTTGCTCAAATCATGATTTAGAGAACAGAATGCAACTCGTAGGAACAGGCCCTTACCGAACATGGTGTTGGGTTAAACTAATCTCCTCTGCTTGGACATGGTCCATGTCCAAGCATATCCATGTGCTTGTCTAAAACCCTCTTAAATGCCACTCGTATCTGCCTCCACCATCACTTCTAGCAGTGCGTTCCACACACCCACCACTCTGCAAAACCTTGTCCCACGCCTCTTTGTTAAATTTTGTCCCTCCCTAAAGTTAGGCCCTCCAGACTATGTCATTGCCACCCTGGCAAAAAGGTTCTGTTTATCCAGATCTCTCCTAATTTTATTTACCTCTGTCAGGTCTCCCCTCAGCCTCCTACACTGCAGAAAAAATCAATAGCTAATATCTTCCAATTTCTTTCTACATGACAAATAACTGGTTCATTTACCAAAGAAGTGAGAAGTCCCACAATTTTCCTAGCACAAATGCAAATTCACTAAGGAGGACACAAACAATCTTCCTGATGTACTAGTGGCCAGAGGATCTGGGGTGATTGAGGAACTGAAGGAAATCCACATTCGGCAGGAAATGGTGTTGGGTGATGGGACTGAAGGCTGATAAATCCCCAGGGCCTGATGCCTGCAACCCAGGGTACTTAAGGATGTGGCTCTAGAAATTGTGGATGCATTGGTGATCATTTTCCAATATTCTAAAGATTCATGATCAGTTCCTGTGGATTGGAGGATAGCTAATGTTATCCCACTTTTTAAGAAAAGCACGAGAGAGAAAACGGGGAATTATAGACCAGTTAGCCTGACATCTGTGGTGGGGATGATGTTGGAGTCAATCATAAAAGATGAAATAGCGGCACATTTGGATAGCAGTAACAGGATCGGTCCGAGTCAGCATGGATTTACGAAGGGGAAATCATGCTTGACTAATCTTTTGGGGATTAGTCAATGGAGAGCCAGTGGATGTAGTGTACCTGGACTTTCAGAATGCATTTGATAAAGTCCCACATACGAGATCAGTGGGCAAAATTAGGACACATGGTATTGGGGGTAAAGTGCTGACATGGATAACAAATTGGTTGGCAGACAGGAAACAAAGAGTAGGGATTTACGGCACCCTTTCAGAATGACAGGCAGTGACTAGTGGGGTACCGCAAAGCTCAGTGCTGGGACCGCAGCAATTTACAATATATATTAATGATTTAGATGAAGGGATTACAATAACATTAGCAAATTTGCAGATGACACAAGCTGGGTAGCAGTGTGAATTGTGAGGAGGATGCTATGAGAATGTGGGGTGACTTGGACAGGTTGGGTGAGTGGACAGATGCATGGCAGATGCAGTTTAATGTGGATAAATGTGAGGTTATCCACTTCGGTAGCAAAAACAGAAGGCAGATTATTATCTAAATGTGTCAAGTTGGGAAAAGTGGAAGTACAATGGGATCTGGGGATCCTTGTTCATCAGTAAACATGCAGGTACAGCAGGCAGTGAAGAAAGCGAATGGCATGTTGGCCTTTATCAGTGCCGGATTTAGATGAAGAGTTCCACTTGCGAGACCCCTCCCAATCCCCCACCCCCATGACTAGAGGAAGATGGAAGAGTCCACCAGATTGACATTTGCAGCAGAGCGTGACCAATGAGATAAGGAGTTGGAAAGCTGCACTTATATTTATTTATTGCCAGTGCTTATGTTGAGTTTTCGGATTAAAACACTATTCTGAAATGGAGGGCAAGGAAAATTACTGAAGGGTTGTTTAGAGACTACAATGTGTTGTGACAGGCCTTCTTACATATGCTATGACAGTGTCAAAAATATTATACACCTTGCAGGGCTCTTTTTTTTCTCTGTTTTCTGCCGGGCAACCTTGGCAGCTTTTTAGGTTGCCAAATGACAGTTTAGGTGGTCATTTAAGACGGCTTGCATGACTCGTGCGATAATGTGCTCAGACGAAGTGCGTAGTTAACAGCCGGAATTATGCTCAGTGAAGCTTTCACATATTTTTTCTGCTTCAAATAAAGTCACAAATTAAACATATTCAACAATCAAAACATGATAGATACCACAATGGCATGCAGCAAAATTACAAAACAGTATCTCAACTCTTTTTACACGTTGCAATGAATGCAATTTCTATTATTTCTTTCCACTTCCAAACAAAAATGTTGTTGGATTATTCAGCGTATGATCAACCCCGGTGAGACCAAGCGCAGGCTTGGCGATTGCTTCGCCCAACACCTCCACTCGGTTCGCAATAACCAACCTGACCTCCCGGTGGTTCAGCACTTCAACTCCCCCTCCCATTCCGAATCTGACCATTCTGTCCTGGGCCTCTTCCATGGCCAGAGTGAGGCCCATTGTAAATTGGAGGAGCAGCACCTCATATTTCGCTTGGGCAGTTTACACCCCAGCGATATGAACATTGACTTCTTCAATTTCAGGTAGTCCCTGCTTTCTTCTCCCCTTCCCAGCCCTCCCTCATCCCACTGTCTCCGCCTCTTCCTTTCTTTTTCCCACCCTCACATCAGTCTGAAGAAGGGTCGTGACCTAAAACGTCGCCTATTTCCTTTGCTCCATGGATGCTGCCTCACCCGCTGAGTTTCTCAAGCATTTTTGTCTACCCATTCACACGAGTTCTGTTATCCCACTTTCCTCACCCACTCATTACACATTAAGGACAATTTTACAGAGACAAGTTAACCTACAAATCCAATGCGTCTTTGGGATGTGGGAGGAAACCCACACGCTTGCAGGGAGAATGTGCAAATTCAACACAGACAGTGCACGAGAACAGGATCGAACACAGATCTCTGGCGTGTGACGCAGCAAGTCTACCAGCTATGCCACTATATTTTGTTTTCCAACACAAAAAATTATACGTTGATGACTTTGGTTATTAAAAAAATGAAAATATCCATTTTCAGTTTTAAATCTCCAAGTGACGCTATGTCCCCCATTACAGCTACTGTATGTTTTAATTAAGTTCAAGACTATGGGGCAGTACATTGGCCATAAAGTTGCTGCCTAAAAGTGTCAGAGACCCGGAATTGATCCTGAATATAGGTGCTGACTGTATAGAGTTTGCTCCTTTTCCCTTTGATCGCATGGGTTTTCTCAGGGTGCTCTTGTTTCCTTCCACATTCCAAAGGTGTGCAGACCAAACCCAAAACGTTATATTTTCCTTTTGTCCAGAGATTCTGTCTGACCTGTTGAGTTACTCTAGCTTGGACACACTAGAGGCGGGAAACATGTTCCCAATGTTGGGGGAGTCCAGAACCAAGGGCCATAGTTTAAGAATAAGGAGTAAGCCATTTAGAACGGAGACGAGGAAACACTTTTTCTCACAGAGAGTGGTGAGTCCGTGGAATTCTCTGCCTCAGAGGGCGGTGGAGGCAGGTTCTATGGATGCTTTCAAGAAAGAACTAGATTGGGATCTTAAAAATAGTGGAGTCAGGAGATATGGGGCAAAGGCAGGAACGGGGTACTGATTGGGGATGATCAGCCATGATCACATTGAATGGCGGTGCTGGCTCGAAGGGCCAAATGGCCTACTCCTGCACCTATTGTCTATTGCCCATTGTCTAATGGGTGCATCATTCTAAGGCTCCATTTTTTCCTGTTTAATCTGATGAAATATGTTGGCTGCCAGAGTAGTGATTCAGGTTTATTATTGCATTTCTGAGTCAAATATGGATTTGTCGTCTGAAATGAATGTAGTATTCAACAATTTCATCTTGCAGCATTAAGCATCAATTGGACAAGCTACTGCAGTTTGGAGAATTGATGATTTGAGCTTCCTCCTTTCATATAGTCCCGCTGCTGTACTTATACATGAATTCTACTTTGCACCTCAATGCAGCCGTGCAATAAAGCATTGCTAACCCAAATTAGTCGTGATTTACTCCTGAAGACAATGAAACAATGATGATATTTATTTTCTTTCATTAAAACCATTTGAACAATCATTGGCAATAGTCCACAGATGTAAACTTGCAAATTGTGGTAAAAAAACTAACACTATTTTCATTTTCTGGCTCTAGTGAATGAAACGTTAGCAAGCTATGAAGATAATACAAGAAATTTCTTATTCCCTGAACCAAAGTTAACTCCTTCATACCCAGGTGTTGACAGAGAAGTGCTGATGCGACGATGTTCAACAGTTTTCGTAAGACATTTTCATTTGACTGAAATCAGGATTTCTAGTTTTGTTTATGATTGTTTCCAATGTTAAGCTCCTGATGAAGTTAATCTTGACAATATATTTGAATTGTCACAGGTGTACCTGGACCAGGCATAAACTATGCCTTTCAGTCAAAGGACAAAGGACATTTATTGTCACATGCACCAATTGGTGTTGTGAAATTTGTCTTGCCATGCAGCACACAGATAAAGATAAGACATAACATTAAATAATTTAACATAAAACGTAAAAAACATCCCCCCACAATGGTTCCCATTATAAGGGAAGGCACAAAGTCCAGACCCCATCCCCAGTTCACCCACAGTTGGGCCTATTGAGGCCTCCACAGTCGCCGCTATGGGGCCCGATGTTCCAGGCCCTTCTTCGCCGGGTGATGGTGCTCCGGTGTCAGGAGAACCCTCTTAGCGGCTCGGGGTCCTGTAACGGCTGCTTACTTGCTGGAGACCGCGGCTTCTGACGAAACAGGCCGCACTGGATGGAGCTCCACCACTGACGATCTCACCGTGAGATCCCAGGCTCACGGTGTTAAAGTTCAGCGCAGCCAGCCGCCCCCCAGTCCCGCAGCGGCGCGAAGTTCACCAGCGGTCTTCAGCTCACCGGAGCTCCAGCGCGGCGGCACGGGCAAGGCATCGCCTGCTCCGCTCCGCAATGGCGCTCCAGCGCTGCGCCACTGCCGAAGCCGTGGTTCTGGATGGTCCCCCCAGGAAACGCCGCTCCAGGCCCGCTGGCAGGCCGCGAGGACGGGTCGACGGTGCAGCCCGGAGAAAGCTGCCTCTCCAACCAGGTAGGGACCCTAGAAAGCAGTTTCCCCCTTCCCCTCCCCCACCCCCACATAAAGGCTAGGACTCCGAAAAAAACAGAAAACTCAACTAACTAGAAATGTAAAAAAGGCCTCCACATATCCATATCCGTCAATCCATTTAACTATAAGCAATGTGCATACAATTTAGATATTTCTGTTATCTTTCACCTTGGCACCAACACTCCTGTACTCAATGCCCTGTTCCTCACTGGATGAATAAACCGACCATTACTGAAATGAATTGCAACTGGTGGAGCCGCTGTCTCACAGTGCCTGTGAGCCGGGTTCAATCATGACCTCAGGTGCCTGCTGTATGGAGTTTATATATTGTTGTGACCGCATGTCTCCCCCCCCCCCCCCCCCCTCCTCCCTCCCTCCTCCATCCCCTTCTCTCCCTCCCACCCCCCTCCCCTTCTCTCCCTCCCTCACGCGCTCTCTAAAGGACTGACCATGCTCTGTGGCAGCCGTTTACTTTCCTCTTCAACGCGCAGAAAGCGCTCCTCCGCTGCCCCTGGCCCCCACCTTCGCTCTGTCTGTGTGTGTGTGTGTGCGTGCGGTCGGCCGGCCGGCAGCAAAGATCTTTGGTCAGCAGATGCAGCTCGTGCTTCGGTCGAGGCTTTCCAGGCAAGTGACCAGAACCTCTGGTGACTGAAGGAGAGTGATCGGAACCTCTGGGAACCTCACGGAAACCTTGTGTGGGGCACACGAACTCCAGAGGTTTTCGTTCAGGTTTCCTAAGTTGGACAGGGGCATTAGGAAACCTGAACAGAAACCTCAGGAGACTTTGCGCCCCACCCAAGGTTTCTGTGCGGTTCCCGGTGGTTTTTGTCTCCCAGCAACTACCTTCAACTAGCATCGCAACCGGCTTCGACTAAAAAAATTACCAATTTTAAAAACGGAAACCACTTTCGACCAGTAGGGAGACTGACAAAAACCTCCGGAAACCGCACGGAAACCTTGGGTGGGGCGCAAAGTCTCCAGAGGTTTCCGTTCAGGTTTCCTAAGTGGACAGGGGCATTATTCTTTCTACCAAAGTGCATGAGCGTACACTTTGCTACGTTTTATACCATTTCCCACTTCTCTGTCCCCTCTCCCAATGTCCAAGCCCTTCTGCAGAATCCCTGCTTCCTTAACACTACCTGCTCTTCCACCTATCTTCATATCTTCTGCAAACTTGGTTAAAAAGCCATAAATTCCATCATCTAGATCATTAGCAAGTAATGTTGGTACCTTGCCTCTAATACCATGGGCTCCTATCTTATTTAGCAGCTTCATATGCAACACCTTATTGAAGGCCTTCTGAAAATCCAAGTAAACAACATCCACTGAATCTTTGTCCATCCTGCTTGTGATTTCCAATGGCCATTCTTGCCTCCCTTTTTACACTTTATTAATTTGAAAAGACCTTTGGCATCTTCTTTTATATTATTGGTTAGCCTAACTTCATATTTCATCTGTGCTCTACTGCTTTTTTAGTTGTCTTCTGTTAGGTTTTTAATAGCTTCCCAGTACTTTAGCTACCTGATAATCTTTGCCACAATGTTGCCTTCCCTTTTGCTTTTATGCAGTGTTTAACTTCCTTTATCAGCCACAGTTGCCTAATTTTGTATGTTTCTTCCTCTGGGATGAAAAGATCCTGTCTTTTGATTTACTTCCACAAACTCCTGCCATTGCTGCTCCACTGTCATTCCTACTTTGGTGTCCTTCCAAGCAACTTTAGCTAGTTCCTCCCTCATGCCTCTATAGTTACCTTTACCCAACAGTAAAACCAAAACATCTCAGCTTCCCCCTCTCAAACTGCAGGTTCATTTCCATCATATTATGATCATTGCCTCCTTGGAGTTCGTTGACCCTAAGCTCCCTAATCAAATCTGGTTCAATACACAACACCAAATCTGGCATTGCCTTTTCCCTAGCTTGACCACGAGCTGGTCTGAAAAACCATCTCATAATCATTCTATGAATTTCTTCTCTCAGGATCCAGTACCAATCTGATTTTCCCAGTCTGCCTACATATTGGAATTCCCCTAAGCACTATAACACTGCTTTTCTCGCATGCCTTTTCAATCTCCTGATATGATTAGTTCCCTACTTTATAGCTACTATTCCGAGGTATGGCAGGCAGTGAAGAAAGCGAATGGCATGTTGGCCTATATAACAAGAGGAATCGAATATAGGAGCAAAGAGGTCCTTCTGCAGTTGTACAGAGCCCTAGTGAGACCACACCTGGAGTATTGTGTGCAGTTTTGGTCCCCTAATTTGAGGAAGGACATTCTTGCTATTGAGGGAGTGCAGCGTAGGTTTACAAGGTTAATTCCCGGGATGGCGGGACTGTCATATGCTGAGAGAATGGAGCAGCTGGGCTTGTACACTCTGGAGTTTAGAAGGATGAGAGGGTATCTCATTGAAGGGCTTGGACACACTAGAGACATGAAACATGTTCCCGATGTTGGGGGAGTCCAGAACCAAGGGCCACAGTTTAAGAATAAGGAGTAAGCCATTTAGAACAGAGACGAGGAAACACCTTTTTCTCGGAGAGAGTGGTGAGTCTGTGGAATTCTCTGCCGCAGAGGGTGGTGGAGGCAGGTTCTCTGGATGCTTTCAAGAGAGAGCTAGATAGGGCCCATAAAAATAGCGGAGTCAGGGGATATGGGGAGAAGGCAGGAACGGGGTACTGATTGGGGATGATCAGCCATGATCACATTGAATGGCGATGCTGGCTCGAAGGGCCGAATGGCCTACTCCTGCACCTATTGTCTATTATCTATTGTCCCTTCTTTTTATCTTTGTGGTTTCTTTACTCTACCCACAAGGATTCTACATCTTCTGATCCAATGTCATTTTGTGCTAAGGATTGGATATCATTCCTTGCCAACAGCGCCACCTTACCCCTCTGCCCACCTGCCAGTCTTTTTGATAAGGTGCATCCTTGGATGTTCAGCTTACAGCTCTGATCTTCTTTCAGCCACGACTCTATGATGTCCACAATGTTTATGCTCTGGTTTCCTCCAACATCCCAAAGATATGGGATTGTAGGTCTCTGTAAAATTGCATGTAATATGGAGGGAATAGATGTGAAATTTGGCAGCATAGAACCAACCTGAACAGCTGAACAACGCTCTCCCCCTCTCTCTTCCCCCTTCTGTCCCTGCCTCTCTCTCCATCTCTCCCCATTCTCTCTCGGCCCTCACTCTCTACCCCCCCCCCCCCCCTCTCTAGACGTGCCTGCGAGTTGGGGGCTGTGCATCAGTGATGGGACGAGACCCAATGGGTCCCCCTTAGTCTATGTTTCTTTAAAAACTAAAAACAAATGTAGGCAAATAGGACTAACCCAGACGTACCAATATAGTCGGCATGGACGTTGAACCAAAGAGCCAGTTTTCATGACTCTATCTGGAGGTTTTCTTGCATTTCAATCCTGACAAGTGACTTCTGCCCATGACTCTAAAACAATTTGATCTGAAATTTGTCAAAGTTTTGTACATGCTTCTGATATGCATTCTTTTGGCTCCCCACCTGTTGGAAAAATTACTTTTACGATTTAGACATCAAAACATACTTTAAATAACAGTTCAGTTTTTTTTTACTACTAATTCAACATTTCAATCGATATTGCAGTTAATTTCACCAAAATTGGAATTTTCTACAACAACAACAATCACAGAGTTTTCTCCTAGATCTACAAAGAGAATTTCCTCTAGTTTATGCCTGGTAAGTCATGTATATGCTTCATTGTTTTGAGACCATCCATTATACAAACTGTATTTATAATTAAAGCTTTATAACTATTTGTGATTTAATAAAAAGGTTAAATTGACAATAATGTATTTAATTTCATGTGATCCACATGATTTGTAGTATCCACAATGCCTTTGTTTTTTTTGTGGCATTAAAAACAGATTATCAGATTATCGGTGCAATGAAATATAACTTTATTGTTCCTGAAAACCTGTCAGATTGTGGTATAAGACATTGGCGAGGCCACATTTAGAGCATTGTGTTCAGTTCTGGGCACCATGCGACAGGAAAGATATTGTCACGCTGGAAAGGGTACAGATAAAATCTACAAGGATGTTGCCAGGACTAGAGGGTCTGATCTACAGGGAGAGGTTGAGTAGGCTTGGAATCTATTCCTTGGATTCCAGGAAGATGAGGAGTGATCTGATAGTGTATAAAATCATGAGCGGAATAGATTCGGTAGACGCACACATTCTCTTGCCCAGAGTAGGCGAATCGAGAACATAGGTTTAAGATTAAGGGGAAAGAAATTAATAGGAATCTGAGGGATACTTGTTACATGCAAAGGGTGGTGGGTGTATGGAACAAGCTGCCAGAGGAGTAAGTTGAGGCAGGGACTATCCCAACATTTAAGAAACAGTTAGACAGGTGCATGTTGTAGTAAAGAACAGCAGATGCTGGTTTAAACCGAAGATAGGCACAAAATGCTGGAGTAACTCAGCAGGACAGGCAGCATCTCTGGGTAGAAGGAATGGGTGACGTTTCAGGTTGAGATCCTTCAGACTGAGTCGGGGAGAGGACGATAAAGAGATAAAGAAGTGTATGGTGTGAAAACTAGACAAATGGGATGAGATCAAGGAAAATGTAGAGTAGATCATTATTAGCTTGGAGAAGATATCAACGAAGCAAACAAAGATAAAATGTAAACAAGGACAGTGAGACTAGTCAGAGAACTGGGAAGGGAGGAGGGATGGAGAGAGAAGGAAGGTAAGGGTTACTTGAAGTTAGAGAAGTCAATATTAATACCGCTGAGGTATAAGCTGCCCAAATATGAGGTGTTGTTCCTCCAATTTGCACTGTGTCTTACTTTGACAATGGAGGAGGCCTAGGACAGAAAGGTCAGTATGGGAATGGGAGGGGAAAGTTAAAGTGTTTAGCAACCGGGGGAATCGGCTGCATTTTTTATTTGCAAAGCATTTTGTCTGACGCACATGGTTCACAGATTAGCAAAGTTTTTAAGAAGAGGAAATGTCAGGGAAAGGGGAGGGACTTCAGAATTGCATTCATGGGTGAAAGGCAATGTAGAAGGAGTTAATGGATTAATGGGTTAATGGAGGTGGAGTAAAGGCCAAGGGATGAATTTAAGGTGCTGGTGCAAGAGCTGGGCATGGCTACTACAGCTCCCCACAATACATATTGTCAGAGAAAATGACTCCCAGATGAAGAGCAACGCATTGCTGTACTTTTTTAAGTTTAGTTTTAGAGATACAGCGCGGGAACAGGCCCTTTGGTCTCTTGAGTCTGCGCCTACCAACAATCCCCATAGGCCAACACTATCCTACGCACACTAGGGGCAATTTACCAAGCTAATTAGCCTACAACCCTGTACATCTTTGGCGTGTGGGAGGAAACCAGAGAAAACCCATGCAGGCCACAGGGAGAACGTACAAACGCCATGCAGACAAGCACCCAAAGTCAGGATCAAACCCGGGTCTCTGGTGCTGCAAGGCAGCAACCCTCCCGTTGCACCAGCATGCCGCCCCTCTGAGACCTCTGTTCATATGTCCTCGTGCTGGAGTGAACGCAGCAAAGGGACGAATGTGACTGCCGACTCAATGAATGCGGTGATGACATATCCAAATCTTATGGACCCCATAGTATTGAGTGACTAAAAATAAAAATTGACAACAATTTTTATTATTAATTCCAAAAGTGAATTTTATTGTATATCTCAAATTTTTGAATTGAGATTTGTGAATTTTGGAAAGGTGGGTTTCAGTTACCCAAACTACTATACTGTGGGAGTGGTCTGTACTTGCTTTTGTATATGAGAAACATTTCCACTGTTTCACTGCTTCCATTGAAGCTTAAAAGGTAAAACATAAAAAAAGACCATATCATAAAGCCACAGCATCCATTTTTTCAAACTTCATTTGTTTTATCAGTCAGAAAATGGAAGAAAAGAGAATCAAATTAGAAGACCAAGATGTGCCAAATCATTTAACTTGATAGGAAGATCATGCACTGAAAGGAGGTCTGATAAGGAACCCAAGAAGCCACTAACACTGAGCAGGTCAAGGTCCCTTTCGCCTTACTGTAGGAGGTGTTTACTTGAACTTAGTCGAGATGATACGCAGCACCCTCCACCACAAAGATCAGAATCTATATCCAGGCAACCTTTTATGATCGAAACTGTAAGTATTTTTGAAGTGAATATAGTTGTGTTAATTGAGGAATATTGAATAATAGTGGGTTTCTCAAACATGTTTAAAGAGATTTGGAGTAGAGCATTGAAACAACGAATCAATGGTTCTGAGTTCTATTTCAAGTACTATTTCAAGTACTATTTGCAAGGAAAACATGAAATAGATGGTTTAGAGGTAGGTTTTGAAGCTCGGCTCTTGTTCAGTGAGAGTTCAGCTGAGGATAGAATGAGTAACATTTTAAACAACTTTATAATAGCAAAAGCAAAACATCTTTTGTTTGTATTAGTGTGACAGAAGGAAGTCAGAGAAGTATACTTCTCCACTCTCCAGCCTCCCACTTGATAAAAGCCCAAGAGCCAGACCAAGAACTGCAAGTCCGACTAGATGCAATCGAGGTAAGCTGCTATTGATGTGTATTTCAGTCATTGCCCTTTGCAATATAATTTCTGGGCCAGAACATTGCACTCCTAATTACACAAAAATATGCATTTATGATGTAGATCGTTGTTATCTTTCACTTACATAATATACTAGGACAACAGCTACTCTATTTAATTCACTCCATACTTGTTTTCCATGGTCGATGTCCACTGCATCCAATCCTGGTGCCTTGTTTGATTACAAAATTCACAGCCTCTATTTTATTATTCGCATGATTGCTTATTTCAATCTCAGGAAAAAAAAGTTGATTTCCTCACATTTCTTAGTCCTCATGCCGTGGAAATATTTCAAGCATGGATTTACAAAGGGGAAATCATGCTTGACTAATCTTCTGGAATTTTTTGAAGATGTAACTAGGAAAATGTACAAGGGAGAACCAGTGGATGTAGTGTACCTGGACTTTCAGAAAGCATTTGATAAGGTCCCACCTAGGAGATTAGTGGGCAAAATTAGGGCACATGGTATTTGGGGTAGAGTGCTGACATGGATGGAGAAGTGGTCGGCAGACAGGGAACAAAGAGTAGGGATTAACGGGTCCCTTTCAGAATGGCAGGCAGTGACTAGTGGGGTACCACAAGGCTCGGTGCTGGGACCGCAGCTATTTACAATATACATCAATGATTTGGATGAAGGGACAAAGTAACATTGCAAATTTGCAGATGCCACAAAGCTGGGTGGCAGTGTGAACTGTGAGGAGGATGCTATGAGAATGCAGGGTGACTTGGACAGGTTGGGGGAGTAGGCAGAGACATGGTAGATGATGTTTAATGCGGATAAATGTGAGGTTATCCACTTTGGTAGCAAAAACAGGAAGGCTGATTACTATCTAAATGGCGTCAAGTTGGGAAAAGGGGAAGTACAACGGGATCTGGGGGTCTTTCAGTCTATGAAAGTAAGCATGCAGGTACAGCAGGCAGTGAAGAAAGCGAATGGCATATTGGCCTTTATAACAAGATAAATTGAATATAGGAGCAAAGAGGTCCTTCTGCAGTTGTACAGAGCCCTAGTGAGACCACACCTGGAGTATTGTGTGCAGTTTTGGTCCCCTAATTTGAGGAAGGACATTCGTGCTATTGAGGGCATGCAGCGTAGGTTTACAAGGTTAATTCCCGAGATGGCGGGACTGTCATATGCTGAGAGAATGGAGCAGCTGGGCTTGTACATTCTGGAGTTTAGGATGAGAGGGGATCTCGTTGAAACATATAAGATTGTTAAGGGCTTGGTCACGCTAGAGGCAGGAAACATGTTCCCGATGTTGGGGGAGACCAGAACCAGGGGCCACAGTTTAAGAATAAGGAGTAAGCCAATTAGGATGGAGATGAGGAAACACTTTTTCTCACAGAGAGTGGTGAGTCTGTGAAAGGGCCGAATGGCCTACTCTTGCACCCATTGTCTATGGTCTATTAGACCATATATTCCCATATTCACTTCAATGCCCTCAGAATGTTTGAATCGTATTTAACTGATAGTTAAAGCCTACATTCCAGTAGTTCCTCAATAAATATCCAAAAAGATCTTAGAATAACTGATAGGCTTGGAAAAAAAGTGGGCAATGGAAATCCTGCAAAAATGGATTGTGCCAAAAAAACCGTTGACATGATGTAAAGAATTAGGGAAATTAGCACAGCCTATTGAATTTATGCTGGGGGTCATAGCCTGCATTTTGCAATGTAAATCTCAGTAACCAACCTACATATCCCCCCCCCCCCACCCTCTTTCATTCCCTACCATTTGCCCCCCTCTCTTCCCTGTACCACAACTGGATTCACATAAATTCCTCCCTCTCCCCCCATCCTCTTTTGCCTATATTCCCTCCTCTGGCTTCACAATTCCTACCTCACCTATCCTATCTCCTAGTTTTTGTCTGTCCATCTCCTAGCAGTTGTCCCAACCATCTGCCAATCAAAAGCCCTTTCTGCCTATATCCACCCATCTGTTTCCTGAAATGTCACATTTGAATGTTCTCCAGAGATGCTGCCTGACCTGCTGAGTTACTCCAGCACATTGTGTCTTTTTTTTTGTAAGTCTCCTTAGTTTAACAATAGCAGAACTCAAATTCAGCTAATAATGGCCAGACTTCATTTTGGCAGAAGTTAATAATGGCATAAATAATTTGTATTTCACACCAATGAAATTAGGAAACATTAATAAGTAAAACAGCTCGACAGCAAGTTGTTTGAATGACAATAAAAGGCATTCTATTCTATTCTAGACAGGAATTATTTCCCAGAAAGTATGTTGGGCTTTTAACAATACAAAAGAGATTGGCTTATTTGACATTTTATCAAATAGAAATCAGAGAACTGGAAAGGTTCTGGATATATTTTCTATGTTTCTATACTGCCAAAACTCAGTATGTTTTCGGGCACAGTTCAATGACCAATTAGGAATGTGTATTATCTTTTGTGTGCTTCTCATTTTTATTTAATTATTTTATCCAGATGTTTGCTTACCAAGATATAGTGCAGACAAGGTAAGAACAGTTTAAGCTTGTTCGAATTTCCGGAAACTAATTTCTATAACTCAATACATTTTCTAGCTATCAGTAATGACCGCAGTGTGTCAGAGTATGGAAAGGTTCAATACAACATGCGTGCGGCTGAAATTTATGACAAAGAACCTTTCAAAGTGTGTGGTTATCTTAGTAGGTGTTAACCTACGATCTTATATCTGGGTTTCATAGCAAACATTGTAGTTCCTTGCAGAGAGATTTATATTGAAACTACATTAATGTGAGAGGCTGATGGGTAAGGCAAATGAACAGCATGTAGATAGGTGCGTGCAACTGGGATGTTTTAGCCATTACGAAAACCAGGCTAAAATAGGGACAGGACTGGCATCGGAGATGACATTACTGATAGTTCATCCAGTGAGGTGAGATGGGTGGAGCTGAGAAATAAGAAAGGGATGATCATCTTGTGCGGAGTGTACTACAGGCCCCCAAATAGTCACCGGGAATTAGAAGAGCAAATATGCCAGGAGATTGTAGGAAGCTGCAGGACTAATAAGGTTGTCATAGATGAGGATTTTAACATCCACAATCTTGACTGGGGTGGTCATAGTGCAAAAGATTTAGACAAGTAGGAATTTGTCAAATGTCTTCAGGAAAGTTTGCTCTGGCAATATAGAGTGGGCCCGACACAAGAAAATGCAATGCTTGGTATAATCTTAGGAAATTGGGAGGAGCAAGTGGATGAAGTGTTTTTGGATGAGCCATTTGGCCACTGTTCTATTAGGTTTAATATATTTGTGGATAAAGACTGGGCAGGCCCGTGAGTTAAAATTCGGCAGGTCCAACTTTGAAGGTAGTGGACAATAACTCGCTCAAGTTGATTGGAGCTTGTTGTTTGCAGGAATAGGAATGTCCAAAAAGTGGGATGTTTATTAAAAGTGTGCAGATTAGGGTTCAGAGCATGCATGTTCCTGAAGGGCAAGGCAGGTCGGTATAAAGAAGCTTGGAAGACGAGAAATTGAGCCTTGGTCAAAAATAAGGAGGAGGCAAGGGGCAGGGAAAGGTAGCTGGGATCAAGTGGATAATTGAAGGAGTTTCAGGAAGTGACAAACACGCTGAAGAAGGACATTAGAAGGGTAAAAAGGGGGCTGTAGATGGTTCTGGCAGATAATATTAAAGATAGTACCAAGATAATACCAAGAGATTTTACGTACATTAAAGGAAAAACTTGGGGCAGCCAAATGAAAATGTCTTCAGAGCAGTCAGAATTACTATCATGGAGGTGCTGATGGTCCTAAAGCATATGAAGGTTGACGTATCTCCTGGGCCTGATCAGATATATCCATGGACTGTCTCTGAAGCTAGACAGGACATTGCAGGAGCCCTGGCTGAGATTTACAAGTCGTCATTATATACAGGCAAAGTACCAGAAGACTGGAGAGTGGCAAATGTTGTGCCTCTATTTAAGAAGGGCTGCAAGGAAAAGCCTGGAAACGATAGGCCGGTAAGTGTAACATCTGTGGTTGGACATTTACTAGAGAATATTCTGAAGGATAAAATATACTTGCATTTAGATAGATTGGGGCTGGTAGTCAGCACAGTTTTGTATGTGGAAGATATTTGAAGATGGAACCAAAAAAGTTGATGAGGGTAGAGCTGTAGACATTGTCTATATATCGTTTTCAGCAAGTCATTTGACAAATTTCTGCATGGTAGGCTTCTCCGGAAGGTTAGTTTGCATGCGAATGAATGGACAATTGGCTTCATGGAAGGAAGCAGAGGGTGATGGTGTAAGATTGTTTTTCAGACTGGAGGACTGTGACTAGTGGTGTGCCTCAGGGTTCGGTGCTAGGTCCATTGCTGTTTGACATCTCAAGATTCAAGAGTTTATTGTCATGTATCCCAAATAGGACAATGAAATTCTTGCTTTGCTTCAGCACAACAGCATATAGTTGGCATAAATAAATATAGAACAGTCAAGTGTGACCATATACCATTGAATATATATATATATACACACACATAAATAATTAGATAAAGTGCAAAGGGCTACTAATGTTCAGAGTTTTGTTTGAGTTGAGTTTAATAGCCTGATGGCTGTGGGAAGTAGCTATTCCTGAACCTGGATGTTGCAGATTTCAGGCTCCTGTACCTTCAACCTGAAGGCAGCAGGGAGATGAGTGAGTGGCCAGGATGGTGTGGATCCTTGACGATGCTGACAGCCATTTTGAGGCAGCGACTGCGATAGGTCCCCTCGATGGTATGGAGGTCAGAGCCGATGATGGACTGGGCAGTGTTTACAACTTTTTGCAGTCTTTTCCGCTCCTGGGCCCTCAAGTTGCCGAACCAAGCCACAATGCAACCGGTCAGCATGCTCTACTGTGCACCTGTAGAAGTTCGAGAGAGTCCTCCTTGACATACCGACTCTCTGTAATCTTCTCAGGAAGTAGAGGCGCTGATGTGCTTTCTTTATAATTGCATCAGTGTTCGCAGACCAGGAGAGATCTTCAGAGATATGCATGCCCAGGAATCTATAGCAATGATATGGATGAGAACGTGCAAGGCATGATTAGTAATTTTGCAGATGAGACAAATGTGGGTGCTATGTACATAGCGAAGATAGTTGGCAGAAATTACTGCAGGATCTTAATTGGTTGGGCAGTTGGGCTGAGGAATCATTAATGGAGTTTAATACAGAGAAGTGTAAGGTGTTGCATTTTGAGAAGTCGAACCAGTGTAGGACCTACACAGTGAATGACAGGGCTCAGAGTAGTGTTGCGGAGTAGAGGTATCTAGGATTGCAGGTAAATAGTTCCTTGAACGTGGCATATGGGGTAGGGTAGTCAAGAAGGCTTTCGGTACATGGGCCTTCATTAGAGTAATGAGTTTAGAAGTCAGAAGGTTTGTGACAGTTGTGCAAGACATTGGTGAGGTCACATTTTGAATATTGTGTTGAGTTTTGGTCACCCTGTTATAGGAAAAATGGTGTTACACTGGAAAGAACGTGAAGGCAGATTATTTTCTAAATGGTGTCATACTAGGAGGTGCAATGAGACCTGGGTGTGCTTGTACATCAGTCACTGAAAGTAAGCATGCAGGTACAGCAGGCAGTGAAGAAAGCTAATGGCATTTCATTGGCCTTCATTGCGAGAAGATTTGAGTTTAGGAGCAAGGGGGTCCTACTGCAGTTGTTCAGGGCCCTGGTGAGACCGCACCTAGAGTATTGTGAGCGATTTTGGTCTCATAATTTGAGGACGGACATTATTGCTATTGAGGGAGTGCAGAGTATAGGTTCACCAATTAATTCCCGAGATGGCGGGACTGACATAAGATGAAAGAATGGGTCTACTGGGCTTGTTTTCACTGGAATTTAGAAGGATGAGAGGAGATAACATAAACATATAAAATCTTCAAAGACTTGGACAGGCTAGACGCAGGAAAAATGTTCCCGATCTTGGGAGTCCAGAAGCAGGGTTCACAGTTTAAGAATAAGGGGTAGGCCATTTAGGACCGAGATGAGGGAATCAAGAGAATATGGGGGAAAAGCAGAAATGGGGTACTGATTTTAGATGATCAGCCATGATCATATTGAATGGTGGTGCTGGCTCGAAGGGCCGAAAGTCCTACTCCACCTATTTTCTATGTTTCTATGAAAGGGTGCTGAGAAGATTCTGAGGAGGTTGCCGAGGCTTAAGCTGTAGGATGTGGTTCTGCAGGCTAGGACTTTATTCCTTGATGTAGGAGGATGAGAGGCGATCTTTTAGAGATGTTTAAAATCATGAGAGGAATAGATGGAGTAATTGCACTGATTTTTGTTTTACCCAAAGTGGGGCAATCAAGAACCAGAGGACATACATTTTATGTGAAGTCAAGTCAATTTTATTTCTAAAGCACATTTAAAAACAACTCTCGTTGACCAAAGTGCTTTACATCAGTGCAGGTACTCACGTACTACAAACGGTGGTACATAGATCAACAAAACATACATACATACAGTGCTCCCTCAGAGGACCTCAAGAAAGGCTTGAGAGTGGAAATAAGTTTTAAGTCTAGACTTAAAAGAGTTGATGGGGGGGGGGGGGCAGTTCTGATGGGAAGAGGGATACTGTTCCATATTCTAGGAGCTGCAACCGCAAAAGCGCGGTCGCCCCTGAGCTTATGCCTAGACCGCGGGATGGTCAGTAACCCCAAGATCTGAGGGACCTGGAGGTAGTGTGGTGGATAAGCAGATGTAGGTAGGGGCGAGCCCGTTAAGGGCTTTGTAATCAAAGAGAAGGAGCTTGAAGTTGTTTTAGAAACGCACATGGAGCTAGTGGAGAGGCCAGAATCGGGGTGATATGGTCCCTTTTTCAGGTGCCCGTCAGGAGTCTCACTGCGTCATTTTGGACCAGTTGCAGGCGGGACAGGGATGATTGGCGTTGCCAGTGTAAAGGGAGTTGCTGTAATCAAGGCGGGGGGAGATAAATGAGTGGATGATCTTTTCGAGGTTGTCAAATTGGAGGAAAGGTTTTATTTTAGCTATTGTCCGAAGCTGGAAGAAGCTAGCTTTTACCACGGCATTGACTTGTTTGTCAAATTTCAATGCTGAGTCAAATATCACTCCAAGGTTTTTTACGTGAGGTTTGAGTAATGGGGTAATGCTTCCAAGGCTGCCTGCTATCATTTTGATTGAGTCCGAGGGGCCAAGTAGGATGACCTCAGACTTACCCCCGTTTAGTTGGAAGAAGTTCTGGGCCATCCAACACTTTATATCCTCGAGGCAGTGGATAAGCCTGAGTAGATTTGATCGGTTGTTGGTTTCAGGGGGAGATAGCAGTGGAAGGAAATGCTGTGCCTTTGAATGACTTGGGCTAAGGGTAGCATATACAGGGAGAAGAGAATGGGGCCTAGGATGGAGCCTTGTGGAACCCCGCAGCAAAGGCTAGCTGGGGAAGAGAAAGAGTTACCTATGTTTGTAGAGAAACTCCTATCTTTGAGGTAGGAGATGAGCCAGCTCAGAGCAGTGCCATCAATACCAACCCCGTACCGGAGACCGTCAATTAGGATGGTATGGTCGACTGTATCAAATGCTGCGCTAAGGTTGAGAAGGAGCAGGATTGCAGAGTCGCCAGAGTCAATGGTGAGAAGTAGGTTGTTTTGTACCTTCAACAAGGCAGACTCTGTGCTGTGGTGGGCCCTGAAACCTGATTGGAAAGTTTCCAGGATGGTATTTTGGTGTAGGTAGGGCAAATGTTGATTTAAAATTACCTTTTCAAGGGCTTTTGAAAGGAAAGGCAGTTTGGAAATAGGTATGTAGTTGCTAGGCAACGTGGGGTCTAGGGACAGACAGGCATCAATAATTTCTGTATTACAAATTGTGGGACCAGACAACAGCACCAGGTCGAGTGTATGGCCAAGCTTGTGTGTGGGTCCAGTCGTAAGTAGAGTCAGATTGAAGTACTCAACCAGATTCATAAATTCACTCACAAGAGGCTTAGTGGGACAGCAGACACGAGAGTTAAAGTCACCAAGAATCAGGACCCGGTCAAATTTGGGCAACAAGCTAGCGATAAGATCAGCAGATTGTGTGATAAAGTCCTTATGCGTTTTTGGTGGGTGATGCATAAGAAATTAAAAGTGAACAGATTAGACCAACTATAATTAGTTGATGTTCAAAACTGGAAAAATGATCAGCTTTCAGGAGATGGCAGTTGAAATGTGAAGGGGTGAGTTTCAATCGGAACCTGAGAGGCAACTTTTTTACACCAAGGGTAGTAGGTATATGGAACGAGCTGCCAGAGGAGGTAGTGGAGGCAGGTACTATCACGTGTTTAAAAAAACATTTGGACAGGTAGATGGATAGAATAGATTTAGATTTGGGCCAAACAGACATTTGGGTTTAGTGTAAATGGAGCATATTGATTGGCATGAGCATGTTGGGCCAGAGGACCTGTTTCCACGCTGTATGACTCTAACACTATAAATTCTGGGCATCACCAAAATTCGTTTGCACGGTGATGTCTTTAGTCATATCATAGAGGTACTGCAGCTTGGTTTCTTGGTTCCACACAGAATGCAAGAGACATCATTAATAAAATTTATTTTTCTCTGAGTGCATTAGAATATGTAAAATGTTAAAGCCCTGTCCCACTGTGTGAGTTCACCCAAGAGCTCTCCCGAGCTTATAAAAAAATCAAACTCGTGGTAAGCACCTAGAATGAACGTAGCGGGTACGTCGGAGCTTGGGACGTCTCTTAGCGCTAATGGCAGGTACTCGGGGAAACGTGGTAACTCGTGAAGATTTTTCAACACGATGAAAAATGTCCATGAGTAAAATATACTCGGGATGTAAAAATGTGATACTTTTTTTACACGTTATACCGTAGTAGCTCGTGAGTTTATCATAGTAGCTCGTGAGTTTACCATAGTAGGACCTGGTGTCCTATATCACTATTGTATATTTATGATGGAAATAAGAATACTCAGTATATTCAATTACCTTTCAATTGTAGTTTTACGTAATCCTCCCATAATTTCTGAGTTCCATTTCACAATATGTGAGCAGCTGAGTAAAAGATTGGTCAAATGGTAGGTTCAGTGAAGATCGGGCGAGCGGGATTGGGGGTGGGGGAAAAGTATCTATAGCTTGGGACTTGCCTAAATGAGTAATGAGATGGATTATCATTCCACACCAAATTTCTTAGACAATAATAATTTATGCAATTATCACAACATTATGCTGGATATGGATCAACAGACTATGTATGGTACATGCTTGTAAATTAGTAACACAAATGTTCTTCTTTAAGTACTGTTGTTTCTGGGATGGGGTGACTGATTACAAATAACCTAAATTCTATATTTTGTCATAATGTGGCTGAACCAATGGCATATTTTGTGATATTTATTGAGATAGAAAGATACAACTGAGTTTGGGCAAAATATTACCTTGCAACATTCTGTATGTCTGATAGATATTGTGAAATGGAACTCAGAAATTATGGGAGGATTACATAAAACTACAATTCAAAGGTAATGAATATACTGAGTATTCTTATTTCCATCATGAACATACAATAGTGATATAGGATACCTGGTCCTACTTCGGTAAACACACGAGTTACGAGTTTTACATACAGAGTATATTTTACTCATGGACATTTTTCATCATGTTGAAAAATCTTCACGAGTTACCACGTTTCCCGAGTGCCTGCCATTAGCGCTAAGAGACGTCCCGAGCTCTGACGTACCCTCTACGTTCATTCTACGTGCTTACCACGAGTTAGATTTTTTTTTAAACCCGGGAGAGCTCTTGGGTGAACTCGCACAGTGGGACAGGGCTTTTAGAAGAAACCTTTATATGGCAATGTTGAATTTAATTTTTCATTAATAAAATAAATAATGCTTGTATCTTTCTGAATCCTAAAGAGTTCAAGTTTCAGAGAACCTGTTAGTTGGGAAGAACTGTCTAAAGATACAGAGGATCTTATTAGTTATCCACTGAATTCAACTTTAAGAAATAATTCAAATGTTCACTCCTCACCCTCTATCTGTTCACAAAGAAAAGCACCCAGCAATATCAACAGGTAATTATTGTAGTTATAACTCTGTGATTTTTTTGACAACAGACAGGCAACAATATAATCTCTGGATGCCTGCTCTACCACCCACCAAATGGAGCTCAGGGCCTGGCAGACATTGACGCAGAGACCACAACCTGGCTGCTCAACACCCGGCTTGAGATCTAACTATACCTTTGGATTAAGTTTCATTCGCAAGAAGAAGATTATTTTTGCAGAGTAGAGAAGTTCCAATAATCAAAAATGTAAATCATAATATTCCTGCAAAAAAAACATAAAATGCTCAACAGGTCAGATAGCATCAATGGAAAGAGATACCTCCATGGACCAACGTCAGCTACTTCCGCACTTGTAGCCTGTGGGCCGTGCATCGAAAATGTGTCTAGAATTTAACTTTTGTGACCCATGTCTGGGAACTACTTGAAATTTTACACAGATTTAGATTAAAATGTTATTGAGAAGGAAGTCATAGTTCTTCAGTGCCAAGAGTTGCACATTAATTAATTAAGCTAATTAGAAATTGAGATCGAAAAAGTAAGCGCCATCTAGTGTTCAATGCTCATATTACTCCATGGGAGCCTAATTCTAGACTGTTGTCTATTTAAACATATATTATTATACCAAACAAAAAATATATAGATATATGTATATGTATATGTATATGTATATGTATATGTATATATATGTATATGTATGTGTGTATTTCAACTGTGAGGAAAATGCCTAACCCTAACTCGCACCCCCTTCCAGAGCTGCCCACGGCTGGAGCCGGTGCCGCTTGGGATCGGCTGCGGGCTATGTACGTGTGGCCACTCAGCGCGTCCACCTCGACCAGCATGCTCTTCTGGATCATCATGGTGATGATCAAAGATACTAGAGCAAGAGATGATCTTTGGTGACGATGGTGGGGAGCAGCACTGACATGCACACTGCGCGGGCCGCCTTCAGCATCCCCCTTAGCGCTCCACAGCCCGACCGATCCCTTGCACCATCCACAGGCAGGCCCGACCGATGCCTCGCAGCACTGACCAGCGGCCTGACTGCCCGACCGACCCTTCACAGCACTCAGCGGCCTACCGACAGCCCCGACCGACCCTTCACAGTATCCGACCTGCCTACTGACCGACCCTAATCCTTACCCTAGCTCTACATTTTTATTTATCATTTGTATTTGTTCACATCATAACTTTACAAAGTTAAATCAATTGTAAAACAAAATTATCAGAAAGGTTAGCATTACCTTTATTCCTTCGAAACCTTGCTATTGTTTTGATGTAATTAGGTGGTAGCCATGATCCCAGGGTGCTCGCTGCCTAGCTACCATGAAACAAAGCACGTGATTAGTCAATTGGCGTCTGACGCAATGTCAAAAGTGCATTGATTGGACAATTACTACTCGGAAAATTGGAGATTTTTCTCATATTTAAAATATGTGCAGGTTTTGGTCTTGATGAATTTCAGGTGTGATATCTATAATATTTTTACACCATATGTTAAAAATGCAGGTAGTTACTTATCTTAGTACAGCCCTTATCTCTAAACTCACCCCCTACTGGCTCCTCAGCCCAAGATCCTATACCTCACCTAGATCCACCACCTGCCAGCCCGTGCCTAACTTCTCCACCTCACCCCCCTCCACTCTCAGTTCTGGTACAGGATTTTAACCCAAAACTTTAACATTTTTTTGCCTCCACAGATATAGCTTGATCTACTAAGTTCCTCCAGCAGTTTGCTTTTTGCTCAGTCCCCAGTATACACTTCGGGACCAGTGATCACAATACCATTAATTTCAATATAATTATGGAGAGAGTCAGAACTGGACCTAGGGTTGAGATTTTTGATTGGAGAAAGGCTAACTTTGAGGGAATGCGTAATGATTTAAAAGGAGTGAATTGGGACATTTTGTTTTATGGGCAGGATGTAGAAGAGAAATGAAGGACATTTAAAGGGGAAATTGTAAGAGTACAGAATCTTTATGTCCCTGTTCGGTTGAAAGGAAATAGTAAAATCGGAAAGAGCCATGGTTTTCAAGGGAAATTGGACACTTGGTTCAAAAAAAGAGAGATATCTATAATAATTATAGGAGGCATGGAGTAAATGAGGTGCTAGATGAGTATAAGGAGTGTAAAAAGAATCTTAAGAAAGAAATAAGAAAAGCTAAAAGAAGATATGAGGATGCTTTTGCAAGAAAGGTGAAAGTAAATCCAAAGGGTTTCTACAGCTATTTTAATAGCAAAAGGATAACGTGGGATAAAATTGGACCACTAGAGAGCCAGAATGGACAGCTATCTGCAGAGCCAAAAGAGATGGGGGAGATATTGAACAATTTATTTTCTTCGGTATTCACCAAGGAGAAGGATATTGAACTCTGTGAGGTAAGGGAAAAAAATAGAGTAGCTATGGAAACTATGAGATTCAAAGAGGAGGAAGTACTGACACTTTTGAAAAATATAAATGTGGATAAGTCTCCAGGTCCAGACAGGATATTCCCTTAGACATTGAGGGAAGTTAGTTTAGAAATAACAGGGGCTATGACAGAAATATTTCAGATGTCATTAGAAACGGGAATAGTGCTGGAGGATTGGCGTACTGCGCATGTTGTTCCATTGTTTAAAAAGGGTTCAAAGAATAAACCTAGCAATTATAGACCTGTTAGTTTGACTTCAGTGGTGGGCAAATTAATGGAAAGGATACTTAGAGATAATATATATAAGCATCTGGATAAACAGGGTCTGATCAAGAACAGTCAACATGGATTTGTGCCTGGAAGGTCATGTTTGACAAACCTTCTTGAATTTTTTGAAGAGGTTACTAGGGAAATTGATGAGGGTACATCAGTGGATGTTGTCTATATGGATTTCAGTAAGGCCTTTGACAAGGTTCCCCATGGAAGGTTGGTTAAGAAGTTTCAATCTTTGGGTGTTAATGGCGGAGTAGCAAGATGGATTCAACAGTGGCTGAATGGGAGATGCCAGAGAGTAATGGTGGATGGCTGTTTGTCAGGTTGGAAGTCGGTGACCAGTGGGGTGCCTCAGGGATCTGTGTTGGGTCCACTGTTGTTTGTCATGTACATCAATGATCTAGATGGGGTGGAAAATTGGATAAGTAAATATGCAGATGATACTAAGATAGGTGGTGCTGTGGATAATGAAGTACATTTTCAAAGTCTACAGAGAGATTTGGGCCATTTGGAAGAGTGGGCTGAAAGGTGGCAGATGGAGTTTAATGCTGATAAGTGTGAGGTGCTACATCTTGGCAGGACAAATCAAAATAGGACGTACATGGTAAATGGTAGGGAATTGAGGAATGCTGTGGAATTGAGGGATCTAGGAATAACTGTGCATAGTTCCCTGAAGGTGGAATCGCATGTAGATAGGGTGGTAAAGAAAGCTTTTGGTGTGCTGGCCTTTATAAATCAGAGCATTGAATATAGGAGTAGGGAAGTAATGTTAAAATTGTACAAGCCATTGGTAAGACCAATTCTGGAGTATGGTGTACAATTTGGTCGCCTAATTATAGGAAGGATGTCAACAAAATAGAGAGAGTGCAGAGGGGATTTACTAGAATATTCCCTGGGTTCCAGCAACTAAGTTACAGAGAAAGGTTGAACAAGTTGGGTCTTTATTCTTTGGAGCGCAGAAGGTTAAGGGGGGACTTGATTGAGGTCTTTAAAATGATGAAAGGGATAGACAGAGTTGACGTGGATAAGCTTTTCCCATTGAGGGTAGGAAAGATTCAAACAAGAGGGCATGACATGAGAATTAAGGGACAGAAGTTTAGGGGTAACATGAGGGGGAACTTCTTTACTCGGAGAGTGGTGGCTGTGTGGAATGATCTTCCAGCAGAAGTGGTGGAGGCAGGATTGATTTTAACATTTAAAAGTAAAGTGGATAGGTATATGGACGGGAAGGGAATGGAGGGGTATGGTCTGAGTGCAGGTAGATGGGACTAGGGGAAAATAAATGGTCGGCACGGACTGGAATGGCCGAGAAGGCCTGTTTCCGTGCTGTAATTGTTATATGTTTGATGGTTATACTTCCCATCCATATTAGGTTTCCCTCTTCATGTCTAACACCAAGACTGAGATCTACAGATTGAAAGTGGAGAATCCCAGTGGCTGATCTTCCAATTTCCCCATGCATTTTCCCCATTTTCCCATGCTGGTCCAAAAGCTTTGTTTCTGTCTGAAGTAGAACTACACTTGTTTACAGTGCTACTGACTGCCTTTTCAAGTGCATTAAGATCAGCCCAATTCTCTGGCGCCATCTAAATCAACATGAAACAGTAAATATCTGTATATCTGACCAATTATTATCATGATCCAGCAGCAATAATATAGTCTCTCAGGCCACGTGACCAGGCACATTCAACAGCAGTTCACCTCCCGAATGCCTGTTTTTTTCAAATCGCACTACATTTCTAACTCAAACATTTCTATATTCCTGAAAGTGCAGTTACGTCGTTAGTTCACTCAATCAGAAAGAGTTTGAACAGAGTTTAATACCAACAGAGTTTAAAGACATCAGTCTATAAACTCACAAATTTCTTGCATAAAATCAAATACATCATCAATGCAACTAAGCTCGCAATAGATTACCTACTTATCTTGCTGTTTCATTTTAGTTTGTTCTTTAAGTAATTTCTGCTTGAAATAATGGTAGTGGCAAGATAATCAAAAGTTACGCTACCAGTTTCAATACATTACTTTGAATTGATGTTGAATAAAAGAGATGTGTCAAATATGCTTAAAGTTTATATCATCAGTTATTTTTATATTCTTCAAAAAAAGGAATGTAGTGAGTTGGCATGATGTCTTTAATTTAACAGTGTGAGTGATTTTTAGACAGCTAAAATATCTCCCAGCAAAAATGGTTACAATCAGTTTTTCTGTGTATATTATATAACAGTGATAGCACCATGTAAATACTAACTTCCAGCTTTATTTCAGACTCTGTTCCCATTGGGCAGGATTCTTCTCTGGGAACAGGTTAAGTTTACTATGGAATTATTACTGAATACATGTAATTGTTGCCAAGGAAAATATATGTTGTGTTATCTGTTGAGACATTTCTCTTAATTTATTAATTGCCAAGAAGACCAGCGATGGTGTGCTTCTCTCAGTTTGTTGTTCAGATGTTTTTGTTTGTTAAATAGGCTTTATTTTGATCCAGTGAGTCACCCTGCATGGGATAGAATCCATGAAAGAGTACAAAATCTTCTGGCTAGTATTGATGCACAGGAAAAGGCCTCAGCGGTAAGTGTCTGTGGTTAGCTATGAAAGTTACAAACTTGAATTTAAATGTATATTCACATCTAAAGATAACAATTATGGTCAGTAACATATATATATATATCAAAGAGTACAAATATGGATTTATGATAACATGTGGATCAAAGGGGAACAATTAATTATTAATTAATTAATTGTCATGGTATTTCTTGATTGTCAAATTAATTGTATCTTTTATTAGTAAACATTATTTAAAATAGAGTTATTGCATGATGCAGGAAGTGATTTTACAACAGTAGCATTAGAAAGTAATTGTTTTATCATCACATTAATTACGAGGAATCTGTAGGAAGCAAGATTTATCAAGTATTAAGTGTTAATGCTTTTTAAATTGGTCTGACCCTCAGAGGAATGTTAATTTCACTTGCTCGTCACGTTCATGACAAGACCCGAGAGAAAAAAGCAGGAAATGCTATTAAAGACAGGTATGCTACTAATAATATGTTTTTGATCCAATGTGTGATTTAATTGTAAATGCATGTGAAGTAAATAGTGAGTAAAACTGGCAGCTGTAGTATTCTTGCTCGTAGTACTAAAGCATTAGAGTTCTCTGAATGTAACTCTTTTCACACATTGCCCAGCCAGAAAGACGATATTGGATATTGCAATATTTAAAAAATGTCATCAAAATACTTGAAGTATTTACGGTATAGTGCTTAAACAGGCAGGTAATAACAATTGTAAAAGCCGGAATAAGATAATTACGAAATTGCAAATAACGGCCACAGGAAAACAGTCAATAGGTTATGCTCAGGAACTATTTGAGAGTCTTAGTTGTGGAGAAAACCATTGCCAGAAGGTGGCAATGTTTGTCACAAAGCAAAAGGATGTTGCAAGAGACTTTCCAAAAATATATAGTGAAATAAAGATGCCAACAGATTTTTGTGTTGAAATGCAAGAACAAAAATTATTACGGAGGAATATAATCTCGTACAATCAATAGAACTTGAATGAATTTGATAGGGAAAAGATGATCCACACTGCTAAATTACATTCTCAGACATAGAGTCAAAATCTACCCCACATCAATCAATTCTGGACATAACGCTGGAACTGACTGTTGTCACTGCAGGCACCCCATGACTTGCATAATAGGCTATGTAAACACACACTTATGTAAACTATTCACAATTGTTCCGTTTCCTGTATGACCTGTGTTAATGCAATGGGAAGATGGTGAGGGCTTCCCATCCGCTTCATCGATATAAAAGCGTCGACCGGGCTCGCTGTTTTTCCAGTTTCAGCCACTGTCAGTGCAACACTGGGAAGGCGAGGGAGAACGAAGGAGGTGGTGGATAGCAACTTCCAGCCGAGTCGCTGACTTCTACAAAGTGCACTAGCAAGCCCTTTTTCACCAGTTGCCGCACCATTTTGTTGATGTGGCTGTTGTTGTGGCTCACATTGTAGCCCCTGGCCGAAAATGCTTTCCTCAGTATGCGCCTGGTCACCGTAGAGCTCCTTCCCCTCTGACCAGCTACCGCTTCTTCCTGTCGGCCATCGCTTTGTCCACTTCTCAACTCCCACTCCCCCCCCCCCCCCCCCACCACCACTGCCTCCTCCTCCAGAGTCGCCAACATGTTCCAAGATGGAATAAAACGATGACTGCCAGGGAGAAGTGGCAGCTGGTGAGGGGAGAGAGCACGTCCTGTCAATGGTAGCAGCCTGAAGAAAGCACTAACGGCCAGGAACTACAATGTGAGCCGCAACTACAGCCACTTCAACCAGGCAGTGCAGCAGCAGGTGATGGGCTTGGTGATGCAGACGAATGGCATTGCTGCCTAGTTTTAAGGTGAAATGACCGACACAAAGTGCTTTTGTAACTCAGCAGCCTCAATCAGTCTGAAGGAGGGTCCCGACCCATATGTCACCTAACCATGTTCTCCAAACAACAGGTCCACGGACTATGCCATCGCCCCATCCCTACACTCATCCCTAGAACACCTGGTTAAGAGAGACACCTACGTCAGACACCTATTCATAGACTACAGCTCTGCCTTTAATCCCCTTGTACCATCCAAGCTTATTACCAAACTCGTGTGTCTTGGAGTCAACACTCATCTCTGCAACTGGATATGCGACTTCCCGACCAACGGACCCCAATCAGTGAGGATAGAGGACATATCATCCTCTATGATAATAACTCAACACGGGCGTATCAGTTCTTGGTCCCCTTCTTTATTCCTTTTACACCCACGACTGCAGTCATGCACAAATCTGCCAATTTTCAAATTCGCAGACAACACCACCATTGTGGGCCGGATATCAAATAATGATGAGACGGTGTATAGGAAGGAGATCGAGAACCTGGTGTCAAATCTGTCTACCTGTCTACCTTTTTGTCTACCTGTCTAGCCTTTCTCTCAATGTCAGCAAGACAAAGAAGATAGTGATCAACTTCATGAATCGAAGTGGTACACATATCCCAGTTTGCATTGATGGTGCCGAAGTAGAGACGGTTGAAAACTTCAAATTCCTAGGAGTCAATATCAACAATAATTTCTCCTGGACCACCCATATTGCAGCAATGACCAAGAAAGCACACCAATTAAAGGTTTAGGAAGTTTGACATGTACCCTACAACTCTCACCAACTTCTACAGATGCACTATAGAAAGCATTTTATCGGGATGCATCACAGCTTAGTTTGGGAACAGCTCCATCCAAGATCGCAAGAAATTTGCACAAACCAACCTCTCTTCGATTGACTCCATTTACACCTCACACTGCCTCGGCAAAGCCAGCAGCATTAATCAAGGACGAGTCACACCCTGGCCACTCCCTCTTCTCCCCTCTCCCATCAGGCATAAGGATAAAAGTGTGAAAACGCACACCTCCAGATTCGGCGACAGATTCTTCCCAGCTGTTATTGGGCAATTGAATCATCCTCCCACAACCAGTGAGCAGTGCTGAACCACTATCTACCTCTGGCGACTCTCAGGCTATCCTTGATCGAACTTTGCTTATTTTACCTTGCACTAAACGTTATTCCCTTATCATGTATCTATACACAGTAAATGGCTCGATTGTAATCATTTATTGTCTTTCTGCTGACTGGATAGCTCGCAACAAAAGCTGTTCACTGTACATCAGTACACATGACAATAAACTGAACCGAGATACTGCCTGACCTGCTGAATTACTACAGCATTCGGTGTCGTTTTGTGTATTAAGTTCTTTGTTTCTACCTAGTTTTAAGATGATTCCGACTTAAACCTTACATCAGACTGAGTGTCTGTATTGTGATTTAAACGGCAGTGTTGGGATCTTCATTAATGAAACAACATTTTTGATATCTACAAATACAACAGTATACAGGCAGTACAGGATTGCTTTGCTAATCAAACGTTTTGAAGCTTTCAAAGACTCTATCCATACACCCTTCAAAACCAATAATATTTCCATGGCCAAGTCCCTCACTATTAATACCTTGGAAATCACCATTCAACAGAAACTTAACTGGACCACCACAAAACAACAGGGCAGAGGCTGGTACCCTCTGGTATATTAATTACCATCCGATTCCCCAAAGTCTTTCTGACATCTGCATGATGATGAACATTTGACTGAATTAGTGTAGCTCCAGCAACATTCAAACTCCATATCATCCAGGACAAGACAGATCCCTTATTTGGCACCTAGTTCTTCAGTCCGATAGGTTATTCATCTGAAGCCTATGTCTGTTTCTCACTGCCCATGTTACAGGGCATGTTGAGTACACACAGTGCCTTCATTACGGGGTGGGGAGAGGGTTGGTGTGTAGGAGGGAACTGCAGATGCTGGTTTAAACCAAAGATAGACACAAAAAGCTGGAGTAACTCAGTGGGACAGACAGCATCTCTGGAGAGAAGGAATGGATGTTGTTTTGACCCGAAAGGTCACCAATTTCTTCTCTCCAGAGATGCTGAGTTACTCCAGCTTTTTGTGTCTATCTTGAGAGGGTTGGTATTGTGTTTCTGAAAAACTGTCTGCATTACAATTTTCAATAATGAGAAACCACACAAATCTACACATACATCAAGAAATGCAATTGAAAAAATTGTGCATATTTGTTTTGTTTTACACACAAATTCAATGAGAGCAAATCTCTATTCAGCATCTCAGAGGACTTCTTGTTAGGTTCCACAGACTTTGGGGAAGTGGAATAGATGGATGAGTTGCTGCAGTGTTGTGCTCTCCTTCTGTTATCTTTTACAGATATGGCATTTTTGGTTATTTTCCCGTTTTTTAAAAAATATAAGACCAATGTGCCTCAGGTGTTTAGATTAAGGACCCAACTCCAATATGCATTGATGTATTCTATTGTGGCATGTTGATATCACTGCCAAGGAAGATACATATTGCCCTGAACTGAGTAGATTATGAGACCATTTCAGAGAGCAGTTAAGAGTAAACCACATGGGTAAATCCAGAGATCAGGTAAGGGTGGCAGTTTTTCTTCGCTGATGGATATTCAAGGTGACTTACTCACAGCTTTGCTGCTGGATGGGATGACTTCCTCACAGAACGCGCTTACATTTTTGTAACTAAGTACATACTTACAGCTCACTAACAAGTCACGTTTATTACTGAGCAGAATCACATTACTGGTAGTTTTAATTTTATTCCAGAGGAAATATTTTTCATTGAAACCTTTATCATTTTAAGACCACAGTTTGAAACCCCTCAATCTCAATGTAATCTCAACAGCCATGAACTGGGTCTGTACAACATTCTCAGAATGTGCCACAAGTTTAATTGATAATTCTGTCATTTCTAACCTGTTGCATGCCAAAAATTAAGCTGCATGATCACCTGATTTCTCCCTTAAAATGCACACTTTGAAATAACATTAAAACAAGCAGATTCACACAGAGAGTGGTGGGTCTCTGGAACTATCTGCCACAGAGGGTAGTTGAGGCCAGTTCATGGGCTATATTTAGAAGGGAGTTAGATGTGGCCTTTGTGGCTAAGGGGATCAGAGGGTATGGAGAGAAGGCGGGTACGGGATACTGAGTTGAATGATCAGCCATGATCATATTGAATGGCGGCGCAGGCTCGAAGGGCCGAATGGCCTACTCCTGCACCTAATTTCTATGTTTCTACGTTTCTATTCCATACCTTTATTGTTATGATGTTGTTCAATGTGTGCAAACATTTTCAGCTATTAAAGTGAGCAGTTCTGTTTTGAATAATTTTTCATTATGTACTTAATGAATGGAGGATGGTGATAGCAAAAGAATTCCGAGAAGGTTCTCACAAGTTATTTCATCTTTTTCTCTTCATAAAAGAGTAAAAAAATTACAATGCTAACAAAAGCGACAAAAATACCAATCACCTCTTTAAAAATTCCACCACTCTGATGGTTTCCTTGCTCATAGTGAATGACTTGGATCAGTTTGCAATGAAATATCACCCCTAGATGGTAGCATTTACTTCAACATTTCCCTCTCCTTACCACTGCCCTTTTAGTAGAAGGTGCAGTGGTAAGGAGAGGGAAACTTGCACTTCTGAACATGAGGTTAAGCTGATGGCTGCAAAGTATGACGTGGGTTCGATCTGCACCCAGATGAACCACAAATAAAACTGATGAAGCTCTATTTAAGTTTGTTCTGACAATCACTTTCTTCCTGTGGGTCTTGAACATAATTAAGGTCATCAGCTTAAGTTATTTAATACTGAAACAGGCCATTTTGCCCAATTTATCCATGGCGACCAAGATGCTTATCTATGCTAATCCCGTTTAACTGTAATTGCCAAATGCCTCAAAACTTTCCTATTGATGTACTTGTCCAAATATTTTTTAAACATAATATTTGTAACTGTCTCCAACACCACCTCTGGCAACTGTTCCAAATACCACAAAACTTTCCCCCTCAGACCCCCTTTAAATCATCCCCCTCTCCCTTAAACCCTTGCCCTCTAGTTGGTAGCTCCCCTACCATGAGAAAAAGTCTGTGACTATCTCCCCCCCCCCCCCCCCCCCAATATCTGCTCCTTATCATTTTATAAATCTCTAAGGTCACCCTTCAGCTTCCAGGCAATATTTCTGTAAAGCTGTTCTGCACCTTCTCCAGCTTAACTACAACCTTCCTCAAGTGTGTTAACTAGACAGCACAATACAATAAGTGCAGCCTAACCAATGATTTGTACACCAGTAACGTGGCATCAACGCCTATTCTCAATGACTCAACCGATTATGATGTATTCCATAATCTTCTTCATTATTTTGTCTAACTGTATTGCCATTTTCGGAAAACTATATAACAATAACATCCCCCAGGACCCAGGCATTCATTGTGTACATCCTGGTTTTACTTCCTGAAATGCATCACTTTGTATTGTCTTAGTTAAATTCCAACAACCATTCCCTTGCCCAATTAACCAGTTGATCTAGATCCTGTTGTAATCATAGACAAATGTCTTCACCATTCACTATACCACTTATTTCGGTGGCACCAGCAAACTTATTAATCATGCCATTTGCATTATTTTCCAACTCATTAATACATGGTAAACCATAAAGGACCGATCCCTGTAGCACACCGCCAGTTGCAGATCTCCAATTTGAAAAACGATCTTCCACTGTCAACTATCTAATTTAGTTTCCAAATAGGTGGTCCATATAGACAGCATCCAGCACCCTGCCTTCAACAGTTCTGTTGGTCACTTTCTCAAAAAACTCAATCAAATTTGTGACATGATATCTCAAGGGATTTGTGGCATGACATCTCCCATGAACCTAAGCTATACTGACTATCCCTAATCAGTTACTGCCTTCCTGAAAGCAAATAGATCCTGTCTCTTCATTGTACTTGCATAAATGTGACAATAAACTAAACTCAAACTCTCAGAATCCCTTCCAGTAATGTTCCCACCACTGATCGCAAGGCCTACCAGCTTGTAGTTCTCTGGCTTGTCCTTGCAGCCTTTCTTAAATAAAGACTCAGCATTGGCCATCTTCCAGTCCTCCGAAACCGCACCGGTAGTTAACAAAGATACCAAAAATCTCTACCAGGTCCCCAGCAATCTATTCCCTCACTTCCCACAAGGACCTAGGGTAACTGGTCAGACCCTGGGGGTTTTCCACCTTTATCTGCTTCAAGACTGCCTCTTACATTATGTCAATATGCCTCAGGATGTCACTGTTCCCTTCTCAAAACATTTTCATGAGTTTGTGTGTGGTAAATATGGACGAGAAATATTCATTGGAATCTGTGGAATTCTTTGCCACAGAAGGCTGTGGAGGCCGTCCGTGGATATTTTTAAGGCAGAGATAGATAGATTCTTGATTAGTACAGGTGTCAGAGGTTATGGGGGAAAAGGCAGGAAAATGGGGTTAGGAGGGAGATATAGATCAGCCATGATTGAATTACCAAGTAGACTTGATGGGTCGAATGGCCTAATTCTACTCCTATTCCTTATGACCTTGCTCATTCTCCACAGACAGATTCCCAAAATGATCCGTAAATGGATGTAATCTCTTCTTAGTTACTCTTGTTTTTAATATACTTGTGGATTTTTTTTTTAGGATACTCCTTTACCTTATCTGTCAGGGTTATCTCATGTTTCCTTTTTTCCCCTCCAAATTTCCTTCTTAAATGTTTTCTTATATCCCTTAAAGTCTTCAGGTTTTGCTTGATTCCATCTGCCTGTGCCTGACATAGTACTCCTTTATCCTGATCAGATACACAATATCCTTTATCAACCAGGGTTCCCTAATCCTGCCAGTCTTGTCCTTCACCCTAACACGAACATGCTGGCCTGAACATTTCCCATCCCACATTTAAAAGCCCCTCATTTGTCAGATGTCCTTTTCCCTGCTGTAACAGTTTCTCCCAAATGCTTGCAAGTTTCTGCTTATGCATCAAAATTAACCATGCCACTTTTAGGACTTTAACTTGTGGATCAGTTGATCCTATCTTTTTCCATGTGCAAAACCCAAAATGTGCAAGGTACTCAGCAGGTCAGGCAGCATTTGTGGAGGGAATAGATAGATGATGTTTTCAGTCAGAATCCATCTTTACAATGACTGTAGTGGTCACGGGTGGGACAAAGGTAACTGATAAGTGGATAGAGGTTGGGGGGGGGGGGGGGGGGGGTTGATTTGCAGATGGAGGGGAGTACTGTTATTATTAACACAATAACTTGTCAAATTCCACCTGGGTAGCTTACAACCCAACAGTATGAACATTGGATGTTCCAATTTCAAGTAATACCCCATCTCCCCATCCCCCTTCTTTCCTGTGCTATACCCACCCCCACCCTGGTGTGCACCAATTTCTCCCATTATCCTGCCCCTTAGCCGCAAACTCTTCCATCTTTATCCTTCCCCCTGGCTTTCCATTTCACTCCTCGTCCTCATGTGACCCTTTTGTCTCCTTTCATCTCTAACCACTGTTACTTACTCCACCATCTTCCAATCAAATCTCCATTACCAGTGTCCATCTATCACTTGCCAGGCTTTGTCCAGCCCCACCTCTCTTTTCCAGCTCTTTCCCAGCTCTTTCCCCCCCTACTACAGTCAGGTTTTGGGTCCAACCCCAAATGCCACATCCATTCCCCCTACAGAAGCTGCCTGACCCACTGAGTTCCTTCAGCACTTTGTGTTTTGCTCAAGCTTCCAACATTGCAGTTCCATTCTTTGTCTCCATCTTTTTCCTGTAACTGTCCAGAAACGAATAATTATGATCATTGGGCCCAAAGTACTCCCACGCAATTTATATGGTGTTTTCTGGTAATAAATAAATATAGCATTTTTGTCACAATTCCACTTTTTGCCATCTATTTCAGTCAAACCTTCACCTTGAAGTAAAAGCAGAAAATGCTGGATATAATCTGTAAGTCAGTATGAGGTTGGAAACCATTTATCAGAAATGGGAAAGAGAAAAAGCAAGTTAGTTTTCAACAATAGAAATAGGGTGGAGCTGGTTGGTAGAACAAATAGAATATTTCTGATATAGTGGGACCAAATGAGTGAATGTTACAGTAGCAGTTAGCAGTACAATTGATGCTACTTTGTGCAATGCGTTAATAGCAAGGCTATGGAAAAGACTGCAGGCCAGACTATGTTTGCAGAAAAAGAAAAACTGAGAATTCAATATTGAATCTGGAAGACTGCAACATGCCTGCATGGAAGATGTGATACTGTTCCTCAAATTTGCATCGAGTCTTGTAACATTGTATAGATCAGTCAGAGAATGAATAGGATGGAGAATTAAAGTGAAAGATAATTGGAAGCTCAAGGTCCTGCTAAATGTTTCCAGTATTTTTTTGTTTTTATTTCAGATTTGCAGCAAAAAAAGATAATTATTTCCACTTTTCACATTGATTAGCCCCTTCTGAGGCCTCATTTGAGGCCAGTAGGCATAGTTCTGTGCACATGTTTGTATTCAATCGCTCTGAGGAATCCAAGTAATTCTGGAAGACCATGTGGAGCAAAAATAATTCTGAAATAGCCACATGCTATAGATATTCATCGAAATGACACTGATTAGTTTGAATGTGTACCCACATGATCATGCATACTTTACATTGATATGCTCTTTCTTGTGGTGGTGGAACAACAACCCTGGATCAGTAAAGAACTGCACTAGTGTTTGTACTTGTGCATTTTTCTATAATATGAAAATAATGGATCACCTTTACGTTATCTATGCATGTACACTGGATATGTCCATGCATCCACAAGAAATGGAAGGTTTGCAAATCATTGTGGTAGCAACCCGTTTTGTGCCTGGCATGTATTCCAACCATGATACAATTTAATATGGGACTACACCAACTGTAGGTCTGCTCAGTGCACCTGCATTCTGACTTTCTAGAGCATAGTCAAATGAGAAAATGTAAGTGCCACTTGTGGTATCCCCATGCAATCACAAAAACAAACCCTGTGAAATTTGCAATCCTGATGTCTTGCAAACAATAGCTAAATATATTGGCTGTGAATAACATTGTTCTGCTGAGGCTTTGCATCACGGTCGCTTTTCAGTCTATTTTCCTTTATTCTGAGTAAACTACAACAAAATAACACCAACACCCTAAGTCACTGAAGTCAGCAAGACAAAAGAGATAGTGATCGACTTCAGGAAACAAAGTGGTTACACATGCGCCAGTTTGCATTGACAGCATCAGAGTAGAGATGGTTGAAAACTTCAAATTCCTAGGAGTCAATATCACCAACAACTTCTCCTGGACCACCCATATTGAAGCAACAGTTAAGAACGCACACCAACACTTCTACTTCCTTAGAAGGCATAGGATGTTTGGCATGTCCCGTACAACTCTCACCAACTTTTACAGATGTGTCATAGAAAACATTTTATCAGGATACATTGCAGCTTGGTTTTGGAACAGCTCCTTCCAAGATCGCAAGAAATTGTGGAAACAGGCCAGAACATCGCACAAACCAACCTCCCTTCCATTGACTCCATTTATACCTCATGCTGCCTCAGCAAGGCCAGCAGTATAATCAAGAACTAGTTGCACCCTGGTCACTCCCTCTTCTCCCCTCTCCCATCGGACAAAAGGTATAGAAGTGTGAAAACACACACCTCCAGATTCAGGGACAGTTTCTTCCCAGCTGTTATCAGGCAACTGAATCATCCTACCACGACTAAACAGTAACCCTGATCTATCTACCTTATTGGTGACTATGTTTAATTGAACTTTACTGGCTTTATCTCACACTAAATGTTATTCATCATGTATCTATATACACTGCAAATGGCTCGATTGTGATCATGTATTGTCTTTCCGCTGATTGAATAGTATGCAACAAAAGCTTTTCATTGTACCTTGGTACACTTGGCAATAAACTAAGCTGAAACTAAACTGAATTGTGTATTCCAGGATAGCATAATATCTTCACTGGGTTATAATAAATATAACCCTGTGGTTTTTACTGTGACTACTTTAATCCTAAAATATATATTCTTGTAATCTTGTATGCTTTCACAATGTCTAGTGATTTAGCAAATCATGTTAGACAAAAATGCTGGTGAAAATCATGTTGGAATCTTAAAGTGAGCAGAAAAGCTCACATAGCTCTGGAGACCCAAGGCATCCTTTAGCTCTGTCAAACTGGTTGGATTAGATGCATCCAACATTGTGTTCTACATTGTTTTAATCTTTCCTCAACTGAGTGGTGTCCTTCTATCAAAGTCCAGATGGCTTGCTCTGAGGCAGCGAAAATACCTAGTCACTGTCAGCCAACCAGAAAAGGGCCCCTTTTTTTGCCTCTCTGCCTTCTGCCATCTAGCCAACCTGCTATCCATGCTAGTATCTTCCCTTTGATGCCATGGGCTCTCATCTTCTTAAGCATCCTCATGTGCGGCAACTTATCAAAGGCCTTCTGAAAGCCCTGGTAAACCACATCCACCAACTCTTTTGTCTGTCCTACTAATTGCTTCCTCAAAGAATTCCAACAGATTTGTTAGGCAAGATCTCCCTTTCACAAAACCATATTGACTTTGGCCTATTTTATCGTGCTTCTGAGAAACCTTGTCTTTTATAATGGACTCTAAGTTACCAGCATTTTACCAGGCTGCTCTCCCACAGTAGGACTTGAGCATTGGGAAGCTGCTGCTCATGCTGTTTTTGAAATTTCAACATCCATCAAAGGTGCTGCATTATAGTTGGGGTCCACAGTTATGCAAACAGAATTGGTTGGCGCTTCCGCAGAAGAACATAATGGCTCCATGGTCTTTGAAAAACCCAATGGTGCTTGATTATTCAATTCTCTCAATTATTCAGTTTAGTCTTTCTTGCAAACTCCTCAATCCACCTGGCATTTCAATGTCATACCCATCAGTTTTCTTCCAAAGATTAGTCAAAATCCTATCCAAGCTTTTTGCTGCAGGGCTGGTGCCCTCTGGTTGGCACCTACCCTTTTTCCTTGCCCTAGTTGTAAACCATGTGCTCATTATTTCATTCAGGATATTCACAAGGGCATTTCACCTTGAAACCATCCTCAAAATTAAACATATTTGAATCTGAACGAATGATAACTATTGTTAAATTAGGTGACAAAATCACTGTCTTCTTGCTGTCTCAGTATGAATCTACCTGGTTGGATTACTTGGATACATGAAATTAAATTGATACCAATTTAAGTTTGTAGAGTAGAGAAATAAAAGTGCACAATTCCAGTCTCTTGTCAATCAGAAGAGGTAGGAGATGTGAGATTTGAGAACATGGTATGATAATGCCATCATCTTCAATATGTTCAGCCATGCTAATTGCTATGCCCACACTTGTAATCATTCTAGTAATGATGAGGATCATCGGCTCCATGTGAATTAAGATATACAAGCTAACATTTCCCTCTCTACTGTAATTCACTCCTGCTGTATCTAGTTGTATACCAGGTTATTCAGCGAGGGAGATTAGTGTCAGTGTTTGGTTATCATGACTGCCATGGGTGAAAAGCTTACAGTAAGTTTGCAGTCTGTACAAACTTTGTACAGCATCTATGGAAACAGAAAACCAGTTAACATTTCAGGATGAGGTAAAGTTCTGCTGAAGGGTCTTCAACCTGAAACGTCAACTCAGTTCTCTTTCCACAGATTCAGCTTGACCGTTTGAGTTCTTTCAGCATTACTATTTTTGATAGGTATTTATAATTTGATCACACATAATAGTTATGAAGAAGGGCCTCAGCCCAAAACATCACCCATTCCTTCTCTCCTGCTGAGTTACTCCAGCATTTTGTGTCTACCATAGTTCACTAAACTTGCTGCACTCTATATCTGCACTCCAAGCAATTTAGACCCCTCTTATGACCAATTCATATTCCCAATTTCTTCAAATCAATTCCATGCATCACCAACATGGCTCTGTCTGGGACAGCCAATATAACCATATAACAATTACAGCATGGAAACAGGCCCTCTCGGCCGTTCCAGTCCGTGCCGACCATTTATTTTCCCCTAGTCCCATCTACCTGCACTCAGACCATACCCCTCCATTCCCTTCCCATCCATATACCTATCCACTTTACTTTTAAATGTTAAAATCGATCCTGCCTCCACCACTTCTGCTGGAAGATCATTCCACACAGCCACCACTCTGAGTAAAGAAGTTCCCCCTCATGTTACCTCTAAACTTCTGTCCCTTCATTCTCATGTCATGCCCTCTTGTTTGAATCTTCCCTACCCTCAATGGGAAAAGCTTATCCACGTCAACTCTGTCTATCCCTTTCATCATTTTAAAGACCTCAATCAAGTCCCCCCTTAACCTTCTGCGCTCCAAAGAATAAAGACCTAACTTGTTCAACCTTTCTCTGTAACTTAGTTGCTGGAACCCAGGCAACATTCTAGTAAATCTCCTCTGTACGCTCTCTATTTTGTTGACATCCTTCCTATAATTAGGCGACCAAAATTGTACACCATACTCCAGAATTGGTCTCACCAATGCCTTGTACAATTTTAACATTACTTCCCTACTCCTATATTCAATTCTCTGATTTATAAAGGCCAGCACACCAAAAGCTTTCTTTACCACCCTATCTACATGCGATTCCACCTTCAGGGAACTATGCAGTTATTCCTAGATCCCACTGTTCCACAGCATTCCTCAATTCCCTACCATTTACCATGGACGTCCTATTTTGATTTGTCCTGTCAAGATGTAGCACTTCACACTTATCAGCATTAAACTCCATCTGCCATCTTTCAGCCCACTTTTCCAAATGGCCCAAATCTCTGTGTAGACTTTGAAAATCTACTTCATTATCCACAGCACCACCTATCTTAGTATCATCTGCATACCTACTTATCCAATTATCCACCCCATCATCCAGATCATTGATGTACATGACAGACAACAGTGGACCCAACACAGATCCCTGAGGCACCCCACTGGTCACTAGCGTCCAACCTGACAAATAGCCATCCACCATTACTCTCTGACATTTCCCATTCAGCCACTGTTGAACCCATCTTGCTACTCCGCCATTAACACCCAAAGATTGAACCTTCTTAACCAACCTTCCATGGGGAACCTTGTCAAAGGCCTTACTGAAATCCATATAGACAACATCCACTGCTCTACCCTCATCAATTTCCCTAGTAATCTCTTCAAAAAATTTAAGAAGGTTTGTCAAACATGACCTTCCAGGCACAAATCCATGTTGACTCTTCCTGTCAGACCCTGTTTATCCAGATGCTTATATATATTATTTCTAACTATCCTTTCCATTAATTTGCCCACCACTGACGTCAAACTAACAGGTCTATAATTGCTAGGTTTATTCTTTGAACCCTTTTTAAACAATGGAACAACATGCGCAGTATGCCAATTCTCCGGCACTATTCCCGTTTCTAATGACATTTGAAATATATCTGTCATAGCTCCTGCTATTTCTACACTAACTTCCCCCAATGTCCTAGGGAATATCCTGTCAGGACCTGGAGACTTATCCACCTTTATATTTTTCAAAAGTGTCAGTACTTCCTCCTCTTTGAATCTCATAGTTTCCAAAGCTACTCTACTTTTTTCCCTTACCTCACAGTTCAATATCCATCTCCTAGGTGAATACCGAAGAAAATAAATTGTTCAATATCTCCCCCATCCTGCAGATAGCTGTCCATTCTGGCTCTCTAATGGTCCAATTTTATCTCTCGTTATCCTTTTGCTATTAATATAGCTGTAGAAACCCTTTGGATTTACTTTCACCTTTCCTGCCAAAGCAACGTCATATCTTCTTTTAGGCTTTCTAATTTCTTTCTTAAGATTCTTTTTACATTCTTTATACTCCTCTAGCACCTCATTTACTCCATGCCTCCTAGAATTATTGTAGATATCTCTCTTTTTTCGAACCAAGTGTCCAATTTCCCTTGAAAACCATGGCTCTTTCCAATTTTTACTATTTCCTTTCAACCGAACAGGGACACAAAGATTCTGTACTCTTACAATTTCCCATTGAAATGTCCTCCATTTCTCTTCTACATCCTTCCCATAAAACAAAATGTTCCAATTCACTCCTTTTAAATCCTTACGCATTCTCTCAAAGTTAGCCTTTCTCCAATCAAAAATCTCAACCCTAAGTCCAGTTCTGACTCTCTCCATAATTATATTGAAACTAATGGTATTGTGATCACTGGTCCCGAAGTGCTCACCAACGCATACCTCCATCACCTGACCTGCCTCATTTCCTAACAGGAGGTCCAGCACTGCCCCTTCTCTGGTCGATACCTCTATGTATTGCTGAAAAAAACTATCCTGCACACATTTTTCAAACTCCAAACCATCCAGCCCATTTACGGAATGTGTTTCCCAGTCTATTTTTAGAAAATTGAAATCTCCCACAATCACTACCTTGTGCTTACTACTAATATCTGCTATCTCCTTACATATTTGCTCTTCCAATTCTCGCTCCCCATTTGGCGGTCTATAATACACCCCTAAAAGTGTTGCTACATTGTTCCCCCTTCTCAGTTCCACCCAAATAGCCTCCCTAGACGAGCCCTCTAATATATCCTGCCAAAGCACTGTTGTAATATCTTCTCTGACAAGCAATGCAACACCTCCACCTCTGGTCCCTCCAATTCTATCACACCTGAAGCAACAAAATCCTGGAATATTTAGTTTCCAATCACAGCCTTCCTGCAACCATGTTTCACTGATTGCCACAACATCATATTTCCAGATGTCAACCCAGGCTCTAAGTTCATCCACCTTTCTTACAATGCTCCTAGCATTAAAATATACACATTTTAGAAACCCACCATCCCTTATTCTCTGTTTATTATCTATTTCCTCTTTCTCAACTACATTTTGGATCCGAGTGCTTCCCTTCTCTGCCTCTTGCCCCACTCCCTGTCCCCTAGCCCCCTCTACCCGAGTCCCTCCCCCCAGCCTTTCTAGTTTAAAGTCTCCCCAGCAGCCTTTGCAAATCTCCCTGCCATGATATTAGTCCCCCTCGGGTTCAAGTGCAACCCATCCTTTTTGTACAGATCATGCCTTCCCCAAAAGTGTTCCCAGTGATCAAGAAACTTGAATCCATGCCCACTGCACCAGTCCTTCAGCCACGCATTTATCCTTCACCTCATTCCATTCCTACTCTCACTGTCACGCAGCACAGGCAGTAATCCTGAATTTTGTTACCCTTTTGGTCCTTCTCCTTAACTTTTCCCCCAACTCCCTAAATTCTCCTTTCAGGACCTCTTCTCTTTTTCTGCCTATGTCATTGGTACCTATGTGTACCATAACATCAGGCTCCTCTCCCTCCCTTTTCAGAATCTTTTGGACACGTTCCGACACATCCGAGACCCTGGCACGAGGGAGGCAAACTACCATCTGGGTCTCCCGACTGCGTCCACAGAATCGCCCATCCGACCCCCGAACTATAGAGTCCCCTATTACAATTGCCCTCTTTTTGCTACCCTTCTGAGCATCAGGGCCGGTCTCTGTGCCGGAGGCCCGGCCGCTGTTGCTGCCCCCAGGTAGGCTGTCCCCTCCAGTCGTACTCAAACACGAGTACCTATTTTCCAGGTGTACAGTCACAGGGGTACTCTCTAGCCCCTGCCTCTGCCCCTTGCCCTTCCTAACTGTGACCCACTTGTCTGCCTCCTATGGTCTGGGAGTGACTACTTCACTGTAGCTCCTCTCTATGACCTCCTCACTCTCCCTGACACATCTCCAGACGTCCACATCTGCGGCAGGTGTAGACGTCTGGAGGGCTATCAGATTCCCTGACCTCCCACATCTGACATCCACAACAGTACACTGCCCTGGCCTTCATATTCCCCCCGTACACAGGATACAATATCAACACAATGCAAAATACCCTGCAAACTGCTGAAATCTGACGGCCAATCAGCTGCTTACCCTGGTCCACTTCCCACCAATCAGCGGCTTCCTAAAAAAACCCCCCAAAAAAAACACTTCTCCGAATGGAACGCTATGGATTTCGGTAAACAAGCCCCACGCTGGATTTTAAACCTTACCGGTCGGGTGTCGCTCCTCCCCCTCCTCTTCCAACGGCTCCTGTGGGCCTCTGAAAAAACAAGCCCCACGCTGGATTTTAAACCTTACAGTTGACTAAAATAGTAAACGTTTTCCGATTCTTTTAACTTCTCATTAACTTTTGATAAAGGATAATGATATTCCCCAAATCACTAAATCTGTTTGAGAATCTGCTGTCCATAAAATCGGAATCAAAGGGCCGCATCATACCTGGGTACTTTTCAACTGCTTTTAAGAATGTGTCTCAGTGTTCAATTATAGAGTCAGTAAAGTCAATAAATGTCCTTGTGGTCAAATATAAATTATGCCTTGTGTTTTTGAACCATGTCCTCTAATTGAATTGACTTTCCAGTCTTTGCATACTGATGTTGATATTCATCTATAACAGCTACCATTTTAATTCTAGCCTACATTAAATTAATAAATAAATAATTTTATTCTTGAAGGAAACTGACTTTATCATAAAAATAACTATATTTCCTATACATTGTTTATAACACGTGTAAGCTTTTTGCTGCTCAAATGTTCTTTAGATCTTTTACATGTTAACTATTTTCATCGATTAAACTTTATGGGGAAATAAAAACTTGCTTTTTAATTGTTTTAACAGCTTGTCATTCACGGACTACTACGAACAAGATGCTCCTGGACACAATGGTCCTACAGGTCATGGACAAATAAACAAGCGTAATTCTGTCAACAATGTGTAATGTAGTTCTCTTATCAGCTATTATTTCACAGTCAGTGAACTGTTGTGGGTAATATAAAATATTATTGCTGTACACTGATACACTGGATTTGAATAACTGGTTTGGCTTCGTGTCAAATGGATTTTTAAGTTATTTTTTGGTTTGTTAAATTAAGTTAGATTAGGTAATTAACTGCATCAATATGGAATGTTAGGAATTGCAATTTTATACTGCACCAATAGGGCAGAAAATTCCTGATGGTTTTATGTCCTCAAGATACCTAATTGCTGATTAATGTTAGCTGGCAAAAGTCAACAGACTAAACCAGCAGGGGCTTGTCAGCTCAGCACTGTTCAAGGGCCACTCAATATATAATCCTTTCTAACTAAAGGATTTGCTGACTTAATATACCAACTTTAATGCATAGCTTTTTTAGGTGGCTCTCCTTAAAACAAGGGCATGCATTCTGTGCTTATTTATGGACTGTCAGACAAAGAATGGAATGGGCAGCTTATTTAATTCGCATCACTACCAAAAGCCAAGAATATCTCTTTCCTAGCCTTAAGTAATTTATAGCATCTGCAGTTAGCTGAAAAGCTGACTGCCCAATTTTCTCTTAACTCAATCTTAGTTTAGTTCTGGGTATTCTACTACAAGCCAGAATATTAAAATTATTGCAACATTTGCAGTACTAATTAATTTATTTGCCCTCCATTTTATAACATTTGCAAGATTTTACTTTCTGATTATTTTGAAAATAAAATATCCTTTGGGCCAAAATATATTTCAATGCAGGATGTCATAAGACACATTCATAGTCAAGTGCAATAATGAATTGAGTTGTTTTTGTTATTATGATACCATGGTTTGAGATACAGAGGTTATTTTGAGTGGGGAATAGGCAGAGCAGGATATTGAGGATCACAAACCAATAATGCCCAATTCAGAACAAGCAGTGTTGTGCTGGTGCTAACCATGGCTCACCATATTTGCTGGGACATTAGCCTTAGGCTTGTTCTTCTCAAAATGTGCAGTGCAGGAGTTGTGAAGCTGAGGTTGTGTGCATACATTGTGTGAAATTCTTAGGAAGTGCTCAAATATTGTGCAAACATAATTTCTATTGGTTTTGTTGACCTGTTTGTTATTCATTAGAGGAACAGAACATTAAAACAATCTGTTATTTGTTTATATTAAAAAAGTGATTGTTGGAATTACTGTGCAGATTCAGATTCAGCATCTTTTCCAGCTGGAACCTGGAGCAAAAAGAAAACTGTTGGAGGAACGCAGTGGGTCAAGTCGGTGAGTTCCTCCATCAGTTTTTTTTTTTCTGCTCCAATCTACTATTTAACTTGCTTTGTTGTTGTTTCAAATCTTTATTTGAAATAAGGTCAGGAGAATCAGCATGATCTGCAAATTCTTATCTTTGCATTTTATTTTATTCTTATTGCCATCAATTTAAAATGATTCACTCCCAAGGATTAATTGTCTACTGGATCTCATCTGGAGGCCACTTATCGAATTTAGACAGCAGCCGGAAAGTTTGGACATCAAAAAGAATTAGCTGCCTGGTATTTAATGTGTTTTGAAAGTAGTTGCTGGAAACCAGGTGAACTGTTTCAGAGTAACTGGAGCTGCACGGGGCAAAATGAACAAAAATGTGTGGAGGTGCTTAGTGGTTCCCATGTTAAAGGATTTCATATATTTCCACTTGCCTGGATTTTCCTAATCCTAGAATGAGAATGCAGAAAGTTTGACCTAATCAAACCTATTCTGTGCAGATACAGATTATAAAAAAAATCAGCCAGGTCAGAGTGTTGCCATCAGAATCTGATTTTCATAGTTATAGAAGACTCCCATCATTTTTGAATATAACAAATGGAACAGTATTAGAAATAGCCAGTTAGAAACATAGAAAATAGGTGCAAGGGTAGGTCATTCGGACCTTTGAGCCAGCACCGCCATTCAATATGATCATGGCTGATCATCCAAAATCAGTACACCGTTCTTGCTTTTTCCCCATATCCCTTGTTTCATTTAGCCCTAAGGGCTAAATCTAACTCTCTCTTGATAACATCCACAGAATTGGCCTCCACTGCCTTCTGTGGCAGAGAATTCCACAGATTTACGGCTCTCTGGGTGAAAAGGAATTTCCTCATCTCAGTCCTGAATGGCCTATCTTTTTTTCATAAACCATGACCCCTAGTTCTGGACTCCTCCAACATGGGGAACATTTTCTCTGCATCTAGCCTGTCCAATCCCTTAAGAATTTTATATGTTTCTACAAGATATCCTCTCATCCTTCTAAATTCCAGTGAATACAAGTCCTGTTGACCCATTCTTTCATCATATGTCAGTCCCGCCATCCTGGAAACTAACTTGGTTAACCTACCCTGTACTCCCTCAATAACAAGAATGTCCTTCCTCAAATTAAGAGTCCAAAACTGCACATAATACTCCAGGTGCAGTTCCACCAGGGCCCTGTACAACTACAGTAGGACCTTGTTCCTATACTTAAATCCGCTCACTGCGGCCAACATGCCATTTGCTTTCTTCACGGACTGCTGCACCAGCATGCTTACTTTCAGTGAGTGATGTACAAGGACACCCAGGTTTTGTTGCCCTTCTCCTTTTCCTAATTTGACACCATTTAGATAATAATCTGCCTTCTTGTTCTAGCCAATAATCATTTCCTGAAGCGTTTTCTAAAGAAACTTGGAGGCAATGCACATGATATTTAGCCTACCACTAGCCTCTGTCTGAATAATTCTCTACCAACCCATTGAGATAAGTTACAAAAGCACTTTTGTCATGATTATCTTTCACAGCAACATGCTGCTTGGATTTCAAGTTTTTTATTGCTCCTCCCCTTGCTCATGGGGTCTAACATTTGATTAATTTGTTCTACATTTTTGTCGTGTGCTTAGAGACATTTCTGAAAACTTAATTTCATCACCTGACATTGAACCCCTGTTTTTAACCTAACCCGCTTTCTGAGGTCAGTCCAGTTTAAAGTCGCATACTCGATTTGTATCTCATGTGATTTTCAGTTCCATTAAAGTCAATGAAGCATAAAATCAATGCATTCGTCGAACACTTGTCCAAGTGTACCTCACTCTCATAGGGTGGAATAGGTTAAAAAGAAAATTAGAGCTAAAGGTTGTGGGAAAACTGCCATAATTTTCCCCAATAGCTAGATTGCAAGCTTGATCTTTATAATTGATATATTCTACAACGAATATCAAGAGCAAGGTGCCAGAACCTCATAAAATATGTTTTAATTAGCTAACCCTGCATTTTGCTGTGAAGTCAGCTGATTGTCCTGCAAGCCTGCCAGCTATCATGATGTTGCAGACCCAATGCTCACTTTGTCAGCCCCAGAAAGCCATGTCTTAACAAGCTGACTAACTATTGATTGTTTTTAAATCGTACTGCTTTGGAGGTTTGCTATATCCTAAAAGGCAATGCAAACCAGAACATAAATATTATGAGAAAAATGGCACCTAAACAGAACTGTAAAAGAAAAATCACCTGTTTCATTAATAAACTATGCTTTTTTAGTAAAACTTACATCCCAAGTTTCTTCATGAAACATATCAGCCGAGCAATTGCATTGTGCTCTGCCAGGGTGTTATAAGCCACATGATTCATTTTCAATGCAAAATTAATCAAAAAGGAAAAGCAAGGACATTCAATCCAATTCAATCTTTAATTGTCATTGCGCAGTGTACAGTACAGAGACAACGAAATGCAGTTAGCATCTCCCCAGAAGAGCAAACTTAGAATAATGAACGGTAAAAAAATATATATGTACAAACAGTATCAGTAGTGCAATTATACTGGGGGAAGGAGTGTCCGGGGGGGGGGGGGGGGGATGACTGGTAATCACCGAGGTGCAGAGTTAAGTATTGTAACAGCCGCAGGGAAGAAGCTGTTCCTGAACCTGCTGGTCCGGCAACGGAGGGACCTGTAGCGCCTCCCGGATGGGAGGAGGGTAAACATTCTGTGGCTGGGGTGAGACCAGTCTTTGACGATGCTGCGTGCCCTTCCCAGACATCGCTTGCTATGGACAGACTCAATGGAGGGGAGTGTGGAACCGGTGATGCGTTGGGCAGTTTTCACCACCCTCTGCAGTGCTTTCCAGTCAGAGACAGAGCAGTTGCCATACCATACTGTGATACAGTTGGTAAGGATGCTCTCGATGGTGCAGCGGTAGAAGTTCACCAGAATATGAGGAGACTGATGGACCTTCTTTGGTCTCCTCAGGAAGAAGAGATGCTGGTGAGCCTTCTTGACCAGTGTAGAGGTATTCTGGGTCCAAGAGAGGTCATCAGAGATGTTGACCCCCAGAAACCTGAAGCTGAAAACACGTTCCACCTCTGTCCCATTAATATGGATGGGGGTGTGCCTGCAGTCCCTAGACCTTCTACAGTCCACAATGAACTCCTTGGTCTTCTTGGAGTTCAGGGCCAGGTTGTTGTCGGCGCATCATGCTGCTAAGAGCTGAACCTCCTCTCTATAGGCTGACTCATCGTTGCTGATGAGGTCAATCACCGTTGTATCATCTGCATACTTGATGATGGTGTTAGACCCATGTTCAGGAGTGCAGTCGTAGGTGAAGAGGGTGTAGAGAAGGGGGTTCAGTACACAGCCCTGTGGAACGCCGGTGTTCAGGGTGAGGGTTGAAGAGGTGTGGTTGTCCAACCTAACAGACTGTGGTCTGTTAGGAAGTCCAGTATCCAGCTGCAGAGGGAGGGGTTGATGCCCAGGTCGCCAAGTTTGGTGATCAATTTTGAGGGGATAATGGTGTTAAATGCTGAGTTAAAGTCAATGAACAGCATTCTCACGTAGGTGTCTCTGTTATCGAGGTGGGAGAGAGCAGAGTGGAGTTTTGGCACTGGCACGATGGAGGTGGTTTTAAGGCACGTGGGGCCAACTGCTTGGGCAAGTGACAGATTGAAGATGTCAGTCCAAACGTCTGTCAGCTGTGTAGCACAGGTCCTGAGGACGCACCAGGAGATGCCATCAGGGCCAGCAGCCTTACGTGCATTAATCCTACTCAGTGCTAGATACATGTCGTAGGGGATGAATGTGAGGGGCTGGTGATCAGCAGCGAGCATAGCCTTGATGGTCATCTCTTGGTTGTCCCTGTCAAAGTGGCCATAAAAGTGGTTGAACTTCTCAAGGAAGGATGAGTTGCTAGATGTGGGGGTGGTGTTGGTGGGTCTGAAGTCCGTGATGGCCTGGATGCCTTTCCACATGTGTCGGGGGTCGGAGTTGTTGTTGAAGTGCTCCTCAATCCTAAGCTTGTATCTATGCTTGGCCATCTTGATACCCCACTTCAGGTTGGCCCTGGATGAACTGTAGGCTCGAGCATCGCCTGACCTGAAAGCGGTGTCCCGTGCTTTCAGCAGTAGCCTGACCTCTCTGTTCATCCATGGCTTCTAATTCGGGAATGTGGTAATCCATTTGAGGGTGGAGACACTGTTGATGGTGGAGTTGATAAACTCCAGAACAGAGGATGTATAAGTCCGTGTGGGAGTCGAAGGTGGCCTGGGCTGCAAACACATTCCAGTCAGTGTTTCCAAAACGCTGCTGAAGTGCGGGCATTGCAAGTTGATGAATGTCACTTCTACAAAGCTTTGTGTCCTCTGTTCGTCTGCCATGATAATGCATAGGAAAGCCTGGATCTGTGCAATAGCGTCCAATTAGGGATTCTATACGTTGGAATGCCATACAATATTTAAGATCCAATATGTGTGGTCTATAGACCACCTATGGAAAGGCAGGCTTGTAAAACTTGCTACAGTGTAAAGTTCAGGGGTGCCAGCCTGAGGAAGACCCAGGCTCCAGTCCAGAACTCAGTTAGGGCTTTAAATTAAATACACATCCATTGCAAAGGATTCCCTTCTAGTGGCCACCACTTTTCTTATTCCACCAACCATCCGCCCACCAATTTGTAACCAGTCTATATCCCCACCAAGGTCCAATTACCAATTTATTTTTTATTCGTATCCACGGATCTTTTGGCCCAGTCCTTACTCTTCTTCTGAACATAACATCACCCCACTACCAGTGACACAACCAGATCCCCATTCCACCTCATCTGACTCTCTATTCCTTCACAGTTCAGCTCACCCTACCCAGACAAACTCGAATTTTGCTGGTGCCATTTTAATTTGCAATAAAATTATTCTGGGTTGTATAGCATTTGGACCAAACAAATCTCCAAAGAGATACTAATATGTCAACAAACATTTCAATAATTGGTCAGTTATTTTATGACCCAATTTATGCCATTTTCTTTGTTCACTCTGCAGTGACTATTCTCTGCAGCATGTGAATTTAAAACTTATTCCATGGATTTGAGCACAAAGATCAATCCTGGCACTTCAGTGCGATACTGTTGGAGATTACATGTTTCAGGAGGAGAACATTGAACCTTGTCTAACCTGCTCTAAGCATAGAAGTTATGATTCCATATTGCTGTGTAAACGAATGAAATGGGTTTTATCCTAGCTGATATCCCTCACCTGAATGTAGATGTTTTCAGAGCTCTGACTGGGAAGTTTATTAGTGCAATCAAATAAGGGGGTTGTAGGAGAGAAAGGGGCAGGGGGCAGGAAGGAGAGTCATTAATTGCTTTTAAATGTAGAGTGAGGTGAAAGTCAGCTGCTGAGGATCATGGTGAGAGTTGGATTATCAGGGACCATGATTATTGGTTGAGGTGAAGATCAGTGATGATGTGTTTCTCTTGGTGTTGGAGCTGGTAGATGCTTGAGTTGGAGATCAGTACTGGTGTGGGAGTGGAAGTAAGGCAATGGGCAGGGCAGGAAAAGGTGGAAATCTGTGATTAAATCAGAAAATTAGATTAACAGTTGGATTATCATAGCTGTGCTGCAACTTGGTATGTTGAAACTTGCTTCTGCATGAGTGGCCCATGAATAGCACTGAAAACCCAGATTGGCATCCAGACATGCATGGTTGAATATTAGTCTATCTACCAGCCATGATCGAATGGCGGAATGGACTAAATGGTCTAATTTTGCTCCTATGCCTTATCTTATATCCACAATAATCTGTGTATATAATGTAAGTACACAGAGGACCCTGGAATAATAATCAAGAATTCACAATCTACATAATGTTTCAAATTTTCATTAATGCCATACTTTTCATAAAAATTAGATTGGATAGCGCACAAAAATACAGCACTACCTAATCGCACAAAAATGATGCAACAGCTTTTTACTTTAATGATTTATTGTGTGTTATTGTGAGGTTGTGAAAGGCATTCTGTTTTTTAAATTAAATTTTATAATAATTTTTAAAAAACAATGTGCAGTTTTGACCATTCATTTGCATTTTCTTTCAATTTCTCAAATTATTTTGTAATGTTTTTCATATATTTATAAAAAATACTTAAAATATTTTAAAATCATATAAGAATAACATAACTTAAAACTAAATTTTCTGATCCTCAAATGTTGTTGGGGAGCAGTTTTGAAAATTACAAGTAATCAAAATAGCATAATGAAATATGCTGTATTATCATGCCAATGATAATAATTGACTAAAATTGTTCACCTATAGGACAAACCAAATGAATATACAATGTAATAATTGAAAAAAAAAATGATTGCTAATTGTGTTATTTTATTCTTTACTTACTCCGAATTATTAAAATGTTATGTTTAAAGTCAAATCAAAAATATTCTTATCAATTAGCATTGATCTTTATGTATATAGACCCAATTACTTGTTTACATTTACAAATAAACATACACATGTGATTTTGCTGATTTCTTTACATGGTGTTCTTTTTTTAAAAGAGTTTTCCATCTTCCTAATTTTGTGGTTTTTAAGTTAATGTGTTCATTGTTTAAAATGGATTGATAATCCAATCTGAATCTTTTTGAATTAAGGTGAGAAATGACAATGGATAATTTCGGGAAGTAAATTATTTTATAATAAAGCTTTATATTGCCCACAATATACTTGAACAGAGAAAACAAAGGAGAGGATGGAATTTTTAATTTTTTTTGCTGTTTCGTGAAGATGATCCATCCTATATAATTCTATTAAATAAATAGAAATTGCGCCTAACAAAAGTTTCAAGCAAAGTTGTAATTCCTACCCAGCCATTTTGAGCCATAGTTACATACCTTGTGAAACTTGCATTGACACTGGGAATGAAGTGCAAGAAGAAGGCCAGCAAGGTGGTGGTCACAGGAATCAGTCATTGCTTGCTGGTTGTTTGAGTAATCCTCTTTGAGCTCATCTGAGCAACATTTAAAATACTCTAAAGTTGGTGATTCCAATGCATCACCAATACCTTATCCCATACCTCACCGACTAGAAACTGACTTGGATCAACCTTTAATCACTGGCCACCAGGACATCATAGAAATGTAATATTATGTTATAAGGGACTTAGCTCCTAACTTCACAGAGAATGTTATATTAAATACTAATCAGAGTAATGCACTCCCTCCTTGATCTACCCCCACCAGTCTGTGCCTACAGCAGCCAATAGTTTGCCAACCTTTGCAAATGATAGAAGGAATTGTTTGACTGAGTACTTTGCAATACCTCCCATGTGATCTGTCTGCCGTGGTTGAGTAGTTGGAAGTTGAGGCTGTGATGTGCGTGACTAACTGTAAGTGAATGACTCAGCAGGTCAGACAGCATCTCTGGAGAAAAGGAATAGGTGACGTTTCGGGTCGAGACCCTTCTCAGACTGAGAGTCGGGGGGAAAGGGAAATGAGAGATAGAGATGGTGATGAGGGGATATAGAGAACAAATGAATGAAAGATATGCAAAAAAGTACAGATGATAAAGGAAACAGGCCATTGTTACTTGTGTGCTAGGTGAGAGTAAGAGTTAAAGAGTAAGAAAAAGTGATAATGGGGATTAAAGAAATGGCAGAGGAGTTGAATAGCTTTTTTCACATCAGTCTTCACAGTGGAAGACACCAGCAACATGCCTGAGTCAGTGAGTGGAAGTTAATGAAGTGACTATTACTAGGGAGAAGGTGCTTGGGAAGCTGAAAGGGCAGAAGGTGGATCAGTCACATGGACCAGATGGAGTGCAACCTAGGGTTCTGAAAGATGTGGCTTTAGAGATTGTGGAGGCATTGATGTAATGTTTCAAGAATCACTGGAGTCGGGAGTGTTCCAGATGATTAGAAAATTGCCAATATTACCCCACTGCACAAGGAGGGAGCAAAGAAGGATAGGGGGAACTATAGGCTGGTTTTAGAGTCCATTATAAAGGATGAGGTTACGGGAAGTTCACGATAAAATAGGCCAAAGGCAGCATGGCTGTGAAGGGGCGGTCTTACCTGACAGATTCACTGGAATCTGAAGATGTAAATAGCAGGACAGACAAAGGAGAGTCAGTAGATGTTGTATACCTAGATTTTCAGAATGCTTTTGATAAGGTGCCACATGGGAAGCTGCTAAGGAAGATGAGAGCCCATGGTATCAAAGGTCATATACGAGCATGGATAGCAGGTTGCCTGGATGGCAGAATGCAAAGATTGGCAATAAAGCGGGCTTTTTCTGGTTGGCTGCCAGTGACTAACGGAGTTCCGCGGGGCTCGGTGCTGGGGCCGCTGCTCTTCTTGTTGTATATTATTGATTTGGATGAGGGGATTGAAGGCTTTGTAGCCAAGTTTGTGGATGATACAAAATTAGGTGGAGGGACAGGTAGTGTAGAGAAAGTAGAGTCTCTGCAGAAAGACTTGGACAGGTTGGGAGAGTGGTAAGAGAAGTGGCAGATGGAATATAGTGTAGCAAAGTGTGGAGTCATGCATTTTGGTTGTAGGTATTAAGGCGTAGATTATTTTCTAAATGGGTAGAGAATCTAGAAATCGATTCAACAGGTTCGTCCCCACTGTAATCAGACTTTTAAACAAGCTCCTCACAAGCCAAGGATGTATTTTGACCCCCCCCCCAATCTGCGTTGTTGCAACTCTTACACAGTTTTTATCTGCACTTTCTCATAGCTGTAACACTATACTCTGCATTCTGTTTCCTTTCTCTTTGCACAACTTTTACTCGTGAATGATTTTTTTTTAAACAAAGTTTTTCTCTGTACCTCAGTACACATGACAATAATATACCACACCATATGTAATATTACAATTCCAAGACAGAATTAAATTTTAAGTGCTTTGAAAAATTATACTGAATTTATCTGAAATTTCGTCATCAACTTTATTTGAACATCCTGGGTAAAAAGCTACTACAATCTTCTCATGAAATTTTCAGAATTTCACAGTAGCGCAGCGGTCGAGTTCCGCCTTACAGCGCCAGAGACCTAGGTTTAATCCTGACGACAGGTGCTGTTTGCACGGAGTTTGTATGTTCTTCCTGCAATCACGTGGGTTTTCTCCAGGTGCTCTGGTTTCCTCCCACACTCCAAAGATGTACAGGTTTGTAGGTTAATTGCCAACTGTTAATTGTATATTATTCCTTGTGTGTACGATAGTGAGAATGCGCGGGGCGATCACTGGTCGGCGTGGACTCGGGTCGAAGGGCATGTTTCCATGCTGTATCTGTAAAGTTTAAAGTATAGCTTATACCACAAGTATTTTGTCCTTCTACTCTTCTTTGAAAACAGATATAAAGTACTGATTAAACAAGTTTGCCATTCTTAAGAACATAACATAATTTGTCTTAAAGAAGGAACTGCAGATGCTGGAGAATCGAGGGTTACACAAAAAGCTGGAGAAACTCAGCGGGTGCAGCAGCATCTAAGGGGCGAAGGAGATGGGCAACGTTTCGGGTCGAGACCCTTCTTCAGACCCTTCTCGAGACCCTTCTTCAGACTCCAGTCTGAAGAAGGGTCTCGACCCGAAGCGTCGCCTATCTCCTTCGCCCCTTAGATGCTGCTGCACCCGCTGACTTTCTCCAGCTTTTTGTGTAACCCACATAATTTGTCTTTGTGATTAAATGATCTTCATATCCCTTTGCTACTCCCACTGATCATAATTAATTAATCTTTTGCTTTTGGATCTTAAATCCCTTGTAAGATTTTCTTCATTCTTCATATTTTGCCTTTGCTCACCTCGTTACTTCCCTTGTATGTCTTTTTTTATACTTTCTTCACTCTGCAGGTTCTCTCCTATGCTAGGTGTCTGCAGGAAAGTTTAACGGTTTGGTCTTTGCATAGAACTGTATAGCATAAACATGGGATGGATAGGCTTGCCATTATTTTTCATACTGTTATGTAACCATTGTATTCAAAAGTCTGTGACATTGTATTGCGAACAAATAATTGCCTGCAAATGTTGTGCCAATTCTAGTGTTCCTAAGAACTGGCTTCTTGATTTAACACATCCCCACCCCTCATGCATTATCAAACTATTTGTTATGTTTTACTTTTAAACAGTTAACTTATCTGCAAGGTTACTAAGGCTTATTTGAAAGCACTTTGATATCCTGCTAGAAAAATGCTTAACACAAGTCATCGAGAGACATATGTATCTCAAGGTACTCATGTTAAAATCCATGAATTTGTATCAAATGTAAAATACGATCCTTGTGTGCATGATGCTGGATCAATCAATGTATTTACAAAGTAAACAATTTATTTTCTGTGCTGTAGTGGTAACAACTGTCAGTCTCATGGAATCACAAATTATGAGTTGAGAGGGATAAAAGATTTGATTTCACCTAATGGGTTAGAATTCTGGCCAGATGCTGTTTCTATGATGATTGTGTTGTTTAAACTTGTCTTTTAAATTCCAGGTCCGATGTCTCCCTGCACCCCTTCCGATCTCCACCTTCTCCATTGCCTTGTTCCCAGTTTCAATTGATTACCTTGCCGAATAAGACCACAAACTCCATTCGACATTAGAGTGGTAGTTGCTCACTGGCCATCCTTTCTCCTGCTGTAGTGGTTGATGCTGCCTTGTCCTTCTGGTTTGGAGCAAGGGACATTCACCAGCCTGCTCAGAACATGCAGCTCATTTTGATATACAATTGTAAAAATTAGGAGTAAATCTCTTCACCTTTTAAGTCTACCTGGCATTTCATGAGAGCAGTGCTGGAATACAGATGCCAGATCCACTAAAAGTGATGAGTCAGATGGTCATGGTGGTGTAAAGGGCATTTGACCATCAAGGAATGAATACAAAAGTTAACTCATCATGATGCAGCTGTGCAAGTCATTGGTGAGACCACATGGGAGTACTGTGTGCAGTACTGTTTGCCCAGCTACTGGATGGATGTTGTTAAGTTGGAAAGGGTGTAAAAGTGATTCACCAAGACGTTATCAGGGTTTATGAGCGTGCGTCATAGGTAGACTTTGGATGGTCTGGGACATTTTTTCTTTTGGAGGCTAGGTGACTGAGGGATGATCTATTGAGCTGTACAAGATGATGAGGGGCATGGACAAATTGAACGCTCAATCTTTTTCTCAGGGTAGATGATTCTGAAACTAAAGGACATATGCTTAACGTGAGAGGGGAGAGATTTCCGAGGGACCAGAGGGGCAACATTTTCACTCGTATAGTAGTCCGTATCTACATATCATCGTAGACCATATCATATAGAAGTCACAGAAGGGGATAAAATTAAGGCTTTTAAAAGTCATTTAGACAGGTAAATGGACTGGAAGGATTTAGAGGGCTATGAGCCAAATGTGTACAAAAGGGTCTAACCCAGTATGCCAACATGATCAGCATTGACAAGTTGGGCTGAAGGACCTGTTTCTGTGCTGTGTAGTTCTGTGACTCTGTGATTCACATTGTGATCTATTGTATTGAAATGTAAACTCAGCTCCATATTCCCCACGTACAAAGGCAAATATTTTCTTTAAATATAATGAAATACTTTGCTTCCACTGTCCTGTGAGATTCACAGTGAAAATAAATTGCTTCATCTCTGTCTGAAAAGGATGAGCACTTATTTTTATACAGTGACCCCCTTGTTCTGCTTTCTCCCACAAGAATAAACATCTTTTCCACATCAACCTTGTCAAGACTTTCTGGATCTGATTCATAGAAGTTAAAACAGTAAAGCACAGGAACAGGTCTTTCAGCCCACATGCCTGTGTCGAACACAATGTCAAATTAAATTCCTTCTGCCCATACATACCTGTCGTGCATATTTATGTACCTGTCTAAAACCTCTCACTTGTCACTATTGAATCTGCTTCCAACATCGCCCCTGGCCATACATTCCAGGCACCTACAACTATGCGCAAAAAAAAACTTGTCCTGCACATCTTTAAATTTTCCTCCTCTGATCTTTAACATATGCTTTCTAGGTATAGATATTTCCATGCTGAGAGAAAGGTTCTGACTGTCTATTCTCTGTATGCCTCATAATTTTATAAACTTCTATCAGGCGGCCCCTCAGCCTCCAATGCTCCAGAGGAAACAATTCAAGTTGTTCAACTTCTCTATAAAGATAATACTCTCTAATCCAGGCGACATCCTCGTAAACCTATTCTGCATGTTCTCCAAAGCATCCACATCCTTCATTCAGCAGATATACGTCTTACCTGTCCAATCTTTTCTCATGGGACATAGAGTCTATTCCAGGTGTTCATTTTGCAAACCTCTGAACTACTTCCTTGATGAAATAATAGATGGATAACATACTGATGGTGTGGCCTCACTGATGCTTTGCATATATGAATCATAGCCTCCCTCCTTTGGCTTTCACTTCCATTCGTATTAACACTAACATTCTGTTGCCTTTCCTAATTGTTTGCTGTTCCTGCGCACCAGCATTTGCAAATGATGTACTTGGATACACAAGTAATGCCACTTCTCATATATTTTACTATTTAGATTACAGTATACGCTTCCTTTTTATTTTTCCTGCCAAAATGGAAAGTTTTATCTTTATCCCCATTATTTTTCAGACCTATACCACTCACTTAATTTTCCAGACCCATACCATTCACTGAATCAATCTCTATCCGCTCGCAGTATTTTTACATTATCCTCACACCATCCTTTTTACATATGTTTGTGTCATCTGCAAATTTAGCCACATTGCCTTCTAAACTTGCCTTCATTCAAGTCATGGACAGAAGCTGACTACCAGTTGTAACAGTCTTCAGTAATGGCTGGACAGGGTCTACATTCCGGTGCAAATCTCCTGGCAGGATGATGCCCAGAAATTTGGTATTCATGAGACGTGGTCCTTCAGACATTGCCTTCATCAGTGATTTTATCTACGTAGTCTATCTGGTTGCTAGAATGCTTAGAAGTGAACTGGACACTGTGCTAATGGAATGCTCTTGTTCGTTTCCAAACCTTCTATCCATATTTTCCCTGTAGCCTTCCTACAAACAGATTTTGTACATCATTACCTTTTAAAGTCATATATCAACTAAATCTGCTTCAACAATGGTTCACTGCAGAAAATGTAGGAATCTAGCTATCGCTAGCTGTAAAAGGAATTGATCAAATGCAAGTTCATTAGCTCACCACCCCCCTACCCCAAACCCTCACCAACTTTTTCACCCTCTCTTCCCCATGCCCCACATGCACATGCACCCCTTGCTCCCACTATTGTGCCTCATTTTCCCCCGTCACTTTCCACCTACATCCCTACATCCGGGCTTCATATTTTACTCCTCTCCTTAGCAACCTTTTGTCTTTTGTTCTCTTGCTTTTGTCCACCAATTTAAAAAAAAAACCCTCACCAGTATTCACCTATCACTAGACAACTGAGCTTTGTCCCCCCAATATAATCAGACTGAAAAAGGATTCTGACCTGAGATGCTATCTTCCAGAGATTCTGCCTGAACCGCTGAATTACTCCGGCATTTGTGACTTTTTCTTTAATGCAAACTTTATTTTATTACCGTACAAATTCCCAGATGTAACATTTTGCAGGAAACATTCTGAGACTCACAAAGTTCCCAACAATATGGTGGAAGTCATGGTGGATTTATCAAAGTGATTATCAGTGTCTTGGTGTTGGGAAGTGTAGATAGTACATGTGAACAAGGTAAGATTGGAGTTCCCTGGATCGAGTATCACTACTACTAAATTTTACCTGCACGTGGGCACCGATTCACTAAAAATCAAGAACCAAAATAGCCTTCTCAAAACACTGAAAGAGAATGTGAAAAGGAATTGGCAGAGCCTGCATCCTGGTGCTAGAACAAGTTTGAATTGGAAGATACAGCATGGAAACAGGCCTTTGGCCAGCCGAGTCCACTCCTTACACACCAGGGGCAATTTACAGAAGCCAATTAACCTACAAATCTGCAAATCTTTGGGTTGTGGAAGGAAACTGAGGCACCCGGAGGTAACCCAGGTGGTCACAGGGAGAACATGCAAACTCCATACAGACAGCCCCCAAGGTCAGGATTGAACCTTGATCTCTGGCACTGTAGCAGCAGCTGTGCCACCGTGCAATATAAATGAGAGGCCCTAACTTATAATCAAATATTTAATTCCCTACAACCTCATTACATCTCCGCTAAGTTTTAGAAATTGGATGCTTTTATTTTATCAGTCATCATTTGAAACATTCACCCAACATCAAAATAATCCCAATGACATTTCCTGCTTTTTCATGGCTTTAAAAACTTCAAAGCTTTCACACGCATCATCAGCATTCATAGCACCCCTGGGCAACAAACCTTGCTGAGAGTCTTAAGAGATTCCAAACCTTTTCCAGGGATGGATTATCCATACGGCAGGCACTGTTCAATAATGCAGCTGCCTTTATTGGGCTGGGTGCCAAATATTCAAGTGAGCCAACTACAGGATTTGGATTTGGGTCTATGATCAATGTGGAATAAACCGTTCAGAATTTTATGAGCTGCTGCCAAAATATATCCATTTATGACCAGGGTATTTGGTTTCCTCGACATGTGTTTCCATTGTAGGCATTCCAAAGCTAGCGGTCATGAAACAATCACCAATAAACTCAATGAAGAATCAGAGGGAAATCAGAAAATGGAACATGTCATCACATGGAGTGGCTGAGGTAAAATAACAGATAGATTTAAAGTTTGAATGAAATAGAAGGATATGTGAACAGAGGGAATGAAATAACTGTGGGGGAGGAGAAGTATGGTGAATGAATGTTTGCGCAGACTGGATAAACCAAACTGACCTGTTTCTGTGTTGTAAATTCAATCCAAGCACCTCCCTGAAAACTATAAAATCATGAAACAGTTTCACTAGTAAACACTGCATCCGTTCCTGAAAATTATTTAAGATTTTGATAACTCCTTAGGTAAAAGGTCCTTGCTGTCAAAATGCTCATTACACACATGAAGTATAGGTCTTTGGCATTACTGTCACTGATGATTCATGCTGTGTCTCTTTTTAATTTAAAAATAATTAAACTGTCAACCATTCTGGAGCCAAAAAATGATTAAACTGAATTACTATGAGAATGAGATATATTAGTGTCATAACTGCGCCTGTAGATTTCTGGAGGTAATTAGTTTAGAGTATGTTTATATTTGGTGAGTTACCACACTGCTAGGTGATGGATTCCTGGCTGCTGTGGTTCTTGGCAGCTGCACTCCGGTCTTCACGAAGATGATCACCTGGATGGTCTGCAGCTGTTGATTCCTATGCTGATGGCTTCTGCAATGGGTTTAAGAACCCGGTCATGACGCCAGGTGTACCGGCTCTGCCCAAGAGCCTTTGGGCAGCAGCTCAGGATGTGTTCCACCTTAATTGGAAGGGGACCGACATTCAGACAGGCAGGTTTGCTAGTGCTACACGGGTGGGTTTAAACTAAAAAGTGGGGGGGGGGGGGGGGGGGGGGGGGGGGGGGGAGAGAGTCAACAACGTGGACACATATCCGTGCAGCTAATGGGTGAGAGTGTTGGAAAGGTCATGTTTAAACTAACAGGGCAGGGGATGGGACCTAATGCAAGGGAGGGCCATAAAAGGACAGAAGCAAAAAGTAGATGGGAGATAAGAAAAACTAACCTGAAAGCTTTGTGCCTTAATGCGAGGAGCATTCACAATAAGGTGGATGAATTGAATGCACAGTTAGTAGTTAAGGGGTATGATATAGTTGGAATTACGGCGACATGGCTCCAGGGTGACCAAGGCTGGGAGCTGAACATGCAGGGGTACTCAATATTCAGGAAGGATAGACAGAAAAGAAGTGGAGGTGGGGTGATTTGCTGGTTAAAAAGAAGATTAATGCAATAGCAAGGAGAGACATTAGCTTGGATGCTGTGGAATAGGTATGGGTACAGCGGTTATCATGGGTGACTTTAATCTACAGGTGCATGTAGATTGGGACAACCAAATTGGTAACAGTGCTGCAGAGGAGGATTTCCTGGAATGTATACGGGATGGGTTTTTAAACCAATCTGTAGAGAAACTGACAAGGGGGCAAGCCATCCTAGACTGGGTATTGTGCAATAGACAGTAGGTGCAGGAGTAGGCCATTCGGTCTTTCGAGCCAGCACCGCCATTCAATGTGATCATGGCTATTCATCCCCAATCAGTACCCCATTCCTGCCTTCTCCCCTTATACCCTGACCCTGCTTTTTTTAAGAGCCATATCTAGCTCTCTCTTGAAAGCATCCAGAGAACCTGCCTCCACCGCCCTCTGAGGCAGAGAATTCCAAAGACTCACAGCTCTCTGTGAGAAAAAGTGTTTCCTCGTCTCCGTTCTAAATGGCTTACTTCTTATTTTTAAACTGTGGCCCCTGGTTCCCCCAACATCGGGAACATGTTTCCTGCCTCTAGCGTGTCCAAACCCTTAACAATCTTATATGTTTCAATGAGATCCCCTCTCATTCTTCTAAATTCCAGAGGGTACAAGCTCAGCTGCTCCATTCTATCAGAATATGACTGTCCCGCCATCCCAGGAATTAACCTTGTAAACCTACGCTGCACTCCCTCAATAGCAAGAATGTCCTTCCTCAAATTAGGAGGACCAAAACTGCTCCTATATTCGATTCCTCTTGTTATAAAGGCCAACATGCCATTCGCTTTCTTCACTGCCTGCTGTACTTGCATGCTTACTTTCAGTGACTGATGAGCAAGGACCCCCAGATCCCGTTGTACTTCCCCTTTTCCCAACTGGACACCATTTAGATAGTATTCTGCCTTCCTGTTTTTGCTACCAAAGTGGATAACCTCAAATTTATCCACATTAAACTTCATCTGCCATGCATCTGCCCACTCCCCCAACCTGTCCAAGCCACCCTGCATTCTCAAAGCATCCTCCTCACCATTCACACTGCCACCCAGCTTTGTGTCATCTGCAAAATTGCTAATATTACTTTGAATCCCTTCATCCAAATCATTGATGTTTATTGTAAATAGCTGTGGTCCCAGCACCGAACCTTGCGGTACCCCACTAGTCACTGCCTGCCATTTTGAAAGGGACCTGTTAATCCCTACTCTTTGTTTCCTGTCTGCCAACCATTTCTCTATCCATGTCAGCACTCTACCCCCTATACCATGTACCCTAATTTTGCCCACTAATCTCCAATGTGGGACCCGATCAACTGTTTTATGAAAGTCCAGGTACACTACATCCACTGACTCCCTTGTCCATTTTCCTAGTTACATCTTCAAAAAATTCCAGAAGATTAGTCAAGCATGATTTCCCCTTCGTAAATCCATGCTGACTCGGACCGATCCTGTTACTGCTATCCAAATGTGCGGCTATTTCATCTTTTATAATTGACTCCAGCATCTTCCCCACCACCGATGTCAGGCTAGCTGGTCTATAATTCCCTGTTTTCTCTCTCCCGCCTTTCTTAAAATGTGGGATAACATTAGCTACCCTCCAATCCACAGGAACTGATTCTGAGTCTATAGAACATTGGAAAATTATCACCAATGCAACCACGATTTCTAGAGCCACTTCCTTAAAGTACCCAGAATGCAGACCATCAGGCCCTGGGGATTTATCAGCCTTCAGTCCCATCGGTCTATCCAACACCATTTCCTGCCAAATGTGGATTTCTGCTTAATGTGGACACAGGAAGATTGTTTGTGTCCTCCTTAATGAAGACAGATCCAAAGTACCTGTTCAACTCATCTGCCATTGTCTTCTTCCCCATAATAAATTCACTTTTTTCAGTCTTCAAGGGTCCAACTTTGGTCTTAACTAATTTTTTCCTCTTCACATACCTAAAGAAGCTTTTACTATCCTGCTTTATATTCTTGGCTAGCTCATGTTTTCTCCCCGTATTGTCTTTTTAGTTATCTTCTGTTGTTCTTTAAACATTACCCAATCCTCTTGCTTCCCGCTCATCTTTGTTACGTTGTACTTCTTCGCTTTAATTTTTATACTGTTCCTGATGTCCCTTGTCAGCCATGGTCACCCCTTTCTCCCCTTGGAATCTTTCTTCCTCCTAGGAATTAACTGATCCTGCACCTTCTGTATTATTCCTAGAAATACCTGCCATTTTTGTTCCACTGTCATCCCTGCTAGTGTATCTTTCCAGTCAACTTTGGCCAGCTCTTCCTTCGTAGCCCCATAGTCCCCTTTATTCAACTGTAACACAGCCACCTCCGATCTACTCTTCTCCCTCTCCAATTGTAGATTAAACCTGACCATGTTATGGTCACTACCTCCTAATGGCTCATTACCCTCAAGCTCCTTTATCAAATCCGCTTCATTACAAATACTAAATCCAGAATTGCCTTCTCCCTGGTAGGCTCCAATACAAGCTGTTCTAACAATCCATCACGAAGGCACTCTACAAAGTCCCTTTCTTGGGGTCCAGTACCAACCTGATTTTCCCAGTCTACCTGCATGTTGAAATCTCCCATAACAACCACAGCATTACTTTTACTACATGCCAATTTTAACTCCTGATTCAACTTGCGCCTTATGTCCAGGCTACTGTTTGGGGGCCTGTAGATTAGTCCCATTCGGGACTTTTTACCTTTACAATTCCTTAGTTCTATCCATACTGACCACATCTCCTGTTTCAATGTCACCCCTTGCAAGGGACTGAATTTCATTCCTCACCAACAAAGCTACCCCACTCCCTCTGCCCACCTGTCTGTCTTTTCGGTAGGAGGTATTCCCTTGAATATTCAGTTCCCAGCCCTGGCCCTCTTGCAGCCATGTATCAGTAATTCCCACAACATCATAGTTGCCAGTTTCTAACTGAGCCTCAAGCTCGTCCACTTTATTCCTTATACTTTGCTCATTCATATACAGCACTTTGACTTCCATATTCACTTCCCCCCTCGCACCGCTCGCAATTGGCCCTGACCTTACTCCGTTGTCCCTTCTCGAGCTTTCCTTCCCATTAATTTGAGAATCTTTTGTAATTTTTCCTGTAAGCACTTCCCCTTCAACTCCATCTTCATACTCCCAATTTGCAAATCCCTCTCCCCACTATTTAGTTTAAAACCACACGTGTAGCCCTAGCAAACCTGCCTGCCAGAATGTCGATCCCCCTCCAGTTAAGGTGTAACCCGTCCCTTTTGTACAGGTCACCCCTACCCCAGAAGAGATCCCAGTGGTCTATAAATCTGAATCCTTGCTCCCTGCTCAGCATCTCAGCCACACATTCAGATCCCCTATCTCGCTGTTCCTGTCCTCACTAGCACAAGGTACTGGAAGCAATCCAGAGATAACCACCCTAGAAGTCCGGCGTTTCAGTCTTCTTTCCAACTCTCTGAACTCATGTTGGAGAACCTCTTTCCTCTTCTTCCCGATGTCGTTTGTGCCTACGTGCACAACTGCTGCCGGCTGTTCACCTTCTCCCTCGAGGATGTTTTGAATGGGTCCTGAACTTGAATAAAGGAGACTTTGAAGGTATGAGACAGGAATTGGCTAGGATAGACTGGCAAATTATATTTAAAGGGTTGACAGTGGAGAGGCAATGGCGAAAACTGCATGGATAAACTCCGGAAATTGTTCATCCCTGTCTGATGAAAAAATAAAACTGGGAAGGCGGCACAACTGTGACTGATGAGGGATGTCAATGATACTGTTAAAGCCAAGGAAAAGGCATGTAAATTGGCCAGAAGAACTGGCAAACCAGAAGACTGGGAGAAATTTAGAACTCAACAGAGGAGGACAAAGGGGTTGTTAAAAGGGGATAAAAAGCATGAAATAAAAGCTTGCGGGGAATATAAAAACTTATGGTAAATGTTTCTATAGGTATGTAAAAAGGAAAAGATTAGTGAAGACGAATGTACAGTAGGTCTCTTGCAGTCAGAGACAGGTGAATTTATAATGGAAACAAGGAAATGGCAGAACATTTAAATGAGTACTTCGGTTCTTTTTTCACTAAGGAAGACACAAACAATCTCCTCGAAATACTTGGGGACTGAGGATCTAGTTGGAGGGGGGAACTGAATGAAATCTACATTAGTCAGAAAATGGTGTTAGGTAAACTGTTGGGACTGAAGGCAGATAAATCCCCAGGGCCAGATGGTCTGCATCCCAGAGTACTCAATGAGGTGACACTAGAAATTGTGGATGCATTGGTGACATTTTTCAATGTTCTCTTTACTCTGGATCAGTTTTGAAGAAAGGAGGGAGAGAGAAAATGGGAAATTATAGACCAGTTAGCCTTGCATCGGTAATGGGGAAGATGCTGGAGTCGATTATTAAAGACCTTATAGCAGCGCCTTTGGAAAACAGTGACAGGGTCGGTCAAAGTCAGCGTGGATTTATGAAGGGGAAATCATGCTTGACTAATCTTTTGGAATTCTTTGGGGATGTAACAAGTAGAATGCATAAGGGAGAGCCAGTGGATGTGGTGTACCTGGACTTTCAAAAAGCCTTTGACAAGGTCCCACACAAGAGATTAGTGTGCAAAATTAGAGCACACGGTATTGGAGGTAGGTTATTGACATGGATAGGGCACTGGTTGGCAGACAGGAAGCAAAGAATAGGAATTAGCGGGTCCTTTTCAGAATGGCAGGCAGTGACTAGTGGGGTGCCATAAGGCTCGGTGCTGGGACCCCATTTGTTTTCAAATATATATATTAACAATCTAGACGAGGGAATTAAATGTAACACCTTTAAGTTTGTGGATGACACTAAGCTGGGTGGCAGTGTGAGCTGCGAGGAGGATGCTATGAGGCTGCAGGGTGACTTGGATAGATTGGGTGAGTGGGCAGAAGCATGGCAGATGCAGTATAATGTGGATAAATGTGAGGTTATCCACTTTGGTGGCAAAAACAGGAAGGCACATTATTATCTGAATGGTGTCAGGTTAACAGAAGGGGTAGTGCAACGAGACCTAGGTGTCCTTGTACATCAGTCACTGAAAGTAAGTATGCACGTACAGCAGGCAGTGAAGAAAGCCACCAGCATGTTGGCCTTCATTGCGAGAGGATTTGAGTTTAGGAGCAAGGAGGGCTTGGTGAGAACCTGGTGAGACTGCACGTGGAATATTGTGTGCAATTTTGGTCTCCTAATTTGAGAAACAACATTATTGCTATTGAGGGAGTGCAATGTATGTTCGCCAGGTTAATTCCCGGGATGGCGGGCCTGACATATGATCAAAGAATGGGTCGACTAGATATGTATTCACTGGAATTTAGAAGGATGAGAGGAGATCTTATAGAAACATATAAAAATATTAAGGGATTGGGCAGGCTAGATGCAGGAAAAATGTTCCCCAGGTTGGAAATGTACAGAACCAGGGGTCACAGTTTAAGAATAAGGGGTAGACCATTTAGGACTGATGAGGAAAAACCTTTTCACCCAGAGAGTTGTGAATCTGTGGAATTCACTGCCACAGAAAGCAATGGAGGTCAATTCACTGAATGTTTTCAAGGGAGAGTTAGATTTAGCTATTAGGGCTAATTGTTTGAAAAGGTTGTATAAAGGAATCAAGGGATAAGGGGAAAAGGCCGGAACAGGGTACAGATTTTGGATGATCAGCCACGATCATATTGAACAGCGGTGCTGGCTCGAGGGGCTGAATGGCCTACTTCTGCACCTAATTGGCACTAAAATCATCAATACCTGATCAAATCTGTAAATGCAAATAAAAGACCAATCTGTGTCTGTGTCTGTGTGAAATTATTGATCCAATTAATCATTGTACACATCTTGCGGGAGTTCTTTATTCAACAGAAAACAAGATGCACAAATATTCTTCACTATAACATTCTGCTCCTCGGAAGCCCACAGATGAATTATCCATCAAACCTTTTGTGTCTCATCTACATTCACTGTTTAGAGTTTCAATAGCTCCATATCATTTCTACTGATTGTTTCCACATTATCACAGATTTTTTAATATCACCTCTTTTTATACAATTATTTTACAATTATTTCAAATGTTCTTCAGTTGTAAGCTTTTTCTACTCAAGATGCCATGAAGCTCCACAAACAAATCCTATTTATCACACACTTTGGGCAAGATTTGGTGTATAAACTGTTCAAAATAGTTATTCCCATGAAAAATCCAATAGTAGCTGAAGTGCATGTCGGTGATAGTACTACGGTTTGTTCATGTAGATCTTTGCAAGTAAATGTACCTTTCAATCAATGGTGCATGCATACAAACTCCAGGTTATGATTCAAAACAAAATGCAAATTTTGCATATGTAAAAATTATTTAAACAGTTTTATTCTGGAAGCATCAGCGATGATTTTTTTGTTACATATTTTGAAGATGGTTTATTAAAATGCATCAAAATATGATCTTTTCAAACAATTTATGTACATTGCAAGCAGGTGAAATTAATTATTCCTTTCCAGCAGGGCCGCGACTAGCTACCAGAATGGGGGAACTCCTCGTGACCATGAAGGCGACTCCCCGGCAACTACCGGCGAACATGTGGTGACTGCATAGTCTCCTGCAGTCATCTAAAAAGTCGCCTAAGTGGGACAGGCCCATAACTCTTATCAATGTTAGATTGAGACACGGTCAGATGTTACTGCGCTATCTCTCTGTAGTCCAACAATCACTCATGCTTGCTGTCACCTACATGCATAATCACCAGTGAAGGGAGATAAGGCATTGATTAATAGTCCTGTATTGCCATTTGGGTAGCATGAGAGTTGAAGAAAAGTGGGAGGAAAGAAGAGGTGAAAAAGGGTATAACTATGCAAAAAGCAATTGGGAAAGCGTCATCCAATCACCAACTATCACGCAATTAAATATATTGATAAAGAGTAAGGGGAGAAATTCAACTCAGAGCTATCGAACTTGCACGTAAATAATGAGCAGTTGATGAGAACTGGGGTAATACCATAATTGCTATGATGTGCAAGATGGAATATTCAGACAAACCTGACAATCGGACAGCAGCATATCCCCATGAGTGGAAACGTACCGCTGGTATATGCAAGTTAATGCTCCATGTTGGTTGTTTAAACACAAATGCAAAATTCAGGTGCAAATGGGAGAAAGCTTGCATTGTGTGTGGCTCTTCATGGTAGTATCAACCAACGAGTGGTCTAACTAGAAATCCGTACACAGAGGTTACTCAAGAAAGAGAAGTTAACATAAGTGAGGTCCAGAACAATCTGGATTCGGGACCAGCCACTGTGATGGAGAAACAAAAAACTGCAAATGCTGGTTTTAAAAAAAAAACACAAAGTGCTGGAGTAACTCAGCAGAACACGCAGATTCTCTGGAGAACATGGGTAAGCCACGTTTGGGGTCAGGGCCTTTCATCAGACTGGAGACTAGAATGTCTGAAGAAGAGTCCCAACCCAAAACATCATCCATCCATGTCCTCCTGAGAAACTGCCTGACCTACTGACTTACTCCAGCAATTTGTCTTTTTTCTTCCAGCCACTGTGATACCCTCTTTAAATTGTCTCCCCTGCTGGGATTCTACTTGCTGGCCAACTGGGTCAATTTCAAGTGGTCTTTGACTGGTGAAGTCCAACATTATGGTGGCAGTTCAAAGGGCAGCAGTTGAATAACATTCAGCCTAACTTAGATCAAAATTCTGTTCAGGTCAGAGGGTGAAGTCATCAACCTGCAAATATGCATCAATTTTTGAGTGGTTCATATTTCTTGCCCTCAATTTATAAAAAGGAACAAGATGCATTCTATCAAAATTGTGTTGAACAATTGCTTCAGAATGTTTATGAAATGATCCCTGCAGGTAACTGTCAGTATAATCTTTGATTCACTTCATTCAGTTCTGAATAATGTTCATTGTTGTTTTCCCTTTTCCTGTTTAAAGAAAACATTTTGGACAGTGTTAACATATTTCAAGTGTGTTTAACAATCCAAAAACCTATTTCTTCTATCATTTACGAATTCTTTCATTCTTTCTTGGATCCTGTCCATCGAAGGAAGGAGTCAAACTTATGTCTATTTCCTCCTAAGTCACAATACTGGAATTTTCTGATAAATCCTAAGTATTAAAATGTCTCATTCATTAACTAGCAATAGACAATGCCAGAATGAATGAACATGGTATGTTGTAATGTGCTCAGGGTGATTCTATATAGCAATTGTTTTGCTGGTTACAAAACGAAATATGAAGCAATATATTCCAGACCAAAGTAAGAACATCAATGTATTCCAGATGGTGAGTAAACAAAAAACTCAAATGCAAATTGCAGAGGATGTGAGGAAAGAGGATGAGAGAACTTAAAGGAATGCGAACAATAAACTTGAAGTCAAAAGGATAATAGCAAACTGTGAATCTGGCATAAAAAACTGAACATGTTCGAAATTTTCAGTAGGTCACGTGGTTTGCGGAAGAAAACCAGAGTTGATGGTTGGCATGTTGCTGGATGGGACCAGCAACATATTGGACTTACTGCTCCAAATCCTCACAACCCAAACTTACCAACTCATCTTGCTTATTGGGATGGTCCTGGAGCCATGTGGGCTAGCCCTGTGAGATACATGAGCCTCAAACAATTTAATCAGGTCATAGGGCCATGTCAGAACAGGCTCATGTCTTAGATTGATAGCAAAGCCCTATTGTCAGGACTTTAATACTTCTGAACATCTCTGACAAGCTGCCACATATTTTTAAAAATGAAATGAGACATTTTAATGGGCTTTTTTAAAAATAAAAATAAACAATCTCCCCAAAACATTTAACAAACATCTACATAGCAGAAAACATTAATGCAAACAAAAATAGTTAATTTAATATGGCACAAATTCCTTTCAAATAGTCATTCAATAGTTATTCCAATGAAGGGGTTCCAAAGCCATGCACGTACAATCAGTCAAAAGAAGGCTCACAATCCGAAACTATCCATGTCCTCTAGAAATTGTGCCTGACCTGCTGAGTTATTCCAGCACTTTATGTTGTTTTTTTGTAAACCAGTATCTGCAGTTCCTTGTGTCACCAGATCTGCGAACAGATCCCCCCGTATTCAGTGATGGAGAATCCCAGCAACATTCTGCCCCTCTGTTGGAGACAACATGAAATTCATTGGTGTACTGCAGCCAGGAAACCCACAGATCTTCCCCATTCTTGAGGGGGCCAATGTTTAGTTCAGTTTAGAGATACAGCATGGAAACAGGCCTTTCAGCCTACTGAGTCAGTGCTGACCAGCGATCACCCATACACTAGTTCTATCCTACACACTAGGGGCAATTTTACAGAAGCCAATTAACCTACAAACCTGCATGTCTTTGGAATGTGGAAGGAAATTGGAGCACCCAGAGAAAACACATGCGGTTGCAGGGAGAGTTGTTCTCTGCACAAGATGTAGTTTCCTCTGTGGTTGGGTGACCAAATGCAGACTGAATGATAGGTTTACTGAATATCCTCACTCAATCTCCAAGCATTGGTTGACCTGCAATTGCAATTCGTTTTTAGCTTAATTTAGAGACACAACGTAAATCAGGCCCATCGGCCCACTGAGTCCATGCCAACCAGCAATCCCTGTCCACTAGCACCATCCCACACACTAGGAACAATTTACAATTTTTTTCAAAGTTAATCAATCGACAAACTTGTATGTCTTTGGAGTGTGGGAGGAAACCAGAGCACCCAGAGAAAATCCACACAGACACGGGGAGAACATACAAACTATGTACCGACAGCACCTGTTGTCAGGTTCAAACTAGGAGCCTCTGGTGCTGTGCCATTGAGCCGCTATGAAGTAATTTTTCATACCTGCTGTTGATGTTTCAGGTCTGACGTCTGAACTAATGTTCACGTACTTGACATGTTAACTGAAGATAGAAAAAAATGCTGGAGTAATTCAACGGGTTAGGCAGCATCACTGGAGAAAATGAATAGGTGACATTTTGAGTCACGACCCTTTTTTCTGACCATGCCTGACACATTAACCATTTCTTTTTCCCACAGTAGCTGACTGACCTGCTGAACATTTTTTGGCATTATTTTCTTATATCACAAAACAGGACTAATTTGATTACCCGCTATCAACCCACCCATTCATTCTCCATTCTTCTCCCTACATCAGTTCTCAGCCCCATGGCTAGCTGCTAAACCTCTGCAATGCAAGATGAGAAAAGCAGCCAACTTTATACGAACAACAGGTTATTGTGAGACATGAAGCAGAACAATACAAAGCTGGCTTGCAAAGGGTTACACACAACCATGCCAGAAAAGAAGAGTGTTTCCTTTTAACCAAGCCACACTCAAGGATAGTTAATAGTCTGCGAAGTTCTATGAAAATGCTCAGGAAATTGTTAACCGCTTAATTGTAAGTGTGTTCTCCAATTTCGATTGATTGATCACAGAATTATGAATTAGGAACTTTTTGAGAGAACATCTCAGGCAATCAAACTACAAGTACACATTGGAACGAGACTTTCATGAACGGCAATGGAGTTGCAAAGTATCAGTCTCTCTGTCTCATTATTCCCAGTGGGGAATTTTGTGGCTATACTGTGACCAAAGGGTTCAGAAGAGTAATAAATCGATAACATTTGCCTGTGGTCAGATAAGAATCTCTGAAACAGCTCCACTGGCAACCAAGGCCTCAACAGCAGCCAAAATAGCTAATTGATACCATAGTAACCAGAGGTCTAGCTTAAATCAATAAACTTCCTACATGGAAGATTTGCAGAAAACCTTGAGGAGCAATCAATTCTGCACTCCTTCGTGCCTGAATGGCTCAGCTGAGGTTTGAGGAGCTCAATGTTCTGAAAGATTAGTGTCAAACCATAAATATTTTTTAAATGAGTACATTACCAGCAACAATCCAGGAAGAATAACCGCCAAAATAAGAACCAAATTCTGAACTCAGTGCAGACTAACACCCAGAGTGAGTCTGGCCAGTTCATTTTATTCGAATGGTGCCCGGGTTTTATGTTGTAATGTAAAGAATAGCAAGCTATAACAGTGAATAAAATGCAAGGTCATTGAGAGCAATAAGGGTTAATTAAATTCCCTTACACTTTAAGTGATCTGAGTATTAATAAAGATTAAGATGTACTAAATTTTAGTTTGCATGCTTACACTGATCAATTCACAGTTGGCACCCTACAGACACAAAGGGGCAACAAGCATTTGCTGAAACATCCCTAATGTTTGCTGAAAAACCATTGACTTGAAACCTTGCCTCTGCTTCTCTCTCCACAGATGCTGCCTATCACCTACTGTTCAAACAAAGTTAAAAAAGAAGTTTAAAAAAAGAACTAAATACTTATAGTATTTTTTCTATGCACTCATATCCTTGTTCCCAATTCTTCTTGCTTCTCCTGCCAATTAAATTGAGTAATATCAAGATCAATGCCTTCAGATGTTGTAGATAGAAGTCAAAGTTACTTTTGTTTATAATGACACTGGTTAAAGCTGTCCTTGGGCAACTTAATCCTAATACAAGATTCAGAATAAATAATAGGCACACAATGTTACTCAGAGTACAAGCATCATATCAATACGAGATGTACATTAAGTAACATTGACTTGGTTACATTGGAAAGATTATGCTGGAAAGAAAATGTATCTTCAGTCACTGGAGCTAAATAGTTCCAAGCGTAACAGCCGCTGCTGGACATTCAATACCAAAAAAGTCAATGATAATAAATGTTAGCAGATGAGTGCAACCTAAAGTCAACGCATTCACTCATTTAGCAATAATAGAGTACATTTATTTTCCTCACTTTTAATCAACTTGAAGCAGCAGTGTGCTGTGGCATTAGTATTTACCCTGCATTTTTACAATTATTGCCCAATATATGTTCAGTGGTGTTCTATGTTTTGAAAATTGACAGTACCACCATTGAATGTAGCCAATATAATCAGGTCATATGACATTTTAATTAAATCTTTGTGCACCTACTGCCAATGTACATTTAGAATATCAGCAAGGCTTAATTCAAGTAGGCATTGGTATTTGTGCATAAGTCATCTTTGATAAATAATGCTCTTGCAAACCTATGAAATGAACTGGATAATGCTGAAATTCTTAGTTTACACTGGAGCCAACACAGTTGGGATATATTTCCTTAAGCCATCTCACATTCTGCTCTCATAACATCAGCAGAAGTTAATTTTACATATGTACTGTATGTAGTTTAGATATGCAGATTTCCCACCAAAATTACACCATAAAATGATATTGCAAGAAAAGCCCTGCAGAAATTCATATATATTACAAGGTAATGTCATATCATTTTGCAGACCCAATGCAGGTTGAGCCATTTTCATTTATCATCCTCATCCTAGAATTTTCATCTTGGGACACCAAATCAAGAATAGCATGCTTATTAACTTACGTCTGATTTCAGACAGATTTCACTACACATGTAATAACACAATCATTGTTATCTCAAATGTTAAATGTAGATTATGTATTCTTTGAAACATCATTTAGAACATAATAGCTCATTGGAATGGTAAATGCAGCTAATTGAAGGCTGAGACAATTATGATAAGCTAATGCACATGGTTATAAATTCTTACCTGAACCCAGAATTACAATTATTGCCTAATATTAATTCTTGCAATCTATTATTTGTTTTTATAAAACAATGTTTTTATTTCATTAAGTAGTTATTGCCCATTCTTAAATCAGTTGATTCCAACAACAACTGACTTGCAATAGTTATTGTTTTGTATCTCACTCCATGCATTTAGACTGGAGCACTAACATATCTTGATTACAAGCTGATGGAGAAATAATTTGCATTTGATTATCAGGGTGTTCAATAGTCAGTATATATTACACTTTCAAATGCTAATCTTAACATATTATTGTTGGTAGGCTAAAATTCATGAATTAATTCAGATTTACAGTTTTGCCAGTGTAATCGCTGTGATGTCACCATCACAAATTGTCATTCTTATTCAGTCAAAATTGGGATGTTTCTGTGACAGCTACGGCGTCTGATTTATCGATATCAAATGCCCCATTGACATATGATTCTTTTATCTTCATTTCTTCTTTCTCCGAATTAGCTGTTTCCAAAGCAAAGGGATTCACTATGTCAATGCCACTTGACAGGTCCATCTGTTGGAGTTCCTTTTGAGATAGCTTCTCCACAATTCCGGCTCCAAAAGAATCTCCAAGTACATTCACCATTGTTCGAAACCGATCCCTGAGGAAGTGAATGTAAAACGTCATGGATTAAAAGCAGAGTACACAGTGAGGTAAACTTGCTTTCTGGCCATTCCATCTGTTGCAAGATTTAAGCATCCAGTAATCCATAGTGTACATGCAAGATTTTTGAACTGCTTTTGTGATAGTCTACAGGAATGTGTTCAAATACATGACTCAAAAAAATAACCCTCTCAGTTCACTGTGTCATCTGTCTTGATTTTCCAAGCACTATTTGGCATCCACCAATTGTTACAGATATTTTTCTGTGTATTATTTTTTACTATTTATTATTATTATTATTATTTGCTTATACTTCATCAATCCAGCACTTCTATAATGGACCTAGTAGCCCAGATATTCTTCAATACATAAAATCTAGTTTTGTCACAATTTTTATTGAAGCCTCAGGGGACCAGTATAATTGGGGAGGGAGTTGTAAATATAAATGCACAAGTTGTTGTGTGTGATAGAAGTGGAAATCCTTAGCCATATTGGAAATCCTGCAGACATATTTTATGATACACACAAGGCATAATATTTTCACTGTAATCTCTTGGCATGGAAGTGGAGCCTTTTGGGGTAGCTTTTCCCTTGAATGACCCAGGATACCAATTGAGACGGAGACATGGATCTAAGTCAATAAACCTACTGAGTTGCATAAAGTTCATGGGTACAATTTTCAAAATGCGATCCATTAACTTTCTCTTTATTCCATGAAAATGATTAAGGCCATAAGCTTTACTGACATTCTTGTCAAAAAGCAACTTTGATGCTAACTAATTCAATATACAGTGCATTCAGAAAGTATTCAGACCCCTTCACTTTTTCCACATTTTGTTACGTTACAGCCTTATTCTAAAATGGATTAAATTCATTTTTTATCATCAATCTGCACACAATATCCCAAAATAAAAAAGTGAAACCAGGTGTTTAGAAATTTTTGCAAAGTAATTGAAAAGAAATAACTGAAATATGACATTTACATAAGTATCCAGGCCCTTCGTTATGACACTCAAAATTGAGCTTAGGTGCATCCTGTTTTCATTGATTATCCTTGAGATGGTTCTACAACTTGATTGGAGTCCACCAGTGGTAAATTAAATTGATTGGACATGATTTAGAAAGGCACACACCTGTCTATATAAGGACCCACAGTTGACAGTGCATGCTAGAGCAAAAGCCAAGCCATGTAGACGAAGGAATTGTTCGTAGACCTCCGAGACAGGATTGTGTTGAGACACATATCTGGGGAAAGGTATAAAATCATTTCTGCAGCATTGCAGGTCCCGAAGAGCACAGTGGCCTCCGTCATTCTTAAATGGAAGAACTTTGGAACCACCAGGACACCCCATAGAGCTGGCCGCCCGGCCAAACTGAGTAATCGGGGAAGAAGGGCCTTGGTCAGGGAGGTGACAAAGAACCCGATGGTCACTCTGACAGAGCTCCAGAGTTCCTCTGTGGAGATGGGAGAACCTTCCAGAAAGACAACTATATCTGCAGCACTCCACCAATCAGGCCTTTATGGTAGAGTGGCTGGACTGAAGCCACTCCTCAGTCGAAGGCACATGACAGCCCGCTTGGAGTTTCCCAAAACGCTCCTAAACAAGATTCTCTGGTCTGATGAAACCAAGATTAAACTCTTTGAACTGGATTCTAAGTGTTATATCTGGAGGAAACCAGGCAACACTGATCACCTGGCCAATACCATACCTACGGTGAAGCAAGGTGGTGATAGCATCATGCTGTGTGGATGTTTTTCAGCAGCAGGAACTGGGAGACTAGTCAGGATCAAGGGAAAGATGAACGGAGCAAAGTACAGAGAGATCCTTGATGAAAACCTGCTCCAGAGCATTCAGGACCTTAGACTGGGGCAGAGGATCACCCTCCAACAGGACAACGACCCTAAGCACACAGCCAAGACAACGCAGGATTGGCTTTGTGATGGGTCTCTGAATGTCCTTGAGTTGCCCAACCAGAGTTCGGACTTGAACCCGATCAAGTCCCATCTCTGGAGGGACCTGAAAATAGCTGTGCATTGATGCTCCCCATCCAACTTGACTTGGCTTGAGAGGATCTGCAGAGAAAAATGGGTGAAATTACCCAAATACAGGTGTGCCAAGCTTGTAGTGTCATACTCAAGAAGACTTGAGGCTGTAATTGCTGACAAAGGAGCCTCAACAAAGTACTGAGTAAAGGGTCTGAATATTTATGTAAATGTGATATTTCTGTTTCATTTTAATTACTTTGCAAACATTTCTAAACACCTGTTTTCGCTTTTTTATTATGGGGTATTCTGTGTAGATTGAAGATTTAAAAAATGAATTTAATCCATTTCAGAATAAGGCTGTAACATAACAAAATGTGGAAAAAGTGAAGGGGTCTAAATATTTTCTGAAGCACTGTAAATAAGCTCTGTGTAGGAAGGAACTGCAGATTCTGGTTTAAACCGAAGATAGACACACAAAGCTGGAGTAAAATAGATTGGAGGTGCTGATATTAACTGACTGATCTAGCAATCACAAGTCACTCTGATCTAATTGCTCAACACAATACAGTTGGTCATTTTGCTCTCTGGGTCTATGCCATCTACCAGCAGCTCTATTGCATCAGTCCTAATCACCCTCTTCCTTTCCGTTTGCCCGTAACTTCTTTCTCACATGTTGAGCAACTTTCCTTCGATTATAGTACTATTCAGCTATACTAAGAGGCAAGTTACAGAAGGCAATTAGCTTACCATTATTTCTTGGAGATGTGGGAGAAAACCGGAGCATCCTGTAGAAACCTCACAGGATCAGCTTGAGAACATGCATATTCCACACAAACAAAACCGGGGTCGGGATCAAACTCAGACCTCTGGAACTGTGAGGCAGCAGCACTATCTGCTGCATGACTAACTTTTCTTTCATATGGCTGCTCCATTTACATGATTAAATCTCCAGCAAATTGCAGTGAAGAAACCAGAGCCTGACCTTCATTCCATTTCCATTACTGGAAGGGCTTGCAATTTCTAAATTCAATGGTTTTCACTGTACCAGCATACAGATCAGCAAGGCCATCCCTGTGCATAAGCACTATCCCACAGTCAGTACAGAACAGCCCACCGAGTCCAGATGCAAGAGGTGCCATTTGGCTCCATTTTACAGTCTCAGCCGCATATGGTAATTATTTTTTGTATAACACATACTTGATTTTATATTATATATTATATAATCATGACTTCTATCTATATTATATAATCAGATTAAATGGATATGGTTTAATGGAATTGGAAATTCGCATCGGATTGAAGTTGGGGTGTAATGTCGGGCTGGAGGTCTCAAGAAGGCTACTCCAAAAAAAGCCACCCTAACAATAAAATGCAAGATATGAATGTAAGGAGTGGGGGTGATGGAATCACCTTCTGCAGTTGGAATGTTAAAGGAATCAATGAACCAATTAAAAGGGGAAAGGTATTAGCTCAGCTGAATAGATTGAAATCTGGAGTTACGTTTCTTCAAGAGACACATCTTAAAAAAGATGCTCAATATAGATTAACAGCTAAATGGATTTCAAAAGTATATAATTCTTCGTTTATACACAAATCTAGAGGAGTTGCAATAATTATTCGCAAGGGTATACCTTTTAAACTTAATTCGATAATAGAGGATAAGGAGGGTAGATATTTAATAATTACAGGGGAATTACATTCAAAAAAAGTAATTCTTATGAATATATATGCACCTAATTTTGATAATCCACTATTTTTTAAGAAAATATTTAATAGTATTCCTATATCCACCCAATATAATTTAATAATTGGAGGTGATTTAAATTGTACTTTAGATAATTATTTGGATAGATCTTCTACGAAAAGTAAGGCTCTTTCTAAATCAAGTAAGCTTATAAATTCTTTTATTAATACATCGAATGTTAAAGATATTTGGAGATTGGATAATCCAACCGGACGGGAATACACATTTTTCTCGCCGGTATTCGGAACTTATTCGAGGATAGATTATTTCTTAGTTGACTCAAAATTACTCCCCTTTACGTATGATGCAAAGTATCATAATATTATTATCTCAGATCATGCCCCGTTAACATTTAAGATAAAATTAAAAGATATAGTTAATAAAACTAATATTTGGAGATTCAACACACAGATATTAAAGGATAAAGACTGCTGTAATTATGTGGAGAAACAGATTAAATTATTCTTTGAAACTAACGATAAACCTGAGACCTCCCCATTATTATTATGGGACACATTTAAAGCATTTATGCGCGGTGCAATAATATCAGCACAAGCACATTTTAATAAAGAAAATCGAAAGATGGAGCAAAAGTTAGAAAAAGAGATAAAACAATTAGATAGTGAAAATATAATACATCCTTCTAAAGAGTTGAGTAATAAAATTGCAATATTAAAATATAGATTAAATAAAATTTACTCTGATCAAGTGATAAAACTTTATCAACAAACTAAACAAGTTCATTTTGAATTTGGTGATAAACCTCAAAAATTATTAGCACGACAACTCAGAAGATTAGACGATGAAAAAACTATACATAGTATTAGATCAGTACAGGGAAATATGTTGACTATACCAAGAGACATTAATGACACATTTTTACAATATTATCAAAATCTTTACTCATCTAAATTAACAGAGCAAATAGATGAAATGGAAACATTTCTAGAAAAATGTCATTTTAATAAGCTAGATTCTGAGAGTAGGCAATTGTTAAACGCTGAAATATCTGTAATAGATATTGAAGAATCAATTGGGTCGTTAAAAAATGGTAAAACAGCAGGCCCCGATGGCCTGAGTGCAGAATGTTATAAAAAATTTCATGATCTACTTTCACCAAGATTACAAATAGTGTACAGACACACCTATGAGTTAGGAAAATTACCAGAGTCTTTAAATGAATCTACAATCACATTAATTCCTAATTAGATAAGGATCTGGAAGATCCTGGATCATATCGAGCGATTGCCCTTTTAAATACTGATCAAAAAATATTAACTAAAGTACTTTCTCGGAGACTAAGTTTAGTGATTTCCAAAATAATACATTATGATCAAACAGGTTTTATTCCAAAACGTTACTCATCACATAATCTTAGACGCTTGTTTAATATTATCTACTCGAGAAGAAGAAGAGATATAGAATTAGCAGTTATATCGTTGGATGCTGAAAAAGCATTCGACCAGGTGGAATGGTCATATTTATTTAATATAATGGAAAAGTATCAACTGGGGGATAGATTTTGTAAATGGGTAAGAATATTATATTCTAACCCTACTGCAAGAATTTTAACCAATCAAATACTATCACCTAAATTTAGACTCTTTAGGGGATGCAGACAGGGATGTCCGTTATCCCCTTTATTATTTGCCTTGGTGATAGAACCTCTGGCTGAAAGAATTAGATCAGAACCTGAAATATATGGGTATAATACTGACACAACAAATAATAAGATATCTTTATATGCAGACGATATTCTGATTTATATTACTAAGCCGGAATGTAGTATTCCCAAGTTATTCAATGTTATAAATGAATTTAGCGTATTTTCAGGATATAGGATTAATTGGAATAAAAGCGACATTATGCCTATAACTGGTATAAATATAAATATATTACAAAAATACCCATTAAAAATAGTCACAGATAAATTTAAATATTTAGGAATTAATGTGTCAAAATCCTATAAATTATTAATTAAAGCTAATTATTATCAATTATTAGAGAAACTTAAAAAAAACATTTCATATTGGAAAACACTCCCTATATCTATGATCGGTAGAATTAATGCTATAAAGATGATTTTTTTACCACAATTGTTATATTTATTTCAGGCAATTCCTTTTTATCTCCCAAAAATTTTTTTTTTTTAAATTGATAATATTGTTAATAGTTTTGTTTGGGATTACAAAAGTCATAGAATAAGTAAAAAACATTTATGTAAGTCTAAGATAAATGGAGGGCTAGCACTTCCAAATTTTCTATACTACTTTTGGGCTGTCCAGATTAAGAATATGAATTTTTGGTGGGTAAATATGGATGATGAACCAATGTGGTTAAAAATGGAAAAGGAAGACTGTTTACCTTTCAATATAGAGTCGATTATTTTCGCACCAAAGGAAGTACAAAAAAAGACTTATAGGGACAACCCTATAATTCATAATAATAGGCGTATTTGGAAACAGATAGTTAAGACCTTATATCTGGATAATCTTTCTTTTAGGTTACCAATTAGGAATAACCCACTGTTTAAACCCTCAATCTTAGATGCGGGGTTTAGACTGTGGGAGGATTCAGGAATTAAAAGGATAGGACACCTTTATAGAAATGGAAAATTTTTATTATTTGAAGAGTTACAAGATATTTTTGGACTACCTTCACAACACCATTTTAGGTATTTACAAATTAGAGATTTTATTAAATGCAACACACAAGACTATAAAAATAAAGAATCAGGCTTATTAGATGAACTGTTTAATTTACATCCAAATACGGATAAGCTTATAGCTTATATATACAATATTATTTTAGATAAAGAGAACCCAACAACTGAAACATATCGTTTAGCATGGGAAAATGAAATTGGATTACCTATAATAAAAGAAACTTGGGAAGAAAGCTTACAAAGAATACATTGGTGTTCTTTGAATGCCAGACACACATTGATACAATTTAAAGTTATATATAGATTACACTACTCGAAAACCAAATTAAAAAGTATCTTTCCTAGTCTCTCCTCTATTTGTGATAAATGTAAGAATCTTGAAGCAAATTTAATACATAGTTTTGTAACGTGCCCACGGTTGAATTATTATTGGATTGAAATTTTTAAAGTTATTTCGGAAGTTCTTAAGGTTGAACTCGACCCAGACCCAAAATTAATAATATTTGGAATTCCGGAGCCAAATTTGGTACTCACAGTAAATCAAAGAAATTTTTTTGATTACTGTTTAATAATAGGAAAAAAAATGATACTTAAATTTTGGAAGGGAACATTATCCCCAACAATTAAAATGTGGAAAGCAGAGATGTTGGAGACGTTGAATTTGGAAAGAATTAGATTTGTCCTTTTGGACAGGTATAATTCTTTTGAATCGATATGGTCTCCATATATACAGTATTTAGAGAAGTAGCTATTCTTGGAATCACGGCTCGACGGGTACCCTACGGAATCCGATGCGAATAACTTACTTATATTTGATATTATTGCGCATTTATTATAGATATTACTGTATGAAATAGTATTTCGTATAATGTATTTAGTTTTGTTTATATATATGTAATATTTTTGTTTTTTAAATTTTCTTTTTTTTTATGGTTGAAGTATGTGGGAATTTTTTTTTTTTTTTAATTCTCTTTTTTTTTCCTCTTTTTTTTTCTCTTTTATATATCTTTTTCTTTAATTCCAAAAAATAGAAGATATTAAGTATTGATATGTTATTTGTAGTAATATTGAATTAAGGTGTAAGTTTATAAAGTAAGCTATACATTGTAAACTGATTATTTCAGATAAAAAAATATTATATACAGAAGGCAATTAGCTTACCATTATTTCTTGGAGATGTGGGAGAAAACCGGAGCATCCAGTAGAAACCCTCACAGGATCAGCTTGAGAACATGCATATTCCACACAAACAAAACCGGGGTCGGGATCAAACTCAGACCTCTGGAACTGTGAGGCAGCAGCACTATCTGCTGCATGACTAACTTTTCTTTCATATGGCTGCTCCATTTACATGATTAAATCTCCAGCAAATTGCAGTGAAGAAACCAGAGCCTGACCTTCATTCCATTTCCATTACTGGAAGGGCTTGCAATTTCTAAATTCAATGGTTTTCACTGTACCAGCATACAGATCAGCAAGGCCATCCCTGTGCATAAGCACTATCCCACAGTCAGTACAGAACAGCCCACCGAGTCCAGATGCAAGAGGTGCCATTTGGCTCCATTTTACAGTCTCAGCCGCATATGGTAACAAAGGCTCATTGCCGCCGTCTCCTCCTCCATTCCTGACATCCCGCAAACCGTCACCCCTCTCCACACCTGGCCCTCATCAGCCTTTGTTCCCCAGGGGGGTTCCACCCAGCAGCGGACCTCAAGGGCGCAGAAGGTAAGACTACCCTTGTTCCTCACACCGGCCCTTTTTCCAGTGTCTGGCGTTGTCTCTCTCCACCTCCTCTGCGATTCCGATCCACGGGGTGAGCAGGGTCCGGGCTCGGCGGCCTTCCCTCTCTATGCGAGCTGGGCCTGCGGTTGGGATACAGCCACGGCTCGCTGGGCTGAGCCCCAGGCTGCTGCAGGGCCTCCAGTGGCCATGTCCATCATCGAGGCCCTGCCTTGCTTCCCACCACTGATCCGCTTACTGGATATCTTAGTCCGACCTCCTCCTCTCCGGTGCATGTGGTGAGCAGAGGCCGGGCTCGGCTACAACCTCAAACTCAATTTCATATGCTGATTATTAAATAATTAAACGTGCAAGGCCACCCGTTTAGTCAAAATTGCCATATTTTCCTGAAAATGACTTCCTTGGAAGCTCTCTTATTCATGATGTTAATGTATGATATACCTCGCATGCATACAGGGAGAAACTTAACATTTTGCACAGATTTGTATATTGATGAGGGGATTGAAAGCTTTGTGGCAAAGTTTGCGGATGATACGAAAATAGGTGGAGCGGCAGGTAGTGTAGAAAAAGCAGGGATTCTGCAGAAGGGCAGGTTGGGAGAGTGGGCAGAGAAATGCCAGAAGGAATATACAGCAGAGCAAAGTGTGGAGTCATGCATTTTGGTAGTAGGAATAAAGGCGTAGACTATTTTCTAAATAGGGTGAGAATCCAGAAATCGGAGATGCAAAGGGACATGGGAGTGCTGATGCAGGATTTCCAAATAGTTAATCTGCAAGTCGAATCGGTAGTAAAGAAAGCAAACTCAATAGTCTACACATTTATTTCAAGAGGGCTTGTATACAAAATGGGGATGTAATGTTGATGCTCTATAAGGTGCTGGTAAGGTCGCATTTTGAATATTGTGAGAGGCCGTCAGTGGATATTTTTATTGTGAATATTGCAGAGGCCATGTCAGTGGGTATTTTTAAGGAAGAGATAGGTAGGTTCTTGATTAGTACGGGTGTCAGAGGTTATGAGGAGAAGGCAGGAGAATGGGGTTAGGAGGAAGAGATAGATCAGCCACGGTTGAATGACAACGTAGACGATGGGCCGAATGGCCTAATTCCACTATTCCTTATGAACTTATATGATGTGCTGATCTTTGACTTCTTTTGGAGATTTCAGATGGTGAGGTGCACACTTCTGTTATAAATGTTGTAGATTGGTTATTTCCTACTAGCCAATTGTAGTGTTTGTTAGTAGTGGCTCTGCCTAATATGTGTTTTATATTAACAAGAGCTTGCCTGCACCATTCAGTATGAGTAGCTGCTAGGAACTGTAATGTCCTGCAGATTGATGCTGTAAGTAGATTTAATAAACATGTGTTGTATCTTGATATGTGTTTGACTCCACTCATTACACATGTGGTCAAAAAATGTTGCAGATATATACAAGCCTTGTACGTATGTTTGGAGTGGTGATTAGAGTAAAAATAGTCTGAAATGAAATAGCACGATGTGCTGATATAAATCACTGTGACCTTGAGAAAAGCACTTTTGGATAAAGAGTGCAGCAGCAGAGGAATAGGTTGCTGAAAGATAGCGGCCGTCTGATTCAGTTGACTGCTAGCTTAACTGACTGTGCCATTACCATTTTGTCACGCATCAAAAATGCTTAACAAAGGATCAGCTGGCTGGCGACCAGCGCACAATGCCAAAATGGAGAAGAAAATGCCACAGGCTTGGGTCACTGCCCACCTCTCTCAATGAAGTTCAGCTGGTGTTGGGTACTGAAAGCAGAGGTGGAGATGGAATCATCACTAAATGTTATTTTTTTGCAGCCTGAAACACAAACCACTGCCGTACAAATTTTCAAAGGTTTCTCAGGAAGACAATAACTGATCACATTATTCTTTAAATACCCCGAGGCACCATTTGGTTTTCAACACTCTACCCACGTGCCATTAATATTTCCATAGCACGCTCTGATTAAGGCATATTCACTAAGAATCTTAAAAATGCCTGCCCCACTGAATTACTTCAGATGAAGATTGAGATGAAGCCTGTCTCTTGCTAAATAGGACTCAAAACCCTTGTGTAGTTGACTGAGGATATTTTTCAAAAATCACAGCTTTGTGCAAGGGCTGAACTTTGTTAATTTAATTATTGTGACTCACCTGTTTGATTCTAAATCTATAGCTCTCATTTGATTCAAAACTGGTGAAATACTTTGTGGACATCAATGGCTACAAGGCACATTAGATCATATCTGGTGATATTTGCTCTATATTCACAGTTAGGTCAAGCTGCTGTGAGAATATAACCACTTCCTATCCTATTTGTAAAATATGAGCAGAAACTCCCTTCAATCGGCCCCCAGAATATACTTTGGAGAAGTACCAGGCAAGAGAAAATAAAGCTCCGTGCAACCAATCAAGGGATGCAGAGTGTAAGAAAATATTATGTTAGTTTGTACTCATTTGAACTTCAAGTTCATAATGTACAACAAGCACTGGCTTTGACCTTTATTATTCATAGCAGCTAGACACATGGTGTGACAGAGAAGTGCTATTTTGTGCCTGCCTCAAATTTAAATTGAGTTCTAGTTGACACCATTCATTAGAAGGATATTATGTGGGCATATTGTTAATGAGATGAATGATTAAGGGAGTTTTCCTCTATTAGGATGTGGGTAGTAGGAGATAAGGGGACAGACTGTATTATAAAGAAAGGATAACTTCATTAATAATATCCCCTGGATCAATCTTGACAGATTCTGACTGAAGGTTGCTGACACTTTCCACCATTAATTCTAAGTCCAATATAAAGTCTGAACCACTTCTCTACTGATGCCAAAGTCCAGGCTTTTGTAAATAGTGCAACTGTGAAGGACACAACAATCTGCAAACATGCACCCCCTTGGCCTTCTAGAATTGGATTGGAGCATTTTTTTAATAACTTGATGACACTCAATAAACATTTAAGCTGGGACAGGAATCTCGCTATTACACTCTTCCGGTGCTGTTTGAACAACTGTTAATCATATACCAAGGGAGCAGTTAACAAGCAATGAATTAACTGTTAATTATTAACCAACGGACTAGTTATACTTAATATTATAACTAAGTCCACGGCGCAGTCAGGTATGGGCAGGTTTTGAAGGATGAAAACATTCTGACAGTTTCCAGTCTATTTCACATTGACATTCTGGCACATGCAACATATTCACTGAGGAACTGGGAACCCTTTATTGTCGCTGATGGAATGTCATAGGATCAAAGAGGCATATAGCACAGAAACAGGCCTTTTGGCCAAACTTGTCCATGCCGACCAAGATGCCCTATCTAACCTAGTCCCATTTGCCCATGTTTGACCCACATCCCTCTCAACCTTTCCTCTCCATGTAACTGTCCATGTGTACTTTAAATGCTGTTATAGTACCTGGCTCAACTAACTCCTCTGTTAATTCGTTCTATATATCCACCAAATGTTTCCCCTCAGGTTCCTCTTAAATCTTGGATATGATGTAGGCACTTGTACAGCACCAATCCTGGCCCTGTGAGGAGCCCTGTAAAACTGGGTGGCCTTAACTTGGTGCTATCTTTCTAAGACATGAAAGGCAATGGATGCCCGAGCTCTTCTGTAGAGTGTCGGTCACCTAATGAATGCATAGAGTGCAAATTTAGAAGCCTTTATAATCTGGAATTCAATGCCCTTGGTGGGAGCAGAATCAATGCCTTGACAAGGAGATTGATTAGATACCAGAGAGAATAAATGGGGATAGTCTTTCTTCAAATTTTCTTTCGAGTGGGGTATTTTTTCGCACGCGGGCACTTACAGCAGCCAGTCCACAGCGATGATTAGTGTGACATCGTTAGCAGGCAATCCAACAGCGGTGAGAACAATCACCATGGTGACCATTCCAGCCTGAGGGACCCCTGCTGCTCCTATGCTGGCTGCCGTCGCTGTAATACTAGAAAAGAGCAGACACGCGTGTAAAAACACAGATGAAAATTATGTAACCATGCTTCATAGCATTTAATCAGCAAGAAAACATGTAAAACCCTGCTACATTGTGTCCAGATGTAGTACACTGCTTCAAAGTGGGTAATTATATAAACTGATATAATTGAGCCGAAAAGCCTAGAAAATACCCAATTTCAATCAGTTTGGAGAAACGTTGTGGCATTGCAATATGCCAATCAAACATTGATCAATGAGAACAGTTTGTCCAATAGTCTGGTTTCCTGTTCTAAACAGAATTTCCACTAAAAGTGTGAATGTCAGATTAAGAGGGTGGAAACAAGGAACTACTTATGACAGCGTGTCCCATCTACACTAGTCCCACCCACCTGCGTTTGGCCCATATCCCTCTACATGGCATGGTGGCACAGTTAGAGTTGCTGCCTTACAGTGCTTGCAACGCCGGAGACCTGGGTTTGATCCTGACTTCGGGTGCTGACTGTAGGGAGTTTGTACGTTCTCCCCGTGACCGCGTGGGGTTTCTCCGAAATCTTTGGTTTCCTCCCACACTCCAAAGACGTACAGGTTTGTATGTTAATTGGCTTGGTATAAGTGTGAATTGACCCTAGTGTGTTGGATTGTGTTAATGTGTGGGGATCGCTGGCCGGTGTGAACTCAGTGGGCCAAAGTGCCTGTTATCGCGCTGAATCTCTAAACTAAACTAAACTAAACCTGACCTATCAGTGTACCTGCCTATTTGTTTCTTAAACATTGGAAAAGTTAGGGAGGGTTGCAAGCTACTCTTGCCTGGTGACCACTGTGCACACCCCCGTCTGAACTAATTTCTGTGGTACAAAATAGATCCGGATCTGATCTATTGACTTTGAGCAATTGACAATGAATCGATCTTCCGAAGTCACCTTGAGGGAAAAAAAAAGCAAGAAATATATTTACACTTTGACTAAAACTTGAGATAAAGATCACACCTGATGGTGATGATCTGTCCTGCATCCAATGGGTAGTCATTCAGCTGAGCAATAAATATGGCGGCAACTGCTTCATACAGAGCTGTTCCATCCATGTTTATTGTGGCTCCCACTGGCAGCACAAATCTGGTGATCCTTTTGTCCACTTTATTCTTCTCCTCGGCACATCGAAAAGTCACTGGCAAAGTTGCAGAGCTGTGTATAAGATTGAATATTATTGCATCAGCACCATTCTCAGTAAAACAAGCTTTTGCACATCTTTATAATCTCCTGCTATGTGATAAGTATTTCTTTCATTGGGTGAATAGATCAAGTAAACCTGCAGATAGACACATAGTGCTGGAGTAACTCAGCAGGTCAAGCAGCAATGAAAAAGAATGGGCAACATTTTGGGTCGGGAATGGGACCCGAAAAGGATTGTTCCTTTTTTTCAAGCGATGCTGTTGCTGAGTTACTCCAGCACATTGTGCCTATCTTCGATATAAACCAGTATCTGCAGTTCCTGTCTACATAGGTAAAACTGCAGTATCTCTCAACACTTCTTCCTGCAAAAATAGACTGCTGTAAGAACTCAATGGGTTAGGCAGCATTTGTGGAGCAAAATGCACAGACAATGTTTGGGGTTGGTAGCCACCTTTTGGAGGTTTGTACATAATTTATAATACTAGTTAAATATTTTGCTTTATATAATTTGTTTTGCTGTCTATGGGAATTCTTCAACATGATTTGCTGATTCACCAATGTGTTAATAATATCGGATTTCAGAGAAGCCTCTGAACTGATGTCTGAGAGTGGATAAAAGGAAATCTACATCATTTTGTGCTATGTTGCCAACTGCAGCTTGTTCTTTTTCATTAATTACTGAGGATTCTTGAAGAGTCATGGTATAAGATACTTGGAGAGACACGGTACAAGAAAACTGCTATGGCTCACTTACAATCACTTACTTGCAGTGCAATTGTCCTCCATCTTGGTAATGCATTTTCACATCTTACCTTGAAATATTTTGTGCTTACGATTATTATATTACTAGGAGATGGGATGAGATGGCATTGCATTTTTTACACATCAGAAGAGCCACTAAATCTTTGGACAAAAAATGCTGGAGAAACTCAGCGGGTGAGGCAGCATCTATGGAGAAAAGGAGTAGGCAACGTTTCTGGTCGAGACCCTTCTTCAGACTCGAAGGGTCTCGACCCGAAACATCACCTACTCCTTCTCTCCACAGGTGCTGCCTCACCCGCTGAGATTCTCCAGCATTTTTTGTCTGCTTTTGATTTCTCCAGCATCTGCAGTTTCTTCTTCAACAATAAATCTTTGGAAATGGCTTTCCTCCAACTATTACTTATTGCCAATCACAAAATGGTTGTCAAATGGTGCAATTACTTTAGAGATTGTAACCTCCCTTATTGAATGGTGTGCGTGGCAAACTATAATATATTGGAGATATTTTCAGCTGCAGTGTAGACAGAACTTAATCTACAAATGCAGATGGGCACCGTAATCTTAACGAACACAAATTGATTTGTTATTATGTCTGGTACTATATGTGGCTCCAGGATGTTCTTCCTGAACTGAAAACATGTTATGTATCATTCTTTGCTGAGGGTCAGTGTGTATAATTTCTCAATGAATGAATGTTGCCCTGTTCTAGAGCACAGTTGTGCTCTGTGTGCACAATTTGTCTAACATGTTGCGCACGTGACAGATAAAGCAACATAAACATCCATCAGAGGGTACAAAGAATTTTGGAAAAAGATTCAGTTAACACAAACTCCTGTTGTTTCTTATACACCACTTAGACAGTTGCATCTCTGTAAGGGCCTAAAAACATAAATGACCAGGTGACTAGAACATAGGAAACAATAAGCATGTTGTCCACAAATATTTAATGATCTCTTTAAACAATAGGAAATTGGGGAGGCAGGTGGATTTGGGGGGGGGGGGGGGGGGGGGGGGGTGTATTCCTGCTTAATCCCTGATCATTGCATAAAGCATGGTAACTCGTCCAATTTGACGCCATGATCAGCATATTTTGCATACTTCTGATATCCATTAGCTACACCGGCTTCTTAATATATTGTTGATACAATATGTTCTAAAGCAGGATCTTGGCACAGTCAATGGAAGTGTCTTTGGGGCAGTCAGCATTACAGTCCTTTTTCCAGCAATCTGCCCTCTCCACTCTCATTTCTAATGCAAGGTATCAACCCAAAACATCAATAATTCATTTCCCCAAGATATCTTGCTCAATCTGCTCAGTTCCTCCAGCCATTTGTATTATTTTGCTCCAGATTCCAGCATTTAGTTAGTGAGGGAACATATTCTGTCTGGTCATTTTAAATTCCAAGTGCTTTGAATTTCAATTGGTTTGCAATGGGCAGGCCTCAAATTATGTTTAGGTTATAGTGGAAAATATTTCAGTCCAGGCACTATAAATTTTGATTCATGAACAATTCATACTGTTTAGATGATTGTAATAAATTATTAAAATCTGCACAGTTACCTGGATGAAATCATCACAGAAGTCAGTAATGCCTCAGCCATCCCTCCAATAAATGTGAACGGGTTTTTCCGTACCACAATAAAGTAGATCATGGGTAGGATGATTATTCCATGGATGGCTAATCTATAAAACAACAGTGTATATTTATGGACATTTATCTTTCATAACCATATTAAAAAATAAATAAATCTACAACAAAAATGATTGGAATTTAGTAGCCTTATGTATTTTGAACAGGTAGAGAAATAACACTCCTTGTGAAACAATTACCACGTGCATTCCAGCTGCTTGTTTCAGAATACGTAGCACAAGGTACTGAAATGTTTCCTAACTGCTGAAATGTCAGTAAACTGTAAATGAAGAAAAAAGAGAGAAAGGGAAAGAGATGGAAACAAGCAAAGGAGAGAGAAAAATGTTGTAATCCTGAGAAGCAAGAGATTGTGGGATAGTGGAAGACATATTGCAAGTTATTTTATGTCTATAATTCAATGCTTGAAATAGAACCAAGTGAGAGCAATAGAAAAACGATGAATGATGAATGAATGGGATAGTGTCAAAGTATGCAGATAGATTGAGAAACATGATGACAGAAGACATTAGAAAACTGAGCGGCGGACTGGCTTGCAAAGCAAAAAGGGCTCTTGAGCCAAAACCAAAGAGGCCAACGTCAGGCAACGCCATTGTAGTTGGAGACTCCATTGTGAGGTACGGACAGGGGTTTCTGCTGCAACAGACGGGATTCGAGGATGGTGTGCTGCCTTCCTGGTGCCAGGATCCAGGATGTCATGGACAGAGTGCAGAAAATCCTCAAGGGCGAAGGTGAACAGCCGGAAGTGGTAATGCATGTCGGCACAAACAATGTCGGAAAGAAGGGGATGAATATTCTGCAGCGTGACTTTAGTGAGCTTGGAAAAATGCTCAAAAGCAGGACCACCAGGGTTGTTATCTCCGGTTTGCTTCCAGTTCCTCGTGCTGGCGAGAGCAGGAACAGGGAGATACGGGACCTGAATGTGTGGCTGAGTAACTGGTGCAGGGGGCAGGGATTTAGATTCTTAGATCACTGGGATCTGTTTTGGAGTAAGGGGGAACTGTACAAAAGGGACGGCTTGCATCTTAACAGGTGGGGACCAGCATTCTGGCAGGCAGGTTTGCCACTGCTACACGGGTGGTTTTAAACTGAATAAGGGGGGTGGGATGTCACATTTGATAGTCGACGATGAAGTTAAAGGGAAACAGAGTAAAGGGATGGTTAATGACCCCAGAATTAACAGGAAAGGAAGCTCACAAAGGGATAGGAGAGTATGGCCAAGTGTAATAGGGATCGATGTGAAAGGTGAGATGCGCAAGGAATTAAAAGTATTGTATATGAATGCGTGAAGTATAAGAAATAAAGTAGATGAGCTTGAGGCTCAGTTACAGGTTGGTAGATATGACATTGTGGGGATTACTGAGACGTGGCTGCAGGAGGATCGGGCCTGGGAACTTAATATTCAGGGTTATACATCCTATAGAAAGGACGGGCAGGTGGGCAGAGGAGGAGGAGTAGCTCTGCTGGTGAGGGATGGAATTCAGTCCCTTGCGAGGGAAGACATACGGACTGACGAGGTAGAGTCACTGTGGATTGAGTTGAGGAATTGTAAAGGCAAGAAGACACTAATTGGTGTTATTTACAGACCCCCAAATAGTAGCCCGGATGTAGGGTGTAAGTTGCAGCAGGAGTTAAAACTGGCATGTAACAAAGCTAATGCCACTGTGGTGATGGGGAATTTCAATATGCAGGTTGACTGGGAAAATCAGGTTGGTTCAGGACCCCAAGAAAGAGAGTTTGTAGAATGCCTCCGAGATGGATTCTTACAGCAGCTTGTAATGGAGCTGACCAGAGAAAAGGCAATTCTGGATTTAGTGTTGTCCAATGAACCAGATATGATAAAGAGAACTCGAGGTAAAGGAACCGCTTGGAGGTAGTGATCATAATATGATTCGTTTTAATCTGCAATTCGAGAAGGAGAACGTTAAATCGGAAGTGGCAGTGATGCAGTTGAATAAAGGGGGCTATGAAGGCATGAGAGGGGAGCTGGCCAAGGTAGACTGGAAAGGGATCCTAGCAGGAATGACGGTGGAACAGCAATGGCAGGAATTTCTGGGCATAATCCGGAAGACGCAGGATCATTTCATTCCAAAAAGGTAGAAAGATTCTAAGGGGAGTAGGAGGCAAACGTGGCTGACAAGAAAAGTTAGGGATAGAATAAAACAAAAAGAAAAGATGTATAACACAGCAAAGAGTAGCCGGAAACCGGAGGATTGGGAAACTTTCATAGGACAACAGAAGGAAACAAAATGGGCAATACGGGCTGAAAAGTTGAAGAACGAAGGGAAGCTGGCTAGGAATATAAAGACGGTCAGTAAAAGCTTCTTTAGATATGTTAGGGGAAAAAGAGTAGCACAGTCAAATGTGGGTATCTTGAAGGCAGACATGGGCGAAATAATTATGGGCAACAAGGAAATGGCAGAAGTTGAATAGGTACTTCAGATCTGTCTTCACTAAGGAAGACACAAACAATCTTCCAGATGTACTGGAGGACAGAGGATCTAAGAGGGTAGAGGAAATGAAAGAAATGTTCATTAGGCGCGAAATAGTATTGGGTAGGCTAATGGGACTGAACGATGATAAATCCCCTGAGCCTGATGGTCCGCATCCCAGGGTCCTCAGGGAGGTGGCTCTAGAAATAGTGGACGCATTGGTGATCATTTTCCAATGTTCAATAGATTCAGGATCAGTTCCTGTGGATTGAAGGATAGCTAATGTTATCCCACTTTTCAAGAAAGGAGCAAGAGAGACCTACCTATTGGGCATAGGGTGTTAACCATATAACCATATAACAATTACAGCACGGAAACAGGCCTTCTCGGCCCTTCTAGTCCGTGCCGACCATTTATTTTTCCATAGTCCCATCTACCTGCACTCAGACCATACCCCTCCATTCCCTTCCATCCATATACCTATCCACTTTACTTTTAAATGGTAAAATCGATCCTGCCTCCACCACTTCTGCTGGAAGATCATTCCACACAGCCACCACTCTCTGAGCAAAGAAGTTCCCCCTCATGTTACCCCTAAACTTCTGTCCCTGAATGTGTTGACATGGATAGAAAATTGGTTGGCAGACCGGAAGCAAAGAGTAGGAGTGAACGGGTCCTTTTCAGAATGGCAGGCAGTGGCGAGTGGAGTGCCGCAAGGCTCGGTGTTGGGGCCGCAAATGTTTACCATATATATATATATATATATATAATATATATATATAAAAATAAATGATTTGGAAGAGGGAATTAGGAGCAACACTAGCAAGTTTGCGGATGACACAAAGCTGGGTGGCAGTGTGAACTGTGAAGAGGATGTTAGGAGGTTGCAGGGGGGCCTGGACAGGTTGAGTGAGTGGGCAGATGCGTGGCAGATGCAGTATAATATAGATAAATATGAGGTTATCCACTTTGGCGGCAAAAACAATGGGGCAGATTATTATCTCAATGGGCTTAGGTTAGGTAAGGGCGAGGTACAGAAGGACCTGGGTGTCCTTGTACACCAGTCACTGAAGGTTGGTGTGCAGGTACAGCAGGCAGTGAAAAAAACTAATGGAATGTTGGCCTTCATAACAAGAGGATTTCAGTACAGGACTAAAGAGGTTCTTCTGCAGTTGTATAGGGCTCTGGTGAGACCACATCTGGAGTATTGTGTACAGTTTTGGTCTCCTAATTTGGGGAAGGACATCCTTGTGATTGAGGCAGTGCAACGTAGGTTCACGAGATTGATCCCTGGGATGGCGGGACTGTCATATGAGGAAAGATTGAAAAGACTAGGCTTATATTCACTGGAGTTTAGAAGAATGAGTGGGGATCTTATAGAAACATATAACATTATAAAAGGACTGAACAAGCTAGATGCAGGAAAAATGTTCCCAGTGTTTGATGAGTCCAGAACCAAGGGCCACGGTCTTAGAATAAAGGGGAGGTCATTTAAGACTGAGCTGGTTTTTTTACCCAGAGAGTTGTGGATTTATGGAATTCCCTGCCACAGAGGGCAGTGGAGGCCAAGTCACTGGATGGATTTAAGAGAGAGTTGGATAGAGCTCTCGGGGCTAATGGAGTCAAGGGATATGGAGAGAAGGCAGGCACAGGTTATTGATAGCGGACGATCAGCCATGAGCATATTGAATGGTGGTGCTGGCTCGAAGGGCTGAATGGCCTCCTCGTGCACCTATTTTCTATGTTTCTATGTTTCTATGAATCAGAGCTTACTACAACGCAGGTTGAAAAAAAATTAAAAGATAATAACATCCAGAGTAGGACCATTCCATATTGTATTGGCAGTGAGTTATTTAACATTATTTACTTGAGGACCTCAATAGCACAATGCCCTGTCCCTGTATTGTGACCCATCGTCTAGCTAAAGTCATGGAGCTTAGATTATAGGAGATCCATTACTTCGCAGAAGCAGATGGGTCCAAAGACACAAGAGAATTTATCTGTTCATGTTAATAACATAAATGGATTAGGAAAGAAAGACCTTGAGAAGTTTTACTGCATTAGAGGTACTTGATAAATTGAATTTGTTCTTGCAAACATCATTTTACTCTTCTTGACTGAAAGCTATTTCTATGGATGATCTCAATACGGTAAACCATAGTTTAGCGAGAGGATAAAACTCAGTTTACTTTTATACCATTGTGCCTACAGCAGGGAGCACACATAGAAATACACACCCAATTCCAATCCCAGTAGGTGATCCTCAGTTGTGTGAGGAACACCACAAATACATTTCCTCAATCATCATATTCTGGTATTATAGAATGGAATACGCAAACTGTTAAATGTATTCTGTATCTGAACATTATATTATTCAAGCTGTATGTTCAGCATTGAGTCAGATCCACGTATTTAACATTAGAACCTCGGCAATGATCACCCTAACCATTTGTTTTAGATTTAATACAGCGGCTTGTTATTCATAGAACATAGAACATAGAAATTAGGTGCAGGAGTAGGCCATTCGGCCCTTCGAGCCTGCACCGCCATTCAATATGATCATGGCTGATCATCCAAATCAGTATCCCGTAGCTGCCTTCTCTCCATATCCTCTGATCCCCTTAGCCACAATGGCCACATCTAACTCCATCTTAAATATAGCCAATGAACTGACCTCAACTACCCTCTGTGGCAAAGAGTTCCAGAGACTCACCACTCTCTGTGTGAAAAAAAGTATTTCTCATCTCGGTCTTACAGGATTTCCCCCTTATTCTTAAACTGTGACCCCTTGTCCTGGACTTCCCCAACATCGGGAACAATCTTCCTGCATCTAGCCTGTCCAACCCCTTAAGAATTTTATAAGTTTCTATAAGATCCCCTCTCAATCTCCTAAATTCTAGAGAGTATAAACAGAGTCTATCCAGTCTTTCATCATAAGACAGTCCTGACATCCCAGGAATCAGTCTGGTGAACCTTCTCTGTACTCCCTCTATGGCAATAATGTCCTTCCTCAGATTTGGAGACCAAAACTGTACACAATACTCCAGGTGTGGTCTCACCAAGACCCTGTACAACTGAAGTAGAACCTCCCTGCTCCTAGACTCAAATCCTTTTGCTATGAAAGCTAATTTAACTGCTAAAGTTTAAGATTTCAATTTAGCTTCACTATTTAACTCTAACTTTAGGTCCACTTCTTTTCCCTGCAACAATTCAATAAATAGAACTCTTTCTTCAACCTGATTCAAAAATTTCTAAAAGCATTTTAAAGAAACATGATACATACCCACTCAGCACTGTGGCCATGTAAAGCCCAAGTCTGCGGAAAATTTCCCAGTCATCCACTTCCATCACTTTTGCAGCAATCAGGAATAAAATGCCAATTGGCATATACCTGAAACAAATCATTGACAAGTGGTTATACTGGAAAAGTAATTTCAACTTAATTTTGGTACAGTTATAAATCCGGTAATATGTTATTCCAGAAATTATTATTTTATTTGCTCTTAGATTAACAATACTACCGAAACAGAAGAGTTTCACATTGAACTATAAGTAAGTCATTAACAAGGCCAAATAATAGTTAATTACTATAAATCATGTATGTTCCTCTTAAAATGGATTTAATATATGCAAGGTCATAAATGATAGGAGCAGAATAAGGCCATTCAGCCCATCAAGTCTACTCCACTATCCAATCGTGGCTGATCTATCTCTTTCTCCTAACCCAATTCTCCTGCCTTCTCCCCATAACCCCTGACACCTGTACTAATCAAGAATCTATTTCTGCCTTAAAAATATCCATTGACATGGCCTCCACAGCCTTCTTTGCAAAGAATTCCATAGATTCACTACTCTCTGACTACTGAAATTCCCCCTCATCTCCCACCTAAAGGAATGTCCTTTAATTCAGAGGTGAAGACCTCTAGTCCTAGACTCTCCCACCAGTGGAAACATCCTCTCCACATCCACTCTTTCCAAGCCTTTCACCATTCGGTACATTTTTAATGAGGTCTCCCCTCATTCTTCTAATCTCCAGCGAGTATAGGCCCAGTGCTGTCAAACGTCCTTTCATATTTTAACCCACTAATTCCTGGGATAATTCTCGTAAACCTCCTCTTGATCCCCTCCAGAGCCAGCACACTCTTCTTTAGATATGGTGCCCAAATTGCTCACAATACTCCAAATGCGGTCAGACCAGTACCTTATAGAGCCTCAACATTACATTCCTGTTTTTTTAATTCAAGCCCTCTTAATACTAAGAGATAAACAATAAGAAATACATGCTAGCATTGCCTTCTTTACTACCGATTCGACTTGCAGATTAACTTTTTGGGAATCCTGCACCAGCACTCCCAAGCCCCTTTGCACCTCCGATTTCTGGATTTTCTCCCCATTTAGAAAATAGCCTACGCCTCTATTCCTACTACCAAAATGCATGACTCAACACTTTGCTACACTATATTCCATCTGCCATTCTCTGCCCACTCTCTGAACCTGTCCAAGTCTTTCTGCAGAGTGCCTGCTTTTTCTGCACTACCTGCCCCTTCACCTATTTTCGTAACATCTGCAAACTTGGCCACAAAACCTTCAACCCCCCATCCAAATCATTAATATACAATGCAAAGATGTAATGTAGCAGTGCTGTTCACCGTATACAGTGCTGCACTGCAGCAGCCAACTTCCTCCAGTCTTAATTCAGAGAGTAAGTGGTTTTATCTTCCATTTTGATTATTTGCCTCATCTTCCTATATATGAACATCAGGGACTTTCAGTAGTCAAATATAGAAGGTTGGCCAGGGATTTGATCCATGGGCCCTTCGAGGCTCTTGAACATTGTGGTATATTTTAACTAGCATTTCCAAGAGTGGGAAGTGCCACTACAGGAATGATATAGATCATCAAGACAAGATCTTGCTCTTTGATCCTGGTGCCTCGATGAACACTTGCTTAGCAGAGCTTCTAGCCCTCACATATAGTCATAAAATAATGTATCTGTTTGGTGGAAAAGGGCAATCTAGCAATGGTATTGATGCCTCTTTCACTTAGTACAAAAAGATAATGCATAAGTAATGCAGAACTTAATTTCAGTACTACATCCTACTCACCACATGATGATCTGCACCATTCTCATGGTGGCTTCATTCAACGCATCAAAAAAGTCCAGCAGAATTTTTCCTTTTTCTCCCATTTGTCCTATGACAATCCCAAACACTAGGCAGAAGACAATAAGCCCCAGCACATTGATTCCATCAGAGTACATGCCAACCACCTTGTAGTCCTTGGTTTTATTCTGTGAAGATTTGTGATAGGATCTAAATTAAAAATCATAGTCTAATTTTCGATTTCTTAATTGTATATATATATAATAATCAATACACTGATGGCACAAAGGAACAAACTGCTGGAGGAACTCAATGGGTCAAGCATTTGTGGGGAGAAAGGAATTGTCAACATTTTGGGTGAAGACCCTACATCCTTCCACAGATTCTGCTCCTCAGCCCACTGAGTTCCTCCAGCAGTTTGTTTTTTGTTCCAGATTTTTACATCTGCAATCTCGTGTGTCTCCACTGATGGCACTCTTAAAGGCCTGTCGTTCTTGGTGATTATTTTGGCGACTGCCGGCGTCATATCAGGATCATCAAAAGATTTTGAACAATTCAAAATCCAGCGGCAACAAAATAAATGTTGCGACACTTGATGAAACACCATTCATCATCACGCCACATCACGCCACGTCACACCACATCTTTTTCAGTGACCTAATATGTCAGTCAATGATGCCAGCAGTCGCCAAAAAAAACGTCAAGTGGGACAGGCCCTTTAACAACTCCTAATGGACTTGCATGTCTCCAGCAGAACTCGTAAATATTATTGAAATGTAAATTAAAGAGGATCAAATGCACAATCATGCCAGAAATCTCCTCCCCACTCTCAAACCTGCAGACCATTTCTGGATATAGATATTGCTGTGATTCACAGGAACGACAGCCATGTCCCTGCGGTTCAGGAAAAGTGCCTCTGCAAATGAGTGTAAAGAGTGTAAAGATTTGCAGCACTCTTGTTCACCAGCCCTTGTCAACATTCCTGTTGAATCTGAGGAAAGACATCCTTGCCATAGAGGGGGTACAGAGAAGATTCACCAGACTGATTCCTGGGATGTCAGGACTTTCATATGAGGAAAGATTGGATAGACTCTGTTTGTACTCGATGGAATTTAGAAGATTGAGGGGGGATCTTATAGAAACCTACAAAATTCTTAAGGGGTTGGACAAGCTAGATGCTGGAAGATTGTTCCCGATGTTGGGGGAGTCCAGAACAAGGGGTCACAGTCTAAGGATAAGGGGGAATTCCTTTAGGACCGAAATGAGGAAAACATTCTTTACACAGAGAGTGGTGAGTCTCTGGAATTCTCTGCCACAGAAGGTAGTTGAGGCCAGTTCATTGGCTATATTTAAGAGGGCGTTAGATGTGGCACTTGTGGCTAAAGGGATCAGGGGGTATGGAGAGAAGGCAGGTACGGGATACTGAGTTGGATGATCAGCCATGATCACATTGAATGGCGGTGCAGGCTCGAAGGGCCGAATGGCCTACTCCTGCACCTATTTTCTATGTTTCTATGTTTCTATGAATGTGGATGGGTCATCATGGGAGGAATAATGAAGATAGAATGCATTGGATAGACTTACCGATCTTTCTAAACGACACATTTACTTTGCTAATTTCTTCGTTCTTTCCTGCTATGCATTGGTGTTCTATGATCTCAGAAATATATAAAATTAGGAGAAGCGTGGATGGGCCAGACAGTCTGAACCTTTGTCCCAAAGTGGAATTGTCAAAGACTAAAGGGCATAATCATAGGTGCCTGGAACACATTGCCGTGAGTGGTGGCGAAAAAAGATACAATAGTGGTTTTAAAGAGGCGTTTAGATTGGCATGTGGAAATGAGATGAATTGAGGGATATTGATCATGTGCAGGCAGGCAAGATCAGTTTATCTTGGTATTATGATCAGCACAGACATTGTGTGCTGAAGGGCCTGTTCCCGTGTTGTACTGTTCAATATTCCATATTCTAGATCAATTAATTGCAAATGCAGCACTCTTAAAAAAAAAACTTGATGTAAAAATTATCTGATAAAAGTATTATGATAGCAATGACTAGCAAAGAAACAAGGTTACCTCATTCATCAGAGTGGTCATTATAACAGTAACTGTTACCGCAGTGGTAACGCTGACATTGTTTACAGGTTCAATTTCCTGTCGCTTGCTTTTATACTGGAAATGAATAGGAAAAGGAAATCACACATAGCTTGTTTTTGACATGTCAGGACAATTCATTAATTAATACACACTGTAATTAACTGGTAAAGTAGTTCAGATCAACATTTTTAAAAAAAATACCCAAATACCAATTGAGCAAATACAGAATAACTTGAGAGAAATTACATGGTTATAAATTTCCATTATAGAAGTGAAAGTTCAAACTTTCACCTGCTCTCCTAGCTGTTGACTCTAGAAACCATCCAGTTCCAGCATTGGAACTACAGTACAGGAAGCTATGCTATAACACAATGGTTGTGTTCGTAAGAAACCTCACGCACATGGGTCCCAACCCAAAACGTCACCTGTCCATGATAGGGCTCTTAAAGATAGCAGAGTCAGGGGATATGGGGAGAACGCAGGAACGGGGTACTAATTGTGGATGAGCAGCCATGATCACATTGAATGGCGGTGCTGGCTCGAAGAGCCGAATGGCCTACTCCTGCGTCTATTGTCGTCCAGAGATGTTGCCTGACTCGCTGAGTTACTCCAGTACTGTGTGTTCTTCACATTATTAAAAAAAAATCAAGTTTTAAAACAATTGTGGGGAATGGGGAAAAGAGGTTTATTGCAATAGAGTTTCAGACCGTCAATAACAATGATTCTTTGCAGGATTTTCAAAAGTAAAGGTATTTTTAATAGCTATTTTTATTACTGCAAACTAAAAATACTAAAGGCTGTATGTTATGCTCTATATAGAAGCAATTGTTGGTCAATTACAATGGCCACCTGCAGGGGATTGTGTTCTTTAGAGACAATGCTGTCTGATTACTATGGGAAGGTTACGTAAATTACATTTATTTCCCTCGATAAATTTTCACTGAAAGCAAGATTTGTTTTCTGCTTGTCACTTTCCAAAGTAACTTTTAAGTGCTTTTACAGTTCCTGATCGATTTCACATAACTAATTTGGCATGGTGATGCAAATAATGTTAGTTAATTTACCACTCGTGTTATATTCAATTAGCATTACCATAACTCAAATTATAGCAGAATATCTGTCATAGCTGGCTAATTCATTCAAAGGATGGTGCAGAGGAAGGCCTATTTTGAAGGTAGACAAAAATGCTGGAAAAACTCAGCGGGTGAAGCAACATCTATGGAGCGAAAGAAATAGGCAACGTTTCGGGTCGAGACCTTTCTTCTGACTGGAGAAGGGTCTCGACCCGAAACGTTGCCTATTTCCTTCGCTCCATAGATGCTGCTTCATCCGCTGAGTTTTTCCAGCATTTTTGACTACCTTCGATTTTCCAGCATCTGCTGTTCCTTCTTAAACAAGACCTATTTTGAGGTTAGTGCACCCAATTAACTATGTTATGGCAGAAGCATAATTCCATATCTGATAGTCTTATATTTGTCCTGGGGCGAGTTGCATTCCAAACTGTTGCTTTGATCTTTTAAGTGAGAATCACAATTGTAACCATTTAATGAGAATTAAATCAATTAAATAAGGATGTAATGATTCCTGGTGGACCTAAAATGGTAGCAAGTTCACTCAGGGGAAAAGCTAGCAGATGAATGCAACAGTGCAATTGGAATGCACTTACAGGAAGACAATTAAAATGACAAGTTCAATTGTAGTACTTTAACAATGTTAGGAAATACAAGTATTCTAAGGAAAACTTTCACTCTGTTTTCATACATTAATGCAAAATGTGCTCACTGATGATTTATAGACACAAGCATAAAATGTTGAAGATTTATTATCACTTGGTTTTATTTATGTATGGATTATGCAATTTTATTAGGTTAAGATGACTTTGTACTGCCTCATCAAGCATAAGGGACATCTAAATGAATGTGGCATCACTTGCATTATCTGGCCACTGATATTCCTGAAATATAATTTATGACATTATTTATAATATCCAGCAAGATTTTGCAATTAATTATCTTTATGATGTCCTCTTAATGGTAAATTTTGACTTTTCAATCAGTCACCCAATTGCAATTTAAAAATATAATTAAATCTTATGCAACTGGCTGATTCTGATAGCTTTGAAGTAGGTGAAGGAAATAGTAAATCATTTACCTGTTGAAAGCTGGCCTGGACCAGGTTTTCTGGGAATGCATTCCTATGTTTAAAAAAAAGATGCACAACAGGCATAAGAGTACTTCAAAGGGATGTGGATGTGTGCTTATGAACAAAAATGCAGCCATTTGGTTTCCTGATATCCTGCAAAGATTTTGTACATTCAGAATTCTCGAAAAAGATGACAGTACACGCCACACTAGACTTCATAAGGGAATTGTAAAATATGTTGTTAGCCATATATTTGGCCACAAAAAAAGACTTTTGCATCTCTTCCAGATTGTCCCAAGGCACTTCACAGCCAATACATTAATTTTAAAGTGTTTGCACATAGAAACCTCCACACATAGCAAGGTAATAATGATCCAGAAATCCATTCAGTGGTGCAACACCTTTGGGTGCAAGATGGTGATTCTTTATTTGTCAATAACTATATTGTTTAAAACAATCAAATATTTCATGCGCAGTTGAATCACAGAATGACAAATGTGTTTTGGTTCCTTCACATGCAGGATGCAATTACACATTGAGTCATCTAGTCATGCACGGTGACATCAGACAGTGTGCAATTCATATTTAAAAGACAATTGCACAAACTCATTTGTCCATGTATGTTTTTTACCAATGTGTTACTGATAATATATTTCACAATGCTACTAGATAAAGTGCAGTGGGGTGCACACTATGATTTTGAGAATGTCCTTACAGCTATCACTCCCTTCTCCTTCCCCAGCCTCCGCAGGCCCCTTTTCAAAATCTATCTGAGTTTCTCTGGTTAATTTGGTACAAGGTCTGTTTGTTCACAACACCTTGGGCTCCACATGCAATAAAATGTTGCTGCAAGGACTATCCCACACTTTGGCCCCCATTCTAAGCATTACTGGTTTAGCATAGATTCTGAGGTGGGGAATAATTTCTGGGCCAACCTGCTTTAGATATATTCATTGAGCTTTGCGAAGTAAATATTAACCATTGCGCCAGGGGTTGTCCCCTACTGGGTTCATCTTGGCTTGCAAATAGGCCTTGCTTTGTCAACTCATCTGAAAGGTACAACTTCAGTCCAATTTTTTAAACTTACTTTCAACTGATCTCAAATGGACATTAAAATTAAATACAACTGTTTTATTTAGAAGCAGAAGCATGAAACACTACTCCTATGTTGCAGATTGCATGAAATGCAGATGCTGGAATCAGAAGGCCTTCGATAAGGTACCACACGTCAGGCTGCTTGGGAAGAGGGAATCCAGAAATTGGAGGTGCAAAGGGACTTGGGAATGTTATAGCAGGACTCCCAAAAGGTTAATTTGCCAATCGAATCAATAATAAGGAAGGCAAATTAAATGCAGCATTTATATCAAGAGGACTGCAATACAAAAACAGAGATGTAATGCTGAGGCTCTTTAAGGTGCTGGTCAGGCTGCATTTGGAGTACTGTGAGCAAATTTGGGCCCCATATATGAGGAAAGATGTGCCGGCACTGGAGAGGGTCCAGATGAGGTTTACAAGAATGATTCCAGGAATGAGTGGGTTAGCATATGATGAGCATTTGACAGCACCGAGCCTCTACTCACTGGACGTTAGAAGGTTGAGGGGGTAACCTCATTGAAACTTACAGAATAATGAAAGGCATAGATAGAGTGGATGTGGACAGGATGTTTCCACTGGTGGGAGAGTCTAGGACCAGAGGTCATAGAATTAAAGGGCACTCTTTAAGAAAGGAGGCGAGGAGGACCTTCTTTAGTCAGATGGTAGATAATCTGTGGAACTCATTGCCACAGGGTTATGGAGGCCAAGTCAGTGAATATTTGTAAGGCAGAGATAGACAAATTCTTGATTAGAACGGGTGTCACGGGTTAATGGCAGAAGGCAGGAAAATGGGATTGGGAGGCAGAGATCAACCATGATTGAATGGTGGAGTGGATTCGATAGTCTGAATGGCCTAATTCTACTCCTATAACGTGAACTTGAGTAAAACACAAAGTCTTGGTGTAACTTAACGGGTCAGTCAGTATCTGTAGAGGGAATATATAGGTGATGTTTTGGATTAGTATAACCAGTCTGAAGAAGGGTCCCAACCTAAAATGTCACCAATCTATTCCCTCAACAAATGTTGCTGAACCCACTGAGGTACTCCAGCACTTTATGTTTTACCACTGAATTGCACATTTCACACGATTAAAGATAATTTTCTCAGTGCATTTGTGCACGGTTACTCAAAATGTTAAAGATATTATTTTTTTAATTATACAGGATACTGTCCATTGATAAAGTAAGAAAATAAATCAAGGGATGAGAAGGTAGCCAGGAAGGTTAACCTGGTTATAGATGTATTTTTACTGAGCAATTGTAACTCTTAATAGGTACTCAGAAAGGTTGTGCATCAAATTAGTTAATTATCGTCAGTTTGACGTCAATGGTGGGCAAATTAATGGAAAGGATACTTAGAGATAATATATATAAGCATCTGGATAAACAGGGTCTGATCAAGAACAGTCAACATGGATTTGTGCCTGGAAGGTCATGTTTGACAAACCTTCTTGAATTTTTTGAAGAGGTTACTAGGGAAATTGATGAGGGTAAAGCAGTGGATGTTGTCTATATGGATTTCAGTAAGGCCTTTGACAAGGTTCCCCATGGAAGGTTGGTTAAGAAGGTTCAATCTTTGGGTGTTAATGGCGGAGTAGCAAGATGGATTCAACAGTGGCTGAATGGGAGATGCCAGAGAGTAATGGTGGATGGCTGTTTGTCAAGTTGGAAGCCGGTGACTAGTGGGGTGCCTCGGGGATCTGTGTTGGGTCCACTGTTGTTTGTCATGTACATCAATAATCTAGATGATGGGGTGGAAAATTGGATAAGTAAGTATGCAGATGATACTAAGATAGGTGGTGCTGTGGATAATGAAGTAGATTTTCAAAGTCTAGAGAGATTTGGGCCATTTGGAAGAGTGGGCTGAAAGATGGCAGATGGAGTTTAATGCTGATAAGTGTGAGGTGCTACATCTTGGCAGGACAAATCAAAATAGGACGTAAATGGTAGGGAATTGAGGCATGCTGTGGAACAGAGGGATCTGGGAATAACTGTGCATAGTTCCCTGAAGGTGGAATCACATGTAGATAGGGTGGTAAAGAAAGCTTTTGGTGTGCTGGCCTTTATAAATCAGAGCATTGAATATAGGAGTAGGGAAGTAATGTTAAAATTGTACAAGCCATTGGTAAGACCAATTCTGGAGTATGGTGTACAATTTTGGTCGCCTAATTATAGGAAGGATGTCAACAAAATAGAGAGAGTACAGAGGAGATTTACTAGAATGTTGCCTGGGTTCCAGCAACTAAGTTACAGAGAAAGGTTGAACAAGTTAGGTCCTTATTCTTTGGAGTGCAGAAGGTCAAGGGGGGACTTGATTGAGGTCTTTAAAATGATGAAAGGGATAGGCAGAGTTGACGTGGATAAGCTTTTCCCATTGAGGGTAGGAAAGATTCAAACAAGAGGGCATGACATGAGAATTAAGGGACAGAAGTTTAGGGGTAACATGAGGGGGAACTTCTTTACTCAGAGAATGGTGGCTGTGTGGAATGATCTTCCTGCAGAAGTGGTGGAGGCAGGATCGATTTTAACATTTAAAAGTAAAGTGGATAGGTATATTGACGGGAAGGGAATGGAGGGGTATGGTCTGAGTGCAGGTAGATGGGACTAGGGGAAAATGAATGGTCGGCACGGACTGGAAGGGCCGAGAAGGCCTGTTTCCGTGCTGTACATGTTATATGGTTATAACTGTCTGACAATGAGCTGAACATTTTGAGCAGATATTAAGAGTTAATGAAGAGTAACACTTGGAACTATTGACAAATAAATATTATAGAGGGAATTGGGCAATGAGGCAAAATGACCTACATGAGAATTGCTTCAAAATGCAAAGAAAAGGATGCAATGTAATGTCTCACAATGTAAGCATGTGGCATGGGATATGTTGCAAAAGCTTCCTCGCCACTCCCAAGTAACAGGTGATTGTTTCAGAACCTATTACAAAGTTACATTTTAACCAGGTGGTGACAAATGGAATGTTTAAAGCGTTGGAGGCAAAGTAAATCTTTCTGAAGTATAATTACCGGTAAACGCTTTTAACATATTCTGACTTATTGAGATTGCATATTGATTTACATACCCAGTTATAGTTATAATCTATTAGAAAAAGGCTAAAGATCAAATCTTGCTCAGAGCTTTACCTGAAAATCCACTTAATCATTTCCTATCATTGCATTGATTCAATCACCAGCTTGCAATTCTATTTAAAAAAATAGAATCAATGTTTTGCAGAACATTCAAACGAAAATATCTTTGCAGAGTTGTTCCAAATGGTACATTTCAAAAAATCACATTTGATTCAAAACTAAGTTGATTAAATATTGTGGTGTAATGGAGACTTCAGTGCGTTTTTCTTTCAGTTGCTCATTATTCACGATTTGGGCATTGCTACTAAAACTACTCCTGATTTACCTTGAGAAGGTGAAGGTAAATCTCCAGCTTGAAGCACTGTTGTCCTGCTGGTACTTCCTAAGGGCTGTTGGCTAGGGATATGCAAGATTGAAACCCAGCAACAATGAAGGGCTGGTGATATATTTCAAGTTAGAAATGTGTGTATTTGTGTAGTGAACCTGCAAGTGAGGGTGTTCCCAAGCATCTAATGCCCTTGTCCTTCTTAATCGCAAAGGTTGCAGATTTTAGAGATAGTGTTGGAGAGGCCTAAGGTAATAACTGTAGTGTCTTTGTAGAGAATAGATTGCACAATCACCGTGTGCCAGTGAGTGAGTGAGTAAATGAATGTTTAGGGTAGTTGATGTGATGCCATTCAGTTGCCTGCTTATTTCTGAATGTCGCAGGAAGGAGGTGCAGATACTGGTTAAAACTGAAGATAGACACAAAATGCTGGAATAACTCAGCGGGACAGGCAGCCTCTCTGGACAGAAGTAATGGGTGATGTTTTGGGTCGAATGAGGAAGGGTTTTAACCCAAAACGTCACCCATTGCGTCTATCCAGAGATGCTGCCTGTCCCGCTGAGTTAGTCCAGCATTTTGTGCTATCTGTTTCTGAATAGTGTTGAGCTTCTTGACTGTTTTTAGAGTTGCCTACCCAGGTAGAAAGAACATTCCTTTATACTCCTGACTTTTGCCTTACAGATCACAGAGCCACTCTAAACAGACTGGTGTACTCTTGAGCTACTGTATTAATTTATTTAAGTGCCTGATCAATGGTAATCTCCAGGAAGTTGGTGGGTGATTTGGGAAAGAAAATGCCATTGAACATCAAGGATAGATGAGTAGGCCTATGACCTTAGTGATGCAAATGTTGCATGGCACATTTTAATCCATGCCTGCTTATAGACTGACTGCTTCATTTTCTGGGGAATTACAATGGACATGAATATTGTGCAATCATGAGCTCTTAAACTAATGCAAACAAGATCTACAAATTTAGAATGCTGCTTTAACAAGCAATATAGTTATTGGGTGACAAGATAAGTTTAATCAGACTGTCAATTTTTTAAGTACATTAATTATAGGCAAAGTATTTGAAGATAAGTGATTACAAATTGCATATCCTGAGTGATTTACTAACCTAAGGAGATCAAGCAAGGCATCTACAGTGGTGACTTCCGGGGTACTTCCACTCCTGTCAATTTCTTCAGCATTTTGAGAGATGCCAGGTTTGATGGCCATGACCAACACAATTCCTTGTACAAAGAAAAATAAATGGTATGCTTAGGAAGTTTGCCATTGAATGTACATTAAAACTTTGTTCTATATAATTTTATCAATTAAACTTGGATCTACATCAAACAAAAATGGCCCAAGATTTAATGCTAATGATGATCTCGAAGGTCTGCCAGATTTGCATACTCATACTCAAATTCATCATCATTGATTACCATTTACACCACGGTGCAATTCAATTACGTGTTCGCATGAAGATCATAGAATATATGGTACACATGATAACGATATGTACTACAATGACGAATGCAAAACGCTAAAATAGTTTAAAGATTGCAGTGCAATCTTGTATTTTTGGCTTTGGAAGCAAAAATGTAGAATGCTGCTTTAACAAGCAATAATAGTTATTGAGTGACAAGATAAGTTTAATCAGATGGTTGATTTTATTTTACATGCTAGTGGTTGAATTTTAGAGTAAGCTTCATGGCAGAATGCAATCAGTATATTACATCCAGCTCTTTCGAGTGCATCAAGCTTCTTTGTAAGACGAATGCTAGACACAAAGTCATTGTGTTGATTATCCACTAAGTGTACAAAGGCATATATGGAAATATAAGCTCCAATAGAAGGAAAAAAGCCCATTTGTGCATGACTTAAAAGGGATACACCTTGCCTATCTCTTCAGTTTACTTTAAGGAAGATTGTTTGACTCTGCTCAAATATAATCCTGGTACAGCAGAGGTAATTGAAGCAAGATCTTTCTACATTTTTGATGAGGAGGCCATCATTGCACTGATCCACTTTCTCTGTGCTCTCCTCTGCCACAACAATATTCATTGCAGTGTTAGGGAAACACGTGCTTGCTCTCATGATCAACCTACTGCTCTCCATGAAGGTTCATACCTGGCCCCTCCAATAATTGCACCAGTCGCTCTGTTTGAGAACCTCCACTTTTAGCATTTTAGCCATGATAGGACATGATTCAGTTCAAACTCAAGCCCTCAGTCTAATATAACTGAAGCCCTCCAATCTGGATCAGTTTGCACAACTGTACAAAACAGCTCCTCATACCAGTTATGTACATCAAAATCACTCACCAGGATCCAACTAGCACCGATCTTCCACATTATTGTTTTTATGCGTGCATTTTTAAGATAGGATAAATCTGAAGGCCTAAAGTTTTTTGTTCTCTTTTGGATTCTTTCTGATTAATTCCCCAAACAATGACAGGACAGCACTTAATTCTTCATGGACTTTCAGATATCAAAAAATGTTACCAGACACACAATACTTCACTGCATGGCTTATTACCTAGAATCACAGCAATGATGGTAGTTGAAAAATAATACACCACTGCCCGTACTCCGACCTTCCCTGAGACGTCTGAATCCAAAGCAGCAACACCTGTAGAGAATGATTTCGGAACCTGGTTACTACAATATTTTTATTAAAGCTATATGGAGATAATTTCAATTAGTTACTTATTGAAATAATTAATTATTCATCATCGTTGAAACCATTAGCGAGGCAGTGGTGCTGGTTCCCAACGGGAACGGTGACAGAATCACCACACATCCCTGTCCTCCAGTTCCGCTGGAAGTATAGGATTTTGGTGTGTGTGCTTTATCATCATTTCTTACAATGTTATGTATGACAATGATCGCAACTTCTACTGAAGTGTGGATGGCCGTTGGCCCGCTAAAAGCTCCTCCGCCCTCTGACAGGTCTTGTTTTTGGTCCTGCTGGGGGTCCACAGCCCCCTCCTCACCTGGCAAACCAGGTTGGGGAGACGGTTTAGTTGCCGACTATCCGACCATGGAGCAGGTTGATCGAGTTTACATGGTACCCATGGCAGGGGGAGCTCCCCTCGACCTGACCTGAAAGAAACTAAGTAAAATTAAACCTGTAGGGCACCCATCTACTGCAATGTATTTCACAAATATTTTTCTGCATCCTTTTAAAAATACAAATTAACTAATTTGTCACGTGTAGACATATAGATGACTGCTATCATGATCTTAGAGCAACATTGTTTGTAGTCTTAAGTATAGAAAAACACAGCGGCCAAGTGTTGCGTTACAAGGTTCACAGCTAACAATATGATCATGCAACCTCAGTTGAAAATGTTTTTTCTGAGTAATGCCTGAATGGTACATGTGCTTCTCTTTGGCTAATGTCACTTCAAGACACCCAAAGGGGCTGATAGGTCCCCTATTTAAAGTCCATTACGAAAGCGCATCTGATAATACAGGGCATGCTTAAAACCATCTTGAAGCATCATCTAGAATCATCTACACATTTGGAGTGATTTTGATCACAAACTTCTGATTTTCTATAACTTTTAAATAATTGCAAGATTAGAAATAGCATTAACTGAAGGTGTATTTTTTTAAAAAACCAAAATGTCATTTGGTTTTGTTCTACCTTTTCAGATTGAGTTCCTTGCTAATCCTTAAACATCAATGTAGATGGCCAGGCAAGTGTACTAGTGAGGACAAAAACAGATCAATAAAGAATTCTCCCAGTGTTCTGCCAAATGGTACTCTTTCAGCAATGTCACCAACAATCAACTATTTATCAATTCATGAGTAATAGGAGCAGAATTAGGCCATTCAATCAAGGCTGATCTGTCTTTCCCTCTCAACCCCATTCTCCCCATAACATTTGACACCCTCACTAATCAAGAACCTATCAATCTCTAACTTAATATCCCTAAACTTCGTCACCACACCCATCTCTGGCAAAGAATTCCACAGACTAACCATCCTCTGGCTAAAAAAAGTTCATCCTCATCTCCTTTCTAAAGGTATGTCCTTTTATATCTGAGGCTGCGCCCTCTGGTGTAAGACTCTCCCACTACTGGAAACATCCTCTCCACATCCACTCTATCCAGGCCTTTCATTATTCGGTAAGTTTCAATGAGGTCAACCCTTATCCTTCTAAACTCCAGTGAGTACAGGCCCAGAGCTGTCAAACACTCATTATATGTTAACCCAATCATCCCCGGCGTCATTCTTGAAAACCTCCTCTGGACCGTCTCAAATACCAGCACATCCCTCCTCAGATATGGGGCCCAAATCTTGTCACAATGTTCCAAATGTGGGCTGACCAGTACCCTATAAAACCTCAGCATTGCATCCCTGCTTTTACATTCTAGCACTCTTGAAATGAATGCTAACATTGCAGTTCACTTCCTTATTGCCGACTCAACCTGCAAATGAATCTTTTGGCTATCGTGCACCAGCGCTCCCAAGTCTCTTTGCATCTCCGATTTCTGAATCCTGTCATTTAATAAATAGACTACATCTTTATTCCTACTCTGAAAGTGCATGACTGCACACTTTGCTATGCTGTATTCCAGCTGGCACTTCTTTGCCCACTTTCCCAATCTTCCACTCTTCCAAGTCCTTATGCAGAGTCCTTGTTTCCTCCATACTTCCTTCATATAATCCGCAAATATGACCACAAAGCCATCAATTCCATCATCCAAATCATTAATATACGTGAAAAGTAGCAGACCCAGCATCAACCCCTGTGGAACACCACAAGTCACTGTCAGCCAACCAGAGAAAGCCCACTTGATTCCCACTCTTTGCCTTCTGCCATATAGCCAATCTTCCATCTATGCGAGTATCTTCCCTCTTAAACTGTTGGCACTCATCATGTTGTGCATTCTCACATGTGGCAACTTATCAAATACCTTCTGAAAATAAAATTAAACAACATCCACTGACTCTTCTTTGTCTATTCTGCTATATACTTCCTCAACAAATTCCAATCATCTATTAAATGATCACATTGCTTTTTGAAGGGGCCTGATGTATGCAAAGCATTTGCACTTCCTGGAATTTGTTCACAGTCCCTACAATATTCATTCTGTGTAAGGAAATCTTTTTTTAGAATTCTGTGGAAGTTACAATGCATAAGGGCATTTGGCAAAAACAGGCAATGTTTATGTTTATCATCCAAAACGGTAATAGATCTAATTGTATTGATCTCGTTAGAATCATATCACTTTATTGCTCTCTTCAATCACGTAATTGAACTATAATTAGAACTTGATCCAATTTTTTATTCCGTCAATACTGCTAGTCAACCTATAAAGTCAACCAATAAACCTTTGACATAAAACATTTTTTCCTCATTTCACTAAATCTTTTGCAATTAATCTTTAACTTCTCGTTGTTCTTGACCTATATCGACTAGTAAAAAGTTTGTTTCCGCCTACTTTGTCCTATTGCATGTTACTTTATAATACTATCAAATTAGCTCTCATTCTCCTGGTAGTAATAAAACAACACCCAAGGACCTTTCAGGTAGGCATAGTAAGGCACTGTAAAAAGTAATGTTCCCTCTTTTAATTGTTATTACATACAATCAACATTGTTTTAAAAGAGTAAACAGAAAACAAAGTACAATTTACGAATGCAGTTCTCATGTCAGGCATTCACAGTAAAACATCATTAAGTCGGTAATGGTGTGGGAAAGAACTGCAGATGCTGGTTTAAATCGAAGGTAGACACAAAATGCTGGTGTAACTCAGCGGGACAGGCAGTACCTCTGGAGAGAAGGAATGGGTGACGTTTCGGGTCGAGATCCTTCTTCAGACTGATGACAGGGGAGTGGGTGGGGTAGAGATAGAATGTAGTAGGAGACAGTAAGACTGGTGGGAGAACTGGGAAGGAGAGGGGAAGGAGAGAGAGAGAAAACAAGGACTATTTGAAGCTAGAGAAGACAATGTTCATACCGCTGGGGTGTAAGCTACCCAAGCAAAATATGAAGTGCTGTTCCTCCAATTTACGCTGGGCCACACTCTGACAATGGAGGAGGCTCCCCCCTCCTAGTTCTCCCACCAGTCTTACTGTCTCCGACTACATTCTATCTCTGCCCCGCCCACTCTCATAACATCAGTCTGAAGAAAGGTCTCGACCGGAACCGTCACCTATTCCTTCTCGGGAGCGAAGGAGATAGGCGACGTTTCGGGTCGAGACCCTTCTTCAGACTGGTCAGGGATCAGGGAAACGAGAGATATAAACAGTGATATGGAGAGATAAAGCAAGAACAATGCTTGATAATGCAAGAACATATCACTGCTTTATCTCTCCATATCACTGTTTATATCTCTCGTTTCCCTGATCCCTGACCAGTCTGAAGAAGGGTCTCGACCCGAAACGTCGCCTATCTCCTTCGCTCCTTAGATGCTGCTGCACCCGCTGAGTTTCTCCAGCTTTTTGTGCAACCCTCGATTCTCCAGCATCTGCAGTTCCTTCTTTAACACCTATTCCTTCTCTCCTGTCCCGCTGAGTTACTCCAGCATTTTATGTCTATCATTAAATCCATAATTGGTACTAAAGTTTTGCTTAATTTCATGCATTTTTGCAAGATCTGAATAATAGTAGTTTGGCAGCATAAGTCAAGAACAACATTATATGACATTCATATTGAATTTCTATGTATGTTGTTTTGCTTTAAATTAACCAGCATATGTGTAATATGGTATGGAGGTGCATTTTACATGAACAATGTTGATGTATTTACTAGTTTAAAACTTGTATTGATTTCCCCTTGCAGAAACAGCCAGTTATGTCAAAAGTCAAGCCCAGTTAATTTGAGTTTATTGTTATACGCACTATACGGTGGGCCAGACTCCAATAATCCCCTAAATAACGTAACTTAATAAGACTGCTTACCTGTAATCATACTGGAAACAATTAAAGGTAAAATAATCAGCTTCAGCATTCTCATCAGGATCTCTCCAGGAAACCCGAAGTAGAACTTGTCCAGGCTTGATAACACGGCATGCTGCCGTACCAGAAGTCCCGTCACTATACCTGTAACAAGAAATGCCAAATAAACAGCATCAGAGCGTTTGCACAATTTCTATGAATATTTGAGGTCACATTTTGAGACTTTTAATAGCTTTTGGTGCACTGCATTGATTTTGAGTTTGATTGCAGTTGAAGTGCTGTGGTATCAAACAAAGCAAATTGCTAATCAAATATGTAAAATTCCCAAATGGAAAAGACTTGAAATAATCAGTAGATCAGGCAGCTTCTGCACACACACACACACACACACGCACGCTTATATCATCAAACCAGAAGCTTACTGGGTGTAAGAACTTAAAGTTTGTATTAAACGCAGGGAAAGATATTGTATGGAATATTACAGATCTCAATCCATTTCCAATGAGGCCCTATTGTCTCTTCCCACACATTTTAGATTGGATCAGTGAAAAGCCCACAGGTTTTTCATCTTACCAAAATGATAACCAAATAAACATTCATAATCCCTGTACAGAGGCCAAATCTCATTGTGCAGAAACCCTGGTGGTAATTGAAAACTCTGCTTGAGTATCAAACCTGCACCAGGGTTCAAACATCCGTACACAAAGCACCTCTCTGATAGTTTAAAAACTATATATAACTATGATACAAATTATTAATAAGCCTAGTTTCTTATTCTTCTTTCGAGGAAAATAAACAAAACATGCTTGATTGTCTTGGCCTGCCTTCAGACAGATTGGACAAGCACAAGAGGACACATATAAAAAGTGCAGGATTCAGTCAAAATCGCAAGGTAAGTTTATTGTTATATCGCTGGATTTGGCTATTGTATAATTAGATATTGAACTGCAAAGTCAGACTTTACAATAAATTTATGGGTAGAAAGCTTTCCTTTAACTTATCTAGTGTATCAATTGAACCAAATTATTATTCTTTCGTGTGGCGTGCACAGCCTAAAGTTGTTGGACAACTTGATCTATTTGATCTTCTGTTTGTGCACGTCGAGTTGATTACATTAGTCGAAACATGGCGGACCACGTGAAGGTTGCAATCTTCCACCCCAATGGAACCAAATTGTAGAAGAGGAGTAAATTTTGCTTATGTTGTTTCCTCGTGTATTTTAACACAAATAACAAAGAATGAATTTCTACCTCATGGACTACTCGCAGGACTGCCAGCAATATTGTTTTATTTTCATAGACAATCTAAGACAGAGTGAAAGTTGCAGAGTGGAGACATTATAATGGCATTTGATGGTGTATGCTAATAAAGCAGCACATAAAGCCAGTGCAACATTTATGCGCACGTGAACAATCTCGTATATATCCAAATTCAACTTCATGTAGAAACAAGGAACTGCAGATGCTGGCTTACCAAGAAAAGACACAAAATGCCGGAGTAACAGCGGGTCAGGCAGAATCCCTGCGGAACATGGATAGGTAACCTTCGGGACGGGACCCTTCCCAGAAATGTCGCCTATCCACTTTCTTCAGGGATGCTGCCTGACCCACTGAGTTACATGTCATCAACTTGATTCAGATGGTTTTGATCATAAAGCAGTGATTTAATGTAATGTAAAATCGGTCAGTGGGGGCGCTGCAAGCCGGCAGCCCTGCCAGCAGGATGTTAGTTTTTTTTCTACTTTTTTTGTTTTTTCGGTGTGTTTTAATGTATGGTTTTGGTGTTTCTCTGTGTGTCTTGTGTGGGGAGTGGTGTGGTGGGGTAAGGGGGAAACCGCTTCGGTCGCCTCCTCCACGGAGAGGCAACTTTTTCCATGTCGCCTCCCTCGTGGCCTAACATTGAGGATCGGGCGTGGCGTGGACTCTCGTCGTGGAGCGGCCGAGCCCTCATTGGGGCTCGCCGGATGGGAGCGCTCCGTTCGCTGGCCCGCGGCAGCCTGAAGCTGGGGTCTGCAGAGCTCCAGCCGGTCGCGGCGTCCTGGGCCTGGGATCCCTCGTTGGGGACCCGGGAGGAGAAGAGCTCCGACCGCCGGCCGGTGGCCAACTTCCACAGCGGGCGTGGCGTGGACTTAACATCAGGAGCGGGGTCCCTCGCCGGGGACCCCTGGAGGGGAGCTCTGACCGCCGGCCCGTGGTCTGCAGTGCTTCTGGCTGCGGCGCGGTGGGAACTTTAAATCTTTAACCGCCGGCCTGAGGCCTACACCAACCTGAGGCCGTGGTCTCCAGTGGGGAGGCACAGATTCAGGATTTACCTGGACTTTTACCTTGAATACTCATCTGGACGCCCGCAGCGGTGGCTGCGGATAGTTGAGGTCCAGACCATGGGGGAAAATGGAGGAGGACTTGCCAACTTTTGTGCCTTCCACCACAGTGATGAATGCTGTGGTGGATGTTTATGTTAAATTTTTATTGTGATTTTGTGTGTTCTTTTTCATTGTACCGCTGTTGGCAAATTTAGTTCACTTGCACTTTAAAATAAATGAGCTATTAATAAGGAAAGAGGGCAGAATATTTCAAAACAAATCACTGACATGGGAAACATTAAAACTGCCAAACAGTTGAACTTAAAACGTTAGCTCAACTTGAGGGATCCTTGTTGTTCAGAAAGGATGGTCACCTAAAACAGTGCAGCAATCCTTTCTACATGGTCTCTCTGTCTTTTGTTATCCTCTCTCCAAACATACCCCAGATCTGCTGAAATAAACTCTTAGGACAGGCCCTTTGGGCAGTCGGTAGCTAAATTCAAATGCAAATTGGGTCCTGCAGCTGATTCAGTCTGACGGAGTGAAGCACACACCCTAGGCTTTTTTTTACAGGTAGTGTTATTTCTTTATCCTGAGGAGTCCGGATATAGCCGTTTCCAATTCCCCTTTCTTCTGGGGAACTGCAAAAGGCCATTTCTTGTCCCATCTACCAGGCTTTGCCAGAATTTAGAGCTGGTAGGTGGTATTGAGAGGCTCATTTGGTATTTGCAGCTGCTCGGATTAAACTGAAATAAGAGCTGTGTAATAAAATGCTGTCATTTAGCAGGCAATTAGAGCACTTCTTCAAACAATGGCCAAAAAACTGCATACACATTTCCCACTTCTACTGATGTAATTGCTGTTTGGAATTCAAGAGAAAACAGAAATATCATGGTATATTTTATCATTTGGTTCATAACATGTATGCCAATAACTTTTAATAATTCTTGGCAATCTCATGGGGAATCCACTCTATCCTTTATTGTTCACTTGGAGTTAAACAGACACATTAGCCCTCTCTCATGCAGGAAGATGCACTGTATATTTGTGGTTTGTGTATAATTAAAAATCAATTACTGAAAATATCCTTTCACCTCCTCGGTTGATGGTTGCACAACCTTGGAATTGCTCCAAGTCTCAGGGGATGAAAGCTGATAGGACAAACACAATGTTATGATGGCAAGCAACATTATTGATTACACAGTGTTTGAATGGAAGAGGTCTGTTAACCAGTTCAAAATCTATACTCTAGAGCCACAAAATGCATGTATGTGATGGCATTCTCCACAGTTGAACTTCCAGAAACCTGTCAGATGAACCCACAAGTATATTTTTTCAATATAATTATGGAGAGAGTCAGAACTGGACCAAGGGCTGAGATTTTTGATTGGAGAAAGGCTAACTTTGAGGGAATGCGTAATGATTTAAAAGGAGTGAATTGGGACATTTTGGTTTATGGGAAGGATGTAGAAGAGAAATGGAGGACATTTAAAGGGGAAATTGTAAGAGTACAGAATCTTTATGTCCAAATTCGGTTGAAAGGAAATAGTAAAAATCGGAAAGAGCCATGGTTTTCAAGGGAAATTGGACACTTGGTTCGAAAAAAGAGAGATATCTATAATAATTATAGGAGGCATGGAGTAATAGGAGGCTAGATGAGTATAAAGAATGTAAAAAGAATCTTAAGAAAGAAATAAGAAAAGCTAAAAGAAGATATGAGGTTGCTTTGGCAAGAAAGGTGAAAGTAAATCCAAAGGGTTTCTACAGCTATATTAATAGCAAAAGGATAACGAGGGATAAAATTGGACCATTAGAGAGCCAGAATGGACAGCTATCTGCAGAGCCAAAAGAGATGGGGGAGATATTGAACAATTTATTTTCTTCGGTATTCACCAAGGAGAAGGATATTGAACTCTGTGAGGTAAAGGAACAAAGTAGAGTAGCTATGGAAACTATGAGATTCAAAGAGGAGGAAGTACTGACACTTTTGAAAAAAATAAATTAAATTAAATTAAAAAAAAGGTCCTGACAGGATATTCCCAAGGACATTGAGGGAAGTTTGTGAAGAAATAGCAGGGGCTATGACAGAAATATTTCAAATGTCATTAGAAACGGGAATAGTGCCGGAAGATTGGCCTACTGCGCATGTTGTTCCATTGTTTAAAAAGGGTTCAAAGAATAAACCTAGCAATTATAGACCTGTTAGTTTGACGTCAGTGGTGGGCAAATTAATGGAAAGGATACTTAGAGATAATATATATAAGCATCTGGATAAACAGGGTCTGATCAAGAACAGTCAACATGGATTTGTGCCTGGAAGGTCATGTTTGACAAACCTTCTTGAATTTTTTGAAGAGGTTACTAGGGAAATTGATGAGGGTAAAGCAGTGGATGTTGTCTATATGGATTTCAGTAAGGCCTTTGACAAAGTTCCCCATGGAAGGTTGGTTATGAAGGTTCAATCTTTGGGTGTTAATGGCAATCTTTGGGTGTTCAACAGTGGCTGAATGGGAGATGCCAGAGAGTAATGGTGGATGGCTGTTTGTCAGGTTGGAAGCCGGTGACCAGTGGGGTGCCTCAGGGATCTGTGTTGGGTCCACTGTTGTTTGTCATGTCCATCAATGATCTGGATGATGGGGTGGAAAATTGGATAAGTAAGTATGCAGATGATACTAAGATAGGTGGTGCTGTGGATAATGAAGTAGATTTTCAAAGTCTACAGAGAGATTTGGGCCATTTGGAAGAGTGGGCTGAAAGATGGCAGATGGAGTTTAATGCTGATAAGTGTGAGGTGCTACATCTTGGCAGGACAAATCAAAATAGGACGTACATGGTAAATGGTAGGGAATTGAGGAATGCTGTGGAACAGAGGGATCTAGGAATAACTGTGCATAGTTCCCTGAAGGTGGAATTGCAAGTAGAAAGGGCGGTAAAGAAAACTTTTGGTGTGCTGGCCTTTATAAATCAGAGCATTGAATATAGGAGTAGGGAAGTAATGTTAAAATTGTACAAGGCATTGGTGAGACCAATTCTGGAGTATGGTGTACAATTTTGGTCGCCTAATTATAGGAAGGATGTCAACAAAATAGAGAGAGTACAGAGGAGATTTACTAGAATGTTGTCTGGGTTCCAGCAACTAAGTTACAGAGAAAGGTTGAACAAGTTAGGTCTTATTCTGTGGAGCGCAGAAGGTTAAGGGGGGACTTGATTGAGGTCTTTAAAATGATGAAAGGGATAGACAGAGTTGACGTGGATAAGCTTTTCCCATTGAGGGTAGGGAAGATTCAAACAAGAGGGCATGACATGAGAATTAAGGGACAGAAGTTTAGGGGTAACATGAGGGGGAACTTCTTTACTCAGAGAGTGGTGGCTGTGTGGAATGATCTTCCAGCAGAAGTGGTGGAGGCAGGATCGATTTTAACATTTAAAAATAAAGTGGATAGGTATATGGACGGGAAGGGAATGGAGGGGTATGGCCTGAGTGCAAGTAGATTATTGCGATTGACATTGTGGGAATTTTATTGAGATTATTTTAACCCATAGCATGTCGGGTCTTAAAAATGACACCCCCCCCCCCCCCCATCCCCGATGCCTATTCACTCATAAATGTATATGTCCCACTACTTTATTTTCTCCAGTTGATTGTACCAAAAGTAAATTAAAAATTAAAAATACTCTTCCTTAACCATGACATGATTTAAATCTGTAGATGAGTTTTTTTCTCACCCCCATTAAAGCATAGGGCTGTCATCTTTAGCACAAATTCACCACAAAATGGTACGTTGCCACAATGCATTTTAAATATAATTAAGCTACATACATTGAGATAGATTTGCTACCTAATTAAACATCGTTACTTCTCTGCACATTGCAATTGTATGCTGTCATATGTGGGGCCCTATGGAGACTGGAGGGCAGCAGATGCCCCATGCAATTGAAGATTACATTAAATCATGGTGTCTTTAACTGATAGGCCCTGTGTAGTTCCAGAGATATGCTTGTCAAATAAAATGTACCTCACAAATCATTTCAAGTCAACTTCCAAAAAGACACATACCATCCCCGTGTGCAATTAAACATATATGAAGCCTTGGCATTAAATAATTAAGCAAGTTGGTCAGTAAAATGTTGAGCAAGGATAAAAATAGATTTAGTTCATTTTTCTTTTATCCACTCAAGAAATGTGGGATTTGTAGAATAAACCCACTTTTAACTTCCCAACTCTTACTGCCTTTGAAAGTGGCAGTCTGTAACTACTGCAGTCTTTGAGGAGTGAGTATTCCCACAGTGTTGTTCGGGAGGGAGTTCCAGCACTTTGACCAGTCAAAGTGAAGGAAAGTCAGTAAAGGAAAAGCGATATATTTCCATGTCAGGATGGTGCGTGACTTGGAGGGCAACCTCCAGGTGGTGGGGTTCACATGATTTCCCTGCCCTTCTCCTTCCGGCAGGGAGAGATTTAGAAGGAAAGCCACAAAGTGCTGATGTAACTCAGCGAGTCAAGTAGCATCCCTGGAGAACATGGGTAGGTGACGATTTAGGTCGAGACCCTTCCTCAGAAGATGCTGTCTATGGGAGTTTTGGTGAGTTGCTGCTCTGCATCCTGCAGATTATACAAACTCCTGCTAATGTGCTTCTGTGGTGGAGTGAATTAATGGTTGCGAATTAGATCCTTATCAAGTGAGCTGCTATGCCCTGTATAGTGTAGAGCTTCTTGAGTGCTTTTAAAGCTGCACTCATCCAGGCAACTGGAGAGTATTTGTTATCGGACTCGTGAATTGAGCCTGGGAGATAGTGGGCATGCTTTGGGGAGTTAGAAGGTGAGTTACTCACCGCAGGATTCCTAACCTCTCACCTGGTCTTGCAGGCACATTCCGAATATAGCTACTCCAGTTTAGTTTCTGGTCATCGATAACCCCCCCAGGATATTGTCAGTGAGGGATTTGGTGATTGTAATGTCAGAAAATGTCAGGAGGTGATAGCTGGATCTTCTCTTATTGAGTATTGTCATTGCCTTGCACTTGTGTAATGTGAATGTTATTTGCCACCTATCGACCCTGGCTTGAAAATTGTGCAGGTCTTTCTGCATTTGGGTATGCATTGCTTCATTATATAAGGAGTCATGAATAGCGCAGTACATGGTGCAATCATCAGCAAACGTACCTATTTCAAACCTTGTTTTTTGATGAAGCAGTTGAAGATGATTGGGCCTCGAACACTAACCTGAGAAACTCCTGCTGAGATGCCATGTACTGTAGCTGACATGATTAATCTCCACCCACTGAGATCATCTTCCTTCATGCTAGATATGATTACAATCAGCAGAGTTTTCGCTGGATTACCATGTACACGTTTGTCAAGACTCTCCAAATGCAGTCTTGATTACCAAGGGAAGTTAGTCTCCCTTCACTCCTGAAGTTCAGCTCTTTTGTCCAAGCTCAGTCAGAAGTTGAGCAACTTTGGCAGAACCCAAACCCAGCCTCAGAGAGCAGGTTGTTCTAAGTAAATGCCTTTGCTCAATATTGAAAGTAGAATCGTGGGGCAGTAGAATCGTTGGCCACATTGTATTTATTCTGCTTCTTGTGAATTGGGTAATATTCAGCTTTGTCAGTGTTGTGGCTCCACTTGAACAGCTTGGACAAGGATGCAGCAAACTCTAGAGCATGTCTTCAATTTAATTACTGGAATGCTGCCTTTTCTGGATCCAATGCTTTTTGCCTTCTCTTGCTACCATGTGCAGTGAATCAAATTGACTAAAGCCTGGCATCTATCGTGTTGGAAAATACTGGAGGAGGCCGAGAAGGAACATCCATAAGGGCACTTCTGACTGAAATTCTGTTCAGCACTGATGTGCTGGGCACCCCCAGCATTGAGAATGGGGGATATTTATGGAGCTTCCTCCTCCAGTGTGTTGTTTAATTGTCCACCGACATTCACAACTGGATGTAGCAAGATTGCAGAGCAGAGAAGTGATCCATTGGTTGTGGTATCATTTAGCTCTGTTTATGTCATCTGGCATGCAAGCAGTCCTGCCTTGTATCTTCACTGGATTGATCACTCATTCTGAGGTATGCCCTGCTCCTTGTACGCCCTCCTCATTGAACCAAAGATGCTCTTATTTTACATCAACATCAACATAACGGATAACAGCAGTTCTTAGGTTGAGCACCAGTACTTTCTTGTCTTTCAGACAATTGCTAAGTATCCAAAATAAAATGGTGAGTATTCACTGTATTATGCATGTGCCATTGAATTGGTAAAAGGCCTGCCTCAGTTTTACGGCAATGCATAATTTTTTTGGATTGCCCTGAAGTTGTGAAAGACAAGTTTTATGTCTTTAATTTAAATGCAATCATCAAATTAACAACATGCTTTAGGCCCATGTGAGTTCTTATCAGCATATTATTGCCATAGAGGGAGTGCAGAGAAGGTTCACCAGACTGATTCCTGGGATGTCAGGACTGTCTTATGAACAAAGACTGCATAGACTCGGTTTATACTCTCTAGAATTTAGGAGATTGAGAGGGGATCTTATAGAAACTTACAAAATTCTTAAGGGGTTGGACAGGCTAGATGCAGGAAGATTGTTCCCGATGTTGGGGAGGTCCAGGACAAGGGGTCACAGCTTAAGGATAAGGGGGAAATCCTTTAGGACCGAGATGAGAAGGACTTTTTTCACACAGAGAGTGGTGGGTCTCTGGAACTCTCTACCACAGAGGGTAGATGGCGCTGGAGCGCCATCGCGGGACGGAGCGGGTGATGCCTTGCCTGGGTCGCCGCGCTGGAACTCCGGTGAGCTGAGACCGCCGAGACAAACATCGCGGAGCCGCGGGTCTGTGGAGCGGGCGGCGGCGCTGAACTTTAACATCGGGAGCCAGTGGGGCAGCTCCATTCAGCGCGGCCTTGTCGGCTTCGGAAGCCGTGGACTCCAGTAGGAAGCGGCCGTTCCAGGTGGCCCAAGCCGCTGAGAAGATTCTCCCGACGCCGGAGCACCATCACCCGGCGAGAACGGCCTGGAACACCGGGCCTCCGTGAAGGCAACTATGGAGGCCTCAATATGCCTGACTATGGGTGGACATGGGCTGGGGACTGGACTTTGTGCCTTCCCTCATAATGGGAACCATTGTGGGAGGATGTTTTCATGTTTAAATCTATTTATTAGTGTTGTGTCTGTATTCTTTATTTTATGTGCTGCATGGCAAGAAGCATTTCACTACACCAATTGGTGTATGTGACAAATAAACTAACCTTGAACCTTGAACCTAGTTGAGGCCAGTTCATTGGCTATATTTAAGAGGGAGTTAGATGTGGCCCTTGTGGCTAAGGGGATCAGAGGGTATGGAGAGAAGGAAGGTACAGGATACTGAGTTGGATGATCAGCCATGATCATATTGAATGGCGGTGAAGGGCCGAATGGCCTAGTCCTGCACCTAATTTCTATGTTTCTATGTTTCTATGTTTCATTTGTACATTAATATAGTCTAAAGGTTCACAACTAACATTTTTAAACATTGTGAGCAATTGAGAAAAATTCTCAATGTAATTACAGTGGTAATGCCCCTATTCCACTTAGGAAACCTGAACGGAACATAGAAGAAGCGGAAACCACTTTCGACCATTAGGGAGACTGACAAAAACCTCCGGGAACCGCACAGAAACCTTGGGTGGGGCGCAAAGTCTCCAGAGGTTTCCGTTCAGGTTTCCTAAGTGGGACAGGGGCATAAGGATAATCAAAGTTAGTCTAGGTTACCATTGTCACGTCCACCGAGGTACAGTGAAAAGCTTTGTTTGTGTGCTATCTGGTCAGAGAAAAGACTATACCAGAATGCAATCAAGCTGTCTGGTATAGACAGCACAGAGATAAAGGATAAAGGGTGCAACATTTAGTGCAAAGATATAACATTGAAGTCCAATAAAGTCCAATTAAAGATAATTCAAGAATGTCCAAAGAGGTATGTGGGAGGTCAGGATTGCATTCTATCTGATGAGAGGACCATTCTGTTTCCTGAAAACAGCTGAAACTAACGCAGATATGTGGAGTTAAGATATAGGACAACACGTTAATCAAATGGAAAAACAAATAGCTGATAGAGCTACATATGTTTCGACTTTCCCAGATGATTGCTTAGAATGGTGTAATTTTGAAGAGTAATGGGCAATTTAATCTAGATTACTGTGATAATTATTCAATAATGAGTGTTCAAAGAGTCTGCATGAAGAGAAGAATTAATTCAGTTTGTCTTGCATGGATCATAATTCATGTATAAATGAGAAAGAATGCTTTTTAACACTATCAATTGATAAATGTTACAGATTATTCAGGGGTTATGAAATTATGTGGAAACATTACCGAGGCTATTTTGACTGCTAGCAATAATTTGTTGCAGTGCAAAATGGATGTTATTGTGATTTCAGAAAATTAATTTTATAAAGATTGTACCCAGAGGATAAATGGAACTCATCACCACATGAAGTACTTGATGCGAGTAGCATTCGAAGGATAGTTAGATAAACACGTTGCGAAAATAAATAATATTCCATTAGGAAGAGATGAGAAATGTATTTCGTCAGAGGGCGGTGAATCTGTGGAATTCTTTGCCACAGAAGGCTGTGGAGGCCACCTGTGAATATTTTGAAGGCAGAGATAGATTGATTCTTGATTAGAACAGGTGTCAGAGGTTATGGGGAGAAGGCAGGGGAATGGGGTTAGGAGGGAGAGATAGATCAGCCATGATTGAATGGCCGCGTAGACTTGATGGGCTGAATGACCTAATTCTACTTCTACAAAGAGGAAGATTGAACTTTATTGCCTTCCATCACGGTGAGGAATGTGGAATCCACTGTGATGGATGTTTATGTTTCACTTTTTTATGTCACAGTGCGAGTCATCCCACGAGTGACCCCAAGTGAAAGAAAAAAACAGACTCGTGGTTGTGTATGAGATTTCAAATTTATGATCAAGTGTTTAACCGAGTTCCCACGGGTATGTCATAGCTGTGATGTTCCAACTTCCTCTCCCAAGGTAACAAGTTCCTCTCCCGTTACTCTTGAGCCAACCGTGAATGAAGGTAAGTGTGTGAGGGTGTGAGAAGTCCATGCCGGTTGCCGGCCGGCCGGCCGCAGCCGCTGTTCTATCACATCAGTTGCACATCAGATTGTTGGGAGACGGAGCTCAGGGTTCGCCTCTTGAGCTGCTTTGGTGCCCAGGCGTAAGTTGAGGTGGAGGGTGGTTGGGGGTTGGGGGGGGGAGTGACAGACAAGGCTCTTGGGTGCTGGGATCATCCTCTGCGGGATGGTCTTTGTGAGAGACATGTATAGGAGAGGTGTGCTGACTGCAGGCAGACACTTTGGTAGTGATTGCCCACCAGTCTCAAAAGCCGCTGTGTCTCCCTGTCCCTATGAAAGCAGTGGGGCAATCAAGCAGCACAATAGTCCCCTCACCCTCCACGCCAACACAAAGGACAATGATCACAAGGCTTTAGGGGCAGAAAGAGTGGGCAGGCGACAATCTCCCGCCATAATGCAAGAGAGATCATGCGCTATTGTAGGTCTCCTTTGCACGTCGGTGTTTCTGTCCTTCTCCATCTCGTTGTTGGCCCTGTCTGTCACCACCCCCACCCCTCTGCTTCCCGGCCATGTGTGTGACCTCTTCCCTCCCCTCTCCAGCTCCCCGCCCATTGCGCCGGGCGCGGGGGCTTCGCACCGTCTTCACGTCGGCGACGATCCCAAGGCTTCAGACGGAAGGCAGACGCAACAAGCTGGAGTAACAACACAGGCCAGGTAACATCTCTGGAGAACGTGGATAGGTGACATTTCGGATAAGGGCTCGTCTTCTGAAGAAGGATCTCGACTTGCTGAATTACTCCAGCAGTGTTAAAGAAGGAACCGCAGATGCAGGAAAATCGAGGGTACACAAAATTCTGGAGAAACTCAGCGGGTGCAGCAGCATCTATGGAGCGAAGAAGGGTCCATAGGCCTATTCAGAAGGGTCTCGACCTGCTGAATTTCTACAACATTTGGATCTAAACATCACCCATTCTTTCTCTCCAGAGATGCTGCCTGTCCCGCTGAGTTACTCCAGCTTTTTTGTGTCTATCGTTGAATGGGTGACGTTTCGGGTCGAGATCCTTCTTCATACTGAAAATAAAACTAGCCTCGCGTGAAGCGGCTTGTAAATTAAAACATAAAATAAAGAAATGTTAAAGGTTGACTCATTTATGTGCTGCTATTCATTCACCGGGCACCGAGCGCTGGACAACTCACCGGGTGCAAAACTCTGCTGCATCCTGGGCGGAGGGCGATGATCACCGGACTGACCGGCAAGTAGAGGCGGCGGGTCGGCCTAGCCCGGCTCCCCGCCACCGGAATAGACACCAACTATTGGAGTAAACTCAGCGGCATCTCTGGAGAAGTCTGAAGTAGGGTCTCGACCCGAAATCTCACCCATCCCATCTCTCCAGAGATGCTGCCTGTCCCTCGGAGTTACTCCAGCATGTGTGTGTCTATCTTCGGTGTAAACCAGCAGTTCCTTCCCAATCCCACACTCTCGGCCCCAGGGGGGGGGGGGGGGGGGGGGGTGGATGGAACATCACATGTGGACACATCCCACCCACTGCCCCAGGCTTGCCCCTCCGGCAGGTCTTTAACAGTGTCCTAAAGCCGTTCATTGAGACAGTGACGAATACGATGCCACGGGGAAGGCGCCTCAGTAATAAAGGACAAGTGGCAGATCATCGCAAAAAGGCCGAAGATGGACACGAAATGCTGGAGTAACTCGGTGGGAGAGGCTGCATCTCTGGAGAGAAGGAATGGGTGGCGTTTCAGGTAAGTCTGAAAAAGGGCCTTGACTCCATTCCTTCTCTCCAGAGATGCTGCCTGGTCCGCTGAGTTACTCCAGCATTTTGTGTCTATCTTTGATTCAGTCTTTACTCGAGCAAACGAACATATTATAAGAACGTTCCCACGATAGACTCACAAGTCACTAAGGTAAAAGCACGGGCCACTACGTTATTACAACAAGTTTAAATGTTTCCATTTTCAACTTGAACAGTTAATTTGACTCGTGGAAAAAAAATCAAAACGAGTTAACAAGTTTCCCGAGTACCTGCCGTTAGCACCATGAGTCAATAAGTTGCTCGTGCGAGTTCAGACGTTCCCGCTACGTGATCACCACGAGTGAAAACTCGGGGTCACTCATGGGCCAACTCGCACCGTGAGACAGCGGTTTTAGTATGGCTGCTTGATAACTCAAATTTCACTGTACCTTGGGTTACACAAAAAGCTGGAGAAACTCAGCGGGTGCAGCAGCATCTAAGGAGCGAAGGAGATAGGCGACGTTTCGGGTCGAGACCCTTCTTCAGAGTCTTTATAGGCGACGTTTCGGGTCGAGACCCTTTTTGTCTATTTCACTGTACCTTAACTGGTACGTGTGACAATAAACTGACCTTGACCTTGAAACCTTAACATTTATGGGTTCTGTTATTCTATTTCCACTGGACAGGAGCCAATGTAGCCAACAGTGTACATTAGTAATTAGTGGCAAGGGGTTAAATGTCTGATATACACTCTGTTGGCTACATTGTAAGAAGTCTCCAGATCTGCACAATGGGTAGAAATGTTCCACAGATATTGAAAGAAATTTGTAAATGATTTATTTCAATTCTAAATAAAATGTATTTCTTATCATTAAAAGACTTAAAGAAAATGACCTATTGTTCTTGAAGTGCCGAGATGCATATTAGATATTACTGTAAGATTGTTGATTTGACTTAGAACATGAAGCAGACTGAAAAGACAAAACGTTAAAATAAAAACCGTAAAGGAGATCAGAAAAAAAATGTCATCCCTCAATAATGCAATTGAGTTTACTCGTTTCTTCAAAGAAACGGAAACAATATCTGATCAAGAAAAGGGTTTCCAATAGATTGGGATGATTAATCACAATATTCAATGAAGTTTATGACCTATTGAAGCTGGATGGAGCTGTTTTATTAATTGAGGCCAATGGGTCAGACCAGATAGAAAGATAGTTTAGGGGGATAATTGTTAAATTTCACAATTCTGTATTTGCCTTTCTCTACTGCATGATTTCGTAATTTAGTTGCATTAATTTCTGTTACAGTTTAAACTAAATTTTCCAAATCTTTAGTGAAGCCAAGTCAATTAAGGTTGTGCAAAAAAGAAGCTTAATGGTAATAAACACTAATATAAATCGATTTGTGTTTAATCTGTCTGGCAAGTAGATCCAGTGATCTGATAATGAATAAAATTGGCTGGGAAAGTGCTGTGACATATCCAGCAGAAGCATTTCTCTGAAAGATCTCACTTTAGTTTAGTTTAGAGAAACTGCACTGGATCTGCACCGACCAGCGGTCCCCAAACATTAACACTATTCCACACACACTAGAGACAATTTACACTTTTACCAAGTCAATTAACCTACAAACCTGTACGTTTTTGGAGTGTGGGAGGAAACCAAAGATCTCAGAAAATGCACGCAGTCATGGGGAGAACGTACAAACTTCAGACAGAGAGCAACCATAGTCAGGACGGAACCTGCATCTCTGATGCTGCAAGCGCTGTAAGGCAGCAACTTTACCGCTTAGTATAGCTGGTAAAACTACTGTCACATAGCCGCAGTTCAGCCATTACCTCTGTGGAGAGTTTGCAAATTCTCCCCATTTCCTCCAAGTGCCCTGGTTGCTCCCACATTCAAAAGACGTCCAGGGTGATACATTAATTGGTCACTTCAATTTGCTGCCTGTGTATAGGTAGGTGGTGTAATATGAGGGTAGTTGATGGTAGAATAGATTGTAGGAAATTTTATTTTGGAAGTGGGATTGATCTACTAACTCACATTGATTTCAACGGGATGAATTACCTTTCAATATCATAAGGAAACATGGAATATAACAGATTAATTCCTGAAAGTAATGGGCTATGCACCTGTTATTCCACAAAATTAACTGCATATGTTTACTATACCCTGCGAGATGCTAAATTATGGGATTGCTTTAAGTTAGCTGGAGAAAAAGACAAAGTGAGATCAAACCCTTGATTCATGTAGGAGGCAGTCAGGATCGTGTTTCAATAGGTAATGAAGCAGAGGCATGAGCCCTGCAGCAATAATCCAATGGTTTCCTTATTATCATGTGTACCGAGGTACAGTGAAATACTCTTTTTGCACTCAGATCAGCAAAACGATCACCATACATAAGCACCATCCCCTGTTTAGTACAGAATGTACAGAACAGCCCACTGAGTCGATATGCAAGAGGCACCATTTTGGTGCCATTTTACAGTCCCAGCTGCAGATGGCCACAAAGGTCCATTAACACGTTAAAGAAGAATGCAACAACGTATAAACAAGTCTCTCTGAAATGCCACTTTAAACCCAAGTAAACGTAAACATCCCAAAATAGAGAAGCATAGATTTTAATAAAAGAGGAGCTAAATGGACCAAACGAGTATCCTTTCCATAGACAACCAAAGAGCATTTCTACAACTAGCAATGTTACAATATTTTGAGATTTAAAAAATCAAGTTGCAATTTATCCCATCAAATAAAGCATAAAAAGAAGTTTAATTTGACACCTAATTTACTTTCATATCTTCAGTATTAAAAAAGTTATGGCCATTTACAGACTCAGAAATTAGCATCTTGTTCCCCATTGCCCTTCCATTGACTTAACTCAAAAGCTGTGATCTAGGACAGTCAAAAGCCCATAACATTCTTAAAAATTAAGAGAACTCAATGAAATTTTCAGTTATTATAGATTGAAGCATTCTGAAACATATGAAACAATCTTACTTGGATGACCTGAAATTAAAGCATATAATTAGTTAGTTGCCTAATTGTAGCTAATTACAAAATTCAATTACTAGATCTAAACATCTATCCATTTCTTAAGAAAAGATAAACATTTTTAAATTGCCAAATAACATTCACACAATATCCACAATATAACATGATTTTTAAATCTAATTTTCATGAATTTATAGGCCAAATGGAAGGAATTTAGTGTTTAATTCCCGTAAATTAATGGTCATTTAAATCAACTTGCGAATGGGTTTTAGTGGAACGCGGTGGATTGGAACTTTGCGGTTTGCGGTGAATTTAACCCACAGTTGGCAGGAAAAGGACTGCTGGTTCGTTTTTTTTTTGTCCCCTTTTCGCAACATGAAAATTTGAGTAAAGGCTTCCTAAGAAGCACGTTTGAATGTAAAAATAAACTGTGTACCTTATTTTATCCCCTACGTAAAATCCTTCCCGTTGTCGGCGCTCACGTCTTTAGAAGATGATTTTTCAATTACTCTAGCTAATAAATGATCTAGCGTAGTTTAAAAATACCTTCATAAAATAAATATCGGAGCGATTTCTCTTTAGCAACGAAATCCCCTGAGATGGATCGATTTGCCCTGTCTGGCGAAAAACGGCATTTTAAACCCACCCCCCTCAGAAAGGCGCCAAAGTCGCGCACACGGGGAGTGGCAGAACTGCAGCGCCGCTCAAGGTAAGTTTTGTATCATACCTACTACAACAAAATGGCAAATATTGATGAAAGGATATGAATTGAAATTCTCAACGATTAATTTTGATCAGAGGTTTCATTGAATAATAGATCTCATTTGGAATCCTCCTCCAGCTGTAAAAAAATGCAAAAATGAAGTAGGGTGCTGACATAAATAAATTGCATCAAAGCATAAATACTTTATTAGGCAGCTTAAATAATGATTCTTTGTGAGAATATTCATCTGATTTTTCTCTTTTAGGTCCTAACCAACTTATTCTGCACCTCTATTGCTTTTGTATCCGATTTTAATTTTCCCTCTTGAGATTTCAGGGAAATATTTAAATCTGCTACATCTGGGCATTTTTTTGTATTTCTCTGTGCCTTAAACTTGTATCTTGTTAGTTATTTCAGAATTATCCAAAATGAAGGCAGTCTTATCAATGGAGTTGTGCTTGATTTCTGTTTAATTAATTTTCATTTTAAAGTTGCACATTAATTTACATTAAAGCTGTTCATATGGTTGCATTGTCTTGGCAAGCATCATTTAGGATGTATTCCTGGAGGGACAAGAATCTACTGATGTTGGAATCTTGAGCAAAATACAAAATATTGGCTGAACTCAGTGGGTCAGGTAGTGTCACTGGAGGGAATGGAGTTTTGATTGAGACTTCTTAAGACTGATTGAAGTAGGGAGAGAAAGCTGGAAAGGAGAGGCGGGCATGGACCAAGCCTTCATGTGGTGCATTAGGATGCATTGATGAATAAGTGACTAATATAAGGATTTAAATCTTATCAGAATTCACCGTATCACCTCTAATGTTAGAAGGAACACATTCAGTTCGATTGAGAAGCCCTTGGGAAATGATATATTATAGTATTCTACACTCTCAGCACCGTAGGACCTGGGAATAGCAATGCAGTCCATTACTTATGCTTTGATCCATGGTCGCAAAGAAACATGGATTTAAAGCAGATTAATCCTATTCTGTTTCCTTTTAACTGTAATGTCTAGAATAATACAAAATGTCAGCAATGAGTAAAATTTTGCATTTGTCAATGGGAACTAAATTGACAAGTCCTCAAAGCAGCCATAAAAATCAAATAGTGTCCATTTGATTCAGACTACATGCCAACAGATTACTCACCACTAATTACAAATGATTGCAACCTTGGCTAACATACTGCTGAGTGGTTACACACTGCAGCAAAATGCAATTTAAAACCTGACTATCACTAATTTAATTTGTCAGGCATTATTTAAAGTTAACAGCATCTCATAAGGGAGAGGTGCATTATGACTGCAGCAAGTGACAGAATTCAATTAGGATCCCTTTACACGTTCATACATTTCATGCGTAGATTCCCATTGAGGTTCAGGTAGAAGTGCAGAAAGGCTCGCACAGGACATATCTGGCTGATGGCAAGTCCTTTTACCTCTTTGCCTTCCCTTCTAAGCAGCCTGTCTTGTTTTGCATCACTTATGAACATGTTCCCAGGGATGTTATGTATTGCGCAGGAAATTACAATAATGCAAATATGTGGGGTAACATTTGGTTATAGCAAAATCTTGGATGACTCGGCACTTAAAACAAAAATGTTGGAGGAACTCAGTGGGTCAGGTATTGTTGCTTACAACTTGCTTATTCACTTTAATAGTTAAAAAATATATGTTAAAAAAAGTTTGTAAAATGCATTACGCTCTTGTGTGATCTGCAGCAACTCTGAACCTAGTTGATAATCCATCAACTAGGAGTGTAAGTGACTCCTTTTTTTGCAGTAAAGCACATGATCAGTTGTACAAGATTAAGGGCGGGGGCACTCAAGCACTGAGCTCCAACGTGGCAGCTCTGTCTACTTACCAAAGTACACCCATAGATGCAACCCTTGCCCACGCTGAATGCTCCAGCATACTGTCAATGCCTTGCCAATATAGTCTCTGATAGATTCTTGCCTCAGATACTACCATAACCATTGAATTATGTGCTGGGAAAACATTTTGAATCCTAGAACAGGTTCTGCACCCACCCCGGTAAATGTATTAAGTAAACATCCTTCTTGATAAGGTATTTCTATCCTGTTGCTAATGCTACGTCAAATAAATCTTTATGCTTTTTCATTTCTTAATATATTTATATCATATTTAAAGAACTGTAATTCTTAAATAACTGTGCTCAGTCTCACCCAGAATATGAAGAACAGAACAATGAATAAGGTCATAAGATCATAAGTGCTGGGATCAGAATTAGACCATTTGGCCCATCAAGTCTACTGCATCACTCAATCATGGCTGATCTATCTCTCCCTCCTAACCCCATTCTCCAGTCTTCTCCCCATAACCCCTGACACCTAAAGTTCACAGATTGGGCCAGATTATCCTTGCCCTGTCCTGCCTAAATTCACAACATTTAGTTCTCACCCACCCGTATTTCTTTTTTCTGGCTGCAGAGGGTTGAATTTTTTGATTCTCTACACCCTGCTGGCTTCCAAGGAGGTGAGCTTACGCCGTGCAAATAGGATGTAGTTAACAAATAGGTAATCGCGCTTTGTTTGGTATCAAGGGTGGGCAGGAAAGACTGTGGGCCCCTTCCATTGTGGGACTAACGGTGCATTTCGGAATGCTATTGGCTAGACGTAGTGCTGTGGCGGTCACTTAGTATAAAGCAGGCGGCTCCTACGTGCTCCTTTGTTCTCAGAAGGCAACTTATTCCATCTGCCTGGTATGTCCCAGGACAGATGGAAAGTGCATTCTCAATGGTGATTCCAGCTACAGATGGAGTCAAGTCAAGTCAAGTCAAGTTTATTCGTCACATACACGTATGAGATGTGCAGTGAAATGAAAAGTGGCAGTGCTCGTGGACTTTGTGCAAAAAACAAACAAACAAACAAACTACAAACAGAATGGAACAGAATCACATATTCTTTTACATATTACATATTGTGGGAGGAAGGAAAAAGGAAAAAAACAGCAATTTAAAAAAAAACAGTAGAAGTTAGTCCCTGGTGAGATAGGAGTTTACAGTCCTAATGACCTCCAGGAAGATACTCCTTCTCAACCTCTCTGTTCTCACAGCATGGCAACCTGACCGTAGCAGCTGGAACAGTCCGTTGCAGGGGTGGAAGGGGTCTCCCATGATCTTATTGGCTCTGGAGTTGCACCTTCTGATGTATAGCTCCTGCAGACGGGTGAGTGAAGTTCCCATAGTGCGTTCGGCCGAACGCACTACTTTCTGCAGAGCCTTCTTGTCCTGGGCAGAGCAGTTCCCAAACCAAATTGCGATATTTCTGGACAAGATGCTTTCCACAGCCGCTGAGTAGAAGCACTGGAGGATCCTCAGAGACACTCTGAATTTCCTCAATTGCCTGAGGTGATAAAGGCGCTACCTTGCCTTAATCACGAGTGCTGCAGCGTGTGATGTCCATGTCATATCCTCAGAGATGTGGACTCCCAGGTATTTAAAAACAGCTCACCCTATCCACAGTATCCCCATTTATTCTCAATGGTGTGTACGTCCTCGGATGATGTGCCCTTCTAAAGTCCACGATCAGCTCCTTCGTTTTTTTGATGTTAAAGAGGAGACTGTTGTCCTGACACCAGAGTGCCAAATCAGCCACCTCCTCCCGGTAGGCTTTCTCATCGTTGTCTGAGATCAGGCCCACCACCACGGTGTCATCAGCAAACTTGATTATCGTGTTGGAGCTGAACCTGGCCACACAGTTATGTGTGTACAGGGAGTACAGGGGCTGAGGACGCAACCCTGGGGGGATCCTGTGCTCAGGGTGAGGGACTTCGATGTATTTCCCCCCCCATCTTGACTACGTGGGGCCTGGTTGAGAGAAAGTTCAGGACCCAGGCACACAGGAGGGTGCTGAGCCCCAATTCCAGTAGCTTCTCGGCCAGTCTGGTGGGGACTATCATGTTGAAGTAATACTTGTCATGTGGGGACTATCGTGGAGAAGTAATACTTGTCTACATCTAACCTTTAAGGGCCTGTCCCACCAGCATGCAATTCTATGCGATGAGCGCGACCTAACGTGGTCGCTTGAGCCGTCCGGCATCGCGGGGCCGGTCTCACTTCGATAGCCGGAGCCGTGTGGAATTGTGCGGAGTTCGTCCCGGCATTGCGCGGGGCTCCGAAAAACTGACCATGTTCAAAAATTCCAAGCAGCAACGGCTTGTTGGCTCGCCTTGACGCATTACACACCGTATCGATGTCGTGCCTCCGTGACCCTCTCTGTTGGTGCCTCTGTGACCCTCTCTGTTGGTGCCTCCGTGACCCTCTATGTGTGTGGCTCCGTGGCCCTCTGTGTGTGTGTGTGCCTCTGTGCCCCTCTCTGTGTGCCCCTCTCTGTCCTGGCGAACTTACCTTTAAGACTTCGCTCCAAGTTTGCCTCACTTTGCGCCGCGTTGCGCCACTCACCCGACCTCCGCGTGGCCCTCGCTGCCAGTTTCATCGCGCTTGCCGCATGCAGGCGCATGCTGGTGGGATCGGCCCTGTACAGGGATCACCCGACCTCCGCACGGCCCCTGCTTCCAGTTTGATCGCGCTCATCGCATGGAGTCGGACGCTGGTAGGACAGGCCCTTTAGGATGGATTTGACGTGCTTGCACAGAAATCTGAGTCTGATAGCTGGTGGCTTCCTTCTCTAGTTCTCCTACTGGTTTCACTGTCATCCTGATTAATTTTATTGTTTGTATGCCTTGTTGTCATCTTCCCCATATCAAAAAATCAACCATTGTACATTTCCTGGAGCATAGTCTGCTTTGATCTATTCTTTTCACCTTCCATGTTCTTTGTACCCTTCCATATCTCATTCCCTCTCCCCTGACTCTCAGCCGGAAGAAGGGTTTCAACCCAAAATATCACCCAATCCTTCTCCCCGGAGATGCTGCCTGTCCTGCTGAGCCAAGGGCCGTCCCACTTGGCAATTTTTTCGGCACTGCTGGCATCATATTAGTGTCGCCAAAAGATTTTGAACATTTCAAAATCCAGCAGCGACAAAAGATATGTTGCGACACTTGAAAAGTCATATGTCATCGCGCCGTGTCGCCACCGCAAATTTTTTGGTGACCTGATATGTCAGTCAATGATGCCGGCAGTTGCCAAAAAATTGCCAAGTGGGACAAGCCCTTTACTCCAGCGTTTTGTGTCTGTTGTCCTTCAAAAACGTTGGCTATCAATCAGCATAATTCAGCCCATTTACATCACCACAAATGATCCAAACAAGCAATTTAAAACATTATTTCTGCCAGACCACAATTTCTTCTTACTATTATTTCTCATCAATGGCCTTAATTAACAGACCTAACCAATTAAACTAAATGTTGCAAATTATCTGCGTTTAAATATATCTTCACACCTCTTCTACTTAATGCTTTGGATGTGATTTATCTTTTTATTCAAGAGAGCTATAGAAGGAACATCTTTTCTGAATCTCTTTTATTCACATGTTATGTGAATAAGATCTTTCCACAGTTAATCCCTGCTATATTCTCATAAATGGAAGCACATTCTTTCACAACCATATTCAGATTAAAAAGCAAAGATTATAGAGTTAAGTTAACAAGCAACAAATCATCTTCCAAAGAAATGTCAATGAGATGGATACATTTTTGGATTGATTGATTGAAAGATACAGTCTGGAAATAGGCCTTTCGGCCCATCACGTAATTGCTGACATCAATCACCCACTCACTTTAGTTCTATGTTTTCCCACTTTTGTATCCACCCTCTACCCACTATGGCCAACTTTACAGAAGGCAATTAACCTACAATCCCACGTGACTTTGGGACATGGCAAACCCAAGAGGTCTCAGGGAGAACATGCAGACTCCACACTGACAGCACCAAAGGTCAGGATTGAACCCAGGCCTCTGACGCTGTGAGGCAGTAAACCTACCAGCTGTACCACTGTGCCGTCCAATTTGTTGTCATAATTGTTTATACTGCAATAACTATTGTGATACTGAATAATTGTGGTACTTAATAGCTGTTTATTTCAGAACGTCTGAGTTACCAACATGGCAAAGAAGTTGCAATGTTATTTTCCCCCACACACGTTCTAAATTCTAATGATTCTCGACATGAATTTTCAATAAAGATTCTGGTGGATCACTTTGTTTGACAAATCATTACTGGCACTGTGTAGAATATTCCACAGTATCTTCTTCAGATAATGAATCATGACAATGAAATATAACAGAATGAATAGGAGTAGAAAAACAATAAAAGCGTACATTTATTCCTAAACATATTCATCCAATTTATTGCAAGGTAATGAAATCTGTTTATAAAGCTCTGATGGTGGTGCAATGCAAATGGCGGTGTGCATTATATGATAACGAATCATGTTACTGTATCTCTAGATGTGTTGTTTCAGGTTGTCCGTGAAATGGAAATTCCATAAAAATTAAACAAACTATTAAAATATTTTTAGTAATTTTGATACCATTTTTATAATATGCCATGGTCAGTATCTTTTCAACCATACCCTATTGATAATTCAATTAATAAGGATTAAGAATATTTAAAGGCATCATAATTGTGAAGAAATCTTATGATTATGATCAATGCGTGACTATTTCTGATTTGCCTTTGCATTTTCTGAAGCAATATCTGTGATAAATTTCCCAAAGGAGGATTTATCTTACTCATGGCCTTCAATTGCATCATTAACTCAGGTTTTATTTCAAAATAATATTTTAATTGCTGTCATAAGTTGAATGCTATCCAGAGTTTATATTTGGAATGGCTTTAATATTGCAGTGTATTATTAGTAATTCCAGAAGCAATAATGGATTAAGGTTATCCAAAGAAGATTGGTTTGAAACAAGCTATTTTGCTTAATAGTACAAGATAGACATTAGGCACGAATGAAATTCACATTAGGCAGGAAATGGTTGGGTAGGATGATGGGACTGAAGGCTGATAAATCCCCAGGGCCTGAGGGTCTGCATCCCAGGGTACTTAAGGAAGTGGCTATTGAAATCATGGATGTATTGGTGATAATTTTCCAATGTTCTATAAATTCAGGATCAGTTCCTGTGGGTTGAAGGATAACTAATGTTATCCCGCTTTTTAAGAAAGACGGGAGAGAGAAAACAGGGAATTATAGACCAGTTAACCTGACATCGGTGGTGGGGAAGATGCTGGAGCCAATCATAAAAGATGAAATAGCGGCACATTTGGATAGCAGTAACAGGATCGGTCCGAGTCAGCATGGATTTACGAAGGGGAAATCATGCTTGACTAATCTTCCTGAATCTTTTGAGGATGTAACTAGGAAAATGGACAAGGGAGAGCCAGTGGATGTAGTGTACCTGGACTTTCAGAAAGCATTTGATAATGTCCCACATAGAAGAATAGTGGGCAAAATTAGAGCACATGGTATTGGGGGTAGAGTGCTGACATGGATAGAAAATTGGTTGGCAGACAGGAAACAAAGAGTAGGGATTAACAGGTCCCTTTCAGAATGGCAGGCAGTGACTAGTGGGGTACCGCAAGGCTCGGTGCTGGGACCGCAGTTATTTACAATATACATCAATGATTTAGATGAAGGGATTCAAAGTAACATTAGAAAGTTTGCAGATGACACAAAGTTGGGTGGCAGTGTGAACTGTGAGGAGGATGCTATGATGGTGCAGCGTGAATTGGACAGGTTAGGTGAGTAGGCAGATGCATGGCAGATGCAGTTTAATGTAGATAAATGTGAGGTTATGCACTTTGGTGGCAAAAACAAGATGGCAGATTATTATCTGAATGGTGTCAAGTTGGGAAAAGGGGATGTACAACGGGATCTGGAGGTCCTTGTTCATCAGTCACTGAAAGTAAGCATGCAGGTACAGCAGGCAGTGAAGAAAGCTAATGGCATGTTGGCCTTCATAACAAGAAGAGTTGAGTATGAGCAAAGAGATCCTTCTGAAGTTGTACAGGGCCCTAGTGCGATCACACCTGGAGTAGTGTGTGCAGTTTTGGTCTCAAAATTTGAGGAAGGACATACTTGCTATTGAGGGAGTGCAGCGTAGGTTTACAAGGTTAATTCCCGGGATGGCGGGACTTTCATATGTTGATAGAATGGAGCGGCTGGGCTTGTAAACTCTGGAATTTAGAAGGATGAGAGGCAGAGAATTCCACAAATTCACAACTCTCTGTGTGAAAAGGTATTTCCTCATCTCTGTTCTAAATGTCTTACCCCTTATTCTTAAACTGTGGCCCCTGGTTCTGGACTGCCCCTACATTGGAACACGTTTCCTGCCTCTAGCATGTCCAAACCCATAATAATCTTATAAGTTTCAAAGATCTCCTCTCATCCTACTAAATTCCAGAGTATACAAGCCCAGCTGCTCCATTCTATCAACATATGACAATCCCGCCATCCCGGGAATTAACCTCGTGAACCTATGCTGTACTCCCTCAATAGCAAGAATGTCCTTCCTCAAATTTGGAGACCAAAACTGCACACAATACTCAAAGAAATTGCAGGAGCCCTGGCTGAGAGATATGTATCATCATAGACCACAAGTGAGATGCCGAAAGACTGGAGGATGTTGTGCCTTTGTTTAAGAAGAGATGCAAAGAAAAACTTGGTAACTATTGAGTAGTAAGCCTGACATCCATGGTAGGTGGGTTCCTGGAGGGTATTCTGAGGGATAAGATATATATGCAATTTCAAAGGCAGGAGTTAATTAGGGATACTAAGCATGCCTTTGTGTAATGAAAATCATGTCGCATGAATATGATTGAATTTTTCAAAGAAATAACCAAGAAGGTTAATGAAGGCAGAGCAGATGATATAATCTATATGGACTTCAGCAAGGCATTTGATAAGTTTCCACATTTTAGTCTGTTCAGGAAGTTTGGATCGCATGGGATCCAAGGAGAGCTACCTTTTTGGATACATAATTGGCTTGATGGTAGGAAGTAGAGGATGATGGTGGAAAATAGACACAAAAAACTAAGTGGGTCAGGCAGCATCCCTGAAGAACATGGATAGGCAACATTTTGGGTTGGAAACCTTCTGCAGACTCATTTAGTGATGGTGGAAGGTTTTCTTGCAGACTGCAGGGCGTTGATTAGGTGTATGCCTCAGCAGTTGGAGCTGAGCCCACTGTTGGTTGTCATTTACATCAAGATTTGGATGGGAATGTACAAGGCATGGTCAGAAAGTTTGCAGATGTCACTAAAATAGTTGAGGGATGAAGAAAATGAAGAAAGCTGTCAAGCGGCCTTGATCAGCTGGGTAAGTTGGCAGGAAAAAGGCAGATGGAGTTTAATACAGATAAATGTGGGGTGTTGCAATTTGGGAAGTTGAACCAGGGTAGAAATTTCACAATGAAGAGTAGGGTCCTGGGAAGTGTTATAGAACAGAGGAACTGATGAATATCTGAGAAAGTTATTGGCTGCAATCTTCCCTCCATTGACAAACTGTACACTGCAAGGGCCAGGAAGTGAGCGGGCAAGATCATCTCTGACCCCTCTCACCCTGGCCACAAACTCTTTGAATCACTTCCCTCTGGGAGGCGACTCCGGACTGTCAAAGCTGCCACAGCCAGACATAAAAACAGCTTTTTTCCATGAGTAGTAGCTCTACTCAATAACCAAAAATCTGTAGCCTCCTTTTGCTTTGGTATTTTATTTAATTCACATGTTTAATCAATAATGTTTTATGTGTCTTTCCTAATTGTCACTGTATGTCATGTTGTCACTTGCAGGCGGAGCACCAAGGCAAATTCCTTGTATGTGAATACTTGGCCAATAAACCTATTCATTCATTCATTCATTCAAATAGATAATTCCTTTATTCCTTGGAGCATGGAAGACTAAGGGGTTATTTTTATAAAGGTGTACAACATCACGAAGGGCATAGTTTGGGTGAACGCACACAGTATTTTTCCAAAATGTGTGAAATCAAGAACTAGTGAGCATAGGTTTAAGGTGAGAAGGGAAAGATTTAATATGAATTTGAGGGGCAACCTTTTTCACAAAGAGGGTGGTACATTTATGGAACAAGCGACCAGAGGAAATAGTCGAGGCAAGTAAACTAATAGCATTTAAAAGACAATCGGACAGGTACATGGACAGAGAGATATACATCAAACATGGGATAATGTGGTGTCTTTGTAGGCATGGACAAGAGGGCTGAAGACCCATTTCTGTGCTGTAAGACTATTTACATTATTAGACCCTTATTTAAAGACCATTGTGGGATATTTCAGTCATACCAGAATGGAAATTAAAGACTTCTGTTTAACACCTCATCGATTTCTCTAATCCATGAAGAAACATGAATCTACAATCTACTAATAGGTGCCAGTATTATGAATTAATCCTGGATGACATTTCTAAACTGGGATTTAACACATAACTTTAGGTCAATCCTCAATGGATAATTTTCCAATTACCATAACATTTATCTTACAAATTGTGGAACTAAGCACCTCTTCAATTGTTCAGGAGTTCTAACATGAGAGTGTCATTCAACTCCTTGATCATTTCCATCCCTCATTTACATGACAGGCTTGATTTTCTACAAAACAAGGATCTTTGTCCATCTGGATATCAGCAATAAATAAGATGTTGTGTAGTTCATGCCATAATGAGAAAATATTGAGCCAACAGGCACGGGTAGGCATCACTGTTTAGTTTAGAGATACAGCATGGAAACAGTCCCTTCAACCCAACGAGCACGCCAACTGTTGATCACCCAATCACACTAGTTCTACGTTTTTCCACCATCTCATCTGTGTAGCTGGGACATGTTGGCCGGTGTGGGCAAGTTGGGCCGAAGATCCTGTTTCCACGCTGTTTCACTCTATGACTGGTCATTAGGGCTATTTTGTAGAAGCCAATTATCTCACAAACCCGCAATTCCTCCGGATGTGGGAGGAAACAGGAATACCTGAAGGAAACCGACATCAACACAGGGAAAACATGCCAACTCCAATCAGACAGCACCCGAGGTCAAGCTCAAACCTGGACCACATATAATTTCATTGGCCACAAATTAAAAAAATTGGGTAAGGGCAGCATATTCTCTTTCATGAGAATATGCTGCCCTCGAGTAATATGCTCCACCCACGAGTAACAACATGACATACAGTGACAGTTACGAATGACTCAGAAAACACTAAACATTAATAATAATAAAACATTAATGATCAAACACCATTGATCAAGCATGTGAACGAACAAAATATCAGATCAAAGGGAGGCTACAGATTTTTGGCTGTTGAGTAGAGCAACTACTCGTGGATAAAAACTGTTTTTATGTCTGGCTGTGGCAGCTTTGACAGTCCGGAGTCACCTTCCAGATGGAAGTGATTCAAAGAGTTTGTGGCCAGGGTGAGAGGGGTCAGAGATGATCTTGCCCACTCGCTTCCTGGCCCTTGCAGTGTATAGTTCATCAATGGAGGGAGGGTTGCAGCCAATAATCTTCTCTGCTGATCGGACTTGGGCGGCTAACTAGTGGAAGGTGCATTTATTCAGTCTTTTTTCAGGTAGAATGATGTATCTATTTTTTTAAAATAGGCTAGTAGAGAAATGTTGAGTTATTTCATTTCACAAATACAATGGGCACTCAAAAAAGAACATGAAACAAACTTAAATTCATTTGTTTCCTGAAAAGGAACAGAAAAACATAAAAAGCCAAAGGTACACAAAAATGCTAGAGAAACTCAGCGGGTGAGGCAGCATCTATAGAGCGAAGGAATAGGTGACGTTTCGGGTCGAGACCCTTCTTCAGACTGATCGGTCTGAAGAAGGGTCTCGACCCGAAATGTCACCTGTTCCTCACCCCTTCAGTTTCTCCAGCATTTTTGTCTCCATGGATTTTTCCAGCATCTGCCGTTCTTTCTTAAACATAACAAGCCAATGTGCTCCTACCACTTTTGCAGTCTATTTAGTTTTGTTCCTATTCCTCTGTGTGCTTTTGTAGCTTCCCTTTAATTAGATATAATATTTATTTTTAATTTAATATTTAAATATTCCCATCCTCATAAGAATAAATAGCATACTGAAATATTTATTTAAGACATCTCCTGCCTCTAAAGTCAGCACAGGCCATCCATTCCATGTTGCCAGCCATTAGCCACCTATTAACTCTAATCCTACATTAATCCAATTCTTAATCTCCTCACATTCTCATCAATGCCATCTTAATACTTGGGCTATTTGCAGTGGCTGATTAAAAAAGGAAACTGATGCACCTGCTGGAAACTCATTCTACCACAGGGGAGCATGCAAACTCCACACACTGGAGATCAGATTTGAGCCCACTTCTCTGGCACTTTACCAGCCGTGCCTCTGAGCCATTCCAAGGGGCTTGCAAAGGGTCGTTGGGAGCATGACGTCCCCACTCACCCCATACTCTTCCGTTTCAGCCCGAAACGTTGCTATTTCCTTTGCTCCATAGATGCTGCTGCACCCGCTGAGTTTCTCCAGCACTTTTGTCTACCTTCGATTTTCCAGCATCTGCAGTTCCTTCTTAAACTCTTCCAAAATATAACTTTGGATGTGCAGAATGTTCAGAATGCATGACTATGCTCCTACAAAGAGGTCAAATTTAAATTCCTGTGCATAATACTGAATTTGGAATTATCATAGACCAGTATAGCACAGAAACGGGCACCTTTGGCCACAATGCCTATTCCAACATGATGCCAAAACCAACTCTTATCTGCCTGCACATAATCCATATTCCTCCAGTCCCCACATATCCATGAGCCAATCCAAATGTCTTGTAAATGCCACCAGGGTATCTGCCTCTACCAACATCCCCAACAGCACATTCCAGGCAGCCACCTCCCTCTGTGTAAAACAAAAATATTGCCATGCACATCGCCTTTAAACTTTACCCCTCTCATCTTAAAGATTCACACTGAAGTTCCCATGCTCCAATCTCCATCCTGAGAAAAAGGTTCTACCTACCCTATCTATGCCTCTCATAATTTTATATACTTCTATTGTCTCCCCTTAACCTCTGGTGTTCCAGAGAAAACAATCCATGTCTGTTCAACCTCTCCTAGCAGCTAACATCCATGAATCCAGGGCACAATTCTGGTAAACGACCTCTGCACCCTTACAAATGCCTCCGCATCCTTCCTGCAATGGAATACTCCAAGTGCGGCCTTACCAAAGTCCTAAAAGACTGCATTGTTATTTGCTGACATTTATATTCCTGTATCTCCTCTATCAAATTCCTATGGTCATCTTTAAACGTTCGATTTTTCCAGTGAAGATCGTCACTTTCACTTCTTCTGATAGATGTTCTCAGTTTTGGGATTGCTGTTCTCTCAAGGCAAATTGAAGGACCTAATTCCCACTGTTTTTGGTCTGTTATCCAACACAAAAAAATTACAGCCTAATCCTTTTTATTGCTGATCCCATGGATAAAAAATACAGATTTCCACCAAAGATTTGTTTGCAGATTTTGAATGTCCCTCTCTGAAATATTTAGGCAAATATTTTGTTTTAAATCCCATCATCGTAATGGATTGGAATATCGGAATGGATCACCTGTGAATAAAAGATAATCGTGATTTTATTATTGTACTTGATCGTTGATTCATAGGCATGATTTTTAACCATTACCTCTTTATGGTGTCAGTTTGAGACATAATGAGGGGCGACATATCTCCAAGCTTATTTCAACACAGATCTTTAAAATTTACATGCTAACTTTTCAGGATAATATTTAGTTAAAATTTACTGAATGGTATTATTACATCTGGATTACTTTATGCATCAACAGAATGAAATGGCCAAAGGTCTAGTGGTTTACGAAAATGAACTCTAGTTACTGATTGAGAACACAATTCAGTGTTTACATATGTACATTTCACCAGTATTATATTAACTACATAACTTTGTGTTTACCCTTTTCTGTTTTATGTTCTGTCATGTGTGATACTGATAAATGGATGTAAGAAATTATTTCTTGATTGCATTAATTGATAAGGATTAACAGAATTAGATTTATGATTGATAAACTGAAATTGAGACTACCTATAGATCTAAACTAGAGTTGTTCAATGGAAATTGCTGAACAGCCATATGAGTTATAGCAAAACAATGCAAAATCCATGCTAATCAAAATCAACAAGCAAATCTTACTCTTTATCTTATTATTTTTCCATATCAAATGTGTGGAAGGGCTAAAGTATATACTGTAAGTGTCACATGTTATGATCAAATGCTAAATTATGATATCTTCTCCTCAATTTCAGTTACCATTCAGAAATGTAATGGTTAATTTTGGATTCCCAATTATTTATCTGTATCTAAAGGGCAGCAAAATCTCAAATCACATCACAATACATTTGCTGTAACTACTAAGATATATTGTGCAATTAATCATTGCTTGGGGCTTCCATTTGTTCCAACCCATTTGTTTCTGAGAGCAGGCTGGAAGGAGTAGCATCCTCTTCTCGATATATATACACCACATTATAATGAAGGCAAAGGTACAAAAGTAATATTGGCTGGCATGCATTTATCACAGACAAAGCTTCCCACCCCCCCACTCTCCCTGCCTCCCCAACTCCACCTCCACCACAGGTTTTGCCATGTTTTGCAACCACACAGTTCTCAGTGATCTTCAGGTGTTCCTGTCAAGGCCATTCTGAAAGCAGAATAGCAACTATGCTTCAGACTGCAAAAATGTAACCCATCCACTAACATTTCTGATGCCTTCTAATAGCTTGTGCTGTTGGAAGGCCTTTCCAATTGTTTCAGATGTCTCTGCTGTTTTACGATCAGTTATGACCCTTAGTGACAATTGAAAAAAAAATTGAAATGATTTTAAAAAGTAAGTTCATTTAAAATGCAGTTAACCTATGTAAATGAATTAAAATATTGATATTAATTCAAATAAATTAAAATTAAAACATTAATTTAATCTCCTTAATGAAGTTTGGTAATGCATTCTAGTTCATATATGTATGCTTAAAGCTGAGGAATTGGATATGAAGTGCATCGGCACATTAGCTCAGGGTCATTCAGGAACATCACAGGACTCAGTGGTGAATCTAATGTCAGATCAGAGGTCAGTCAATGACATATGCTTTGCTGCTAGCTGGCAGCTCTGTATGGTCTCACAGCTAGCTGTTAGTGCACCCCATCATCTTCTTTCTCTCCACAGTTGTTGCCCAGCATACCGAGATATTTCCAGATATATTTACCTGTTTTTAACGACTTGGCTAAATCTCACTCTAACTATAGATACCTTTATTCCAAACCTTATCGCTAAATTCATCAAAGGCAGGCAACTATATTCCATTGTTAAGCTTCAAATAACTGAGCAAGCTCTCTTTTTGTTAATTCCTGCAAAACTGTACTTCAACTTTTCTTCAAGTATCTCCAAGTACAGTAAATCCTTCTTTTAAAGCACCTCCTTATAATGGATTTTGGTTATAGCAGAGAGGCCTACTGATATACCACCAGAGGCACCCCAGACCTGCACCGCCTCCCCAGCCAGACCTACTGCTGCCACTGCTGGCTCACAAAACTTCCTCGGCCACTTCCAGGCCGTGCCTGCCACCACCAACCTTTACCTGCACACCAGCCACCTCCGGGCCGCAACCAATGACTGCGCCGATCCTCACCTCTCCCCCGGCAGCCAGCAGGCTGGGACTGTCAACTCACCTGGATTTCAAGCCCAGGTTCCAGACCGAGAGTGTGAAGAAAAGTCCCGAGCCAAATCATTGCTTATCCACGTTCACCAGATATAGACACAAATTGCTGGAGTAACTCAGTGGGACAGGCAGTGAAGGAATGGGTGATGTTTAGGGTTGAGGCCCTCCTTCAGAGTTGGAGAGGGAAACTAGAGATATGGAGGGGTAAGGTGTGAAAAATACAGATCAAAGCAGACGATGATCAGGGAAATGTAGAATGGTTCATTGTTGGCTGAGGGGAAGGTAACAACTAGGCATAAAAACAGTAAGATAAATCAATATTGATACCATTAGGTTGTAAGATGCACAAGCAAAATATGAGGTGCTGTTCCTCCAATTTGTGTTTGGCCTTACTCTGACAGTGGAGGAGGTCCAGGACAGAGAGGGTCAGTATGGGAATTGGAGGGGAGTTAAGATGTTTAGCAACCAGAAGATCACATAGGCCTAGGCAGACTGAGATGCTGCCTGACCTGCTGAGTTACTCCAGCACTTTGTGTACTTTTGTGGATTAACCAGCAACTGCAGTTGTTTGGTTCTACTACTTATACAATGACAATACCTTATTCTGTTATCTGCAATATTGGATACCATTCCCCTCCTATGGTCTATTATAATGAGGATTTACTGTGAGGAAATAACACTGGATGAACACTCATTATCGACCATATATTATACTTATACACAAAGACTAAACAATTCTAGTCACACTTCATTTTTGCTGGGATGAAACATGGGCCACATCTATCTGAGCAAACTTAAAATTTAAATCTCTGATGTGATCACGGATAATCATATCAAAGGGGCAGTTCATTGTAATGTATTAACATTGGAATGCCGGTCAGTTACAATACGATATCACTTTGAATTAATTCAAATGAATTCTGTGCAAACAATACTGAATAGAATTGGGTTCTGATAAGTGCAACCAAATAACATTATTTTCCTCCAGAGCGCAGACGTGACTGTTTTGAATACATTATGTATTAATAAAGCCACCAGTTGCAGATGTTCAGGTGATAACATGCGTTTTGTAATCAGAAGACATGGAGTGAAAGTTACATACAGATAATAGGGAATCTGTTATTGAAAGAAGAAGGATAGTTAGTAAATTAGTAAAGTAAATTAGAGGTGATGATTGGACACTTTGGAAGAACATTATTGTTTTTGCAATAATCCTCTGAAATCAATTTTACAGAATTACATTGAGAGAAAAATCCTGATGCACATAGCTTTTAGCCATTATTTGTGAAATTTAGAAAAACAAATGTAATGTTTATGAGCTATAATGATTTTTTAAACATAATTTTACTTTAATTATCAATGAAATTATAATAAGAAAGAACTGCATCTTTTACCCAAATCCAGTTAGAAATTATTTACTGTATATCAGTTGATACATGATTCATTTGTTACTATATTCTTTGTTCATTCCTCCATTATTCCTGAAGAGAAAAGTTGAAAAGCTTTTCAAGTCAATTAGGTCTCTCTCTTTCTTTTTCTTTTGTTGTTTCTCAGTCACACACTCTCTCTCTCTCTCTCTCTCTCTCTCTCTCTCTCTCTCTCTCTCTCTCTCTCTCTCTCTCTTCCCCCCCCCATAAATGATAGTGCATCTTTCCCCAACAGACGGAAAGTAGATATTCTCACAACACAAGAAAAAAGAGCATCTCTTAGTTCTTTCATTCGCAGTCCTTGCTTACTATGAAACTGAAATTATTTTTGTAGATTCTTCATCATTTTGTTTGCAAATCAATTCCACATATTTGAGATAATTTCAATTCAAACACTCCTGAATACTTCCTAGTAGTTAAGTACAGAGAGCTGTGGCTTCAACCTGGGAAGAGATTGTTTGCTCACCTTCAGTGAATATTAAGTAATAGATAACCAAATGAATTAAATTAACAGAAAAGAGAATAAATAAAGAGAATAAAATTGCAAAATACCATTTCATGTGATGGGCTGATTAACTCTTACATTTACTGGCTAAAACTAGATATTTCATTGCAATGATACATATACAACTCATTAAAAATGCTACCTGGCATTTCTTTTTGTGTAGGTTTAAAAAGCTTTGGGACAATGTTATAATGGAATCCTGTGTAAATTGTCAAACCAATCAATTTAAGCATTAAAAACCGCACAATTTAAGCATCAGCTGCACTAGCAGGAATTAATATTAACACGGTGATATGAATACTTATAAGATCTAGAATGTAGCTATATTATACAGAACTATATAATAACATGAATCTATTCAGATCTTTTCCATTACGAAGAAATAATCATTGTACATAAACAAAATATTCAAGAGCTTACACATGCAAAGCTTACCTAACACTACAGCGAGAATTGTACTCATGAGCAACCAGTTCTTCCTCAAAACAGCTTTAAAATCACATCCTTTTTTGGATTTCTTCCCCATGGTTGTTGAAGATTAGAATTCAAAGGAACAAATTAAAAATACACGCATGCACAGACACTCTCACAGACACAGTGCTGAATTCAGTGTGAAATCCTGCTGCCTTTACTCCTCTGCACTATATTCCGTCACTGCAGACACAGTTGTAACTAAGCACCACCCCTTTTTGAATGCAGTGAGAGGAGCCTAACAATGGCTACCCCTGAACATAAAACCACATTTTTAAAACACCCTCTCCTTCATTTAAACATGGATTCTGCAAATCCCAGATGGTAAAAATCAACCCTACCAGTTCCTGGCATATATTCCCTGGAGTATTTTGCATTATGAATGTTGAAATAAAATTCCTTCACATTGTATATAAAATGGGCCTTCTGAAAAGGATTAATGTTTTTCCTCAATATTTATTGAAAATAAATGGAAAACTTGTAGGTTCTGGCAGACTATTATTTAAGATCAAATGTTGGTGATATTTAATGATCAAAAAAAGTGACACAGATCACAAGGGCAGTTAAATGCATCTGGCAGTGCATAAACTAAAATAAATGAATCTTGCTCCAAATTAATGTATGTTCAGAAATCTGCTTCTGTTAAAAGCTAATTTGTTCTGTCTTTTTACCACCCAAGAAAATAAAATCTTCATTAAATTCAACAGTCCTGAAGTGCGTGTGCAGAGGATATATCAAAATATAATCAATATGAACAAAAGATTTTGTACAAAATTACTATTTATAAAAATTATATTTGATGTTGACTATCAGATACTTTGAACCAGCGATCAACCACTTTTAACTCAGTGGGTCAGACAAAATGTCTGGAGAAAAGTAATAGGTGACATTTCGGGTCCAGACCGTTCTTTAGAATGAGAGTCAAACTGTGTCTATCTTTGGTTTAAAGCAGCATCTGCAGTTCCTTACTACACTCCAATCACTTTTAATGTGGATTCCCACCAAAATATGAATCAGACCAAACATTCTTTCTAGTTTTTAACTGAAATCCAATATTAAGATGTACTTCAACAGCAGTAAAAGTAAAATTGTCCCAAGTGCAGCATTCCCTCAGAACATTTTGCGTCGTAAACTTGCTGGCTCCAATTGGAAATCTGTAAATATATCTAAGACTAAGTGTTGAGATGATTAACCGAAAACCTGTTGAATGAATTTACACCATGATACTGACACACACCACACAATGAGTTACAAATCTCCAGAATTTGCTACTCATCTCCAGAGTTTGCTAGTCTCCAGGGATTACTAATCTCTTGAGTTTGCTAGTCGCCATGCTTCATTCCAGTTAAACATCTCTACCATTGCTTCATACTAGCAATCTGTTTGCAGATTATGAACAATTGTCAGCTCTTCGCATGAGCATCACACGAATATTGGGGGGAAAAGCAGAAGTGCTGGATACAATAAGGACTATGGGACCAGACAAAATCTAATCGGTAGTACTGAAAACATGCTCTCCTGAACTAGCTGCACTTTCATTCCAAGTGGTTCCAGTGCAGTTATATATCTGGCAACTACCAGGCAATGTAGAAAATTGCCATGATGTATCTTGTTCACAAAAGGCAGGAACAATCCAATTTGGCTCATTGGAGAACAAAGGAGGGAACCACCGTGAGGGAGGGGAGGAGAACAAGAGTGTACCTGGCACGGGATACTTTGTAACTTTGTCAGCGCTCTTTGTGTGCTGACGATTGCACACCTTGGGCATGCAAGCAAAGAATTTCACTGTGACTTGTCTCCAACACCACTTCCCAAACCATGTCCAATACCAAGAAGGAAAGTGACAGCAAGTGCAAGGGAATACCACCACCAGTGTGTCGTCTCTAAGTCGCACACAATCTTGACTTGGAAATAATTGCTGGTGCTTCAGCTCACGGGAGCAATTAGAGATGGGCAATAAATGCCGACTTTGCTGGCAACACCCAAGTCCTGAAAATAAATATTTTATTCTCAATCAAAGTTTCTAGTTCAGAAAGAAAAGTTTTATTTCCCCAATTTCATTCATGTTAGTAATAGATTCTTGTTGGACATTTTTTTAATTCAAATGTAAATGTTTGACCGTTCTTATTTTTTTGTGTAGGTCTCACTCTTGGTACACTCCCTTTTCCATACATCATTGCTCATTTCATTTGAAACATTTCATTTGCATATGTGCAATGTATCACCAACAGAAAACTTTAGTTCTATTCCCCAGTTCTTTACCGAGGTTGATTTGAGAATATAGATTGACCTAATCAAAAACTAACTCAGGAAGGGAAAAACAACCCATGATTTCCAATATATTTAAAATTATTTGTTGATAGTAAGTAACAATCAGATCTGATCGTTATCTTTCACGTTAAATACTAGTTGATTGAATAGTCTACTGATACTAAACAGTAAATGTTTTAGTTCCACTGCTGCAATGGGATTCTGGATCACAATTGACATAAAGCAGAGCAACCTCTTGCTGGAAAGAATTCCAGGCTTTTTCAGCTGTCCAGTTTATGACAGTGAGATCCAATATCTTAATCGCTCTATTGTAGAATGATCATCAAAATACAAATTGGCTGCAGGTGTCCTTATTGCACATTGCACTGACCTGCAACTGGCTCTGTGCTGACCTGAGCTATATTTTGTGCTCTCTGCCGAATGGATGTGTCAGGTCCTGCCATAATAGGTGATGGCTTACCTTTGTGTCTTTTATTGTCTGTTAATTTCTATATTGCAAAGAATCTCAGAGCTTAATAAACATTAAAAATATGCTGAACAATCTTTTAATTTTTGATTCCACCGGCGCATACAGTACGTCCTAATTTGTTTGGATGATCAAAGGATGTCTGTTTGTTGTAATATTGAGAGCATCTTCCTTCAGTATAGAATGCTTCCAGATGAAGAAGCTGTTCTGTGCAAAATACTTCATGCTGCCAGCCATAAACTCCCACTTGAAGTGCCTGAAGCACATTTCAGAATAATACGCTTGGATGAGATTGTACAACACATGATTTGTAAGTATGCAGATGACACAAAAGTGAGTGGTGTCGTAGATAGTTAAGATGGTTTTCAGAAATTACAGCAGGATCTTGATCAGTTGGGCACGTGGGTTGATGGACAGCAAATGGAGTTTAATGTAAATAAGGGTGAGGTATTGCATTTTGGGAAGTCAGCCCATGGCAGGACCTTCACAGTGAATAGTAGTGCCCTGTGTAGTTTTGCAAAGCAGAGGGATCCAGGAATACAGGGAGGTAGTTCCCTGAAAGTGACATCACAGACAAGGAGGTAGATCCCTAAAGGTGACATCAATAGACCTCACTATCTCCATCGCAGGTAACAGACTACTGACCGGCATCTACTACAAACCCACTGACTCCCATGGCTATCTGGACTACACTTCTTTCCACCCTGCTTCCAGTAAGGACTATCCCCTACTCCCAATTCCTCCGTTTATGCCGCATCTGCCCCCAGGATGAGGTGTTCCCCTCTTCAACTATAGATGAGGTTCTCACCAGGGTTTCCTCTATATTCTGTAGCTCCGCTCTCACTCCCCAACCCCCTACTCATTACAAGGAGTCACATACAACAGATAATCCTCCGACATTTTTGCCACCTCCAACGGGATCCGGCCACTGACCACATCGTCCCATCTTCTCCCCTTTCGGCTTTCCGCAGAGACCACTCCCTCCTAACTCCCACCCAAACCACCGCCTCCCCTGGTGTTTTCCCTTGCAACCACAGGAAATGCTACACTTCTCGCTTTATCTCCCCCCTCGACTCCATCCAAGGACCCAAGCAGTCTTTCCAGGTGAGGCAGAGGTTCACCTGCACCTCCTCCTACCTCATCAATTACAACCATTGTTCCAAGTGTCAACTGCTCGACATCGGTGAGACCAAGCGTAGGCTAGGCGATCGCTTCGCCCAACACCTCCGCTCAGTTCGCATTAACCAACCTGATCTCCCGGTGGCTCAGCACTTCAACTCCCCCTCCCATCCCGAATCCAACCTTTCTGTCCTGGGCCTCCTCCATGGCCAGAGTGAGGCCCAGTGCAAATTGGAGTAGCAGCACCTCATATTTCGCTTGGGTAGTTCACAACCCAGCGGTATGAACATTGACTTCTCCAATTTCAGGTAGTCCTTGCTTTCTCTCTCCTTCCACTCCCCTTCCCAGCTCTCCCACACCCTACTGTCTCCGCCTCTTCCTTTCTTTTTCCCGCCCCCCCCACATCAGCCTGAAGAAGAGTCTTGACCCGAAACATCGCCTATTCCTTCACTCCATAGATGCTGCCTCAACCGCTGAGTTTCTCCATCATTTTTGTCTTCCTTCACAGACAGTCAAGGAGCTTTTGGTACATTGGTATTTATCAGTCAGGGTATTGAGTATAATAGTGGGATGTTTTGTTACCGTTGTACAACTCATTGGTGCGGCCTTGGTTCAATTTTGATCAACCTGCGATAGGAAGGTTGGAAAAAGTGCAAAGAAGATTGCAGAAAAGTGCAAAGAATGAGGATGTTGCCAGGACTCAATGGCCGAGCTACAGTGAGAGGTTAGGCAAGCTAAGACTTTATCCTTGGGGTACAGGAGGCTGAGGGGTGATCACAGAGGTGTTTGAAATCATGAGGGAAATAGATAAGGTGAATGCACAGGGTCAGGGAATCAAGAACCAGAAGAAATATGTTTAAGGTCAGAATGGAGATATTTAATAGGAATCTGAGGGGCAACCTTTTCACACATAGGGTGGTGGGTACATAAAACAACCTGCTAGAGGTGGTAGTTGAGGCATGCACTATAACAACATTTAAAATCCATTTGGACATGGATAGGAAAGGTTCAGAGGGATATGGGCCACACTTAAGCATATGGGACGAGTGTAGATGGGCCATCTTGGTCAGCATGGACAAGTTGAGCCAAAGGGTTTGTTTCCATGCTGTATGACTCTAACAAAGGGTGTGAAAGTTAAGACTTATAAGAACTGAAGCAGAGTTAGTGTCATCTCCATCAGTCAGGTGTTTTACAATACGCTTGTGGAAATTTTGTGTTCTCTGTGGATGGATATGAAAGGTCCTGGGTTTTTTTCAGATTGCATTTAAACCTCAGCCAAACATTACAGTAAATGTCTAGTATTCTCATCATTTTCACTATCAATCCATATAGGATGGACAGACTGTCTACTTTTGGTATGCACTTGGATATGCCATCTTTCACCATTTCCGAGTCAACCACATTAAGCTCCGTTGAGTGTAAACCAACCTCCATTCTTTGGTTGGTAGGGATTACCATCTCTTTGCACCAGTGCCAACTATCTTCATAGTTTGTCTTCATCTTCATAGGCTCTTAAAGATAGCGGAGTCAGGGGATATGGGGAGAATGGGGACAGGGTACTGATTGGGGATGATCAGGCATGATTACATTGAATGGCGGTGCTGGCTTGAAGGGCCAAATGTTCTACTCCTGCACCTATTGTCTATTGTCTATTGTTTCCTCTGTTACTGAAAACACCCCCGTCTATTCACCAAATAAACAAAAACAGAGAGTATGGTTGAGTTGTTGCTGATCCATTATTTCTCATCCATCTATTTCCTTATACCCCAAAACTTCCCTCCTAAGAACATCACTAATTATTGATAGCTATTCCTCTTCCAACCAAAATGTTACAACAGCCCATCAGTCAGTGAAGACTTGGGAGACCAATGTGATCTATGCAGATGAGATCCAAAACCTAAATCTTCTAGCCGTCATATTAAGAAAAGGCAGATTATTTCTCATTAACTGTGGCCTCTGTGCTGATCAGTTCCAATGCTTAATCATCATGGTGAAACATTAACTGCTTTTCGTCACAGATTGGTATTGGTTTATTATCATTATATGCACTGAAATGCAGTGAACAAAGTCTGTTTGTGTACATCCAACCAACTCATACCGTTCATGAGCACAATTAAGCTATGTACAAGTATAACAGGTAATGCAAAGAGAAAAAAATATTTGAATGGAGGATATAGTGTTACAACTATAGAGATAATGTTTTTTTTAATAAAGTACAAGGGCCATAATGAGGTGCATGGGGAGATCAGAATGAAATAGATAGTCGCTATAATTTGGAGTACCTGAGCATTTAAAAAAAAACCACTGAGAGTTCTGAATTGAAAAACAGATTATCAAATGTCCAGCAACAACAGAAACTACAGAAGGTGTTGGAAAGAACTGCAGATGCTGGTTTGAATCGAAAATAGACACAAAATGTTGGAGTAACTCAGCAGAACAGGCAGCATCTCTGGATCTCATCGACCTGAAACGTCACCCATTCCTTCTCTCCAGAGATGCTGCCTGTCCCGCTGAGTTACGCCAGCATTTTGCGTGTACGGCGACTCCAGAGAATGGTAGACACTCTCACAGATACTGTTCTCCCCAACATTGAAGGGATTTATAGGATGCGCTGCCTTAAAAAATTCAGTCAACATCATCAAAAACCCACACCACTCTGGCCACGCCCCCATTTTGGCTACTATGATTTGGTAGAGGAGCCTGAAAAACATGACAACCAAGTTCAAGAACAAGTTTTTTCCCAGCAACCATCAGCCTCTTGAACACCACTCAACACTGCCCTCAGCAACTATGATCTCCTTTGGTTCACGACAGACCTTAGTTTTTGCAATATTATGGCTTCCTAGTATTACAGTTATTAATTGTTTTTACGTTTACTTATTATATATTATCTGTGTGTTATTACATTTATGGGCACGTTAAGCTGCAGCCTGTAGGAATTTCATTATTCCATTGTTGGTATATATAACAATTTTACTTCGGAGTCACGTGAGTGACTACGTGAAGAAGCCCCCCCTGGCGCATAATCGGCATTACGTCGACGCTGTCGGTAGGGAAAGAGCTGCAGAGCACAGCTCCACCAGCGGTAAGGAACAGGCCCGCAGGTAAGTGGATTAAATTACTTTCAAGGCATTTTTCAAACTCCGTGATGCTGGCGTGCAAAGCCAGGAGGAGTTTGAAAGTAAAATGGAGAAAACTCCGAAAAAAATCGGTGCGGGTTAAACGTGCATCCCGGGTAGAAGCACAGCGATCGGGACAGCAGATTAGTGCGGAGCTGGTTCCAATACCAGTGGCCGTTGAATTACCCGTTAGTGAGCCTTTAGTCGCTCCACAACCAGAAGCCACGGAAGAATCTCCAGTGGGGAGAAAAGGAAAGAAAGTCTGAGAGGCCCGTGGTTTCAAATGATTATAATAATGAAAGTCCTCCAGACAGGAAAGCCATGTGGCTGAAAATGGATTAAATGGAGAAATGCTCCAGATTATTATCAACCAAGGGTCTAAAGAACCCAGAATATTCCCAGGCAGGCCCTGAGGGGTTTCCATATCATATGGTGCCTTACCAATGTGGGAATATGAACCTCCAGAGCCTCGGATTGGGCTGGAGGTAGTCTCCTTGAGCAAGTCTCAGGAGTACCAGGGCAGCAGGAGACTGACCCTGAAAGTGGTGATTTTGGTCAAGGAGTACCCACCACAGCACAATAATGTGGCAACTTGATGTGGCACAAAGTGCTATACCTGAAGGAAGCGGTGAGGCCATGGAAGGTAACCTTGGCGGCCAACATTGTTTGGTTTCTCACCAGCTTCAGGAGGCTGTTATGGTTGAAACAGCAGAATTATATGAAACACCTGTGAATTATGCTTCACTAAGGGTGCCAACGGTGAATCCGACTATTTGAGCACCCATGTCTTCAATAGTGCAGGAAATACGATTCCAAAGAATTTCAAGCTTATTGAGTAATGGCATCACTGCTTTTGGGGAGCAAGTGGAAGGATGTACATTAACCAATATTCAAAAAGATATGTTGCCATTGTTTTGTAACTCACACTTTGAGTCAATTGTATGAGAATAATCACCATTCGGCCCATACTGCACCCTAGATTTGCAGGTCTGCACAGATCAAGCAATATTCAAACTCCTGGGTATTTATTTGAAGAAAACTTGCCTAAACAAATCAAAGAAATTGATGAAGAGGCAAAGACTATCAGCCTTATGAAACCTTTCATATTTGGTCAAAGAAGATCTGGTTCAATGAGAAGGGGATTTGATTATGAAGCCGAGGCAGGAGTATGGTGAGGAGGTATTATTACCCATCACAGCCTAATGTAAACCCATATGTTGGAAAAAGGAGACCATCACGTGCATTTGGAGGTACAAAAACTTCATTCTATCACAGAGAAATCTTTTGGTGAAGCTCCGATTGGTGGTAGATTACAATTGTTTTATGATGAATGGTGCTGCATAACATCTGATCGGTTTATATTGGGTACTGTGTCAGGATCTACAATAGAATTTGTAGAAGAAATTGATCCACCTGTACTAAATAAACCTAATTGTATTTTGGTGTTTTCTGCAACTAAAAAATCTCAGATAAAAAAGAGATAACAATTTTATTTGAAAAAGGAGTAATTGAAAATACGGTTAATAATCCACAACAATTTGTGTCATTTTCCCCAGGCAAAGAAGATGAGGGTGGTAGAGTCATTCTGGACCTCACACACTTTAATACATTTGTCCAGTATAAGCATTTCAAAATTGATACCTTCAACACTGCAAGGCAGTTGTTATCAACAGGTTGTTGCATGGCTACTATAGAATTGAAAGATGCGTATTATTCAGGACCAATTCATCATCATTTTCGCAGGTATTTGAAGTTTAATTGGATGGGTCAGCTGTGGCAATATAAGGCATTACTTAACGGGTAAGCTCAGCTTCTAGGCTGTTCACAAAATTGTTGAAACCAGTACTTGCACTGCTAAGGGCACAAAAACACATTGTCATGGCTTTTCTTGATGACATTTTATTGTCAATGCTTATCAGGAATCAGCTGAAAAATCAGTTTCAGCAACTATAAGCCTGTTGAAAGGCTGGGATTTCTGATCCATCCAACAAAATCTAAGCTACAGCCATCCCAAACAATTGACTATTTGGGGTTTTTGATTAATTCAGTTACTATGTCAGTAACTTTACCAATAGAGAAAGTTGTCAATATTACAAATGCGTGCCGTTGCCTTGTTGAGAAATCTTATCTCTCCATCCGAGAAGTAGCTAAGGCTATTGGTAATTAGTAGCAGCATTTCCTGCAGTCAAGTTGGTCCACTGCATTATCAAAACCTTCAAAGGGCAAAAACACAAACACTAAAAGAACGTGCAAGCCATTTTGATAGGCCCATGCAATTACCAACGGAAGCTTTATCCGAATTACAGTGGTGGATTGAGAATGTTCCACAAGCTGCTAAAAACATATTTGTTCAGCAACCGGCAGTGGTTTTTCAAACTGATGTAAGTGCTCTCGGATGGGGGGGGGGGGGCTACCGACAATGACACCAGCTGTGGTGGCAGATGGACTGTCCAAGAGGACTTATTTCTCCAAACATATGGTATTAATTATTTGGAGTATTTTATGGATTGAAAGCTTATTGTTCTACTATGAAGGATTTGCATGTCCAATTACAAGTAGACAATACCACAGCTGTGGCATATATCAATCACATGGGTGGAGTAAGATCATTATCATGTGATTATCTGGTTAACCAGATGTGGCATTGGTGTATTTCTAAGAATATTTGGTTTCAGCTATCTATCTCTGAAGGAGAGACGATATTGTGGCAGACAACAAATCATGAAAATTTAAAGACAATACAGTATGGATGTTAAATCCACAAGTTTTCAAAAACATTGTCAGTCAGTATGGATTACCAGACATTGATCTGTTTGCATCTAGATTAAATCACCAATTGCCCAAATATGTCTCATGGGAACCTGACCCAGGAGCACTAGCGGTGGATGCATTCTCACTACATTGGGGGAATATGTTCTTTTATGCTTTTTCCCCATTCTGTCTGATTAGGTTATGTCATGAAAATAGAGCAAGACTCTGCCACGGGCGTTTTGGTGGTCCAAACTGGCCTACACAGTCATGGTTCTCATTGGTGCTTAGAATGATAACTGAACCATTTATGGCGATTCCTAGCTGCAGTAATTTGTTGGTACAACCAGTAACAAAAGAAATTCATCCATTGCATGATCATATAAATTTGTTAATCTGCAGGTTCTGACCAGACCATTAAAAGGGCTTCGACTGTCGGATAGGACCATGGATGTTATAACTGCAGCTTGGAGAAATAGCACTAAAAAACAATATATGTCTTGTATAAAGAAATTGGAAGTCTTTTGTAGACAGTCAAAGATATCTTATCATACTCCAAACATATCAGATGTATTGGAGTTCCTTGCTGAATTGCATTTTGATCAGCACTTAAGCTATAGTGCCATTAATAGTGCTTGTAGTGCTTTATCATCCTATTTAGGACAAATTGCTGACCATGAATATATCGGGTCTCATCCATTAATATCCCAATTTATGAAAGGAATTTTAATAAAAATCCTCCCAAACACAGATATACAGAAATTTGGGATGTCAGCATAGTTCTTACTTTGCTTAGGCAATGGGCTCCAATTACACACTGTCTTTTTAGAAGTTAACATTTAAAGTAGTAATGCTCATGGCATTATTATCAGCACAAAGAGTGCAAACATTGCAAATGTTATGTTTAGATTGTATGCATTTGGCTACAGATAACATTGTCTTTTATGTTTATGATGTAATCAAACAAAGCAGACCAGGAAGAGCTGGAACCAATGTAAATTTTAAAGCATACCCTGTCAACCAAACATTGTGTGTGGTAAGCATTTGACTCAATATATTGAAGTAACCAAGAGTCTCCGTGGTGGTGAGACAGCGCTACTTATTACACACAAAAAAACACGTTAAAAAGTATCAGTACAAACCATTTCTAGATGGTTTAAACAGGTTTTGGATTTAGCAGGAGTAGACACTGATGTGTTTAAATCTCACTCCACCAGGTAGCTACATCCGCGGGGAAGGCACAGGACGTGCCACTCGACCAAATTTTGGAGGGCGCAGGGTGGTGTAAGAAGAAAATTTTTCAAAGTTTTTCGATAAACCTGTTCTCACGGTGCCAGAGTTTGGACACGCAGTGTTGTGTTCTCTTTGATATAACCATATAACCATATAACAATTACAGTACGGAAGCAGGCCTTCTCGGCCGTTCCAGTCCGTGCCGACCATTTATTTTCCCCTAGTCCCATCTACCTGCACTCAGACCATACCCCTCCATTCCCTTCCCGTCCACATACCTATCCACTTTACTTTTAAATGTTAAAATCGATCCTGCCTCCACCACTTCTGCAGGAAGATCATTCCACACAGCCACCACTCTCTGAGTAAAGAAGTTCCCCCTCATGTTACCCCTAAACTTCTGTCCCTTAATTCTCATGTCATGCCCTCTTGTTTGAATCTTTCCTACCCTCAATGGGAAAAGCTTATCCACGTCAACTCTGTCTATCCCTTTCATCATTTTAAAGACCTCAATCAAGTCCCCCCTTAACCTTCTGCGCTCCAAAGAATAAAGACCTAACTTGTTCAACCTTTCTCTGTAACTTAGTTGTTGGAACCCAGGCAACATTCTAGTAAATCTCCTCTGTACTCTCTCTATTTTGTTGACATCCTTCCTATAATTAGGCAACCAAAATTGTACACCATACTCCAGAATTGGTCTCACCAATGCCTTATTGTTTGCTTTGATTTATATTATCGATTTATATTATCGATTTATATCTTTGGTTGTAAATCTTCCCCTAGGATAGAGGGGTTATTATTTTGTTCTTTTATCATTAAAAGACATTACATAAACTAAAGCAATGTTTTAAATATATATATTATTTACTCACTACAGTGTTAACGGAAACAGAGTGTCGTATGGAATGAATCTACGGCATAAAAAACACAGAGCTTTAAAATCTTCACGTGACTCAAGTGACTCCGAAGTAAAATAGTAAGATTAAATGAGAACTTAGCTGTTCGAAGTTTGATCTTTATTTTATGAGGAGTTACGATGAGGGATTACGTGCCCTCAACTCCCAACCCTCATAATATAAATGATCATCTGGTAGTTCTAATCTTTGTGAGCCGTACTATCTTACTCCGGCTATTGGTTCTGTGTTTTTCACGCCGCTGCATTGAAGTATGCCGATCATGCACCAGGCGGGGCTTCTTCACGTAATCCCTCATCGTAACTCCTCATAAAATAAAGATCAAACTTCGAACAGGTAAGTTCTCATTTAATCTTACTATTAAACACTATTGATTCTTGTACATTGAGAAATGAGCACCTATTGCGATCAAGAATGAAAGATGGTTTGAAGACCCTTCATCATATGTTTCCAGCATTTTGTTGCAAATCATAACAATCCAGCTTACTTATCATATGTGGGAAGGAACTGCAGATGCAGTTTACTGTCAAGACTAACTCTTGTCTACCTGCACATAACCCATATCCCTCCATTCCCTGTATATCCATATGCTTATCCAATAGCCTCTTAATGTTACTAATGTATCTGCCCCGACACCACCCCCAGCAGCTTCTACCAGGCACTCACCACCCTCTGTGCAAAATAAATATTGCCCTGAGCATCTCCCTTAAGATTTTCCCCTCTCAACATAAAGCCATACTCTCTACTATTTGATTCTTCCATCCAGCACATCCGACTGTTTACCCTATCTATGCCTTTCATAATTTTATATAATTCTATCTGTCTCCCCGCAAACTCAATAGAAAACAGTTCAAGTTAATGAATGAATGAATAAGTTTATTAGCCAAGTATTCACATACAAGGAACCTTGGTGCTCCACCCGCAGATGACAACATGACATACAGTGACAGTTAGGAATGACACATAAAACATTAAACATTAATCATAAAACATTATCGATTAAACATGTGAATTAAATAAAATATCAGAGCAAAAGGAGGGTACAGATTTTTGTTTATTGATTAGTGTTACTACTCATGGAAAAAAGCTGTTTTTATGTCTGGCTGTGGCAGTTTTGACAGTCCGGAGTCGCCTTCCAGAGGGAAGTGATTCATAGAGTTTGAGGCCAGGGTGAGAGGGGTCAGAGATTATCTTACCCGCTCGCTTCCTGGCCCTTGTAGTGTACAGTTCGTCAATGGAGGGAAGATTGCAGCCAATAAACTTCTCAGCTGATTGCACGATTCGCTGCAGTATCCGGATGTCGTGCTTCGTGGCTCAGCCAAACCAGACCATGATGGAGAAGGTGAGGACAGACTCTACGATGGCCATATAGAATTGCCTGTGGCAGATTGCTTCATTGCCTGTGGCAGATTGTGCTTCCTCAGCTGCCACAGTGGAGTCGATTGTGGCCCCCCATTTAAGCAGGAAACATGTTCCCAATGTTGAGGGAGTCCAGAACCAGGGGCCACAGTTTAAGAATAAGGGGCGCTGCATTGATGGCAGCCTCTGCCTACAGTCGGTCTGTTTTTCTACCTTTTTGTTATGTTTAGTGTTTAAAAATTATGTTTTGGAGGATTTTTTTAGTATTTCTATGTGCGGGAGGGGGGTAGGGTAAGGTGAAAATCGTTTCTCAGTCATTTCCTGGCGAGGATGTGACTATTAACTGAGTTGCATCTTCGCCCCACCCTTGCGGCCTACCAACTGGATTGGTGCTGCCTTTCCTGCCGGGGACCAGACCAAAGCTTCAGCGGCGGTACAGCATTGGATTCACTGCGGAGCGGGCGATGTCTTACCTGGATCGCCGTTTGAAGCTCTGGAATGTTGGCCCTGCTGCTTCAACATCGCAGAGCTGTGGTTTGCAGAGCTTCCAGCATGGGGGCGCTGTCCTGGGATCCCTTTGCGGAGTCCTGGGATCCCTTTGCCGAGGGCCGCCAGCGTGAATCTCCGCCCAGCTCGGCCTGTGGACTTCGGGAGCCTCGGTCTCCAGTAGGAAGTGGCAGATTCGGAAGTCCAAGCCGCTGAGAATGTTCTCCAATTCCGATGTCGGAGTTTCATCATCCGGCGAGCGGGCTTGAACATCGGGCCACCCGTAGCAGCAATAGCGAGTGGTTCGGGAGCCCCCCTACCACGGGTAAAGAACAGAGGAGGATGACTGAACTTTGGTGCCTTCCCTCACAGTGGGAAAATTTGATTCCGCTGTGTGGGGATGTCTATGTTAAAGACTATCGTGTTCTGTGTTCTTTTTTATTCGTATGGCTGTATGGCGACCACACATTTCACTGTACCAATTGCTACATTTGATGAATAAATGTCTCTTGTCTTGTCTTGTCTCTTGTCTTGTAAGCCATTTAGAACAGAGATGAAGAAACACTTTTTCACACAGAGAGTTGTGGAGTCTGTGGAATTCTCTGTCTCAGAGGGCGGTGGAGGCCTGTTCTCTGGATACTTTTAAGAGAGAGCTAAACAGGGCTCTTAAAGATAGCGGACTCAGGCGATATGGGGAGAAGGCAGGAACGAGGTACAGATGATTAGCCATGATCACGTTGAATGACGATGCTGGCTCAAAGGGCCGAATGGTCTATTCCTGCACCTATTGTCTATTGTCTATTGTCTATTGTCTATTGTCCTTGGAGATTATGGTTCCCAGGAGATGATGGTTCCAAAGTCTGTCCAACCTCTCCCTATAGCTAATACCTCCTTATCCAGACATCAATTTGGTAAATCTTAGTGCCCTTTCCAAAGCCACCACATCCATCCTGTAAAGGTGGGGGGGTGGGGGGGGGGCAGAACTGCGCACAATCATCTCACTACAATAATTGCTTCTTTCCAGCAACCATCAGGCTCCTGAAAATTGAACAACACTAGCCACTACCTTAGAGACTATGATCTTCTATGACATCATATGATAGTGCACCATGACATTGGTGTTTGCACTGGGTACCTAGTATTACTGGATATTAATTTATTTTATTCTTGATTATTGTACATTTATAGTGTATAGACGACCCGTGGACTAGTTGGGTCCCCGTTGTGACACCAGTCAAGTACAACCCGTTCAGTTATTTCAAATTCTGTCAACTGCGCACGCGCGAATACCAAGCCCAGCAACCCTTCCCCAACTGCGCAGGCGCGGTTGACGGGCACAGCAAGTGGGAGCGCACTGTGCAGGCACGCCGCTGCTGGGCCCGGCAACCCTTCCCCAACTGCGCACGGGCGGATAGCAGGCCTGGCAGACCTCCCCCAACTGCGCAGGTGCGGCTGACGGGCCCAGTAAATGGGAGCGCTGTGCCGTTCTTAGTAGTAAGTTAATTAATGTTTATAAAGGGAATTACTTTGTAAAATCGAACTGACTTTTAGTTATTTACTAGATGACCCGTGGACCCGTTTGGTTCCCATTGTGACGCCAGTCAAGTACACACAGCGCACGTGCAGATACAGGTAACCCTCCCCCAACTGCGCACTGGTGAATACCGGGTCCGGAAACCCTCTCCCACTGCGCAGGCGTGGCTGATGGCCCGGAGTGCACTGCGCAGGCATGACTGCCACCGGACTCGGGTGATAGAAAGTGAATTAAAGTTTATAAAGGGAACAATCGAACAAAACGTGCTACTGCACACTGCAGGCGAATGGTGAATAAGGCACCCCTGTAATTGTTGCACTATTGTGTACCGTTTTGGCTGTATTTCAGGAACATACATACATAGATACATACATACATACATGCATACATACATACAAGATGAGACTTTTAGTTATATATACTCGACCCATTGGGTTCCCGTCACATGGGAGGCATGGTCCACCAATGCAACCAGTTCCCCCAACGCAATATTCCACCACTCACCCATAACCCCCGCGGGAGGCCTGGTCCTCTAACGCAACTGGTTCCCCAAGGCAATATTCCACCATGCACCCATTCCCCCAATTTAACCCGTTCCCCCTACGCAATATTCCACCACTCACCCACAGCCCCCAACTACGCAGAGGCTGCTCATTTCACCTTATTCACCCTCCCTCATTTTAAACTTTAAAAAATGTGCACTTGCTGGGGCTTGTAGGACTCAGTGTCCTGAGATAGCAACATTGTAACGAGCACGGCTAAAATCCCATAGTGACGTCATAGCTGCAAGTGTCAGTGCAGAGGGAAGAATTTTTTCCCAAAGTGGGGTTGTATTTTACAAGTTATTTAAAAAATGTGAATAACTTGTAAAATATAACATCAATCTGAACAAAAATTGATACAAAAGACCACATGACATTCATGAGTAAGGTGGTTCAAAAATTGTAGTGCTGTCGTGTACCATTTTGGCGCAGTTCCGGGATCACATGTGCAGGCATCCATCCACACACACACACGCATAGAAACAAACAAGATAAGAGTTTTAGTAACATATAGATATATAGATTATTGCATTAATGAGCCGTTTAAGCTACAGCAGGTAAGAATTTCATTGTTCTGTGGCTGGTACATATGGCAATTGAACACTCTTAATTTGTCTCTTGAGGATGCCTTCTGCTCGTAATACAACTTTTAGATTTTTTTTTATATGCTGAGAAAAATGTGACTTTACAAATGTCAACCTGTAATAACTGACTAATGAAATTAATGCCGCATTTAATAATCCCTACTATTTGTAGAGGTAGTGAATAATTAGATTAGAAAGTATGAACCAAGTAGCTTTAGAGTAAGCAAATACAACTGTCTATTCTAAAGCTAAAGCCATAAATGTCAGTGCATCTCTGCACCCTTTAGACACAGACAAAATATGGATCTGGAAATTGTACCCATCTGATGATATGTGTGCATGTTATTTGTGCATTATAGCTATTTTCCACATGTTAGATCATGCTGGAGATAATTTCCAGGCCCATTATCAGCTCTCGAGAAATTGTGCATAATATTCATGTTCATGCAATTAGTAAAATCAAACTAAAAGGCTAATTTTTCTGTACACAATTAGCCTGATCACTTAATTTATGCTAATCCAAATTTGCTGTTTCAAACCAAAAAAAAGGCAGTCGTGTGCTTATTTGTTGGTGAGGCTATTTGATGGTAACATTTCTCAAGCCATGTGCATAAAGGTTGCTCTTTGCTCTGTGAGCAGTAATTTAGCAGTGCGGGTCACTGAACTGCTATGAAATCTCCTTCATGTTAGGTCATTCATTTCAATAGAAATTAAATTAGACAAGCTCTCTGCAAAAGATATTAGATACAATGTGCTTGGCTGCTAGTCTGGGCAGTGAAGAGGAAAACATTCCTCTGATCCACTATTGGCAGTTTGACATACCTTGTGCGAGCTCCAGAGTCCAGATTACCCTTATCATTTTAATTGAGAATGCTTTTATACTTAACAATTACTTTTGTTTCTGAGTCATGCAAAATTTACCCTCACATTTGCACTATGAATGTTAAGCTTGACATGTGAACTTTGCTACATTGTCCAAGTAAATTCTTTCCTCTCATGACCAAAAATGGCCATTAGAACAATGTTGCTCTGTCTTAACACTTATTCTAATTAAGCTGCATATTTAGACACGGAAAAATTGGCAGAATGATCATCTACCAGTCGCTCCATCTGTCTCTCTCATAGAGACAATCTGGAGAATCCCTGTCGTGATGTTTTATATATATATGTATATGTATATATGCGTATATATATATATATATGTGTGTATACATAGACACTGAACTTTTTTGCTCATTTATTAGATTGTTTACAGTGTATTCTGTTTACATATGCTGTTGTGCTGCTGCAAGTAAGAATCCTATTGTTCTCTCTGGGACATATGAGAATAAAATACTCTTGACTCAATGGTCATAATTACATAGTCAGCTTTAATATTTTGGGTGTAGACAGGTAACATTGCAGAATTGCAGATTTACTATGGAAGCACACCTTATTTAACAGGACACCTTCAAATATTCTAAGCCGATGTACCTGTACCAAGGGGTCTGCGTACAAAATACTGGAAGAACACCATATTTTGGTAAATTACAAGGTTCTCACCAGCATTGAGGGATGGCTTACAGGATATATCAGCACCCAGAATATATAATTGACAAAAGAATATGTCTTGAACGAATTGTCTAGTGGCAGTGATATATTTTTCACTATCCATTAATGCAGGAAATAGACAATTAATACCTTACTTGCTCTCCTCAGAATTTCATTGAGGACTGATCAACATAAACAATCTTTTACTGTCTACCACTGCACAGTGATTATGGTGCAAAAACAGAAGGTCTCACGCCCAATGATTGGGTTCAATAGCCGAAAGCCTCAATTAAAGTTAAATTGTTTAACAATCTTTCATTGTATGAGTGTCAAGAGAAGAGATTGCCTTATCAATCTCCAATGCATACTTTTAAGTAGCCTTCTGCCTTGAACTGTCAGCCAACAATCTTTGCAGACAATCCTGTCTGTTTGATTCCTGCTATATATCCCATTATTAACATCCTTAACAAACATCGTCTTCTGGCCTACAGACTGAAATTGATCTCAGGAAAGTCAAAGTCTAATAGGATTCTAATTAAATAAGGCAGCATAAGCTCCTATACCAAGACTCCCCTCCCCCATCTCACAAGGCTATTACAGAAGCATGTCCCAATGTGCGCCTATATCTGCCCTACCTATTATCCCTAACTGGTTCTCGATAAGAATCTACTACACATGTAATGCAGCTCTACGTATTTCATTGAATTCTCTTCTGGGAAACTTTCCAGATATGTTTCAACCTTTTAATGATTTCAACCACCCTGTTGTAGATATGCTCCAAGCTCATCTATCTCTGTCAGATCCGTGCTATTGAATATGCCTGTCTTTAAAGATGATGCCTATATTATTCATGGCATTTGACTACCTCTTCCCCTGGTGGGCCATTGCAGCAATGATTGCATTCTTATCTCACATTCTTAGCGTCGTCCCTTTGGTCCCAGTAAGACTTTCAAACCATCTCTCCTGGTCATCAATAGTTGCTGTGTTGGCCCATCATGGACACAGCTGTCAGCAAAGCAGTTACATGAGGCATTGTCTCAAGAAGTTGACATCTATCATCAAGAATGCCCAACATCTGGGCCTTAACCACTTCACACTGCTACTATCGGGATACAGAAGGCTGAAGTCTTGCACCATCAGGTTCTGGGCCTACAACTTTCCTACAACTATCAGCTTCTTGAACCAACCTACACAACCCTAATCCTAGCTCGACAATCGAACACCAAGAACCACCTCTTGCACTACTGAGGACTTGTATCTTTATTCTCATTATACTTTTGCGCTACTGTCTTATTTTTTGCAGTCTTCTTTCTTTTCAAATTTAATTTATATATTTTGTAAATTTATGTATGATTTGTTTCTGTGTGTTTGTCCGAGTCTCTGGGCTTATGATGCTGCTGAAAGCAAGGTTTGTCATTGTACCTCTACCTCACTGTAGTTGTCTTATGACAATAAACTTGAATGTGAACTACTGGCTCCTATTGTATGCCACAAAGGAGGGATATCCCTGTCAGGATAACCACATCTATTTGTTTGGGGGCAGATATTAAAGTAGTTTTCTCAATGGTACCCCCAGTGTGTCTTACCATACCACTGGCCCCACCACTGAAAAGTTCGAGCATATTTGGTGAACACTCCCATCACGGCTGTAGTGACTGGCTTATGACATTCTCAAGCATTGCACTACAGTTTCACTTGAGCTTTGGATTGAGTTTGGTTTTGCACATGTGTTTTCCCCTTCAATTTCCTTTTCACCATCCAGACCATCATATTTTCTCCTGAATATCCCTTCTGCTGTGAACTGTCAGCCTTCAGAAATTTACAGATAGTTATGGTTCTCCAGAATGTCTACTTGTTGTGCTGAATGAAGATCTTGCACGTCTGCAGATCAAGTCTCTGTATGCCTCATTCATGGTCACAACATTTTGGAACCATATTTATCTCTTTTGTCTCGGTCTGCCTAGCCCTGAAGTTTGGGAAACTCCGTATACCTTGCCATAACTTGGATCTCTTGATGTATCTGTTTATCCAAAATCTTTATGTGCTGATTGATCCAAAACCTAACACCCAGAAGATAGACAGACTGAAGATAAGTGTCGACTCAAAATGTCACATTGATTTTCTCCAGAGACGCTGCCTGACCCACTAAGTTATTCCAGCTTTTTGTGTCTATCTTCTGTTTAAACCGCATCTACAGTTCCTTCTTACACCTAGCACCCGGAGATAGACACAAAATGTTGGTGTAACTCAGCAAGTCAGGTAGCATCTCTAAATAAAATGGATAGATGTCGTTTTGGGTCGGGACCCTTCTTCAAACACCCAGAACCTAATACCCAGAACCAGTCTTCTTTATAAACTACAATTGCCATTACATTTTAGTGCTTTTATCGTAGTTTTCTAGCGTGCACTCTTTATCCTCTACATCGGAGTTCCCATTCCCTTCAATCGATGGGCCTCCTTCCATCAGCTGCAGTCAGGTGGAAAGCAGGAGGTGGATGCTTGTTATTTAAATTGTGGCGTCAGCCTAAACACGGGCCACTTATGCTCGAACCCTCGTCAGGAGATACGAGGGCGGGCACTTGACGTCATGGGCTAGAGGGAGTGTACTGGTACATAAGCTCTCTCACCTCGAGACCTAAAAGAGTTAACCGGTAGCTGACCCTGAGGGAACAACCTCGCTCAGCTACAACAACACATTAATATAGTTGGCGCACCCACGTAACATGTGACTACCGAATAAAGAACCGTTTGCACCAACCTGACGTCTCACCTTTATTCACCACGTATGGTGCTGAAACATTGGTGACCCCCGACTGTCCGAATTTAAATTTGGACACCTGACGCACGCAGCCTCGGGAGACCTGATGTCTGCAGCCGGCTGCCCAGCCCTGCAGAACTATGCTGCTGCCAACCCTGACCCTGCAGTGAGGTATGCCGCCTCTTCCCCACCAGCTGCTGCTCACCGGAGCTGAGAAGCTGCCGCCGCTCTCCCGCTCCCGGCAACGGGGCAGGCCCCGCTTCCAAACCCCACACCGCTCCAGGCCTTGTGTGACGGCCGCCGAGCTCCTCCGCATGACCTGCCCGGAACCGACCATCGGAGCGGAGAGGTTTTAGCAGCCGCCGCTGCCCCACCAGCTGCTGCAGGAGTTGCGAGCGCAGCAGCCTCCTGCCCACGGCAACGCCAACACATGCCCGACGGCCCTGGGAGCAGAGAGCTAGTAACTGCCGCTCTACCAATCCCGACAATGGACTCCGGCTCCGGGCCTTGCACCGCAACTCACCGCGGACACCGCTCCAGGCCCTGCACTACACCGAGCTTACCCGCTGACACGGTTTCAGCCCCGGCACCGCACCAGGCCTCACCGCATTGCCAGGCCCTGCACCTATCCTGGCCTAAGCATATTTCTAAGGGGCCTCCTCCTGTGAACCATCAGCCTGCTGGGAAGTTACATGTAAACAATTTATTTAAGGAAGATTCTTGTTTGTATTACTGGCTTTAACCCCTACACTATAATTCTAGAAAGATAACCCATGTCTAACTGACCCTAACATGGAGTATGGTCCTCCACCTTTTTGCCTCCTTCAGTGTATTTCAAAGCTAAGCAACGTGATCATTTTTAGAAATGCTGCGTTCTGCGGTAATGTGCTCTGTAAGTTCACACATGAATAGGTTGGCAGGTGCACAGAATTGACCAACTAATCACTGTTAACTGGTCAGCCAAGTGGAAAATGGAAAGTTGCAAATTTAAAATACGCCTATAGATTTTCATGAGGATTGCAGTTAAATATCATATCACGGCCATAGTGACCCGGATAGGAATGTGTTAACTGTACAGTGCGGGTTTCGTGCTTTCACTTGGATAAGAATTAATTTCCAGGCCACTGCCCTTAATCTATAAAGAACAAAGACAGTCCGTTGACAGGAACAAAGAAAGATGCTTTGTCCAATGATTGATAAAGATCTGCAATGAGATTGAGTACAGTTAATTAAAGAAAAAATGGAAATTGAAATTTATTGATGGTGTGGAAGCGTTCTGATTCTATTGTAAATTAGGCATAGAAAGTATTTTCCATTATTGTATTTCAAAATGTTCTACTTCAGCTGTCTGTAACAGTTAGTGCTTTCCAGGAGAGTGGCATTTTAATTTTAGCAGCACTGCAGAGGTTATTTTCTGACTTTGTACTTCAGATGGGGACATGATCTGTTGGGAAAGAAAACGGCAATCTGTTCCTTGAAGGCTTGTTTGTAAATAAAATTGAGGTGTAAAACTGAAGCTGCTTATGATTAAAATGATACTGACAGTTCTCCAGTTCTCAGTTGCAATATGAATTTATCTTCCTCAGTTGCTTATCAGTGTGAAGGAGACAGGCCACTGCAATTCAATACATAGAATATAGAACATAGAATAAATAGCACAGTACATGAATAGGCCCTTAAGGCCATAATGTTTGTTCCGCACATGATGCTGACCAACTCTTATCTGTCTGTGTACATAATCTGTTGCAATATGACTTCCTGACTTTTATGCTCAGTGCCTCAATCAACTAAGGCAGTATTCATGTTCAACTTTAGTGATGCTCACTCGAACCATCCACCCCCGATCAAATCAGAACATTCACAGATAAAGACATGTTAACAATGTTACAAAATTTTGAGATTTTAAAAGTCAAGTCTGCAATTTATCCCATCAGATAAAGCATAAAATGAAGTTTAATTTGACACCTAATTTACTTTAATATCTTCAGTATTAAGAAAGTTATGACCATTTTCATACTCGGAAATTAGCATCTTGTTCCCCATTGCCTTTCAATTGACTTGACTCAAAAGCTGTGATCCAGAATCATTAAAAGCCCATAACTTTGTTAAAAATTAAGAAAACTCAATGAAATTTCCAGTTATTATAGATTGAAGCATTCTGAAACAAATATGAAACAATCTTACTTGGATGACCTGAAATTAAAGCATATAATTAGTTAGTTATCTAATTGTAGCCAATTACAAAATTCAATGAGTAGATCTAAACACCTATCCATTTCTTAAGAAAAGATAAACTTTTTTTTAAATTGCCTAAGTGTCCAAATAACATTCGCACAATAATCCACAATATAACATAATTTTTAAATCTCATTTTCATGAATTCCTGGGCCAAATGGAAGGAATTTAGTGTTTAATGCCTGTAAATTAATGGCCATTTAAATCAACTAGCGAGTGGGTTTTAGGGAATGTGGTGGATTGGAACGTTGTGGTTTGCTGTGAAGTCAGTATGAAAAATACAGCCGGTTCATACATTTTTTTTGGACCCCATTTCGCAACATGAAAATATTATTAAAGCCTCCATAAAAACTAACTTTTAATATAAAAATAAACTGTGTACCTTTTTTTCTCCCCTACGCAAAATCCTTCCCGTTATCGGCGCTCACGGCTTTTGAAGGTGATTTTTAAATTACTCTAGATAATAAATAATCTAGCGTAATTTAAAAATACCTTCATTAATGAAATGTCGGAGCGATTTTTCTTCCGAAACAAAATCGCCCGACATTGATCGATTTGCTCAGTCTGAAGAAATACGGCACTTTAAGCCCGCCCCCCTCTGAAAGGCACCAAAGTCATGCACACAGGGAGCGACAGAACTGCAGCGCTGCTCAAGGTAAGTTTTGTAACATACCTACATATGTAATAACAAAATTACTGACTTTTTCTTCAAGAATTCATCTCACTGAAGAGGACAGTAGGGACACACTTTAAGCCAATTTACCATCCAGCATCCAGGCTTGGAGAGAAAGAGTCTAAGTGTCAATTTCCGTTCAGTTATCTGAACTTAGGGGACCACCATTTGAGCATTAACGGACTTTGCATAAATTGTGCCTATCCAAAAGTCTTTAAATGCTACTATTGTATGTGCCTCCACCAGCAGCCCCAGCAGCTCGTTCCAGGCACTCATCACCCGCTGTGTAAAAAATATTGCCCTGTACATATCCTCTATACTTTGATCCTCTCACCTTAAAGCTATACACTCTTGTATTTGTTATTTTCTACTCTCTACCCTCTCTATATCGCTCATAATTTTACATATTTCTACCAGGTCTCCCATTAACCTCCAGCTTTCCAGAGAAAACAATTTGTCCAATCTTTCTTTGTAAGTAATACTCTCCAATCCAGGCATTATCCTGGTAAACCTCCTTTGCACCCTTTCAAAAAGCCTCACGTCCGTCTTGTGTAAGACAACTTCTGTGTAAAACCAGAAGTGCACACAATACCTCAATTGTGGCCTAATGAAAGTGTCTTCAAGTTGCATCATGACTTCCTGACTCATATGTTCAGTGCCTCGATCAATGAAGGCAGTATTAATTCTCGTCTTCATCGATGCTTTCAGTTATCTGAAGTTAGGGAACCACCATTTGAGCATATGGTGGTTCCCTAACTTCAGATAACTGAAAGCATCAAAAACCTGTGAGACTGGCCATGGAAGTTTGACCCTGTGTTAGAGCACAAGCTACAATAATAGCGACATGGTGATATGGTGTCACATAGGAGGATTGTTGATAAGATTAGTTACAAATTAAAAGACCACAGGAGTATTAATAGTAAATTCACCAAAGGTCGTTGAACAGAGGTAAGTCAAGAGTCAAGAGTGTTTTATTGTCTATGTCCCAGATAGAACAATGACATTCTTACTTGCTGCAGCACAATATGTAAACCTAGTACACTGTATACAATATAATAAACGAGAGAAACAAAAGTTAAGTGTGTATATATACACATACCCTCAAGTACACACACATACACACACATATATATAATATACACATACACACACACATATATTCACACACATACTGAAAAAACAAACAATAGTAGTGAAATAATAATAATAATAATAATAGTCTATTGTAGTTCAGAGCTTATTTGAGGTTGAAGTGTTTAATAGCCTGATGGCTGTAGGGAAGAACCTGTTCCTGAAACTGGACGTTTCAGTTTTCAGACTCTTGTACCGTCTTCCCGATGGCAGGGGTGCAATGTGTGTGTGGCCAGGATGGTATGGGTCTCTGATTATGCTGGCCGCCTTTTTGAGGCAATGAGTCTGATCAATCACATCAATGGTGGGGAGGTCAGAGCCGGTGATGGACAAGGCAGTGTTCACAACCTTTTGCAGTCTTTTCCACTCCCGGGCGTTCAAGTTACCAAACCAGGCCATGAAGCAACCAGTCAATGTGCTCAAGTGGGCGCTGATAAAAATTCAGCCGATAGCACTGAGGATACAGTATGTACTCGAGAACTTGCAGCCCCATGACAAATCAGTTCCAGCACTGCTACAACTATTGGTATCTACTCGACATGGTGGACAATTGTCCAAGTGTGTCCTCTCCACAAAAAAAAGACAAATCCAATCTGGCTGATTAGCAATCCATTAGTGATGGAAGGGATAATCGGCAGTGCCACCAAGCACTTGCTTAGCAATAACCTGCTCACAGGAGGACAGTTTGGGTTCCATCAAAGACGCTCAGCTCCTGCCCTCATTCTAGCTTTTGTCCAAACTTTTTGTGCCACCTTGCTACTTAATCTTGTTTCTCTTTTTTGAGTCGAACTTAGATATGATCCACAATATTGAAATATGTAGGTGAGACCAAAGTCGTAACATAATCTATGAGAGCTCCACAAAATAAATTCATGATGACAGATTGGTTAATAAACTGAGCAGATTTCATTAGATTGAATGTAACTCAAGGATGTGTTTGGAAGGGCATTGACTGTACTGTTTCATGTTCCCGGAGAGACATGGTGTAGGTACAGCAAATCTCATTAGACTGTGAGCTTAGTGTAGGATTGATGTTGTGACCTTCAAATAATTTTTTCTCAGATATTATTGAAATATTAAAGAAACAATTGGCTTCATTGACAGCAAAGCAAAACCATGGCAAATCAAGCAGCCAAGCAACGTGAAACCTGGAAGGAAGAATTGTGAAGGACATTGCATGTGAACCGGATGAAAAAGATGTGAATTAAATGGATAATTTATAGACTAATTCAAAATACTAGTGAACCATTCGAAACGTCATTATACATTGACAGAAAGGGGCTGTCAATGAAAATGTACACCAATATTAATGATATGTCAGGTGGTGTTTAACTGGTAATAGCCAAATAGAGCAATGAAACTAAAGGAGTAACTCAGTGGGTCACACAACATCTCCTCAACTAGTCTATGTTCCTGACCTCACATCTACCTCATTGGAGACCTTTGAACTCTCTTTAATTGGACTTTATCTTGCACTAAACATTGTACCCTTTATCCTTTACCTGCGCACTGTGGACGGCTTGATTTTAATCATGTATAGTATTTTCTATGACTGGAAGCAAACAAAAGCTTTTCAATGTACCTCAGTATACATGACAATAACAACTACATTAAACTAAAAACTAAACTGAACACGCATTGTACTCTACTCAAAAGAAATATGTTGGGGAAGAGTCAAGTAATATGTTGGGGAAGAGTCACAGGTAATATAGAAAGCAGCTAGGATTGAATAGGATACATTTTCTGACTTGGCTGCTCCAATTGTTCCTGTAGTGGAGTCAAATGGCGCCATTAGGTTATAGGATAAACCTTTCTCGGGTGATTTTGTTTTGCTCAGCTTGGAAGGTAACAAATGTTCAAACCTATAAACCTTTGCTGTTGTCTTTTAACCAAAGATTTAGGACTTCTGAGTTACTGAATCACAGAAGAAATGGAAGTCAAAATGAAAAAAAGAATTTGTGTTCCAAGAGTTGAAGATTGTGTTTCTGAATTCTTGTTCATTATGATTCATCCTGTAGTTTTGTCACATTAAGGCAGATGGAGATGAGCAACCAATTAGTTTGGCATGCAAGGCTACGTTCAAAATAAAACAATATATTCGTAATGAAATGAGAAAGGGTTAGTTTTCATCTGTAGAGTGATGAAGTCAACAAGTACCTGAACTATGGGAAATTAACAATTTTGATGAACCACAGGTATTTGCAGGATGCATCTGTTGATCACAGGTGACACCTACTTTATGGCTGTTCGGGATATAGAAATTTATCCTCGTGGAATTCACAATTGATATCTAAAAATCAGATACAGAATAAAATTTACTTTTATGAAATTCATGTGCAAAATATTAATAACAAATAATTAAGAATGAAAATAAACTAAAAATGCAAAAGAAATCACAAATGTTGTTGATTTGTATTTTTTTCAGTTTGCATTTCTTGACATGTGCAGGTATTATGATTTTTTGTTTAGTACCATAGGTTCAATGTGCTGTCCAGCAGTTTAGTTTGAAACATTTTCCATGTTATTTACCTTTAAGACATCTGAACAGTTTAAATGCAAGTAGTAAACCTGAAGGATCAGGAAAAATAAATTCACTGGTTGTGAAATTTGATATTTTACAAGGATGTGATACTGGAGAAAAAATGTGTGCAACCGCTAAAAATGTGGTGCGTGCTATAACATCTGCAGATGCTTGCATCTTCAGATGCAGCTGCTGCCCTTTTCGAGATTTGCACTGAAAACTGCCACTTCTTAAGTGCCCCCCCTGCCATGGACCAGCAACTGCGGAATTATCAACACTGTTAAGAGTTGGATAGCAATAACAGGATCGGTCTGAGTCAGCATGGATTTATGAAGGGGAAATCATGCTTGACTAGTCTTCTGGAATCTTTTGAGGATGTAACTAGGAAAATGGACAAGGGAGAGCCAGTGGATGTAGTGTACCTGGACTTTCAGAAAGCATCATAAGATCCCACATACGAGATTAATGGACAAAATTAGAGCACATGGTATGGGCGGTAGAGTGCTGACGGATAGAAAATTGGTTGGCAGACAGGAAACAAAGAGTAGGGGTTAGCAGGTCCCTTTCAGAATGGCAGGCAGTGACTAGTGGGGTACCGCAAGCTCGGTGCTGGGACCGCAGCTATTTACAATATATATTAATGATTTAGATGAAGGGATTAAAAGTAACATTAGCAAATTTGCAGATGACACAAAGCTGGGTGGCAGTGTGAACTGTGAGGAGGATGCTATGAGCATGCAGGGTGACTTGGACAGGTTGGGTGAGTGGGCAGGTACATAGCAGATACAGTTTAATGTGAATAAATGTGAGGTTATCCACTTTGGTGGCAAAAACAAGAAGGCAGATTATTATCTAAATGGTGTCAAGTTGGGAAAAGAGGAAGTACTACGGCATCTGGGGGTCCTTGTACATCAGTCACTGAAAGTAAGCATGCAGGTACAGCAGGCAGTGAAGAAAGCGAATGGCATGTTGGAAGGTATTGGAAGGTAAGACCTTTTTTTCACCAGTTTTATTTCATCAAGGAGGTCTTACCTTCCACTACCTGCAACCACCGGCAACCACCTTCAACTAAAAAATTACCGATTTTAAAAACGGCAATCTATTTTAAGTCGCGGCCGGTTTTGAATTTTTTTAAATAATCGCCGGAACATAGAAGAAGCGGAAACCACTTTTGACCATTAGGGAGACTGACAAAACCTCCGGGAACCTCCAGGAACTGCACGGAAACCTTGGGTGGGACACAGAGTCTCCAGAGGTTTCTGTTCAGGTTTCCTAAGTGGGACAGGGGCATAAGATTATTAAGGGTTTGGTCATGCTAGACGCAGGAAACACGTTCCTGATGTTGGGGCAGTTCACACAGAGGGTTGTGAATCTGTGGAATTCTCTCTCTCAGAAGGCAGTGGAGGCCAATTCTCTGTATGCTTTCAAGAGAGTGTTTGATAGACCTCTTAAAAATAGCGGTCAGCGGATATGGGAAAAAGGCAGGAACGGGGTATTGAATGTAGATGATCAGCCATGATCACAATGAATGGCAGTGCTGGCTCAAAGGGCTGATTGGCCTACTCCTGCACCTATTGTCTATTATCTATTATCTATTGTCTATTGTCTATAACAGTACATCATAAGAACAGGCTCTTCAGTTCACAACATCTGTGCTGACCATGATGCTAAGACCAACTGTTATCTGCCTGCACATAATCCATATATCCATAATCATGTTGCTTTCCAAAAGTCCCTTAAATTCACTCTCGTATCTGAATTATGACCGCCGTGTGAGACAGCAGTCCTGGGTTAGATTATGTCGCTGTTGGAATATATGAACCCTACGCCAGGCACCACCCAACAGCTTGCCACCATGACGATATATGACCAAATCTTTAATGGGTACATGCACTCACCCAACAGAGATGTGAAAGAGAATGTGTGGAAACACTTTGTTAACATTAAATAGAGAAAGGTACAAACTAGCCACCCAAATTAGTGTACGAGTGGGGGGGGACGGGGAGTGAGAGCGGAGCTACGGGATATAGTAGAGACCTTGGTGAGAGGCTCATCTATGGTCCTCATTCTTTAGGGAACAAGGGTTCCCTTCTTCGACTATAGATGAGGCTCTCACCAGGGTCTCCTCTATATCCCGTAGCTCCGCTCTCACTCCCCATCCCCCCACTCGTAACAAGGACACCTTCCATCCGACCAGCCGTCACAAACAACAGAAATCCACCAACATTTTCGGCACCACCAACGGGATCCCACCACTGGCCACATCTTCCCATCTCCTCCCCCTTCGGCATTCCGCAGAGACCGCTCCCTCCGTAACTCATTGGTCAATTCGTCCCTTTCCACACATACCACCCCCTCCCCTGGTACTTTCCCTTGCAACTGCAGAAAATGCTACACTTTTCACTTTACCTCCACCCTCGACTCCATCCTAGGACCTAAGCAGTCTTTCCAGGTGAGGCAGAGGTTCACCTGCACCTCCTCCGACCTCATTTATTGCATCTGCTGCTCTAGGTGTCAACTGCTCTACATCGGTGAGACCAAGCGCAGTCTTGGTGATGGCTTCACCCAACACCTCCGCTCAGTTCGCATTAACCAACCTGATCTCCTGGTGGCTCAGCACTTCAACTCCCCTTCCCATTCCAAATCTGACCTTTCTGTCCTGGGCCTCTTCCATGGCCAGGGTGAGTCCCACCACAAATTGGAGGAGCAGCACCTCATTTTTCGCTTGGGTAGTTTACAACCCAGCAGTATGAACAATGACTTCTCCAATTTCAGGTAGTCTTTGCTTTCTCCTTCCTCCCCTTCCCCTTCCCAGCTCTCCCACAGCCTACTGTCTGCCTCGTCCTTTCTTCTTCCCCCCCCCCTCCCCCCATCCCCACATCAGTCTAAAGAAGGTCACCTATTCCTTCGCTCCATAGATGCTGCCTCACCCATTGAGATTCTCCAACATTTTTGTCTACCAAATTAGTATAGTTCTTTGGGGATCTAGACCTGATTTTACCACATTTAAACGACGGCTAGGTGGATCACAGATCAATAAGTTGCCAAAGGTTTGACTGGTGGCCTGGAATGGATAAGCATTTGAATGACAGTGCAAATGAATGTAAGTAATGTTAAGAGTACCAGCAGTTCTTTTCAACCCATGCCCACAGATGGAACAACTGAGATTCGAAGATGCATGTGGGTTTTGTGATTCCATTTATAGGAAAAATTATCTTGACCTAGGGATAAACCCATACAAAGTGATGGTAGTTCCTATCAATACTCCTGCATATCAAGAGATTAATTTAAATTTGAGACTGATCTTTGTGGTGTATAGTCTTCCAGGATTGCTTGTGATGGAGAATGAATGTAACTTCACTTATCCTGAAGTTGCACTCACACTGAATTTGCACTCACACTGAATCAAATATGTGTGCATGGCTCTGCAGCAGCTAGCCTCAAACAGTTTGGTGGAAAGGGCAATTTTCCCTGTAATTAATTAATTGAAAAGGCTGACAAATTGAGACAAAGGTGTACATTTCCTCTTTCCCTGTTTGGAAATGCCACATTAGGGTAGAGTGCAGATAATTGATGGATGGAGATGCCAGAGTACACTTTGATTTGGTGAAAACAGAGCTGTGCGTTACTATCACCAGGCCATTCGAGAAACATTACTCCACAGTCATCAGTTCAACCTGAAGACTTTGTATCAGACCAAGGTGTCATAAGTGTCACACCTTTCACATAAACGAATGGAGTAAGTAACATAACAAGATATAAATATAAAAAGTTATGATATAAAATATGTAGTAAGTCTTCTTCTTCTTCTTGCGTATGGCGTGCACAACCTACAGTTGTAGGACAACGTGTTCTATTTGACCTTATTTGATTGTGCACACCAGGTTGATTGCATTCGTCGAAACAGGGCAGACCATGTGAATGTTGCAATCTCCCACCCCATGTAGTAAGTAAAAACAATGTAGTAAGGGGTGAACACCTTGGGATGAGATGCTGCCATCTAATGGCAGAGTTTCAGTGCAAACTGTATTATTTGCATTAAGAAAACCACCAGATAAATAGTTTTTTGTTGGTGGGAATCTTTTACAGTTTTGTTTGAAACATTTGGCTATATTTTATGTATCTATTATTTTGTGTATGTGTTACATTTAAATTTAAGAGATAAGAGATATGATGACCTGTGTGCATGTGCCATATTTGGGTGGGATTGATATCCATCAGGGGCTTTGTGGGGTTTGTAACTTGTTGATTCAGAACTGTGCCCTCCACAGCCCAGAGGGATGAGGGGGCACTCTCCCTCACTCTGCCACACTTTGAGACAGTGAGGGCAGACTTTGAATTCCCATGGGAAGTTTGCATTGCAGTCCTATTATTATTCACATGCTCAGTTTTGTTTATTTCATTGTCTCATGTACCGAGGTACAGTGAAAATAATTTTTGTTATGTGCTATCCAGTCTGTTGAAAGACGATGTATGCTTACAATCAAGCCGTTCACAGTGTTCAGATACATGATAAAGGGAATGACGGACTATCATAAATCGGAAATTACTGGACTTTATCGTAAAGTCCAGTAATTTCCAATTATTGATAGTCCAAGGGTCTCCAAAGAGCCAGATGGTAGGTCAGGACTACTATCTATGTTGGTGATAGGATGGCTTAGCTGCCTGATAAGACCTGACCTAGGAAGAGATTGTCCTTGAATCTGTTGAGTCTATACAAATACAAATGGCTTCTAACACACAGTCACGCACATTTCAACTGCTGATCAAAGTGTTGTGTTACTCAATGTCTGAATACATAGAATAGGTTCATTTTGATACATATAAGACAAAAAATAAACTAAAAAAAGAACTTAGATACTGGTTAATACACAAAAAAACACAAAGTGCTGGAGGAACTCAGCCGGTCAGGCAGCATATCAAGAAAACATGGATAGGTGGTTTCAGGTCAATAATAAGTCTAGAATAAATGAAATGAATAAATACCTGAAGAAGAAAAATACTAGTGAGTAGGGGAAGGGCAAATAAATTGTTAGGTATTTTAGTGCAGCTGTAATTGAGATAAGGGCCCTTCAGTAATGCAAAAAAATCTCATGAAGAGAAATACAAATCTCCCTGAAATGCAACTCAATTATATCTGCTTCCATATATCAGGAAACAAGGGTGAGTTTAAATATTTGAGCCCATTGAGTGATGTTCAAGTTATAAGCAGATTGTGATTCTGATGAGGTTTTGGCTGTACAAGGGGCCAGATTATCTACTGCCTAAATATGTGAATCACAGGCCTGGGACCACAAATTGCATGTCTTTATGTGTACCATGCATTAACTAGTTTGACTAGTGTATCTTAAAATAATTATTGGAACTGTGCTCCTCACACTGGGGGAATTGTATTTTTCTTTGCACTATTATTGTTTGTTTTATATATATACTGGACCAAGTGGGACCCATTGTGTCCCGTCATTGGCTCTTTTTACCTCATCCCCTCCCTATCCACTGACGCATAGCCCCCAAGTCGCAGGCATGTCTAGAGAGGGAAGGGGCGGTAGAGAGAGCAGAGAGAGAGGGCAGAGAGAGGGCAGAGAGAGAGGGCAACGTCACTCGCAGCGTGTGAACACAGCGTGCAGCCATTGCAACGTCAACACGTCATCAGCCAAAGCCACTTCATATTTTTGGACACTTTGATTAATAACTCGAGAAATAATGCATGCAATTTTCAGATAAGGCCATTTTTGACTTAACGGCATAAATCTCTATCGGAATATGTAAAGATTTCACCTTTAGCACGTCGTTTTTACGAGAAGATGTGAATCACACACAAACATACAAATAAATACACATCCAGGATCAGAGTTTTATAGTTATATACTAGACCAAGTGCAGACCCGTTGGGTCTGTTCCCCCAAAATGTGGTTGCGGGGGAGGGGGGGCTGTGGGGGGACGGCATGCAGCGTCACACACACTAACTACCCCCCCCCTCACACATGCTAACTACCCCCCTTGATATTATATTAATATTATTAATTTGCTCCTTTTACCCCATAACCGGTGAGAGATGGGAGGAGAGCGAGGGGGAGAGAGAGGGAGAGAGGGAGGCTGAGAGGGGGAAAGGGAAAGGGGGAGGGGGGGAGGGAGGGGGAGAGGTGGGGGGAATGGAGGGGGAGAGTGGGGAGGGGTGGAGGGGAGGAGGGAGAGCAGGAGGGAGATGGGGTAGGGGATAGAGGGGGAAGAGTGTGGAGGGAGGGGGAGATGGGGTAGGGGAGAGAGGGGGAATAGTGGGGAGGGAGGGGGAGAGGGGTAGGGGGGAGAGGGGGAAGAGTGGGGAGGGAGGGGGAGAGGGGTAGGGGGGAGAGAGGGGGAAGAGTGGGGAGGGAGGGAGGGAGGGAGGGAGGGGGAGAGGGGTAGGGGGAGAGAGGGGGAAGAGTGGGGATGGAGGGGGAGAGGGGGAGGGAGAGGGATGGGGGCAGTCCATCTATTCCCCACTCCCTATGACCCCCATTCCTCTCCCTCTATTCCCACACTCTCCCTCCTCACCTCCCCCATTCCCCCCTCTCCCTCCCTACTCCCTCCTCTCCCACAAACCCCCCACTCCCCCTCTTCACCTCCCCAGGATCTCGCCTGTCCTCCAGATCTGCAGAACTTGCTAGTTCGAGAAGGAGTCAGAGAGCCAAATGCCAGCGAACGTCAGGGGGGGGGGTTGTTGACATAACTCGGCCTTGCGTGGGGCGCGCAGGCCAGCGGCTTCGCGAGCTGCGCCGGCTGTGAGGAAAAATTTCAGCGGTAGCGGAACGGAGCTGCAGAACTTATGAGGAGAAGTTCAGCGCGTGAGAAGTCGCTGCCCCTTGATCTGTAGAACAAAGAAGCTATAGCGGAACGGAACTGTAGAATCTATGTTCTGCAGAACTTTCTCAATCTTTCTGCGCCTTTAATCCACAGCGGCAGGGGGCGCGGGGCCAGGAGGCAGGTGGGCCTGGATTGGTGGATATGTAGGCATTGTGACGTCAGCAGCTGGTGAGCAGCATTTATACTTAAACATTTGAGTTTTGTGAACTATTTTATTCAAAATCTGGGGAAATCATTGACCTGGTCCCCCAATGCAATATTCCACCTCTCTACCAATTCCAATATTGGTAGCCAGTGGGGTGGGGGGCTTTCTGGAGTGCTAGTATGGGTGTTGTGGGCTGAAGGGACTGGTTTCCAGAGGGCTAGTATGGGCATTGTGGGCCGAATGGATTCTTTGGCTGGCAGCTCAGTCACTCAAGCCTGTTGTGCTGGCAGCTCACTCACTCACGGCTGGTGGACTGGCAGTTGACTCACGGCTACTCCTTGAAATTCCATTTCAAGCAGGGTGCAAGGCCACCAAATTCAAGTGCAATTTCATACCACTTCAAGCAGGGTGCAAGGCCACCAAATTCAAGTGCAGTTTTATACCATTTTGAAGGCACTGACAGGTCAGTAAAACCACTCACAGTTTAGTAGACATGTGTTCAGTGTTATTCACAGCTCAGACTGAGAGATGTGACCCTCTCGCTCCCAAATCTTGCAGAGACTGACTGAGGCACTCAACACATCCAGGTTTTATAGTCCCTCCGGAAGGGGCATGGCCTTCAGGGGAGAGAATCTCAACATTTTTTAAACACTAATAACTCTTATAATTTTCATCTATGGGAAAAATCCTCTTGTCCTGCGCAGCGGAGGGGGACTATGAGTAAGATGGCCAAAAATCACAGCCGTAAGTGGCAGCGTTTTTTCTAAAATCAATATGCAGAACAACAGGAAGTGGTCAAGATTTGACTTTTAGTAATATAGATATATATGTAAACTGCAGATGCCTTTTCCTCAGCTCTGTCTCAAAATGCTGATTTGATACCGGTGCTGCCAAATTCAGTCTTTATGAGTCCAGCTGATGCCCTCACTTAACCTTGTACAGCTGAATACACATTCAGCAGTCTGTTTAAATGAATCGTTTAAAGGCTGCAGTGGTTAGCACTACAGCCTCGCAGCTGCTGTGATCTGGGTTTGATCCTGATCTTCTGTGCAATTTGTGTGGAATTTGCGCATTCTCCCTGTGACTGATTTCCCACTACTTGTTCTAGTTTCCTCCTCAAGGGTATGTTGGTAGGTTCATTGGTTACTGTAAATTATCACCAGTGTAGGCAAGCGGAAGGAAATCGGGGTAGAATTGATAGCATGTGTAAGCTAACAGGTTACCGTGAAACAGGAATGAATTTGCACTCTGAGCTGACATTGACTTGATGGGCCAAATGGCTTTCGTCTAGAATGTCTGAAAATATGAATGTGAAACTTGCTGTTTAGTGGTGGGATAATTCCATCCTATGGTTGCGTTGATGCTACACCTTTGACTCATTCTAAAGTTATTAACATTGCAGTAAGTGATGTGTTGTGATCATACACAGAGTCTGGGCCATGTGCAGCCATTTTTATTCTCTTTTTCATCTCCAAAAACCCACAGCTACTAAACTCCAAAAAGACAGATAAACACAAATAGAACAAGTAATTATATGACAAAGCCCTCTGCACAAATAATTTGATCACAAAAATGAGTGAATTGGCCAGCAGAAGTCTGAAGAGGGGTCTCGACCCAAAATGTCAACCTATTCCTTTCCTCCAGAGACGCTGCGTTCCTCCAGCTTTTTGTGTCTATCTATGATGACCTGGGCTGTGGTTCATTACTTTCTGCAGGTTCAGATGGTTATGAGGAAGGCTTTTGCCAGACCATGCTGAGACTGATCCTAGCAGCATACTTTCTGTAGTGCATCTGTAGAAGATCAAGAGCATCCTGATAGACATCCCGAATGTTGTCAGATGCCTAAAACAGTAAATGGACTGTAAATGGGATGTTAGTTTACTCAAAGTAAATTTGCAGAAACTTTTACTGTTTGATTTTTGTTTGCTTATCAAGACTTTTGTACAAATTTAACATACTTCTCTTTAAGCTTGTAATTGAAGTAAGGATTAATTATATATCATTAGAGGAGATGTTTTCTTTAGTGATTATAATGTGTAGCAAAAATGTTCAATTATTATTATTTTTTCTTGATCAGCTCTATTTAACCAATGAAAATAGATTATTGATAAGAGAATAGCATTGTTTAACCATTTTCCTGTTGTTTTCCTTTTATACATGTGCACAATCTTCACGGTTAATTAAACTTTATCAATGCGATAGACTATTTGTTAGATGGATTCAGCTCGATTTCATTAAGCAGCTGCATGATTCACCAAGCTGTGGTACTAGTCTGCCCCCTTGAGGACTAATTTATTTTAAGCAAATACACAAATTAATGCATATGAGGAAAAGGAAACATAAATTGGAAAAACCTTGACAAATCCACTGTTTGTCTGCCAAAAGGATCCGTTGAAAAATCTGACTCAAACTCCCTGCGATTTTCAGATGTTTAAAATTATGGACAAGAATTTGTGCAGATGAACATGTTCAACGATCAGAACTTCCATTAGCAACTTAATCCAGGATGCTGGTAATATGTAAGATAGACACAAAATGCTGGAAAAATTCAGCAGGACAGGCAGCATCTCTGGAGTGAAGGAATGGGTGACTTTTTGGGTCGAGCCCTTCTTTCGACCCTTCTTCTTGTAATATCTGATTGGTGAGACCCCTCCAGCACTCAGACCTCTGATCATAAATGATTCATCTACTCATGGCATTGCTTTGATATCCGGTTAAGCAATCTTCTGTCTACCTCACTGTCAAATTTGTGATCATCATTGAATGTTTGTGAATGACATTGACATTTACAAACATTCAAAAGCTATTACAAATTAACTGTTAAATATGTTGTTATAATGTCAAATACATAAAAGAAGTAGATTTTTAAAATAATGTTAGTTACCTCAAGGTTTGCCTTTCATCCTTACAATTGAAAGGAAAGGAAACATAGAAGGGAAACAGGCCATTCAATCCATCACGTCCATGTTGACCAGTAAGCACCGATCCAGATTAATCCCATCTTTCAGTACTTGGCACACAGTCGTCTATGCCAGGGTGATAAAAATGCTGGTCTAGACACTTCTTAAATGCTATGAGTGGCTCTCTTTCCACCACTCTCTCAGACAGTGTACTCAACACTCTCTGGGTCTCCATCAGAACTCCTCTAAAACTCTTATCCCTTATCCTACATCTCTAGAGGCTCTGTCTACCTCTGTGGAAGATATTCATGCAGCCTACCCTATCCATGCCCCTCAGGCAGTTTCATCTTCACCTCCTCTGCCCCAGTAAAAAGAGACTTGGTTCTCATTTTCCCCAGTCACTCCTCAAAACTGAGATGAGGTCTTGAGCTCATCACAACCTAATTTGGGTCAGATCCTGGTGAATCTACTTTGCACCCTCTTCAATGTTAACACATCCTTTGGACTTGTACAACAAGGTCCTTCTGGTCCTCAATATTTCTTAGGACTCCACCATTCGTGGCATATATCCTAAACTCATCACTACTCCCAAAATAGATCACCTCATATCACAATCACAATTATACTTTATTAGGCGAGTATGTTTTGCAACATACGAGGAATTTCATTTGCCAAGTCAGTCATACAAATAAAAAGCAACTGTACACACAAAACACATTTTAACATAAACGTCCACCGTAGTGACGCCTCCACATTCCTCACTGTGATGGAAGACGAAAAAAAGTTAAATCTCTGCCCTTGTTTGCTCTCCCGCGATCGGGGGCCTCAAGCCCTCCGTTGACGGTACAATCTTGTCTCCGGTGGCAGGCCCTCCGTGTCGGGGCGATCAGCTCCAGCATTGGGGGGATGTCAGCTCCCCTGAGCCGGGAATCGAACCCTGCGTTGGGGCTGGTCGACCCTCTGCGTTCACCAGAGACTGTGAGCTCGATGGTAAAGTCCATAGGCCGCGGTTGGAGCGATCCCAGGCAAGGGATCACTCCGATGTTAAGTCCACGCCCCACGGGGGCGCTCAAGGTCAGTCCGAGGAAGCCTCCAGTTCCATCGATGGTCGGCCGCAGAGCGACCGAAGACACGATCCAGAAAGTAATCGCATTTCCGGCAAGGTAAGAAACTGAAAAAAAAAAATCCCCCTCCCCCCAACATAAAACAAACCGGTGAACATTTACACCAACTTTTAAAGCGTACTAAAAAAAATTTTTAAGAGAAAAAAACGGTTCGGCGCCAGGTATAAACTTCATCTACCCCCAACATAAAACAAAGCGGTGAACATTTACACCAACTTTTAAAGCGTACTAAAAAAAATTTTAAAGACAAAAAAACGTTCGGCGCCAGGTATAAACTTCATTACTATTTCTCAGCTCATTTCAACAACAGATCGACATTACACTGTAGCCTAAGACTACCCTCCAGACTGTCACAACAACATCAATCTTTATGTCATCTGCTAACTAATTGATATGTTCCTCCTACATTCCCAGATCCGATCAGTGAGGAACACCACTAGTCATAGGTATCCAAACAGAAAAATAACCCTCTAGCACCACCCTTGGCCTCCCATTGCCAGGCCAATACTGGATCAATTTCAGTCCTACAGGATTTCCCAGTTGCGAACCATTTTAACTCATCTTCCCATTCCCATACTGACCTTTCTGACTTGAGCCTCCTCCATTGCCAAAGTGAGGTTACATGAAAACTGGAGGAACTGCACCTCAGATTCCGCTTGGACAGCTTACACCCCAATGGTAGGAACATTGAATTTTCCAATTTTAGGTAGCTTCAAACCCTTCCCTCTCCCCCTTCTTCCCTTCCCCCATTCTCCCATTTGCCCCACCTGAGCTCACATAAATTTCTCCCCTCCCTCTCCACCTACATTCCTTCCTCTAGCTTCATAATTCATAACTCTTCAATCTTTTTGTCCTACTCCTCCTTTCTTTTTATCTCGGGCCATTGTTCAACCGTCTGCCTTTCAACCCCCTTCCCCTTCACCTATATCAACCTATTACCTGCCAGGCTTGCTCCTACCCCTCCTCTCTTCCAGCTTTCTCCCCCCCCCCACCCCACAATCAGTCTGAAGGGTTGCAACTCCAAACATCACCTAGCCATGTTCTCCAGAGATGCTGCCTGACCCACTGAGTTACTCCAGTACTGCATATTTTTTTTTTTGCAAACCAGCATCTGCAGGATCCAATTTACTATTTGCCCTGGATATCTTTAGGCCTAACCTTTTCAATCACTCTCCCATGTGGGACATGGAAAAGGCCTCACTGAAGTCCGTTTTAACCATATCCACTGCAATCCATGGCAGCATGCTTTGTTACCTCTTCCAAAAATTCAGTCAAATTGGTTGGGCAGGATCTGTCTTTGAAAAAACCAAGCTCGCTATCTTTCCAATAACACCCCTATTACTCATTAATACCTCACAGGTCTGTAGTTATCAGCCTTCTATATGCTTCCCTTCTTGTAAAGAGGGTATCATATTTGCTGTCCTACACTGATCCGATACCTCACTTATGACCAAGACGGATTTAAGAATCACAGTTAAGTTAGAGCCTTCAGCAATCTCTTCCGTTGCCTCCCATAGAAGCCTGGGATAAATATCATCAGTCCCGGGGATTTATCCACTTTTAAACCCATTAAGGCATTGAGTATCTCCTCTTTACTTATGGAGACTTACACAAGAAGTTCAGGTTCCCCTTCACTGGCCACAAAGTCCGTTTCCTTTGTGAACACAGATGAAAGGTATTCATCTAGAATCTTACTAATACCTTGTAGTTCCACACAATTATCGCGCTTGTTATCCCCAATGGGCCCAACTCTCTCCCTAGTTATTCCGTTGCTCTTTATATATTGACGGAATATCTCTGGGTTTACTTTAATCCTGCCTGCTCATGATATTTTGTGAGCCCCCTTTCGTGAACCCCCCTCATTGATGAAATTACACTGGATCTAACGTGGCACCATTCAGCAAGCAGATTTTCCTGTATTTAAGCAGATAAACTGTATGGAATTAGCACTCTACTACTGGATGTCACGAAGAGTCCAATGTCATGAAGAGCTCAGTTGGAATTACAGTGCTGAAGACTTCTCAAGAGGTTCAGAGTTTCTGTATTCACACAGACTAACACATGCATCCAGAATTTCCTGGCAAGTCAGTGAGGGATGCAGATTCACCTGAAAATGATTAGTGCTGAAAATTGTAAGATTTGTCATTGTCTTCTGCACTGGTCCTTAGATCCCAAAATTACATTGTCAAATATCATGAGCGACATTTTATTTGGTTGAATTTCTTTTTTTTAAATATAAATTTAGCAGAAATTCATCCATTCAGTTTAGACAGATTCAAATCTCTTGTAAAATGATGGTGGAAAAAGGTCCAGGAAAATACATCAAATGTATTTCATATTATCTCATTGTTTTATCAAGTCATGGACATTTTACTTGGAATATGTGAGAGGAAATATTGGTAAAATATCTCTAATATAATTAGTTTTTAAGTAGGTTTATTTCAAAAGATAATTATATATTCCAGGGTAGTCATTTTTAATGTTGATTTATAGTCTGTTTTTTTCCATTTATATAATCAAAGGGTGAAAGGAACATTGACAAATTCTGTTTTTTGTCGAATAATTTATGCTTTTGATTGGCATTCAAAGAAATTATTAAACTAAATCAGTCCAAAAATGCGCAATCAATTCAACTTAAATCAACTTTATTAAAATGTGACATTAATACCACGAGAGGTCTCCTTAGAATGCTTCATCAAATGCCTCTGCAACTGAGCCAATTTTGATTAATCAGGTGCCAACTAATTTCAACTGTCAGCCAGAGAACAGTGGTTTGACCACTCCAAATCTTGAAGTTTATTATTTTTTTGATCTACTCTTCCTTAGTAAATCCTTTCCTTCCTACAATTAATTCCCATTTTGCCTAAATGTATGATTTCACTGCTGTTGATCTCGTTTCAATGCATCAAACCAATGGCAGCTACACAAGTGCAAACTTAGAAAGGGAGTGTTGTAATTAAATTCTAAGATGAAAGATATGAGAGTAAGGCAGTTCTTCTGATCAATACACTCTTAAACACCTGGTGTATAGGTTATAATTTCCTTAATCCTGGAAAGCATAGGCCAGAGGTGGTCATTTTATTTCTATTTCTATTTTTTTTAAACAGTGATTATACATTGCTTTGAACATTAAAAAAAATGTAACTACTGAGGAAAACAATTGTGGGGCAGCAGTAAAATACTAGTTTATTCATCTCAGTATGTTTTGTCATGCAAAGGTTAAGTATTACAAAATGGTAATACCATTTCAATCAATCAGGGCGCATGCATATTACTAAAACTATGCTTCCTTATACTTGTAAAGTAACTTCAATACATATATCAATAAATATATCATGACATGTATATGAAGTAAAGTAGATGAGCTTGAGGCTCAGTTAGAGGTCGGTAGATATGACATTATGGGGATTACTGAGACATGGCTGCAGGAGGATTGGGCCTAGGAACTTAATATTCAGGGTTATACATCCTATAGAAAGGACAGGCAGGTGGGCAGAGGAGGGGGGTAGCTCTGTTGATGAGGGATGGAATTCAGTCCCTTGCGAGGGAAGACATAGGGACTGACGAGGTAGAGTCACTGTGGATTGTGTTGAGGAATTGTAAAGGCAAGAAGACACTAATTGGTGTTATCTACAGACCCCCAAATAGAAGCCCGGAGTTAAAACTGGCATGTTACAAAGGTAATGCCACTATAGTGATGGAGGATTTCAATACGCAGGTAGACTGGGAAAATCAGGTTGGTTCAGGACCCCAAGAAAGAGAGTTTGTAGAGTGCATCCGAGATGGATTCTTAGAGCAGCTTGTAATGGAGCCGACCAGAGAAAAGGCAATTCTGGATTTAGTGTTGTCCAATGAACCAGATATGATAAGAGAACTCGAGGTGAAGGAACCGCTTGGAGGTAGTGATCATAATATGATTAGTTATAATCTGCAATTTGAGAAGGAGAAGGTTAAATCGGAAGTGTCAGTGATGCAGTTGAACAAAGGGGCATGAGAGAGGAGCTGGCCAAGCTTGACTGGAAAGGGATCCTAGCAGGAATGATGGTGGAACAGCAATGGCAAGAATTTCTGGGCATAATCCTGAAGACGCAGGTTCATTTCATTCCAAAACGGAAGAAAGATTCTAAGGGGAGTAGGAGGCAACCGTGGCTGACAAGGGAAGTTAAGGATAGAATAAAACTAAAAGAAAAGATGTATAACACAGCAAAGAGTAGCTGGAAGCCAAAGCGCGACGACAGGCTGTGGAAGCGCTGCTCCACCAGCGGTAAGTTTGAAACCTGAAGGTAAGTTTTTCAACTTAACTCCAGGTCTGTTTTTTCTCCTTGCAGGAAGCTCTGTGCACAGAGTTTAGCAATGTTACAAAATTTTGAGATTTTAAAAATCAAGTCTGCAATTTATCCCATCAGATAAAGCATAAAAAGAAGTTTAATTTGACACCTAATTTACTTTCATATCTTCAGTATTAAGAAAGTTATGGCCATTTTCATACTCGGAAATGAGCATCTTGCTTCCCATTGCCTTTCAATTGACTTAACTCAAAAGCTGTGATCTGGAAAAGTTAAAAGTCCATAACATTCTTAAAAATTAAGAGAACTCAATGAAATTTTCAGTTATTATAGATTGAAGCATTCTGAAACAAAGATGAAACAATCTTACTTGGATGACTAAGCATTTAATTAGTTAGTTATCTAATTGTAGCTAATTACAAAATTCAATGAGTAGATCTAAACATCTATCAATTTCTTAAGAAAAGATAAACTTTTTTTAAATTGCCTAAGTGTCCAAATAACATTCACACAATAATCCACAATATAACATAATTTTTAAATCTCATTTTCATGAATTTCTGGGCCAAATGGAAGGAATTTAGTGTTTTATGCCTGTAAATTAATGGCCATTTAAATCAACTAGCGAGTGGGTTTTAGTGGAATGCGGTGGATTGGAACGTTGCGGTTAGTGGTGAAGTCGGGGGGAAAAATACTGTTGGTTCATACATTTTTTTAGATCCCATTTCGCAACATAAAAATATTATTAATGCCTCCTGAAAAACCAACTTTTAATATAAAAATAAAGTATTTACCTTTTTTTCTCCCCTACGGAAAATGCTTCCGGTTGTCTGCGCTCACGGCTTTTGAAGGTGATTTTCAAATTACTCTAGTTAATAAATAATGTAGAGTAATTTAAAAATACCACCATTCATGAAATGTCGGAGCGATATTTCTTCAGCAACCAAATCGCCCGACATTGATCGATTTGTCCTGCCTGTTGAAAAACGGCACTTTAAGCCCGCCCCCCTCTGCAAGGCGCGAATGTCGCGCACACGGGGTGCGGCAGAAGTGCAGCGCTGCTAAAGGTAAGTTTTGTAACATACCTACAGAGTTCCTGCTGGAGATATCATGTTCCCCTACACCGCGGGGAAATCCCGGCTGCGAGAATCGCGGGGATGCCCGGCTGGAGGGGGAACCCCACCACTGACTTCACGGGGAATCCCGTCTCCAGGGACCGCGAGGGAATCCCGGCTGTGGTAAACCGCGGAATGGATCCCGCGGGGAACCCGAGACAACAAGAGAATCAAGCTGCGAGGTGAGCCCGGCTCGGGGAAACCTGGCCGCGGGGACCGCGGGAAAATTCTCCACGGGACGAAACCGGCTCGCGGGAAACCCGCGAGCAGGGACCGTGGGGAGAAGCCTAACCGCAGGGTGAACCCGGCTCGGGGTAAAACCTGGCTGCGGGGACCGCGGGAAGACCACGGAATGTACCCGGCTCGGAGAAACATGGCTGCGGAGACCGTGGGAAGACTGCCACAGGATGAACCGGGCTAGGGGGGGGAAACCTGGCTGCGGGGACCGCCGGAAGACCATGGGATGAACCCGGCTCGGGGAAACACGGCTGCGGACCGCAGAAGTGCGGATAACCGGCAGCATTTTTCAGACTCCAGCGGCCCAGAGAGGTTCAATGGTGTCTGAAAGGCCAGGCGGGTCCCCTCCAACATGGGTACGTCCTCGGCCGTTTACCCATATGGAGCTTGGATAGCGTCAGAGAGCGCTCATCCCACTAATGTTCCTTCCTGATATGGTCCATGTATGGCATATCAGTAGAGATATACCGCCTACGGTAAGCCCAGAGACCTGCAGTGTCCGGGCTGCGAATATACCACCGGTGGATGAGCCCGTAGACTTGGAGGGTCCAGGCTCTAAGATTCACCGCCTGCGGAGGAATTTCCCGTCGGCGAATAACCTCGTAGACTCGGCATGGGTCCGGGCAGGAAGGTACACCGCCTACGTATCCCGCATGAAGCGGAAGACTCGGAAGTATGTCCAGGGAACATACTGGAGTACAAACGTGAGGTTCCAGAAATTCTGCCGTGGCATCAAGACCTTCGCGAAACGTAGCCTGAAGGCCAGAGTTCCCTCGTGAAGGAACAGCCACCTCACGCCACATCACAGGTGCCGGTGGTGGAATGCCATACACCTGCAAAATTGTCCATGAAAGGACCAGCAGTGAACGGCGCTATATGGGGGTACAATGCACTTCAAAATGAACTGCTTTCAGAAGAACGCCATCGAACCTGCCTTAAATTTTCAAATCTGGAGATTCAAGTGAGGCCAGCGATGTCTAGCCATCGAATCCTCTCTTCAGGAACCTGCACAAATGGGTAAGACCGTGATGAAGACTTAAAGTTGTCCGGCTTATCAAGGTACCACAGCAACAACACACCCCACGCCTCTATCAACAGCAAGCGTTTCACTGAAGCTGGTGGCAGCTTCAAAACTGGGCGTTGGCTTTTCAGGCCAAGGCCAAACCGGTCCTCAGGGAATTGGGTCCACACACCCCAGCAATCCTACTCTCCAAATCTGGGACGGAAGTAGAACCCACGCCAGGGGCCTTTGGGCTTACCACAAGACCACCAATAACCATGAACGTAGTTGGGTCTGGTTCTTTCCGAAAAATGAGGTATGTGGACCATTTACAAGTTGGTAAATTTACACTTGTTTATGCAAGACGATTTGCCTTTCAAGACAGGCCGTAGTTGCGGGCCGCTCATTGTCACTATGAAAGATACCGGGTTCAACTCGCATATGCAGTATAGTTTTTTTTTAATAGAAAACTTCATTACTGTCTAACTGTATTTTGCCAAATCAGCGGTATCAGCTGACCGGAAAGCTCTGCAGAGGGTGGTGAGGATCGCCCAACGCATCACAGGCTCCTCACTCCCCTCCATTGAGTCTGTCCATGGTAAACGATGCCTGCGCAGGGCGCACAGCATCGCCAGGGACAGCTCACACCCCAACCATAGACTGTTTACCCTCCTCCCATCCAGGAGATGCTACAGGTCCCTCCGCTGCTGTACCAGCAGGCTCAAGAACAGCTACTTCCCTGCGGCTGTCACACATCTCAACGCTGCACCTCAATGACTGCCTGTCTCCACCCCTCCCCCCCCCCCCCCCCCCCCGGACACTGTATATGTATAGATGTATCTTAACTCATACTACTGCGCAATACTCATACTACTGCGCAATTACTTGTTCATTCGTAAGTTCGCCCTTCGGAGATACCAACTGCATTTCATTGTCTCTGTATTGTACACTGCACAATTAAAGATTGAATTGAATTGAATTGAAACCATTCTACAGAAATTGGATTCTCATCCATCCAGTAAATTTAAGTTGATACCAACTGAAATTATTAAATTGCTCGGGATTGGCAATATATTGGTCAGCTGTGCTATTGCACCTTCTGCACCATCAGAGCTATATGGCATGTAAAGGAGCAAGCTCACAGGCTATTCCCAGCTGAATCTACCAAAGTCACCATGGTGGACAAACAGTATTCAGCATTACCCCACTAACCTTCATCAGTACTCGTCAGTTAATTACTAACTGTGCTATGCTTAAAGAAGGATAATTACTATATACCATCTTTAGTATGGAGGCGAATGGGGTTTGCATGGGGTTACCAATTATTCAGTTATATGGTATCAACTACCTATTCACATAAGGTGCGTTCCGTGGATAAAGGTTTGTGCAAATATGCATATCTGCATGCTCAAGTCTAACTTGATACACTCTGGTGCTATTATATGTAAATCACATGGGTGCAATCAAGTCAAAGTATCCGGTAATAGTTTACCTAACTTCATTGGCATTGGCGTATCAGCAGGAAAACGAGAATGGATGTGGAATCGCAAGGATTCAAGGACATTAAGGATCGATGAATACACCTAAAGATCAAAATGTTGCATCCAGGCTCAAACAGCAATTGCAAAATACGTGGCGTATCAGTGGCGATGGATGCATTCTCGCTACAATGAGGAAGTATGTTCATTGTGTCCCTCCATTTACCTTACCAGATGGGTCTTGCAAATTCAGCATTTCCCGCTTCAGGCATTTTCGGAGTGCCTGACTGGCCAATGCAGCCATGATTCCCGCTGATGTTGGGAATGATGATAGAACCGTATATGGATTCCAGGCACTAATGGCTGGTTAGCCGTGACCGGGGAACCATCCTCTGCATACTTAAATCTATACACTGACTTGCAGACTGGGGAGACTGCTTCCTGTGGCTTAGAATTGTCAAACCAAACTATGTATGTGCTCACTGCAATTGCAGGGTTAGCACCAAACAAACAGTGCTTCCCTCATGGTCAAAGTTGACACGATTGACTGTCGTCTTTAGTTCAGTTCCATATGGGGTTGACAATCATTTCAAGAGTGCCATTACTGTGCCGCACGTGCCTTCTCAGCATTTTGGCTGCGAGGAGCAGAAACCACTCTGTCGGGTCACCTTCTGTTATCGAGATTATGAAGGGTATCTTCAACTCGACATCCCCCTAGGCCAGGTATGCAGAGATATGGGATATAAACATTGGACCATTCCTGCCCTTGGCTCACTAAACCAAGTGGTTATGCTCATGACGCTGAATCATGTCGTGACTGGACAAGATGATTATTCTGCAGGGAATTACATTTATGGTATCACTTAATCAGCAGAAATCACCAGGGACATTAGGTCTCATACTAGAATTGCATATCCCATGGACCTTCGGTTGTATGTGGCCACACATCTACACCAGTATGTTAAGGTCACTAGAGCCTAGGGACTCTGAACTAGCAATGATTGTTAGTCACACGAAGCCTCACTAGAGAAGCACCACAGACCATCGGCCGGTGGTTAATATGGGTTCTGGGATACAGGAGTGAACACTGACATACAAGTCTCACTCCACCCAGGCTGCAACTATTTCAGCTGCAGGGGATGGACGTTCACTTGACCACATCCTAGCGGTTGCAGGATGGTCTAACGAACAATTCCAAACATTAGAAATACTCTTGCCAGACCAGGAGTATTTGCCGACTCTTTTTAGGTCTGTGTTATAGTCCTTCCGGGTGGAGGAGGTACTATTATCACTATGTGTACATTAATAGCATCAACATGTCTATACCTATGTCATGTCTGAATGCATTATTAAAAGTAGCTCTTCACTGATGCAGTGTGTGATGCATGGACTCATCCACGGCATGAAATCACAGAGCTTTGAAATCTTCACGTAGTCACTCACGTGACCCGAAGTCAAATAGTAAGATTAAACGAGAACTTACCAGTTTGAAGTTTGATCCTTATTTTATGAGGAGTTACGATGAGGGATTACATGCCCTCCGCTCCCAGCCCTCTATATAAGGATCAACTGGTATTTTAGTTCTCTTATCTTACTATACATACAGTCAACTGCTGTGTTCTGTGATTTCACACCGCTACTTTGAAGAATGTCGCGCATACGTGCTGGTGGGGTCTTCACGTAATCCCTCATCGTAACTCCTCATAAAGTGAGTATCAAACTTCAAACTGGTAAGTTCTCATTTAATCTTACTATTATTATGGGTAACAAGGAAATGGCAGAAGAGATGAACAGGCACTTCGGATCTGTCTTCACTAAGGAAGACACAAACAATCTCCCAGATGTATTAGAGGACAGAGGATCTAAGGGGGCAGAGGAACTGAAATAAATTTTAATTTGGCGAGAAATAGTATTGGGTAGGCTAATTGGATTGAAGGACTGCATCCCAGGGTCCTCAGGGAGGTGGCTCTAGAAATAGTGGACGCATTGGTGATCATTTTCCAATGTTCAATAGATTCAGGATCAGTTCCTGTGGATTGGAGGATAGCTAATGTTATCCCACTTTTCAAGAAAGGAGCGACAGAGAAAACGGGGAATTACAGACCAGTTAGCCTGACCAGTGGTGGGAAAGATGCTGGAGTCAATTATTAAAGAGGTAATATGGGCCATTTGGATAGCAGTAAAAGGATTAGTCCAAGTCAACATGGATTTATGAAAGGGAAATCATGCTTAACTAATCTTCTGGAATTTTATGAGGATGTGACAAGTAAAATGGATGAAGGGGTGCCAGTGGATGTAGTGTATCTAGACTTTCAGAAAGCCTTTGATAAGGTCCCACACGGGAAACTGGTGACTAAAATTAGAGCACATGGTATTGGGGGTAGGGTGTTGACATGGATAGAAAATTGGTTGGCAGACAGGAAGCAAAGAGTAGGAGTGATCGGGTCCTTTTCATGGCAGGCAGTGGCGAGTGGAGTGCCACATGGCTCGGTGTTGGGGCCGCAACTGTTTATCATATATATTAATGATTTGGAAGAGGGAATTAGGAGCAACACTAGCAAGTTTGCAGATGACACAAAGCTGGGTGGCAGTGTGGACTGTGAAGAGGATGTTAGGAGGTTGCAGGGTGACCTGGACAGGTTGAGTGAGTGGGCAGATGCTTGGCAGATGCAGTATAATATAGATAAATGGGAGGTTATCTACTTTGGCGGCAAAAACAAGAGGGAAGACTATTATCTCAATGGGGTTAGGTTAGGTAAGGGGGAGGTGGAGCGAGAAATGGGCGTCCTTGTACACCAGTCACTGAAAGTTAGCGTGCAGGTACAGCAGGCAGTGAGGAGAGCTAATGGAATGTTGGCCTTTATAACAAGAGGATTTCAGTATAGGAGTAACGAGGTTCTTCTGCAGTTGTATAGGGCTCTGGTGAGACCACATCGGGAGTATTGTGTACAGTTTTGGTCTCCTAATTTGAGGAAGGACATCCTTGTGATTGAGGCAGTGCAGCATAGGTTCATGAGATTGATCACTGGGATGGCGGGACTGTCTTATGAGGAAAGATTGAAAAGACTAGGCTTGTATTCACTGGAGTTTAGAAGAATGATGGGGGATCTTATAGAAACATATAAAATTATAAAAGGACTGGACAAGCTAGATGAAGGAAAAATGTTTGCAATGTTGGGCGAGTCCAGAACCAGGGGCCACAGTCTTAGAATAAAGGGGAAGCCATTTAAGACTGAGGTTAGAAAAAACTTTTTCACCCAGAGAGTTGTGAATTTGTGGAATTTCAGCCACAGAGGGCAGTGGAGGCCAAGTCACTGGATGGATTTAATAGAGAGTTAGATAGAGCTCTAGGGGCTAGTGGAATCGAGGGATATGGGGAGAAGGCAGCAACGGGTTATTGATTGGGGACGATCAGCCATGATCACAATGAATGGCGATGCTGGCTCGAAGGGCTGAATGGCTTCCTCCTGCACCTATTTTCTATGTTTCTATGTTTCTAAGATTAAAAATATTGAATTAACCTGTTAACCCAGCAATGGTCTCCTATTAGTAACAGAAAATCCATGGATTGGACCAAAAGTGGACATTAAACATAATAAAACAGCCCCAAAATGTTGGGTTCGCTTGCAGTGATATTATTTCAAATACATAGCACAAATACTTATGGAATCTCCAATGACAAGTACTTACTTCGGCAAATATTCCAACTTTTAACTAAACTCCAAAGAAGTCTACAACTCTGTAATACGTTGCACAAATTATTTTTCTCATATTGTTGATATATAGCTCATAAAATTATCTTCATTATTAACAAAAAAATAATCAAATTGTTTGGCACAGTTTAAAATCGTGATCTTGTTATTTCTCTTGGCACAGATTTTGATCGACTTTCCTGTCTGGCAATAATTGCAACAGAAAGGTGAAGTTATGTGAAGTCCAGTAATAATTGCAAACTCCCAAGGATATAAAATATGGTAATTGGTGAATAGTCTGACACAATGTTCTCTGCTTCCTCTAAGTCGGCAGAAACTGAATGATGGTTCAGTAGTATCACAGATATTGTAGTTGCTAAATCTGAGTTTCATGGGATGAAAGAAAGACAAAATGTGTACAGACATGTTGTACTGTATGATTAATCAGGCAGCAGCCTTACTCCCTCCATTAAAGGAAATTATTTCTTTAAATATGTTGTGGCGTTCTAAGTGTCACATACATCATGAAACGTCTGGAACTGTACAATGCTGAGTCCTATATTCTGCACTCTGTATCTCTGTAGTTTAGAGATACAACGTGGAAACAGGCCCTTTGGCCCACCAAGTTCACGCTGACCATCGATCCCCGCACACTAGCACTATGCTGCTACACACTAGGAACAATTTCCAATCTTTATTAATGCCAGTTACTGAAAACTGTAAAGTCCGGGTTCAGGAACAGCTTCTTCCCTATAGCCGTCCACTATATCCCCATGCGTCCACTATATCCCGTCCCTCCTGCAACAGACTATTATTATTATTGCAGTATATTTGTTATTTATTGAGTATGTGTGCATGTGTATGCACACACTGAACTTTTTTTTCTTCTTCCGTTATGTACTATGTTTGCATATTCTGTTGTGCTGCAAGAAGTAAGAATTTCATTTTCCAGAGGAAACTGGAGCACGTGACCATGTTCCGACCGACGTGATAGTATTATCTGATCTGATTGAATAGCATGCAAAACAAAGCTTTCTACAGTACCTCAGTACATGTGACAATAATAAACCTAAACCTAAACCCAAACACACCCAAAAGCATGCATGAGACAACTTTGATGCTACCAGTGATAATATAAACTGCCCTGCAAGGAACTAAATCGCATTTAAAAAAAAAATTCAGGAGTCCCCAAAAATGTTGTGCTAAAATATCTAAAATATAAATGGGCGTATATCCCTCTGCAGACAGTTAAAGCATTTTTACTTGTTTAAGATAGACCATCCAAATACCCCAGCATAAAATAGTATGACAAGTTATTGTGTCAATAAAAACAGATCACTGTTCCAGTCCTAAAGCTTGAAATATGTAGCAAGAATCATGTATATAATATTATTATTTTTGACGTTAATTTTTTAAAAATTTCTGTCAGTCTTAAATTCATTAAATAAAAATGTTGTGTTTACTGCTCATGCCCCCTTAAAAAGCGCCACCTGGTGTTTCAAGAAATATAGCATTCTAGAGATTTATTCCAATCTGATTATGCTCTTATTCATTTTTTATGAAGTGTCTTAGTAGTTTTATTCAGGTGGGAGATTGCAACCTTCACAGACCCATACGAAGTTTTTCAAAAAGGGTGGTGGCATGAAAGGCTTTAGCCTGGGAGCAATGAAACCTACCTGGCAAAAGACTACTCAAGCTGAACGTCGGCACCTGGTGGTGGAGGAGGTGCGCCACCAGGAAGCAGCAGCCAGGTGTGCCAAAGCCATATCCCAAGCCAAACAAGGCCGCTGGATGACGTGGGATGGTGTTGAGAGGAGGAAGATCACATGGAGAGAGCTGTGGACCATGGAGTCAAATAAGTTGAGCTTCGTTATCAGAGCCACATATAACGTCCTTCCCTCTCCCACAAACCTAAATCTTTGGCTGGGAGAGGATCCAGCCTGCCCCCTGTGTGCAGTTCCAGCAAACCTCAAGCACATCCTGGTCGGTTGTACGACCGGCCTAACACAAGGCAGATACACCTGGCGACACAACCAGGTGCTGAGGTGTTTGGCCGCTGAACTCGAGTGCAAAAAAGTGCCATGCCTATCAATGCCCAGATAACATTCCCGCAAATACCATCCTTCATCCGGGAAGGAGAGAAACGGAGGACTAACCCCTCGCCTCTCAACTCATGCCCACTGAACGCAGCCAGGGACTGGGAAATGCGTGTTCACCTAGGCCAGAGGCTTTTGTGCCCAGTTGAAATCGCAGTTACCAACCTGCGACCAGACCTCATTCTCTGGTCCAACTCCTGTCGGCATGTTTTCATCATTGAGCTGACTGTCCCATGGGAGGAGGCTGTGGACGAGGCTTATGAAAGGAAAAAGCTTCGATATTCAAACCTTGCAGCAGAGGCAGGGGAGAGAGGTTGGAGGGTAAGGGTGTGTCCAGTGGAGGTGGGGTGCAGGAGCTTTGTAGCCAGTTCCTCCGCAAGGCTCCTGAGGGAAGTAGAAGTCAAAGGGCAGGCACAAAGGAGGGCAATAAAAGAACTTGCCAATGCCGCTGAACGGAGTTGTCACTGGCTGTGGCTGAAGAGGAAAGATGCTGTCTGAGCTGCCACGTGACCATCTAGAGGCTAACAATAAGACACACACCCAGGTCTGATCAACCTGTGGTGGGCCTGCCTCGACTGAGGGTGTCTTGTGATAAAAGGCCGAAACACCCAGTGACGTTGAGGTACACAACTGAAGATGTGTCTGATTGTTAGCAAAATTCACCTAGTGGTCATACCCAAGAATGTCAATTGTAGTGAAATCTTAGGGATTGTAACATCCAGTCCTACTAATCAATTTGAATTCCCAAACACAATGTGATTGTGAATAATTGCAGCTGCCAACTTTCACTGAGCATTTCCGTATTTTGATGGCTGAAAATCAGTATTTTGTGAGGGAATCGGTATTTCTCACATAAATGCAATAGAATGTACTACACAGAAAATTGATTTTTGAAAATCAGTATTTTGCATGCAACCTCATGTTTTCTCAAATATCGGTATGGAATACTGAAAATCAGTATTACTGAATTGTGAAACCATTTTTGAAATGTGAATTTATAATTCTTGATTTTGATTCAATAACACATCACAATATATAATAACATAACATATAACATTCACAATTCATCATATAGCTTACCAAACAAACAAACATGCTGGCATGATGCTGCATAATCATTCAGGTGCTCCTGGTAAATGTCACATAATGGTGAGTAGCATGGTAAGTACAATTTAAAAAAATCACCCAGTGTTACTATTGTTGAGCCATGCTGACTAGCATGGCTGGAATGAGTTCTTAGTTCACTGTCACTCAGCACTCAGCATGCTAGCATGATGCTGCAACATCATTCAGGTGCTCCTGAATGCATATTGCCATTTACCACTACTTCTACTAATGCAAGGACATTCGTTGACCTTAGCCTATATGCCATCCCTGGTTCCACCTCAGATTAGATTATCTAGCATGGCAGTCCTCAGTTTGTTAATGCTGTCAAAGCATGTGTCGTTCCACAGTACACTGATGTAGGTGGCCCTACTTCTACCTCTTCTTGCAGTGCCCCATTTGGTCTCCCAAAGTGTGACTTTATCTTTAATGGCAGTCCTTAGTTCGTTAACGCTGTCCAAGGCCTGTGTCATTCCGCAGCTAGTACATTGATATAGGTGGCCCGACTTCTACCTCTTCTTGCAGTGCCCTGTTTGGGATCCCAAAGTGTGAGGGGATTAGCAGACAGTTCAGGGTTCCTCTCACATACTTTGACATCACTCATGGCAGGCCGGCATATAATGCCATTTACCCATAAATCATGGTTTCCAGTTCCATTTTCCGAGAATGTAACTGCACAAACCTAGTCACCATTTTGTCCAAGTCATGGGAAAAGTAAGATGCCGAGCGAGATCGTGCCCACTGCCAGCATGCCGCCCGAGGCGAGCATTTCTCTGCCACTCAGGCTCCTGACCAAAGGGCCCGGCTACCTCCGCAGTCAGGTGGGGGCAGCAGAGTGCTGTGGAGAGACTGGCTGCCCACAAGACCAAGTACGTGAAGAGCCAGATGGCAAGGGAGTGCAAAATGGAGCCCAATGGTTTGGGCAACACTGCCTCCATGGAAGCGGGGCCAGCAGTAACACAAAGACTTACTTGTGCACCCTGGGATGCTGCTGGCGTGGCAACTGGTGCTTCCTGGGGTGCTGCTGGAGTTGTTACTTGTGCAACCTTGGGTGCTGCTGGTGTAGTTACTTGAGCACCCTGGGGTGTTGCTGGCGAAGCTGCTGTTTCTCCCTGGAGTGCTGCTGGTGTGGTTACTTGTGCACCCTGGGGTGCTGCAGCCTCTGTATCCTCTGCTAATTCTCCCATTGCTGTTCCCATTGCCGGCCCCTGCTGCTTGTCGCCCCGGCCGCTAGAGCCGGGCAGCAGCTGCCGGACCAGGCTGCCACCGCCCTTGAAACTGTGGGCGAGCTGCCGGTACATGACCAGCGAGTCAGGCCTGAGCTGCCTCTTGGAGCTGGAGCGACACACGATGTCAGGCGGGAACCCCAGCTGACCGCTATGCTGGGGGCTGCCGGGTGACAGGTAAAGGGCCTGTCCCACTTGGGCGACATTTTCAGTGACAGCCTGAAAAAGATTGTCGCGTCATGGTCGGGTCGTGATGCGGCGTGACGCGTGCGTGATGCGTGATGACACATGTTGTGACTTGTGGTAACGCGCGGTGTCTCCCTGTCGCCCCTGGATTTTGGAATTTACAAAATCCAGGGGTGACATCTGGGTGTCTCATCATGTCGTGCACCCTGTCACACGCTGACGTATGCTGTCCTGCGGGTGATGCCCGGGTAGGGTTAGGGTTAAGGACCACAGATGGGCTGTAAAATATTCTTCCTTCAATGCATGGATTTTACACATTAATATATTAAAATTAATACAATCAAAAATTAATACAATTGTGCAAATGAAAAGATGTCCGAGTCATTCAGTTTTATTTACAGATGTATTGGTCCGCTTCCAGATCCATGTCTAACATTTCACAGGGATGGATTCAGCGAGTATAGGCTGAACTCCCCTCTCCCCTCCACCCCCCTCTTCCCCCCTCCCGTCCCCATCCCTCCTTCTCCACCCCCCCTACCCTTCTCCCCTCCCCTCTCGTCGGAACGAACGACCAATCACACAAACCAACACAGACTTATCCCCTGGGAGAGGATTCTAAATTAGTGCCCCCCTCCCCCACACCAGGGATCTAGGAGTGTAAGCACAAAGTTCCTTGAACGTGGTGTCACACGTAGATAGGGTGGTCAACAAGACTTTTGCTACATTGGCCATCAGTGCTCAGGGTACAAAGTATAAAAGTTGGGATGTTATGCAATATCATTGGTACTAGACATTGGTGAGGCCACATGTGGGGTAATATGTTTAGTTTCGGTCACCCTGTTATAGGAAGGATGCTGTTAAGCAGGAAAGAGTGCAGGTAAGATTTAAATGTTTCAAAGGTTTCAAAGGTCTTTTATTGTTACGTACCAATTAAGGTACAGTGATATGCAAATTACCATACAGCCATATGAAAAAAAAAGCAACAAGACAACTACATAAAAGTTAACATAAACATCCACCACAGTGGATTCCCAACATTCCTCACTGTGATGGAAGACAAAAAAGTCTAAACTTCTTCCTCTTATTCTCCCGCGGTCGAGGCAGTCGAACCATCCATCAGGGCGATCACAGCTCCCGCAGCTGGCGTCAGAGCCCCCACGTTGAGGCGATCAAAACTCCTGCGTCGGGGCGATCAAAACTCCGGCGTCGGGGCGGTCAAAACTCCCCACCCTCCACATAAAACATGCTAAATAACACTAGAAACATACATTTAACACATACAATTAAAACACAAAGAAAGGAAGGTCAGACAGGCTGTTGGCGAGGCAGCCATTGCTGGCGCTACCCAGAGGAATGTTTTAGAACATTGTGAGGACTTGAGAGCCTGAGCAGTAGGGAGAGGTTGGATAGGCTAGGATTATATTCCTTGGAGTGCAGGAGGACGAGGGGGGATGTAGAATAGATCATTGTTAGTTGGGAGATGGTAACTACAAACCAAACAGAGATAAAATGTGGTCAGAGATAGTAGGACTGGTCAGCGAACTGGGAAGTGGGAGAGGATGGAGAGAGAGGGAAAGCAAGGGTTACTTGTCAGAGAAGTCAATTTACATACCGCGTTTTTCCTACATCACACAAACAGTTTGTTCCTTCACACTGGGCCAAAGGGACTGTTTCCGTGCTGTATGACGCTATTACTCAAAATTGACAATTTCACATTTCCCCACGTAATTAACCACTGGCCGGATCTTTGCCAATTAATGTATCCACGTCACTTTGTAGCCTTCGTACGTCCCTTTCTTGACTTATTTTCCTAACTACATTGTACTTTTAGCATATTTAGTAACCATGCCATTGGTGGCTTGATGCAAGCCATTTACATAGTTTGTAAAGGGTTGTGGCCCATGAATGACCCTTGTGGCATATCACTCATTACTCACTTATTAACCAATAAATGATCAGACTTCCTGGTTCTTGTCAGCCAGTGATCTTCTACTCATGCCAAGAGATTACATTTGCCTGTTCCCCATTATCTACAACATATGTTTATTCTTTAAAAAACTCTAGTGAAATGGTTATATATAATTTTCCTGCCACAAAACTGCCACATTGCCAAAATACCAAGATTTTTAAAAAGTGCTCTGCTTTAACCTTCAAGGAAGCTCTTAACATTTCCCTGTAATCAATGTTAATCTAATTGCCCGATAGTGTCCTTCTTTCTGTGTCGTCCCCTTTTTGAATAAGGACCTACCTGTTTTCTAATCTAATGAAGCCATTCCTGAATCTGGGCAATTTTCTGAAATTAAAACCAACACATCACCAATCTAACTAGCCACAGAATTTAGGACTTGTTAAATGGATCCGCGAGGAATCCGAGGACTACCTGTCCACCAATTTCCTTACTATAATTTCCCTGGTAATTGTAATTTTCCTGAGTTCCTTCCTCACAACAATCCTTATTGTGAAGTGACTCCCATAATGTTGTTTGTCTAGGGAAATCTAGACCACAGGTGTATGCCTTGGCGGTGAACCTGTAGATGGTGGTGTTTCCATGAGCTTGCTGTCCTAGTCCTTCCTGTTGGTAGAGGTCACTGCAGTGCAGGATGTGGATGGCACACACTGTGTTTTCAATTAGCAATCTTAATGGAGTTGCTAACAGCTCCATTAAAGCAGCAAAACAATTTCACAAAATCATGTAAATCATCTCTTCATTAACATACATACAATTTAATTTCAATACTATTTCAGGGACGGTAGCAGTAGGTGGTGAGGAAAATTAACTATGGGTTTTGAGTTATTTATTTAGCTATTTTAATTGCATTTTCGTAGGATGTGGTTTTCAGTTTAAATTCACTACACGTAAAAAATAAGAATTGGGGTGTCAACAGAAGAGAGAAAAAAAAAGAGTATCCCAGATTGTACTTTGAAAGTCAAAGTGTGTTCTAAAGCATGCAATGAGCCTAGCACTGCTTTTTAAAAGTCACTGGCATTGTTCTGCTTAGTTTTTCGGAGTTTTCCTAAGCTACCAGCGAATGTCACCCAGATATAAACAATGGCGTTGCCATGGGTGCAGGGCAGCAGGACTGGCTGTGCAAATGTAGCGAACAAACACACTCCAACAGCCATCAAACAACTCTAGCACAAAGGCAAAACGGAAGCTTTGCCAAGTGGCTGGAAACAGTAGCCCTAATTAAAACTCCTCTCGTCTCCTCCCCTGTCCCTTCTCCAGTGTGTAGTTACTAATAATTGGTTCTGCGGATTAAACAGTGACTGAGTGCTTAAAACCGCCGAGGATCCATTGACAGTTAATCAAACTCCAACAAATGGAATTGTAGTGCGCATTCTGAAGAATCGTCTTAAACAGACATATAGCTACCAAAAGAAGTATTTTTTCCAACAAAGGCAGGCATTTAAAGTGTTCAGCACACTTTTCCTTAGTTCTGCAATTGTATTATAGTTACGGGCCTGTTAGATTCCAACCTAACACATGTTGCCTGGTTGCACAAAGAAACTCAAGATTGGAATAAAGTCTAGTGAATGTATATTTATATAAAAACCTGGACACATACAACCTTTCGACAGTTAATTACTGGTGTGATTGTTCGATGCTGCAACAGAGTGAGTGCCTCCTCCAGGAAAGTCTGCCTTAGTTTGGGACCTATCTCCCATGCTTCCCTCGTGCCTTGATATTGCTGGAAAATGTAAAGTGTTCATGATGAAAATAGTGACAAATTCCTACTTCAATATTTTGCTTAAAGTTTCCTCTGAATGACTGATTAAGTTACTTGTCGTGAACTTGAACAGGACTGGAAAAGCTTGCAATGGGAACTCCACGCAAGTTTAAGCAATTCTTGATCAACCATGAGTCAACAGGAGAGATGGTGCATGACGATCAATGTCAAAGCTCTCAAGGAGCTCACAAAGCAGCTCTTATCAAACAGCCAAGACGAAAAGACCTGTCAACTGACAGCTCATAGAAGCTGCAAAGTGTCCACAGGGGTGGCATAGAGGCGCAGCAGTAGAGTTGCTGCCTTACTGGGCCTGAGAACAGAGTTCGTTCCTGACAATGGGTGTTGTCTGGACGGAGTTTGGACATTCTTCCTGTCACCGCACGGGTTTTCTTCGGCTGCTCCGGTTTCCTCACACATTCCAAAGACATGAAGGTTTGTAGGTTAATTGGTTTCCATAAATTGTTCTTTGTGCGTTGGATAGAATTAGAGTATGAGTGATCACTGGTTGGCGTTGATGGTGGGCTGAAGGGCTTGTTTCCACACTGTATCTCTAAAACTAAAACTAAAGCTACTGGACTGCATTGAAATCTACCGGCAGAATCTTGGTTTCAGGAACACGAAAAAACAATGGTTCATTGCTGTCTTTATTATCATGTATACCAAGGTACAGAGAAATACTTTTTTTGGATACAAATCACCAGCTATCGCCATACATAAGCCCAGTCCCCCAATTAGTACAGAATGTATACTACAGCCCACTGATCCTTTATGCAAGATCGCCCTTTTGGTGCCACGTTACCGTCCCAGCTGCAGCTGCCCACAAAGCCCTGTTGCAGCTGTCACTTCCATTTTGGTTATCCCGTGAACTGTTGGCCTTACACGGCCCTCTTCAGCTCGGGGGGGCGTCTCTCCCACAGGCGACCTTGAGGGCGCAGAAGGATAGACCCCCACCCCGTTCATCTTACCGGGCCATTTGTCCAGTGTCCGTTGCTATCGCCGAGTCCCTCCATCCTTCTCTCCAATTTATTTGTGGAATTCTTTGCCACAGAAGGCTGTGGAGGCCAAGTCAGTGGATATTTTTAAGGCAGAGATAGATAGATTTTTGATTAGTACAGGTGTCAGAGGTTATGGGGAAAAGGCAGGAGAATGGGGTTAGGAGAGAGAGATAGATTAGCCGTAATTGAATGGCGGAGTAGCCTTGATGGGCTGAATAGCCTAATTTTGCTCCTATCACCTTATTTCCGGTCTTCAGGGTGAGAAGGGGCCGGGCTCACAGAGGCTGGACTCGCTGGGCTTCCCTCTCCGGGCGGGTTCCCGGTTTTGCAGCGGGCAAACCAGCCTGCCGTTTGGGTGAAGAGAATGACTCAGAAATCTATAAATATAATATAAGACATTCCTGGATTGGAAGCTTCACCTTTCTTCAAGAGAAAAGAAACAAATCCACAGGCATCTGACCTGCACCAAGGCCAAGTCTGTCCTACCAATGAAATGTAAAAGGGAAGGGCCTTACACTTACCATTACCATTCACAAGCCAAAGGTCCTCTGCTACCCTACCCCTGTTGTACCGTGCTACTCTCCAACCATAATGGTTCATGGCAGGACCCTTGAAAACAACTATCAATTATGTAAATCACCACCACCATCAAAGCACAAACATAGCCTTTGGTTGATTAAGGGAATGGATGTTTGAAGATCGAACTTTAGTGCCGTAGAGTCGTAGAATAATAAAGCGTGGAAACAGACCCTTTGGCCCAACTTGCCCACACTGTCCACACATCCCATCTGCACTTGTCCCACTTGCCTTCATTTGGCCCATATCCCTGTCCCATCTATGTACCTGTCCAAATGTTTCTTAAACATTGTGATAATACCTGCCCCCGGCCTTAGCAATACAAGCATACCCAATGTCCTCTCCCAGACCACTGTCTCCAATGTTGAGATCCAAGTTATAACTGTACAGACCCCCATAATTACTAATGCACAGTGGGGTCTTAGGGTGCAAGTGCATAGCTCCCTGAAAGTGGCAAGATAATTGGATAGGGTGATTTAAAAAAAAAAGGTGTACAGCATGCTTGTCCTCATTGGTCAGAGTATGTATCATAAAAGTGAAGATGCAGCTGTGTAAAACATTTGGCGTTTTGTTTGCAATTCTGATTGCCACACTGCAGGAAGGATGTGGAGGCTTTGGAAATGGTGGAGAAGAGATTCACCATGATACTGCCTAGCTTAGAGATTAATATAAGGAAAGATTCCGATAAGGAAAGGATGGATAAACTTGGATTCTCTGGAGCATTCAAGGCAAATGGACCACCTAATAAAAATATGTATGTATAAGATAATGTGGTAAAGATAGGTCAGATAGAGTCTTTTTCAAAGGTGGTTATATCAAATATTAGAGAGGATAGGGGAAAATGTTTTTAGGCAAGGCAAGGCAAGTTTTTAATTACAGAGCGAGAGGTAGGTACCTGGAAGGCACTATCAAGGGAGATGATAGAAGTAGATCTGTTCAGATTGTTTAGAGGGATTTAGATAGACATATCAGCAGGCTGGAAATAGAGGGATACTGACAATGTGCAGATAGATGAGATTGCTTAGGTTGGCATCATGATCAACACGGACACAGTGGGTCGAAGGGCCTGTTCCAATGCTGTACAATTCTATGTAGTCTGCTGTGGTAAGTTTCAATGAGGTCCTCCCTCATCCTTCTAAACCCCAGCGAGCGAGGCCCAGTGCCATCAAGCTCTCAAAGAGTCAAAAAGTGATACAGTGTGGAAACAGGCTCTTCGGCCCAACTTGCCCACACCGGCCAACATGTCCCAGCTTGCGTTTGGTCCATATCCTTCCATGTATCAGTCTAACTGCTTCTTAAACGTTGGGATAGTCCCATCCTCAACTACCTCCTCTGGCAACATGTTCCATACCTCCACCACCCATTGTGTGAAAAAGTTACCCCTTAGATTCCTATTAAATCTTTTCCCCTTCACCTTAAACCTCATCATATGTTAGCCTACTCATTCCTGGCATTCTTCTAGTAAACCACCTGTGGAACCTCTCCATCATCAGCACATCCTTCCTTAGATATGATGCCCAAGATTGTTCACAATTTTGAGCAATCAGTCATCAACCATCACAAGCCTGAGTGGACATAAGTCATCCTTGATCCCAGGGGGCTGCCAAAGAAGTAGAGAAAGACAAAGAAGATGAACCCCATAAGCCAAAATAATGAATCGTGCTGCCTACTGATCATCATTGGCCCAGCATTAAACGAGAACATGTTTTGCTGTTTAACACATCAAAAAAGGGACGTTTTTTGTAGTGGCCAGTTCAAGTTGTCTTCGGCTGATGGAAGTCAACCCACATTTCTTCAAAAAGCTTCACTGAGCAAGTGGTGGAAGTTATTTTGCAGCTTGTTCATGAGATAGCAGTCCACATCGTGTATCCTGTTTTCCTGATACACCATAGGTGATCGTAATTATTAAATAGCAGAGGAGGTGAGAGATCCTCTGCTCCAAAGAATCACAATATATGGCCTGTGGGCCAGATCTAACCCACGGGATTTTTCCATTTGATCCGCCTCTTCCCGCAGAGTGCGGTGAATCTCTGCAGCTCTGGCCACCCGTGAGTCAGAGCTATTGACTCCGCCGATCCTCAGCTCTCCCCCAACCACTAGCAGGCTGAAACCGTCAGCTAACCGGGGTTCGAGGCCCAAATCCAGGCTCCAGCGGCTTCACATAGACTGACTCTCCTGCTGCCTCTCCTAGGTCCCACTGCTCCCCCATTCCAATGGGAACATCAGTAATGGCACAACTGCATGCTGCTCTACCACCTATACTAACCATGCTATTCCCCTAATTCCCACCCACCACCTTACACCCCCCTCCACTCAGCCCCCATTATCCACCCCACGGTACCTCACCTAGGTACCTCAGCCCATCATCCCTCTACACATTCTGACCCACCTCTCACCCCTGTTGTATCTTCACCATCCCCGATTACCTCTCTCTTTTGGATGCGGAACAGTCGGTCCACAACAGAGGACTAACCTAACATGCCTTTAACATAGAGCAATGGGCCCTTGCATGGGCACCAACTATGCCTACTTATTTTGTCAGTTACATCGAACAGTCCTTGTTCCAGGCATACACCGGCATCAACCTCAAGCTCTTTCTCCGCTACATCAACAACTGCTTCGGTGCTGCCTCCTGCGCCCATGCAGAACTTATTGATATCATTAACTTCAGCACTAACTTACACCCTGCCCTTAATTTTACCTTGACTATCTCTGACATCTCCCTCCATTTTCTTGATCTCTCTGTCTTCATCACAGTTGTAATCGACTGAGTACAAACCTACTGACTCCCACGGTTAAATGGACTACATTTCTTCCCACCCAGCCTCTTGCAAAGATGCTATTCCCTCCTGCCAATTTGTCTCTGCCACATTTGCTCCCAAGATAAGGCTTTCCATTCTAGGACATCCAAGAAGTCCACTTTATTTAGTAAGCATGGTTTCCCCCTGCATCTCCTGTAGTTCCTCTCTCATACCCCCTCCCACTAGAATTCCCTTCATCTTTACCTTTCACCCTACTAGCCTTTACATCCAACACATAATTCTCTGGGATTTCCACATCCTACAATGTGATCCACCACCAGTCACATCTATCCTTCTCCAACATGTTATGCCTTCCGCGGAGACCGCCCTTTCCACAACTCCTTGGTTCACTTATCCCCTTCTGCTGAAACCACTCCTTCCCCAGGTACTTTCCCCTGCAACTGCAGGAGGTGTAAGTAACACCTGTCTATATCTCCTCCCTCACCTTGTTCATGAGATAGCAGTCCACATCGTATGGTATTAGAGAGCCCATATATGCTTTCTACCCTGCACCTATTTCCTGCATGCTCATATGTCTTGGTAAGCAGCAAACCACAAATGGTCACGGCATATATTGCTTGATCTACAAAGAGAATGGCAGCTCATGGGCGGCACGGTGGAGCAGCAGTAGAGTTGCTGACTTACGGCTTACAGCGCTGAAGACCTGAGTTCTGTCTGTATGGAATTTGTACATTCTCCCCGTGACCGCTTTGGTTTTCTCTGAGATCTTCAGTTTCCTCCACACTCCAAAGACGTACAGGTATGTAGGTTAATTGGCTTGGTGTATGTGTAAATTGTCCCTAGTGAGTGTAGGATAGTGTTAATATGCGGGGATCACTGGTCGGTGCGGACTCGGTGGGCCGAAGGGCCTGTTTCCACACTGTATCTCTAAACTAAACTACACCAAACTCGTCATTAGACAGTTGGAGACACAAAGGAACATGGATGACAATACACTTGAACAGTTGATATTTTGTTTTGCGTTTTGCCACCTTTGGACATTCCAGACTGGCGATTTAGTGGGTTTTTTTTGTTTTAATTATGATCAAATAGAGAGTAGAATGTCGAGGAAAAGGAAGATGGGAATTGTTGTACAATGCGTATATTGAAATCATAATCTTATAATTTCTCCATTGCAGACAAAAAATTGAATTCTTAACTAAGAATTTGGCTCTCCACTTAGCTTGTACTTTAATCTTCCTCCTCTATAAACTTCACTTCCTCTTCTTTTCTGACTCTCATGCTTCCTTCTCCAGTTTTTCATTTGTTGGCAAGTTCAGAGGCCTAAAATTGGAAGGTTGTTTATAGCTCAAGCATGTAGTACAATATGAGATCTGATGGCCAATGTAATTCAAGCCTTCTCCATTGCTCAGACAGCAGAGGCATTGCTTCTGCTTGCCAGTGGTTTTGCTATGAATGTCCTGCTGGCGTTTGGAGTGTAATTATACATACAACATTATCTTGTGTGCACTGATTGGGAACTGGGGTTACTGGAATTATTTCACAGCTGCTCTGCTGGGAGGATGAGAAGAATTCTCCTGGCCTGAAGTAGAAAGCATATATGGACTCTCTAATACCATAGTGATTTTACAATTTGTAAACTGAAATATGATGCAGATATTCTTGGCCTCAGCCAAGAAAGAGCTGGAAGCTTAAAAATGATTGACTATCGTGGCCTTAATAGCCATTCACAATATGGTTTTGACCCTGCTCAGTGGCTGAAGTTGAGGTATTAATCACTGAGGACATATTTACTGAACCAAAGTCTTCTGCCTTGCTCCTCACAGTGGTATATCTAGGAGAACAGCTTCCCGAGTTAAAATGCCTGCAACCTTCTCCCTTTTTTCTTCCATTCCCTTTTAGATTATAGTGCTGCCCCTCGCTTCGTCTTTTCGATTATGTTACATTCCTGGGAGAAAGGTATTCCTGGGAAAAAGTATCGCATGCATGAGCAATATTATTTGCTGAATCCTTGAAGTGAGTACTTCCTTCTGCAACAGTACTCCCAGCAGACTTCCCGAACTGCCGGGAGGTCTGGAAAAGACGTCATACCAGCCAACACTCCTTAAATCAATCAATGATGCACATGCAAATAATCAATGATTCTTTCATATCGTGCAGATTTGAAGGGGGAAGAAATCCTTCCAGTTGATAAACACTGGTTTGTCCATGTGTGTTATTTTCTAGCTGTATTGTTGAAGTCCAATTTGGCAATGTCATTATCAAAACAGTAATGAACAATGACAGCAATGACTGCCTCCATACATTTCTTGCTTACAAAATGTTCAATATGCTAGTTTCCTTCCCAATATGGGAACAGGTGTGACTTGTCTTACAAAATATGTGCATGCCTCACAAACCATATTGGAACCAAATCATACCTTTACTACCCATACAACAGATACTGTGCAGCTGAGCTTTGCTATCTTTGGCTCAATTTTTTTCATATCCTGTTTTAGCAGTAACGTTAACCCAAGTGTTCATTCATGCCAGGGTAATCCAATTCAACTTACTGGTTTTACTGCAGACTGAGCTTTATAAAATCCTAGACAGACAACGGGTCGAGGTGGAATAGAATTTTATATACCCTCAGACATTTTGAGCACTAATTTGTATAATGTCACAGCAAATCTGAAAATGCTTGACACTATTACTGAACTTATGGTGTACAAATAACGTTCCACAGGATAGGCAAAATATCTGAGCAAGAAATTTAAGGCAAATGTGCTTGGAATTCTCACATTCTCAGGTCCCACATTCAGATCTATGTGGAGCGTCTACCACACTGAAATATTCTGCCTTGTACATAAATCTGCTTAGAAATTCAGAATTGAAATAGGAGTTTTCACAGAATTTAAGACCAGATAGTTAATCGGTATCAGGACAATTTAAAAGCTTTCACGGAAATTATTTGCTTGGGTAACTCAGTTATAGCATCAAAATAAATTATGCCAAGTATGTATCTAATTACTTCAGTAACACTTCAGCAATTTAAAAATACTTCAGGAAACTATCAATGGCCTTAACCATTGTTCATTTTGGAATTGTTATAGGGGACGCTCTTTTTTAAGGAACTGAGCCAATGAGCAACACGTCGTCCTTAGTTTCAGGAAAGACAAAAGTAAATAGAAACTGAAGCTGGAATGAATGTGTGACGTCGAAAAGAACAAGGAAGTTTCTACAGCTAAATAGAAAATGAACCTACTGTGAAATGATTTACAGGAACACTTCTTATTATAAGTTCACATCAAACTGACAAGCTTGTGTTAAATAAATTATTCAAAAGTTAAAAATTACTAGAATTCCCAGACGCCAGTGCATTCCCTTCGATCTGATAAAGCCCGTCTGTAACTTATTTTCTCAGATGACTGGGGTACATCATATTTCTGATAAACACTATGAACATACAGAATGTTTTAATTGTCAGTTGAGCAATAATGCAATATCATTTACGGTAGGTCAGTTTACATCTGTCTGCCTATTTATTAGAAATGTCCTAATGTCCTCGTCAAGGTATATTATCTAAGGAGGCTATAATGGTTTAAATCAAATATATTATAGTCATCTAGTTTAGTTGCTTATATTACCACAGGATCTGTTTATAAATGCATTTACAATTTCAAGCATATATTAGAAACATGTTGCTGAAATTATCTTACTCATATTGAATATGACCAAGGAGACCAAATTTAAGGAAAAATAGAAGATGCTACAAAATAGTCAGCAGTCAAGCAGCATCTGTGCAGAGAGAAACAGTTAACATTTCAGGTGGATGACCTTTCATTACAACAATTCTTCGGGTACTGAAATACAATGACGGTACTGTAGACTAAATTGCAGGTGAAATGCAGTTTTTAAACACTTATTCATTTGTACAATTATTATCATTGATATCATTCCATTGCAAAGTTGCATTATTCATTTCTAAAATAAATGAGCAGGGTGGGGATTAAGGACAAGTTTCAGTACTTCACATTTGCCCATGCCAAAAAAAACTTTAAAGTTAATCTGTTATACATTATTATTTGGAATAATACATTTTATTTGTATGACATGTAAATAGCGTGGAATCTTCAATTAAAAGTGGCTTCAAGTGTAAGAAGCATTCTTCCCACAGAAACTGTCTTTGCCCTAATGCCAAAATTCAACTAAACCCGGGTATTGCCTGGAAGTAAAACAGGCCTCAGCCCACCACTTGTGCTTTAACTTTAATAGTTTCTGGTTTCTGTTCATTTTCCAGAATTTTCCATAAAAATGCTGATTGACAAAAATAATAGTTACAAATACATAGTTACAAACGTAGTTACAAAAATAATAGTTACAAACACTCATTTAAGCGAACCTCATTTTAACGGATTTCTGTTATAGCAAATCGAATCTGTTGCAGACCAAGTTTGTTCCTTCACAGAATGACCACTAGATGAATGGAGCAATTACGTTTTTGAACCATGTTAGCTTGATTTAGTGAAGAGATACAGCATGGAAACACTGAGTTTGTGCTATCACACCAGGGACAATTCACAATGCGTGGGACAGAACTACCGTGGTGGTTCTATCATTCCTCCCATATTGCAGAAACAAAATCATTGTGACAATGTGGATTTACCCCAGGGGCCCTCCCCCCCTTACACCCTTACCCTCGCACCACCGCAAAGACAGGCCTCCGCAAACTGCTGGCAGAGCCGCTATCCCACAGCATCAAAGACCTGGGCCCAACCCCAAGCAAACCCTGAGACTGCCCCCCAACCCCCTCCCCCAGTTCTCCCGCCCCCACCCCCCCCCCCCCCCAGTCCCCCACCCCACAGCCCCCCCCCCTCCTCCGGCGCCCTGGCACTGCAGGTCCAGCCCACACACTAAGGACAACAGTGTGAAGGATAGAATCAGTGCACCAGAGCACCCAGAAGAAACCCAAGTGGCCACAGGGGGCACCTGAGCCCAGGATCGAACCCAGGCGCCACGAGACAGTAGCTCCACCAGTGATGTACAGAACCCACAGAAGACAGCAAAACCACAAACCTGCACGTCTCCACAACACAGGAGGAAGCCCGAGCACCCACAGGACAACCACGCTTTCGCAGGGAGCACCTGGGTCAAACTCAGGTCTCTGCTGTTTGTAAGGTGGCAACTATACTGCACGGTCACTGTACCATCCCGGGGTGGAAGATTTCAACCTTCACGTGGTCCGCCCTGTTTCAACTAATGCAATCAGCTCGACGTGCACAAACGGAAGATCAAATAGAACAAGTTGTCCTACAACTTTAGGCTGTGCACGTCACACGAAAGAAGAAGAAGAAGTACCATCCCAAGATATCGTGTATTTTGTGTCCTTTAGTGCAGTGTATGTTTATTGGCTGTTTGTCCAATAGCACTGTACATATTATCCCCCCATTATTCAGTTATAGCAGACAATCGGTAATAACGGACACTATCTCCCCTCGTGTGGTTTATTGTACTCAAATTCTTCTGAGTTTAGCAATCCAATTAACAAAGGAGCACTGCCCCACTATGGACCTGATATTTTTTCCAATTATATTTTTGCACTAATGTTTTATTTTTTGCAGTCTTCTTTCTTGGAGAACTTTATGTGTAATTTATATATAAACTCTGTTTGCATGTGTACCTGTACCTTACCATACACTTGCCTAATACAGTAAAACAGACTTGACAACTTGAACCTAGCACCTTATTGGTGGGAGAACCTGTTAAGCAGTTCCAGACTTTAACCTTATATTTTTGCGGTATTTTTTATTAACAAAGCAGATTATTGCCACCCAAGAAAACATATTTTTCCATTGCAAGTATCTTCCACTAATTCAGAGATTGCACAATGAAAGATGTAGATTTTGAAAATCTGAAATAAAAATGGAAAAGCTGGAAATGTTTAATAGATCAGATAGCATTTCAGAAAGACACATTGAAAGCATTTCAAATTAAAATATACATGGAAATTACTTTTTAATAATCCAGAGGATTTACTTTCTATCCCCATTTTAACTGTTATTTCAATCTGAAGAGACAATAAGCATTGGAGCAGTGACAGTGCCGGTGGAATAGTGCAATGTAGATGGTCTCCATCTTATTCTCACAGAAAATAAAAAATGTCAGTAAATATCCAGTTAAAGTTAGTCACGTGAAGAGATAAAAACGATTGCGTTTAATGGTGCACTGTGTTCTATTTTAGTTTAATTGCATTCCAGCTGGAGGCAGATACAGTGACAATTGTATTGTTGCAGAGGTTTGCGAGTTTTAAGAGGTTATGTCAAATTCTTCATTCAGCAGAACTTCAAAGGAGAGTTATCATTATTTTTTTGTGAAACATTTAGTGGATATAGAATTATCAGATCACAAGAACGATTTTTAATTTGTTCTACTGCTCTTTCATAAGCAAGCATAACACACTTCAACAAAGATTTTAATGAAGATCTATTGCTGAAGGAATTAAATAACAATGAACAACATCAAGAAGTTAACCATCCCCGTGTTAAAAATTGTATGTCAATATTTTTCTTTCAATTTTGTGCCAGCTCAAATTCTCACATCACAAACATTGTGTATGACGTAAAAACATAGAAAATATATGCAGGAGTAGGCCATTCAAGGCAGCACCACCATTCAATATGATCATGGCTGATCATCTAAAATCAGTACCCCATTCCTGCTTTTTCCCCATATCCCCTGATTCCTTTAGCCCTAAGAGCTAAATCTAACTGTCTCTTGAAAACATCCAGTGAATTGGCCTCCACTGCCCTGTGTGGCAGAGAATTCCACAGATTCACAACTCTCTGGATGAAAACGCTTTTCCTCATCTCAGTCATAAATGGCCTACCCTTTATTATTAAACTGTGACCCCTGGTTCTGGACTCCCCCAAGATCGGGAACATTTTCCCTGCATCCAGCCTGTCCAATCCTTTAAGAATTTTATATGTTTCTATAAGATCCCCTCCCATCCTTCTAAATTCCAGTGAATACAAGCCCAGTTAATCCATTCTTTCATCATACGTCAGTTGCGCCATCCCGGGAATTAACCTGGTGAACCTACACTCCACTCCCTAAATAGCAATAATGTCCTTCCTGAAATTCGGAGACCAAAATTACACACAATACTCCAAAATTACACACAATTCCACGTTTTCTCTCTCCCTCCTTTCTTAAAAAGTGGTGTTACATTGGCTACCCTCCAGTCCACAGGAACTAATCCATAGTCGAGAGAACATTAGGATATGATCACCAATGCATCCTCGATTTCTAGGGCCACCTCCTTGAGTACTCTGGGATGCAGTCCATCAGCCCCTGGGGATTCATCTGCCTTCAGTCCCAACAGTTTACCTAACACCATTTCCCGACATGTGGGTTCCCTTCAGTTCCCCCCTCCCCACTAGATCCTCGGTCCTCTGGTATTTCTGGGAGATTATTTGTGTCTTCCTTAGTGAAGACAACCAAAGGACTTGTTTAACTGTTCTGCCATTTCCTTGTTTCCCATTATAAATTCACCTGTTTCGGACTGTAAGGGACCTACATTTGTCTCCACTAATCTTTTCCTTTTTACATATCTAAAGAAGTATTTACTGTCAGTTTTTATATTCCCCGCAAGGTTTCTTTCATGGTCTTTTTACCCCTCTTAATTAACCCCTTTATTCTCCTCTGTTTAGTTCTAAATTTCTCCCAGTCCTCTGGTTTGCAATTTCCTCTGGCGAATTAATATATGCCTCTTCCCTGGATTTAATACTATCCTTGATTTCCCTCATTAGCCACAGTTGAACCGCCTTCCACCTTTTATTTTTTCGCCAGACAGGGATGAACAATTTTTGGAGTTCATCCATGTGGTCTTTAAATCTTTGCCATTGCTATAATTTGCCAGTCTATCCTAGCCAAATCCCGTATCATACTTTGAAAGTCTCCTTTCTTTAAGTTCATGACCCTGGTCTCTGAATTCTTTTTTCAATATTTTGGGTTCACTGCTTCCTATTTAATCATAACATGAAATTTGTTCCCAACTGTTTCACTACCTATGCATCAGGAACTCTGATCTATATACATTTTTTTCATTAAAAAATGACCATTTTTTTCTCATGAGCAACATAAAATAAGAAGAGATGAAGAGCCAAATAAGGAATATTAATGGATGTGACAAATAAATATGTTGGTTAAGATGATCATTTTAAAGAAGAGTTTTAAATGAGGAAAAGGAGGCATGGGATGTTAGTGCAGCATGGATGTCAAAGCCTAGAGCACTGAATATATTCAAGGAAGACCATTAGCCCAGGATCAATGCATCTTGGATACCTTGAAGAGTTTCAAGTTTGAAGGTGTTTACAGAGATAAGGAGGGAGAGGTTTATAAAGGGATTTGAAAACATGGATGAGAATTTCAGAATCGAGAAATTGCCTTTGTAGATCAATCAGAACAAGTGAATCCTGGAAGGGACTTGAATTGGATTAAGGCTTAGGTAGCAGAGTTTTAGTTAACCTCAGGATTACAAAGAAACAAACAAGGAAGGCAGTCCATGAATCCAATGGTATAGTCAAGTTTAGAGGTAACAAAGGCAGGGGTGACAATTTCAGCAGCAGTTGAGTTAAGTAAGAGGAAGAGTTGGGTGACGGGGAGTAGGAAATAAGCTATCTTAGTGATGCACAGATGTAGTCTGTAGCTTAACGCAGGGTCAAAATATATACTCATCAATTAATTCTGGATCATATTGTGAGCCCATCTCTGTAACATCATAAATAGTGAAAATTTAAATTCCAATTTGTGAAACAGAGTTCTGGTTGGTTAAATGAAGGATTTTCACTTCAGTCAAGGGACACATAAAACAACACACTATGTATTTGTCATTAGGAAGAGAATTTAGTTAGAATAAAACAGATTTGCATGTATAATCTCTGTCTTAATGTGAATGGAGGAATTTACAATCGAAGTAAATTAATGCAAAATTGAAAGAAAAATAAAGTTTTATGTAATAGAAATGTATGGCTGCAGGATATTTTGCCTATGCCCAGGGTAAAGAATAATCTAATAATCATCATTTTTTATCAATAGTGATCCAATTCATGTTATCTAAAACAGATGTCATCTACTGCACTGTAAATATCATTCTATTAATAAGAATGCATTTCATCTTACATAGCAGTATGTTATTGTTATTTTGGTGGAATATTATTATTTAAAAGAAATATTGGTTTTATTCCCAATCGTTTTTGTGAAAAACTGAAGCTAATATCAAAGTCTTCCAAACAGCTTCAGTTTGCACTCTGGGATGTCAACATAATTAGTAATTTGTCATAGTCAGTTCTAAAATACTCCAATGATAGAGTAATTTTACAGCTACACCTGTCCTGTATTTTATCAGTGTCTATTTCTTATGCATGTGTCTAAAGAAAGAAAGAAATAGACTTGTATTTATACCATGCCTCAAATACTCTATCAAATCTCCACAGGTGCACAGTGGTGAGCAAACCTAATAGCTCCATCATGGCCTAATATGGAAATTCAAAAACACAAGAATGAAGGAGGCTGCAGAAAGTGGTGGACATTAATTACAGACATCCACACCATCGAAGGGATCTACAGGAAGCATTGCCTCAAGAAGGAAACTAATATCTATTATTATTATAAAAGTCTCATCTTGACTACTTTCTGTTTACGTTGTTAATTGATTTTAGAAAAAATGCTACCCTATATCGCTATGAATTTTGTGCCATCTTACTCACTGTCCTTCTCCGCTCTAGCAACCCCAAGGATTTTTCCAATCGCTGAAAAAAAAAGAATGTTTAAAAAATTGTGAGATCAGCTGATTGGTCGGCGCGCCTGTCAATCACCATGATGAAGGTAACACCCCTAAAGCTCTGGATGCCGGACGTGAGTCAGTCACTCTGGAAGATCGTGAGAGAGAGTCCACAACTGTGATTCTAACCTGTGAGTCAACTGCACTGTGAGTCTGCAATGTACCTGCAATAAATTATTTGTTAGACCTCAATGAAAATGAAATGAGTGTTTGGCCTGTCCTGTGCTTGAAACTGAAATGGAAATGAAATGAAATGAAAATGAAATGAGTTGTTTGTCCTGCCCTGTGCTTGAAACTGAATGGAAATGGAAATGAAATGAATTGTTTGTCCTGCCCTGTGCTTGAAACTGAAATGGAAATGAAAATGAAATGAGTTGTTTGGCCTGCCCTGTACTTGAACCTGAAATGGAAATGGAAATGAAATGAAAATGAAATGAGTTGTTTGGCCTGCCCTGTGCTTGAAACTGAAATGGAAATGGAAATTAAATGAAAATGAAATGAGTTGTTTGGCTTGCCTGTTACCTGAAATGGAAATGGAAATGAAATGAAAATGAAAAGAGTTGTTTGGCCTGCCCTGTGCTTGACACTGCAATGGAAATGGAAATTAAAATGAAATGGAGTTGTTTGGCCTGCCCTGTGCTTGAAATGGAAATGGAAATGAAATGAAATTAGTTGTTTGGCCTGCCTGAAACCACTAATTTCAGTCCACAAGGCCCCTATTAGCCGAGAAACGAGCCCCTTCTGCCCAAAATGCCCATTATCAGCCCAGGAGGCGCATTTTGGCCCAAAAGGCCCATGCCAGGCCAGGAAAAGTCCAGAAAAAGTGCCTTTCACTGAGATTTTTTTAAAGAGTTCCTTTGGCCCATCAGGCCTGTACCACCCCAGGAGGAGTCGCTTCGGCCCATCAGTAAGTATTCCCTTTGCAAGTATTACACCTCACTCCAGTATTTTTCTCCCTCCCTTCATTGGCTCCCTGTGAGTTCCAGGCCAGGATAGACCTTCCTTCTTTATTGCTGTGATCTGCAGAAAAAGATGAAAAATGTCTATAATTGATTCTCCACCCTCCCCCCTTCTCTCTCACAGAGTCTCTCACCTGTTTTGCGCAGAATTTCTGGCAGTTTCTGAGCTGCCAACCCACCAGCTCTGAGTCACTGAGCTGCCAGCCCACCAGTCCTGAGTGACTGAGCTGCCAGCCCACCAGTCCTGAGTGACTGAGCTGCCAGCCCACCAGGCCTGAGTGACTGAGCTGCCAGCCCACCAGGCCTGAGTGACTGAGCTGCCAGCCCAAGAATCCATTCGGCCCACAATGCCCATACTAGCCCTCTGGAAACCAGTCCCTTTGGCCCACAAGGCCCATACAAGCTCCCCAGAAAGCCCCCCCCCCCACTGGCCACCAATATTGGAATTGGTGGAGAGGTGGAATATTGTGTTGGGGAACCCAACGGGCGCACTCAGTCTGGTCATTAAAGACAAATATCGCCCAAAGATTTTGTTGCCTGAGAATAGTTACCTCTAGGTTCAAGAAGAGCTTCTTCCCATCAACTATCAGGTTCTTGAATCACTCTGGACTCTAACTATAACCCTACATCAGCACCGAATTACCATGGGCTTTGTATGGCTGAGATAATATATACAATGCCATATGACAATAGACAATAGACAATAGACAATAGACAATAGGCGCAGGAGTAGGCCATTCAGCCCTCCGAGCCAGCACCACCATTCAATGTGATCATGGCTGATCATCCACAATCAGTACCCCATTCCTGCCTTTTCCCCTGACTCCACTATCTTTAAGGGCCCTACCTAGCTCTCTCTTGAAAGTATCCTGAGAACCGTCCTCCACCAACCTTGAGGCAAAGAATTCCACAGACTCACAACTCTCTGTGTCAAAAAGTGTTTCCTCATCTCCGTTCTAAATGGCTTATCCCTTATTCTTAAACTGTGGCCCCTGATTCTGGATTCCCCAACATCGGCAACATGTTTCCTGCCTCTAGCGTGTCCAAACCCTTAATAATCTTACATGTTTCAATAAGATCCCCTCACATCCTTTTAAATTCCAGGGTATACAACCCCTGACACTCCAGTCTCTCAGCATGTGACAGTCCCGCCATCCCGGAAATTAACCTTGTGAACCTAAGCTGCACTCCCTCAATAGCAAGAATGTCCTTCCACAAATTTGGAGACCAAAAGTGCACAAAATATTCCAGGTGTGGTCTCACTAGGGCCCTGTGCAATGGCAGAAGGACCTCTTTGCTGCTATACTCAACTTCTCTTGTTCCCATTCACTTTCTTCACTGCCTGCTGTACCTGCATGCTTACTTTCAATGACTGATGAACAAGGACCCCCCAGATCCCATTGTAACTCCCCTTTTCCCAACTTGACACCATTAAGATAATAATCTGCCTTCCTGTTTTAACCTCACATTTATCCACATTAAACTGCATCTGCCATGCATCTGCCGACTCACCCAACCTGTCAAGTCACCCCACATGCTCATAGCATCCTCCTCACAGTTCACACTGCCACCCAGCCTTGCGGTACCCCACTAATCACTGCCTGCCATTCTGAAAGGGACTTGTTAATCCCTACTCTTTGTATCCTGGCAACCAATTTTCTATCCATGTCAGCACTACCCCCAATACCATGTACCCTAACTTTGCCCGCTAATCTCCTATGTGGGCCCTTATCAAATGCTTTCTGAAAGTCCAGGTACCCTACATCCACTGGCTCTCCCTTGTCCATTTTCCTAGCTACATCCTCAAAAAATTCCAGAAGATTAGTCAAGCATGATTTCCCCTTCATAAATCCATGCTGACTTGGACCGATCCTGTTACTGCTATCCAAATGTACCTCTATTTCATCTTTTATGATTCACTCCAGCATCTTCCCCACCACCGATGTCAGGCTAACTTTAAAAAAAAATAATTATTTATTAGAAGCAAATGTACAGAAATAGAACCAACGGCATATACAATTATAGAGTTATTGTATAGCTTCAATTTTAACTTTTTAGCTTTGAGTTAGAGGAAATGAAAGCAAGAAAGAGAAAAAGTGAGATGTGCAAAATAGAACCCCTAGACTACCAAAGTAATGTAGCCAAAGAGTGAATAAAAGAAAGAAAGAAAGAAGAAAAGAATAGAAAAAAAAATGGGCAAAAAGAAAAAGAGAGAAAAATATGGTGATATACCTGCCTCTCATCCCTCCCCACCCACCCCTCCCACCTTTCTTAAAAAGTGGGATAACATTAGCTACCCTCCAATCCACAGGAACTGATCCTGAATCTGTATAACATTGGAAAATGATCACCGATACGTACACGATTTCTAGAGCCACTTCCTTAAGTACCCTGGGATGCAGACCATCAGGCACTGGGGATTTATCAGCCTTCAGTCCCATCAGTCTATCCAACACCATTTCCTGCCTAATGTGGATTTCCTTCAGTTCCTCCGTCACCCCAGATCCTCTGGCCACTAGTGCATCAAGAAGATTGTTTGTGTCCTCCTTTGTGAAGACAGATCCAAAGTGCCTGTTCAACTCATTTGCCATTTTCTTGTACCCCATAATAAATTCACCCTTTTCAGTCTTCAACGGTCCAACTTTGGTCTTAACTATTTTTTCCCTCTGCACATTCCTAAAGAAGCATTTACTATCCTCCTTTATATTCTTGGCTAGCTTACCTGCGTACCTCATCTTTTCTCCCCATATTGCCTTTTTAGTTATCTTCTGTTGCTCTTTAAATGTTCCCCAATCCTCTGGCTTCCCGCTCATCTTTGATACGTTGTACTTCTCTTTTATTTTTATACTGTCCCTGACTTCCTTTGTCAGCCACGCTCGCCCCTTACTCCCCTTGGAATATTTCTTCCTCTTTGGAATGAACTGATCCTGCAGCTTCTGTATTATTCCCGAAATTACCTGCCATTGTTGTTCCACTGTCATCCCTGCTGGGGTATCTTTCCAGTCAACTTTGGCCAGCTCCCCCCTCATGGCTACATAGTCCCCTTTGTTCAACTGTAATACTGACACCTCCGATTTACCCTTCTCCCTCTCAAATTGTAGATTAATTTGGTAATTTGTACATGTATGTCTTATGTATGTTTAATGTATTCCTGAACAGATTTTTTAAAAAAGTGGTATGAACTTAAACATAGATTTAGTTGGATGTAGAGAAGGCACCCGGTTTACATTTGCAAAATGCAATTTGTTGGACAAAACAATGTATAAGTGTTAAAGAAGGAACTGCAGATGCTGGAGAATCGAGGGTTACACAAAAAAAGCTGGAGAAACTGAGCGGGTGCAGCAGCATCTAAGGAGCGAAGGAGATAGGCGACGTTTCGGGTCGAGACCCTTCTTCCTGTATAAGTGTATAGCTTTGTACGATATTTTATTTATATTTGCCAATGTTCGAGGTTTAGAACAATCTCACAATCATCAATTACTATGAGTAATGGTCCCAGTAGCTTCATGCATATAGTTAACCTTTTTTTATGGAACATAAAACAGTACAGCACAGGAACAGCCCCTTAGGTCCACAATATCACATAATGCCAAGACCAACTCTAATCCATCATCATATAATCCATATCCATCCTTTCCCTGCATATCCATGTGCTTATCCAAAAGTCTCTTAAATGCCATGATGATATTGGCCTCTGCCACCACAATCGACAACATGTTCCAGACACTCACCAGACTTAGTGTAAAATATTCATCCTGCGCATCTCCTTTAAACCTTGCTTCTCTCAACTTAAATCTATGCACTACATCAAGTATTTGATATTTCCATCCTGGGAAAAATGGTTTTGACTGTGTCCTTTCTATGCCTCTCATAATTTTATCTACTTCTATCTGGTCTCCACTCAAGTTTCAGCATTCCAGAGGAAAATAATCCAAGTGTTCAATTTCTCCATGTAGCTAATATCCCCCTAATCCAGGCATCATCCTGATAAATCTACTCTGCATCCTTTTAATAGCCTTCACATCTTTCCTGCATGATGGAGATCAGAACATCAGGCAATACTCCAATTGAGGCCTAACCAAGGTCCTACAAAGGCCATGATACAGCCCTCCAAAAAATTTGTATCATGATTTCCTGACTCTTATATTGTCTGCCCCAACTAATGAAAGCAAAGATGCCATATGCCTTATTTACCCCTCTATCTACTTGTGTTGTTACTGTCAGGATTTTAATGGGCTTGGACCTAAGACCCCTCTGTACATAATTGCTGTTAAGGATTTTGCTATTAATTATATATTTCATCTTATATTGACCTCCCAATGTGTAGCACCGCACACTTGCTTAGATTAAATTCCACCTGCCATTTCTCTGCCAATTTCTGTAGATTACAACATATATGTGCATTCACATCAAAATATGCACATTATTTAAAGTCTTGCCTATTCGATACAACACTTTCAAGCATTTTTTTCATTCTATAATTATGTTTTAATTTGTTTTATTGTATATCTATATCTATATATGTTCATATGGTAATTCGCATATCAATGTACCTTAATTGCTACACGTGACAATAAAAAAACCTTTCAAAGCTTTGAGATATAAACATATCGGTCTCTCCAGAAATGCTCCCTGTCCCACTGAGTTACTGCAGCATGTTGTATCTACCTTCGATTTAAACCAGCATCTGCTGTTCTTTCCTAAACATATCGATGTTTAATGGTATATGGGTCTGCAATAAATAAACAATTGCAGGTCACAATGTAGTTGCAAACATCCGCCATCGATGTTGCCATGATATTGATGTCTTGTGTTCTTAGTTTCCATCTTCACTTCTTTGAATATTTTTATAGAGCAGTTCTATAATTTTCAACATGCATCCTGCATCTCTTTAACTATGATTCATTTCAAACTGCCCTCACTGTATCACACAAATGCGTATATATGGATTGCTTGCATATACCTTGCTCTATGTTGTTCGCTTTGGCCACTATTACCACAATGATTATTTTCAGTGGTATTGGTTGCATTATTTATTTTAAAAGTTGGAAAGCTACTTCTCATGTTTTATCATGTGCAGACTTTGCCTCCTCACCCTGGTACCTCATTTCATCAGTCCCAACTTATCATGCAGGTACAGCAGGCAGTGAAGAAAGCGGATGGCATGTTGGCCTTGAATCGAATATAGGAGCAAAGAGGTCCTTCTGCAGTTGTAGAGAGCCCTAATGAGACCACACCTGGAGTATTGTGTGCAGTTTTGGTCCCCTAATTTGAGGACATTCTTGCTATTGAGGGAGTGCAGCGTAGGTTTACAAGGTTAATTCCCGGGATGGCGGGACTGTCACATGCTAAGAGAATGGAGCAGTTGGGCTTGTACACTCTGGAGTTTAGAAGGATGAGAGGGAATCTCATTGAAACATATAAGAGTGTTAAGGGCTGGGACACGCTTGAGGCAGGAAACATGTTCCCGATGTTGGAGGAGTCCAGAACCAGGGGCCACAATTTAAGAATAAGGAGTAAGCCATTTAAATGCTTTTTCTCACAGGGGGTGGTGAGTCTGTGGGATTCTTTGCCTCAGTGGGCGGTGGAGGCAGGTACTCTGGATGCTTTAAAGAGAGAGCTAGATAAGACTTAAAAATAGTGGAGTCAGGGGATTTGGGGGGGAAGGCAGAAACGGGGTACTGATTAGGGATGATCAGCCATGATCACATTGAATGGCGTTGTTGGCTCGAAGGGTCAAATGGCCTACTCCTGCATCTATTGTCTATTGTCTCAACTGATTTTCAATTTTCTTCTGTGAGGCTATGAAAGCCAAATACAACATTTGCATCCTTGCAAATCAATGACCCAAAATTACTTTTATTAATATTGCCCTGAGTCTCTCAGCACTTTTTTTCCCTACTATTGGCCTCCTCACAGTTTTCAGGCACTTTGCATTTCATCATAGGCAGATTTAAGATAGGCAGATAATATGGTTATTGTGATTTTTTGCAGCTTTAGAGGAACTGGAAACATGCACTGGGAAGGCAAAAAATCTTGGACAATATCTAATTTAATTAATCAATTTTAATATAATAATAATTTAATATTGACAGATGATCTCAAACACATGGAATGGAGCTGAAGGGTCAGATAATATAGCATGAGAATGTAATAATGTGATAATACATGAACGGGATAGAATTGGATGGAATGCAGTCACTGAAGGGGAAATTAACAATAACAGGTAGGGTTAAAAAGAAAAGCAATAAAGCAGCAACCACAGGTTCAAACCAACCAGGATTCATGCTCTACAAAAATTCTTGAAGTACTTGATTTTCTAGCAATGAGTAAGTGGTGTTAAACAAATGTTCTGTGAATATAAGAATTTAAAAAAGTGATGGAGAGAGAATGGTGTAAACCGGACTGTGAGGGACAGCGTCGCCTGTTGAAGGCACTTGGAGATATGATGGGAATATTCAGTGAGGAACGTATAAAATGCAAGGATACATGGAAAGAATATCCTCAAGTCCTACGAACTGCATTTTAACCTAAAACCAATCCTATATTCAAAAATGAATCTATTCATATTACAGTGTTGGTTACATACGATTTCAGATTTATAAATAAAAATAAACCAGAACCCATAAAGGGATAAATCAAGAAAAATACGCTTGTAGAAAGTGTTTTCAAGAAATGACAAGATAAAACAAAAGATGTTTGAGAATAACTATATCCTCTAACTTCCTCCAATTAATGTCATGCTTTGGATCCGCTAATTGATTGAAAAATGTCCAATCAATCGAATAAATCCATTGACACGATTAATTCATCGGTTTAAAATGTTTTCAGCGACGATCATTGTAAAGGGGAACAAAATGTCGCATACCTTAATGATGAATAATAACAGCAATTACCATTCGAAGTTGTTGTGCTGCTTTTTGCATTCTCATTATGCAACCATAATGGCACAAGACACTGGGAGTGTGCGTTTTCACGATAGAGGTTTATCAATGTTATGTTCAGTGCCTGGTTGCAGCGTAAGTGCAAACTCTCGACTTTTCTCAATGGGTTGTGGTAACCAAGTGAGTGTTCATTCCTGCTTACAATGACTAAGTAAGGTGAGGGTGCAGCTTTTAAATGACAAAATATATTTCAAAAAGTGTGTTACTAAGATGACAATATTTTATTCCTATTGTACACACACACACGTGGACAACAGATTAGTGAAACATATACAAGTGTTAGAATATTTGAATAATGTATTACTTTATCCAACGCCTTTGGCAATTAAACGGCAAGATCATCGCATTATGGTTTAACCCTTTTATCGCTTCGTCCTGGCAGTTTTAAGGATTTGAATAATGTCATAGTTATTTATTTTATAAAACAATTTGTAAAACAATTTTATAATCAATTGAACAAATAATTAGCTGTTGTGAATTGAAAATCGCCCAGCCCAAATACACATGCGTTCCTAATCCGTAAAATTAGTATAAGAATCTAAAATTGTTAAGCGAATTGCGATAACCTATTTCGACTGGAATTACCGATACCACATCCGTGTGTAGGTGCAGATATTAGTATTCATGTTGCATTCAAGACATTTAATCAAACGCACACAGAGATTAAAGACAATTTAACGGAAACAATGTAGATGATATATCTGCAGCACGCTGTCGTGCGAAACTCAGCTGCCGCACGCGGGAGCTCAGACTTGTAAAAGTTATTTCAGCGAATGGCTATTGCATCTCCGAACTCCTCGGTTGAGTGAGTTTCCACAAATCGGTCACCAATTACCCGCCCCCGCATTTGCATTAGGTTGAGAACAGATCTGCAGTCACTGGCACAGATACAGCTGCAGTCGCAACATAACATCAGGCATCAAAAATAAAATCCGGACATATAGCAGTGATCCCAAAACGAACAAAAAAAAAGTTGTAGAACCCCTCCCCTTTGGCGAAAAGCAAAGAGAAAGGAAATGCTTCTGTACGGTGAGAGAGAGATCTGCTGGGAAAACTCAGAGGCAACATGGGATCTGTTTCATCTGTGAACGCCGAGAAACTTCACGGCGAAATATTCGCCCGGATCCAGACTCACTCTAGATCATGAAGGGGCTTGTGGTGCGTTGTGCGAATCACTTAACTATCCGGTAAGTGGCTCTTGATTCGAACAGGATGCAAAAGTAAACCTTGACAGCATTTCCACCGTGATCTGTGTGCAAATGATTGTTGTGTGAATGCTTGCGATTTGAGCAAACTGTTGTTGCTGTCACAACTATCAGAAAGACACAAGGAACAGCAAATGCTGGAATCTTGACCCGCTGAGTTACTCCAGCACTATGAGAGAGACGCAATGAAATAGGGGGTCAATCATGATGACCATTTTATCTCTAGTGTAATGTGCATCTGAAACTTGTGAAACCAGAGGTGACAAACAGTGAGCTGAGCATTTATTTAAATGTGAACAAACATGAAAGAAATGTGGATTATCTTGAATAACAACGTTACGTTGCAATGACCCTTCCTTGAAGGTGTGCAGTCGATGTGAAAGTAAGGAGAACTCCAATATCTCGCCCTCCCCTGGAGAACCAACAAAGCACTCTGAAAGTTTTGACTACGAAACACCTTTCAGGAAACATGGTCCCGAAGCTCTGCATTTATCACAGGTGAAGTGCTGGGATGAACGCTTGTGTCCAGGGCAAATAGCTTTTTGCGGGGTCCATAAAATGTTAGACGAGAGAGGATTATTCATATTTAGTCGCTGTTATGAAGTGGCAAAGTTAATTAGTGACATTGCAAACTTGAGATACAACTGAACACCGAAAGCGTGGTCATCAGATCAGGTTCGCTTCTTTACCTCCTTCCTGACAATTCCGAATGACAAACAACAGAAAGTTAAACCCAAATACACAAAAAAAATATTTGTCAAATGATAGTGTGTCTTTTTGCACCAGTCTCTTGATGCTCTGCAAAATGCTTTGAATGTATGCGTGCGCTCAGAATGAAGGCACATAACTGAATGCGTATGTAAAATAAAATAATTTTAATTCCTCTAATATTCATGCATGGTACTGCGTTCGAATTTATTAGGAACGGACAGCAGTGTTTATCAGTCAATCCCCTGGTACTTTAGATAGGCACAAAGAGCTGGAGTAATTCAACGGGTCAGGCAGCATCTCTGGAGAGACAGAGTAGGTGACATTTCGGGTTGAGACCCTTCTTTTCTCCAGGGATACCGTCTGACCCGCTGAGTTACTCCAGCTTTTTGGTTTAAAGCAGCATCTGCAGTTTGTAATGTTTGCATGCTAATGCTCCTATTAGTCTCTTACAATATTAAGTTTAATTAATAGCACTGATTTTAATAGAAACTAACCTCATCCTCACATTTCTGAATAGGTCTGGACCGGCAAGATTATTTTTAAGTTGTTTACTAATGCGCCTGGGTGCAGCGGTGAGGACGGGCGGGCTCCGGGCTGCGGGCTCGCGCTCAAGGTGCACCGGCTCGCGCCTCTGGGTGCATCCCATCACTTCCAACTTGTATCATCGAATGCAAAGTTCCCACGTTTTCCTCTGCCTGGTTTTAATGTTTTAAAAGCACTGCCGTTTTGTTCCACCTGCTTTGGGCCACTGCCATTCGCATTGTATTTTAAAACCTGTATCGGTTTTGTAAACTAGGATAACATTCGCGGTAAACGTCCTTGACTGGCTTACTGGCAGCATAGGTGAACGCTACGTTTCAGGGTCGGGATCCTTCAGGCTGATGAGTTCCCCCAGCAGTTTGATTTTTACTCAAGATTCCAGCATTGCAGTTTCTTGTGCCGAACATTACATGGTTCATTGCATTTTTTTTTAATGGAACCACTGTGAAAACTTGGCTCCGGGTTTCCAAATATTTACTGTGGGAAATGCAAACCCGGCCTGGGATATCATCCCTCCAAACTTCCCCCAACAAACAAAAACAGCCGAGATAAAGTGTGTTATGCATTTGCTTGCGCCACCTTTTTTCCTTCCCTGTCACGATGGACGATAGTGTCAGTGCTGACTGAGGTGGGAGTGGGCGGAATTGAGCTCCAACCTGTTCCCAAACCTTTCTCAGCCGTAGTGAATCACCAGCTGGGATCCTGAAGCAAACGGTAGGTGAGCTGATCCCCGCCCCGCCTCATGTTTCCTTCTCTCCACCAGAGGACCAATTGGTTGCAGCCCGCCTGCTCTGGCGAAAACATTTGATTGACATTTCACCTGTCAGCCAGGCCCGGGGATTCTGGCATTTCTGCACAGGAGTTTATTTTTAAACATATCGGCTGAATATATGTTCGGCAGCACGGCATGCATGTCAGTTTGCAGTTTATGTTGGTTTCATTTAAACAACTCTGACAGACGTGTCAGAGCGTACATGGATACATTGCAACTTTTTGCACTTTGGCACCATGCTCTTTGCTTTCCCGCGACACTATGCCGCTGCAATGTACGGTGGATTATCTCTAATTGCTAAACAATGGACCGCTCAAATAGTCTGCAGTCACCATGTACAACATACTGCCTCTTGGAGTTTGCCGAGCGAGATCAATGTAAAAATAAGGAGACCCTATATTTCTTAAAAATACAGAAATAACAAATTATGAATTGAGAGTACATTGTGCAAAATCTACAAGGACGCGGTGGTGACTTTGTTATATCTTATATTTGCATTTACTACCCATTAAAAGAACTTGCATCAAATGGGATACTTTCACAAATAACTTTGGACCATTTTCCGTTTCCTGTGCTCCTGCTTCATTTACTAATTCTATTGCATTTAATGCAGAAACAGCATTGAAGTATTTTCCCCCTCCCCTCAATAAATGCGGAAAATAGAAATAGAAACAAAGTGAATAAATGTGTAAGGCAATGTATTGAATATAAATATCAAAGGGATCGCCACAAACCCGAATCCAGTGCTGTTGTGCAACCATCTCCATCTCCTATTTGTTGAGAAGGAAAAAAAACCCTTCAGATGCAGGAGATGGGAAATATAGCAGGGAATTCTCAGCCTCCTGTTGAGAATTTCAATCATTTTTTTTGTTTTTATTTCAATATATGTGGAATTGCTTTAATGCTCGCGTTGGCCCAGCTCATATTTGTTGTTTTTGTCAAGCTCCCCACAAGGACACAGTTAGACCGTCTTATGGGGTTAGTTGCTATCTTTAAAGCGGGTTGGCTCAGTATTGTCAGACGTGAAACAATCGTACATATTTGTTAAATTCGTACAATTTCATTTACAGTGTTTGATTCGGGGTTGGATGCATGTACTGGTGCTGCAGAAAATATAAATTAAACCATTTATCACATTCAGGATAAGTTTTATCAGGGCTAAAATGCAAGTACTGTACATTATACCAAATAAATAGCAGTTCATCAAACAGGGTAATATTTATATATAACAATTCTTCTGTTTTCATGTAATGCATTATATTCAATAAAGCATGCCTTAACAAGTGCGTATTTGTTAATTTGACAGGATATTCTCTGACATTTGGATAATTTATTGAACTTTCATTAACTCTTGTTGGATTGACGAATTCTAAGCACTTTTCTTCGCTGACGAATCGATATAACCATGAATGGAAGACCATGCAATATTAACCACCGGGGAACGGGTACGCCTCAGGGGCCAGCCTTAATCAATGGACAACAGATCCCGCCCATCAGGATTCAGACAGAAACACCATGCCCGTCTTCAAACAGTGCAACACCAAGTCCCGCAGCCGCAATGCTCGCAAACAACATGCACAGGAAGCTGTCAATGAATGGTTGCCAGCACCCTACCGATACACCTCAAAACACCAGCATGCCCGAAAATGCCATCCATTTACCCGCTCTAAGTCCGAGAAGGCAAGTGGTATCAAAACATACCTTTCAAGTACCCCAACTACCGGGTCATTCAGCAGCCCTTTCCTCAAAACCAAAATCGATGGAATTTGGAGGCATCTTTTCGAACAGCTGTGCAAAAGGTAAGGCTTTTAAAACTGAAATGTTGTTTTCTCTTGAGAGTGTCTATGTGTGAATTAATCTGAAGTGATTAATTAACTTATACATTCTCCAAAGCTACATTTACCAGAACATTTAAAGCTGGATATTTGTTGTTGCCTACATAGAATATATTATTTTGATTACTGGAAAAACAGCATATTGGAATAAATGGTTGAATGATTAATAATGAGCTGACCTGTCTTGATCCACTGCCTTAAGCATGTCTTTGCATGTTGGTGATGATGTCAGCACACTGCCAGCAAGTTAAACTATGCTTAGTTAAATAGTAAGTGACCCTTTCTAATGTTACTGCCAGCTTTTTTTAACCTTTTGCTTGGTAACTGTTGCATAGGACTCCTGCAGCACATGCAGTGAATCAATAACCAGCTTTTCATGGCATATCTTATTATAAAGCATACTGATTTATTATTCTCAAGTATTGAACGGCAAAATATCAACAGATGAGTCACCGGATTATAAAGCAATCATTAATCACTTAGGATAAATCATCACACAAGTCTCCAAAGTGTGTTGTGCTGCTGTTATCTGTTATAACAGTAGTCACCAGCAGAAATAGAGTGTATATTAGAAAATAACACATGGAGTAATTTCAAGGAAATAAATAACCCTCTATAGTTGGAGCTATAGAGTGTTACCTGCAATTAGGACATCACCCAGAATATGTTGGCTCCCTTGGTTAATTGACATTTTAGTACTGGGCTACTGACCACTCACAAATTTTGATCAGAGATCTCAAACTAAACATTTTGTGTAATGATCATCCATATGTATTTTATAGTACATTTTGTAAACAAAATAACACAATGACAATGTACATTTATACTGTATGCTTTTGAAACCAGATGGTGCACTGCGATTATATAACTCTAGTTTGTAAAACATTGTTATTATTATTATTCAACAAGGCTATTATGCTTTGCACTTAAGTTATCATGCTATCATCGCCTTCAAAAAATAATGCATCGAATTGTTGCAAACAGTCCCTTGTCTCTGGTCTTCCAACCAAGTCTCTGAAGAGAGCCAGATATCACGTCAGTTCAATTTAATCCATATTTCCCAGAAGTTGTAAATATCATTTTAACTTACATAATTTGTTTTTTTATTACTTTGGATTTGGACCCATTGGAAATAAACTAATAATCCAGGGGTCATACCTCTTTTGATGTTTCACAATAGTCAGTACCAATATATATATCCCTAGTTTATTCTTTGAATCTGAGTATGCTTAATAGATTAAAGACATCAGTGCCTTTTTTTAAGCAGGACTGCAAGAACAAGGCCAAAATGCCTAAGATCAGTGGTGGGAAAGTTACTGGAAGGGTCCTTCAGAGGGGATTGTTTTTCAGATTTGAAGTTTGTGACCATTGCTGTACCATGGATCAGTGCAGTTGTTTGTTGTTTGTCATCTATCTTAATGATGTGGACAAGAATAGGGTTGGCATGGTTAGTAAGTTTGCGAATAGCACCAAAATTGGTGATGCAGGGGCAGTGAAGAAGGATTACAACAGGATCTAGATTAAATGGGAAAGTGGGCCAAGGATTGCCAGAGGAAATTTAACGTGGGCAACTGCAAAGTGTTGAATTTTGATTAGTTAAACCAATGCAGGACTTGCAGAGTAAATGGCAGGGCCTGGAAAGTGATATTGGACAGAGATATCTAGTGGTATAGTTATGTAGCTCCCTGAAAAAACTGACACGGGTTAACAGGTTGGTGAAGAAGGCAGTTAGGAGGCTTCATGAATCAGGCATGAAGTAAAAACAGTTGGGACATCATGTTACAAATGTAATATCTCTAAAAGAAACAAAACATTGTTGAGCCACATTTGGGGTATTGTGTGCAGCTCTGTTCACCTAGCTGTAGGAAGGGTGTCATTAAGCTGGAAACATTCACAACTGAGTCAGGGTTGAAGGGCTTGAGATTTAAAGGAGTGACTGGATACGTTAGGGCTATTTTACCTGGAGTGGAGGAGGCTGAAGGGTGCCCTGGTTACAGTATTTATTTTCTCAGGATAGGCATTTAAAGCTATAGAGCATATGTTTAAGTTGAGAGGGGAAAGATTTAAAGCTGACCTTAGGGTAAACCTTTTCACACTGAGGGGGTGAGTTTGTGGAAAAAGTCCTGGAGACAGATATAATTACAATATTTAAAAAAACATTTGGGGATGTACACAGATAGAAAAAGTTTAAGGGATATGGGCCAAATGGAGGCAAAAAAGACCAGCTCAGGGGGCAACTTGGTTGACATGGACACACTGGACTGAAAGGCCTGTTTCCATGCTCTATAGCACTATACTCTAATCCATTATGCCATTGAGTCTGCACAGTATTTTAGATTCTGGAACAAAGTGCAACTCACTTAATTTGAGCCAGATAAATGTCCCCTGAAAATTTGCAGATTGTTTTTTAACGAAGTGCTTAATGTTGTCAATGCTTCATGCTCTCCCAAAATGATTACGTTTGAGCAGTTTGTAAATTGAAAATAGATATTCCATAATTAATGTTTCGAAAACATTCATGATTTTAGTGGACAATGTGCTGGACCGTCATAACAATAAGTATTTCGACATTGCCGTCCGACAACACATAAATTTGTCCCAAATGAAAGATACTCGCCTTTCTTCTATGTTGCTCCAGAAGATTGTATGACTTCAGAGATTTCAGATCATTGCAACACTAAAGCATTTAATTATTATTACCACTATTTTCTCCCATATATATTTTTTGTGCAAGTTGTAACTCTAGTTGGTGAAATGTAACCTAGTTTACCGACTCTGGGCTGTATCATTTTGGCCCAGGCTCACTGTTTCGACTCGCTGCCGGCGAGGCCTGATAATCAGCAGTTTTCGTATGAATATAGAGGACTGAACTATCTGACCCCCTGCACCCAAGAAGTAAAACGGGTTCTGAGTGGCAATCTGGCCACCATAATCCTCGAGGCTCTGCCTTTTAAATCCGCTCAAATAACAGAATAATACTAACACAATTAACAAATAAAATATGGGCATACATTTAAAATCTGTACCTATCTGTACCTGTATCTGTGCCTTTTCTACAGAAACAGTAACTTTCTCCATATGGATGGTGTGGTCATTTGTATACCAGCCAGAACTCCACGTGAAAGTTTAACCTTAACAAATATCTACCATATGTATTGCACTGTTACTGGGCTTGCTGGAGGGTTCTGCAGTGGAGGGGGAGGTCAAATGCACCAGCATTGGATGTACAGCTCATTTCAGATTGAAGCATTTGGCTGTGTTTTCCACCAACAGTTCCTTGTGGGACCATTAACCATCTGGTAGCTTGATTTAGCCCTATCTGGTTTGACAATGATACATCAAATTAAAGTTTTCCTAATTTTAAGTAGGTCCCAAGTATTATAGTTGACTAGGCCATTTTTTCATTCTGAAGATGCTGATCCTAAGTATTTTCAAACTTAGCATTTTGCATTTGGCAGAGAAATGTTGTTCGCAGTCAGACATCACTTCAAAGTATCTGTAACACCAGTTTGCAACAAAAACTCACTGAATAAATGTCAATTGAATATTTTAAAGGGATTTTCTTTCAAAGGTCAACAATTAAGATATCAGTTTAAAGAGCTTTGAAATGTCAATGAAAAATTCTCGTGAATTAAGCTTCCATTTCACAGGAAGTCCATTAAAAAATAACACTTTCTCGTCAATGGACATTTCCTGACATCAATGGTAGCATATCTGAAGACTGTGATGATGTATGTAGAGAACCATATAATAGGGAAGATAGTCAAAGAACACCCTTTATTATTTGAATTGCTTTGCATAGGCTAGCTGATTATTAATTTCGCACACTAAAATAAAACCAAACCTATTTCTAATTGTAGATGCCCAAATGAGGAAAACTGTCAATATAGTGTTAAAATAAAAAATAACAATGTTTTTCATTGGATTACTCTAGAAAAAAAGTATTTCACTGTACCCTAGCACCCATGACAATAAATATACTGTTGAACCATTGAATATATAAGTGGGAACACATTTTGTAGCCTGTATATTTATTAGTATTACACTCTAACTCTGCATACTCAAGTTGTCAAACAATCTTACTATATATTTATCACTATGAAGAGGCATAGCACACATTCTGCTTACAAGCCATAATTGAAACTATTGTGCTGAAATCTTAACACAGGAAATTCTGCCAACAAATTCCAGCTGAATGAGGCACATTCAGTGACTGACGCACAAAAGTGTCTGCAAGATAGCAGAAAGATGCTATAAGATCCCTTGCATTTTGTGAACTGCAATCTAGCGACAATGTGTTTCAGATTGGAGGAAGGGGGGAGGATTGGAAATTGTTACTCTGCCAAACTGGAATGGAGATTTTAGTCTCCCCTTTAAATGCTGAATGCAACAGTGCAGAAGTTAAAGGTTGCAGTAATGAACTTCATGCCAATTCCTTTATTGACACCATTTTACCTGGGGCTTTGTATTGAGCAATCCAAAAGCACAGCTGAAGGGAGAATTATTTGTATTGACCTATTCAAAAGAATAGAAGAAATAAAAAGAAGCTCCATAAAATTCATTTGAGACTCTTGAACAGGAGTTATATTTATCACGTAAAGGCACATATTTGTGAGACTCTTGCCACGAAAATCAGATTAGCAATCTGATTACAGAAATCAATGCTACAGAAATCTGATTAACAGTTACCTCTTGATTAATTCTGCTTCCAAGTTGATACAAGTCCAAAATCTACTCTCAGTACTAACTTAAGTAGTAATATAAATGCCTGTTTATATTTCAATATTATTCCTAAAAGATTATTCAAAGATAATTACAGTTTCAATAATATAAAAATAATTAAAACCGGAAATGCACCATCAAAACACAACTTGTCAGACCATTTGTCAACTTTACTCTTTGAGATCTACTTTTTTCCCCCTCATTTCTAATATTTGTTATTGAAGGGAATTTCTGTGATATTTTCAAAAGGTTGTTTGTTTCTTAACAGCCTCAGATTTTAACTTTTAAATTTTACAGTTCAAATTTGTGGATAAATAACAACAGAACAGTTGAATTGGTTCAGTGATAATTCAAAAAGAAAGGTAGCGACCCCCATCTATACTGGGCTAAAGGATTCTGTTACCACACCATGTAGCTGACTGTTAATGTGGGCTAAAGGATTACTAAAGTTTAAAACAATTGTTTCATGAGCAAAGCAATCCTATTTTCTCAGAAGATAGACACAAAAAGTTGGAGTAACTCAGCATAACTGGAGAAAATGAATAGGTAACATTTCAGGTCGAGACCGTTCTTCAAACCCAATTCCCAATTCTACTATTTTCTCAGGATTGCTTAGTTATTAATTGTGGCCTTGCAATTGTCATCAATGTCCTCAAAAATCTCCTCAATCGTCCCATAAAGTTCCCTCTCTACAATCGATCTAATCGTCTCAGGTAAGCATGATATTTTATGTTAGGTCTAAGGGATATTTCCAACATTATGTATGTATTCTATTTCCATTTCTGAGACTGTTGCTTAACTCTGTTTTCTGTGACCTTGTGATCAGAATCAACTTCCATACTACTGCTAATGGCTTCATCTCCCCGTCATCTGAACCATGTCCATGTCCATGTCCAAATTACATTTCTTGTCAATGACTGGATAATAAATTAGACAGTCTTTCCACACCAAATAACAAGGGGATGTCCAAGTTTTCATTCCGTCACAAGTTTAATCTCCCACAATAATGTCTAAGACAAACTAAATCATGTATATCCTACCACCTCCATCTTCTGCTCCCCTTTCTTCCACAACGCTTTAATTCCTCATCTAAAAATCCACACCTGCCTGCCTTCTCATTTTGTACCATTCTGAACTCCCACGTCTTCCCCATCTCTTCCTGGCCTCTGAGATGACTTCTTGCACAGTCTTTCTTCTCTCCTTTTTTTTTAAATGAACAATTCTTAATTCTTCTAATTCTGTTTTTTGCAATTCTCTTCATAAATCCTTCAACCTCATTACCTTATTCTCCATATTTTAAAATCTCATCATCTCAAAAAGCTTGTATTTCATTTTAATTAGGATTTTGGCTAGTACATTTAACTGTCACATAGCTGTTCTTCTCATTAGATTTTTCTAGGAAGTAGCCAAGCATATTTTTCCATGAATAAATAAGTTTTATGTATCTTTATTGATTTGTATAAGATACGAAAGTTGTATCTTGTACAAATCTCTACCATGCACTGTAGATGGAATCTTCGGAACAGCTAATATTGTGGAGTAATGGCGACAACATTATAGTACTTTATTCAACTGTGTCCAAGGTAATTTGTATAGGGTGGACAATATTGAGAGTAATGACTCAATGGTGATTATGTCACGTGAGGTGTATCATGCCTTTAACAAGCTGTCCAACAACAAAGCAAATGGCTTGGATTATATTTCTGGCTGAACATCTTAATTATGTGAGTATGAGGATAGCTCTTCTCCTTGCTATTTGTTTTACTGGCTTTATGATTCATGGCTTGTTACCAGACTCAATGTTGTATGTTCTGTTAGTGCCGGTCATTAAGGACAAAGCTGGTGAAATAGGCAGCCTAAATAATTACAGGCCCATAGATTTAGCCAGCATATTGTCAAAAGTCTTAGAAAGAGTTCTGCTGGATAGAGTAAATGAGTTTGTTAACTCCACAGATAACCAGTTTGGTTTTAAAGCTAAACATCACACAGACTTGTGCACATATGCCCTAATGGAGATTGTAAACAAATATAGAGGCAAAAACTCATCAATTCTTATGTGCTTTATTGATGATTCCAAAGCCTTTGATCGTGTTAATCACAGAAAGCTGTTTGTTAAAATGAGTCAAAGTGGGGTGCCTAAATACATTGTGAGAATTCTGGGTTACTGGTATGCCCACCAGCCTATGCAACTAAAATGGGGCAATAGGGTCTCAGCCCCATTTGGGGTTAGCAATGGTGTTAGACAAGGGGGGGAGTTTGTCCCCAGTCCTTTTTAATCTTTATATTGATGATCTGTCCAAGCAATTGAAAGCGTGTAATACTGGGTGCATGATTGGCAATACTTTAGTGAACATATAATGTATGCAGATGATCTTGTGGTCTTTAGTCCATCCAGCGCTGGTCTACAGCAGCTCCTTACTATATGTTCTGTGTGTGGTGTGGAACATGATATTAAATATAATGCTTGTAAGAGTGCTGTTATGATCTGTAGAACCAAAGAGGATAAATGTCTAAAATGTCCTGATTTTAATTTGTCTGACAATAACCTTAGTGTCTGTAGTAAGATAAAATATATTGGGCGATGACGAGGATATTTATAGGCAACGACGTATGCTGTATGTACAGGCAAATATTCTCTTGCGTAGGTTTGGTGCAGGTACAGATGTGGTGAAGATGTCGCTGTTTAGAGCATATTGCACACCACTCTATACTGCACACCTGTGGTCGGGCTATGGAAAGACAAGTTTGCAGAAACTAAAGGGCCCTGTCCCACTTGGCCGTCATTTACTGGCCGGTAGTGACTGGCCGGTAGTGACTGTCATCATGCGTCCGCACAGGCCTCTGAGCACGTGACGTCATTCAAATACCCAGTTTATGATATTCATGGTGAATTTCTAAAATGTTCCAGTTTCTTGAGTGGTGCTAGCAATTGGAAAAACTGCAGATGTAATGCCCCCATTCAAAAAAAGAGGTGAATGAAAAGTAGCAAGCTGCAGACCAAATTAATTTGTGGGAAGGAACTGCAGATGCTGGTTTAAATTGAAGATAGACACAAAATGCAGGAGTAACTCAGCGGGACCGGCAGCATCTCTGGAGAGAAGGAATGGATGATGTTTCAGTCTGAAGAAGGGTTTCGACCCGAAACGTCACCCATTCGACCCGAAACGTCACCCTGTCCCACGGTCATCATTTACGCGATCGGCCGGTGGCGCACGAAGATTTTGTGCAGCACTAAATCCTGTGCGCTGCATGATACCGCACGCAACTCCATACTCCTCCACGCCATTCCATGCGCCCGTCCCGCGTTACCCACACACTACCCACACGCTACCCACATGCCACCAGGTAGCGTAAATGGCGCGCAAAAGACGGCCAAGTGGGACAGCCCCTTAAAGGTGTCCTACAATTATGCCATGAGAACACTGCTAAGGAAACCTAGATGGTGTAGTGCTGGTAACATGTTTGTGGCTGCAGGAGTCAGTACTTTAGAAGCTATCCTAAGAAATCATATATATAAATTCATTTGCAGGATAAATGACTCTAAAAATGTAATTATTGTGGCCTTGTCAAACATAAGGTCTAACAAAACGCGCTACGAATCCCAGTTGTGGAGACACTGGTATCGTTGTCTCATTGTAGGACATTGATCATTCTTTTTTATTCTGGATTTTAATTCATGTATTGTGTTTTTTTTAAATATATAATTTATAATGCTTTTATGTGATATATTATAGGTATGTTACAAAACTTACCTTGAGCAGCGCTGCAGTTCTGCCGCTCCCCGTGTGCGCGACTTTGGCGCCTTTCAGAGGGGGGCGGGCTTAAAGTGCCGTTTTTCCACAGGCAGGGAAAATCGATGAATGTCAGGCGATTTTGTTGCGGAAGAAAAATCGCTCCGACATTTCATGAATTAAGGTATTTTTAAATTACTCTAAATTATTTATTAACTAGAGTAATTTAAAAATCACCTTCAAAAGCCGTGAGCACCGACAACCGGAACGATTTTGCGTAGGGGAGAAAAAAAGGTAAATAGTTTATTTTTATATTAAAAGTTGGTTTTTCGGGAGGCTTTAATAACATTTTCATGTTGCGAAATGGGGTCCAAAAAAATGTATGAACAAACAATATTTTTTCTCCCGACTTCACCGCTAACCGCAACGTTCGAATCCACCGCATTCCACTAAAACCCACTCGCTAGTTGATTTAAATGGCCATTCATTTACAGGAATCAAACACTAAATTCCTTCCATTTGGCCCAGAAATTCATGAAAATGAGATTTAAAAATTATGTTATATTGTGGATTATTGTGTGAATGTTATTTGGACACTTAAGCAATTTTAAAAAAAGTTTATCTTTTCTTAAGAAATGGATAGATGTTTAGATATACTCATTGAATTTTGTAATTAGCTACAATTAGATAACTAACTAATTATATGTTTTAATTTCAGGTCATCCAAGTAAGATTGTTTCATATTTGTTTCAGAATGCTTCAATCTATAATAACTGAAAATTCCATTGAGTTCTCTTAATTTTTAAGAAAGTTATGGGCTTTTAACTGATCCAGATCAAAGCTTTTGAGTTAAGTCAATTGAAAGGCAATGGGGAACAAGATGCTAATTTCCGAGTATGAAAATGGCCATAACTTTCTTAATACTGAAGATATGAAAGTGAATTAGGTATCAAATTAAACTTCTTTTTATGCCTTATCTGATGGGAAAATTGCAGACTTGATTTTTAAAATCTCAAAATTTTGTAACGTTGCTATATATTAAGATTTTATATGTATTTTATGATGTTTTTATATGCAATGTATTTTTATGTAATGTTGTCCCTTGTCTGGACATTGAGTCCGAAATAAAGTTTATTGTTATTATATTATTATTGTTATTATTATAAAGTTTATTATTATTATTATTATTAGTGTAATTTCACTTCTCTATTATAAACACTAGTTAAGTCTGGAGAAATGGAGTCTGAAGAAGGGTCTTGATCCGAAACGTCACATATTCCTTTTCTCCAAAGATGCTGCCTGACCTGTTGAGTTACTCCAGCATTTTGTGTCTATCTTCCTCTAGTTATTTGCTGGTCTCCACATGGTCACAGAAAGGTCTTACATGTTCTTGCTCATCCATTCCCGAGTTTTCACTTGAGAGAAGAATATTACTAAGTCAATAAATTACAACCCAAAACTTAGATCACCATGTTCCTTACATTTGGTGTTCTAATGGCAGAAAATGATACAATGCAAATATTGAGGAAGGGGGTTAATACTTAATTATGAATGTACCTCTGGCATAATATTTGTAAACTTTTTATTGCATTTTTGTTACAAATCACTTCAATTTAGAAACAATGTTTAAAAAAATCTAAGTTCCATATATCAATAGATATTAAAAATATATAAATAAAACATATTTGCATTGATTTGTATTATGAAAATATAATGTAATTCAATACCATTATTCTATCACAGTGCTGAAAGACAAGTCGCAGCAGCTGCAAGATATTATTTCTTGTTAACTATTTACTACTTCACTGTACTGTCACTGCTAATACTGAACTAGTCCTTTTACACAAAGACAAAAAATTAACTTACCTTCAAGGATAAGTATTTATTTTGTGAGCATGAATGAAACTTTTACTGTTGTTAGTGATATTCACCACCAATAAAAAGAACAGCAATGATAGACACAATTACTGTTGTAATGATTGATCAACAGTAGTCATGAAGTCATACAGATAGAAATAGGTTCTTCGGCCCAACTCGTCCATGCCGACTCAGATGCTCCAGCCAAAATGCCCTATGATGCCCAATTTGCCCATATCCCCCAAAACCTTTTGTATCCATGTAACTGTCCAAATGTCTCTTAAATGTTGTTATTGTAAATGTCTTAAAGCTGCCTCTGGCAGCTCATTCTATACACCCACCACCCTCTGTGTGGGAAAAATTGTCCCTTAACTTCCTATTAAATCTGTCCCCTCTCACCCTAAACCTACGCTGTCTAGCTCTTGATTTCCCTACCCTGGGAAAAAGAATCAACGCGTTCACCCTATCTATTTGATTCATGATATTATACACATCTACAAGATCACCTTTCAGCTTCCTGCCTCCAAGGGATAAAGTCTTAGCCTGCCTAACCTCTCTCTATAGCTCAGTACCTCAATTCCTGGCAGCATCCTCATAAATCTTATCTGCATATTTTCTAACTTAACGCCATCTTTCCTATAGCAGGTTGACCAAAGCTGAACATAGTACTCCAAATGTGACCACGCCAATGTTTCATACAACTGTAACATACCGTGCCAACTTCTATACAATATATCCAGTAGCTAGCCCTCCCTGGATCCCATGCAATCTAATCTTCCAGAGTAGTCTACAATGCAGAAACTGATCAAATGCCTTGCTAAAGACCATATAGACTACATCCCTGTCCTTATTAAACATCTTGATTACAATGTTGTTTGAAATCAATCACATTTTTGAGACATGAACTCCCACGCAGACTATCCATAATTGCCCATTTCCTTCGCTCCATAGATGCTGCCTCACCCGCTGAGTTTCTCCAGCATTTTTGTCTACCATCCATAATCAACCACTGTCTTTCTAAATGCATGTATATTTTTTCCTTCAGAATCAGCTCCAGTAACTTTCCTACCACAGATGTTGGGCTTACTAGTCTATAGTTACCAGGTTTTTCTTTGTAGCCCTTTTAAAATTGAGGTACAACATTAACCACTCTCCAGTCTTCTGGTACCTAGCATGTGTCTAACAATGATTCCCATAACTCACCTAGGACTCCTGTAATTTCTTCTGCAGTTTCCCACAATTTATGTGGATATATCTCATAAGGTCCAGGAGCTTTACCTGTCTACATACATCTTCCAACTTCCTCCTTGACTGTAATATGGATTGTCTTCAAGACATCTCTATTAACCTTTCCAAGTTCCAGGATCTTCATGTCTTTCTCTGAAGTATGAAACAGAGGAGAAATATTGATTGAGGACCTTGCCTATCTCATGTGGCTGCATGCATAGATGACCACATTGGTTTTTGAGGGGCCCTTTTCTCTCTCTGATTACCCTTTTTTTTTCCTGTAATGTATAAAATAGCTTTTGATTCTACTTAATCTTATCTATCAGAGCTAATCATGTCCCCCTTTTGTCCTCCTAATTTCCATCTTAAGTCTGCTCCCCAATCCCCTAAACGCCTCCAGGGATACACTTGATCGTAGCTGCCTATACCTGACCTATGACTCCTTATTCTTGACCAGAGCCTCAATTTCTCTCATCATCCAGTGTTCCTTCATTTACCTATCTTGTTTTTCACTCGTGAACATTGATACTTTGAACTTTCACTATCGGACTTTGAGAAGCATCCCACTTAACCGGATATCCCTTTGCCAGCAAATAACCTATTCCAATCAAATTTTGCAAGGTTCTGTCCAATACCATCAAAGATGGCCATGTCCCGGTTCAGAGCATTAATTTGCATATGTTATGTTGATACAAATCATAACATGTTCTAAAATATAATTTTGATAAATACTGAAGTTGGCCATCTTTCACATTCGAGTCACATTAGAGTCTTCGATTCTAATAAAATATGTTAATAACTTGCACCTGCAAATATGGTTCAGGAAACCTAATAGTACATGTAACTGAACAATGATCTCATGTGGAATCAGAGAAGCAAAGATTCTTATGAAGAGCATTAAATTTGGTCTGTGACTCCTTTAGTTTTTCTTAAACTACAAATTCACTGAAGGATTTTTTTAGGTTGACAAAAATGCTGAAGAAACTCAGCGGGTGAGGCAGCATCTATGGAGAGAAGGAATAGACGACGTTTTGGGTTTAGACAATAGGTGACGTTTCGGGTCGAGACTAATAGGCGACGTTTCCGTTCGAGACAGAAAGGATTCTTTAAATCAGTTCCTTGTCATATTTCAGATATTCTGCCATCTCTGTTAGAGTCATAGAATGATACAGTGTGGAAACAGGCTCTTCGGCCCAACTTGCCTACACCGGCCAACATGTTCCAGCGACACTAGTCCACCTGCCTGCGCTTGGTCCATATCGTTCCAGACCTGTCCGATCCATGTACCTGTCTAATTATTTCATAAATGTTGGGATAGTCCCAGTCTCAACTACCTCCTCTGGGAGCTTGTTCAACACACCCACCATCCTTTGTGTGAAAACATTACCCCTCAGATTCCTATTAAATCTTTTCCTATTCACCTTGAACCTATGTCCTCTGGTACTTGATTCCCATACTCTGGGCAAGAAATTCTGTGCATCCACCCGATCTATTCCTCTCATGATTTTATATACCTCAATACGATCACCCCTCATCCTCCTGCTCTCCAAGGAAGAGAGTAAGTAAGTTTATTGGCCAAGTATTCATATACAAGGAATTTGCCTTGGTGCTCCGCCCACAAGTAACAACATGACATACAGTGACAGTTACGAATGACTCAGAAAACACTAAACATTAATAATAATAAAACATTAATGATAAAACACCATTGATCAAGCATGTGAACCAACAAAATACTAGATCAAAGGGAGGCTACAGATTTTTGGCTGTTGAGTAGAGCAACTACTCGTGGATAAAAACTGTTTTTATGTGTCAGCTTTGACAGTCCGGAGGGACCAAGCCTACTCAACCTCTCTCTATAACTCAGACTCTCTAGTCCTGGCAACCACCTAGTAAATCTTCTCTGAACTCTTTCAAGCTTGATAATATCTTTCTTATAACATGGTGCCCAGAACTGAACACAATACGCTAAATGTTGTCTCACCAACGTCTCATACAACTGCAACATGACCTCCCAACTTCTATACTCTTCTTTAGACTTCAGAGATACGGTGAGGAAACAGACCCTTCAGTCCACTGAGTCCGCGCTGACTAGCGATCACCCCATACATTAGCACTATTCTACACACTAGGGCCAATTTACAATCTTACAGAGGACAATTAACCTACAAACCAGTACGTCTTTGAGATGTGGAAAGAAACCGGTGCACCCTGAGAAAACCCATGTGGTCACAGGGAGAACATAGAAACTCCCGACAGAGAGCGACCTATAGTCAGGATCGAACTCTAGTTCCTGGCACTGTAGGGCAGCAACTCTACTGCTGCACCATTGTGCCGCTTCTGTTCTTTGCCGTGTTACTCCCCATTTTTTTTCCCTTCGATCACTTTACTAAACTTTGCTCAGTAAATCTTCATAACTTTAAAAAAATCTCATAAGGATATTCCACATTTAGTATGTTACTAGCCTAAGTGGGACCCGTTGGGTCCGTATCACAGGGGAGGCCTGGTCCCCCAATGCAACCCGTTCCGCAACGTAATATTCCACCACTCACCCGTTCCCCCAATGAAATATTCTAATATTCCCCATCTCCCTCCTCCACCCCCATCTCCCTCCTCCACACCCCTCTCCCTCCTCCACACCCTCCACCCATCTCCCTCTACCACCCCACTCCCCACTCCATCTCCCTCTACCACCCCACTCCCCACTCCATCTCCCTCTACCACCACACTCCACACCCCATCTCCCTTCACCACCCCCTCTCCATCCTCCACACCCCCCCCCCATCTCCCTCTACCACCTCACTCCTCACCCCATCTCCTTCCTCCTCATTTCCATCATACTCCTCCCCTCACTCCCATTCCCTGCCCCAGCACCTACCCATGTCATAGAGAAGCGCCAAGGTTCTTGTACTCGACCCAGCCCTGGCTGTAGATGCCAGCCTTCAGCTTGGCCGACGCCTGGGCCCCGACTTCATCTCTGGGCTCGTCCCTGACCCCGGACCCAGGCTCGTCCTTGGTTCCAACCCAGGTGGCAGCTTCTTTCTCGGCCCCCAGACACTGCCCCATCCCAAGCCCCAGGCTTGGCCCTCACTCCAGCTCCAGTTCCAGCACCAGGCTCGGCTTCAGCCCGGCCCAGTTCCCACTCTTCCCACCAGGTACCGGGCAGCCGCAGCTCATCGGGCATCACTGGCCACAGGCACTCCTTCACTGCAGCGCCGGAGGCAACCTCTAACCAACTGACAGCGGACGCGGCCAATCAGTGCGGCGATGGTGCAAGGAAGGAGAAGAGACCAATCTGCATAACGGCGATTGACAGGAGAGGAGACCAATCTGCGCATGTGTGGTTTTTAGGACTTTTAAATCTTGATAACTTTTACAATATATCATCAATCGGAACAAAGCTTGTTGCATGAGGACAAGAGAATGGTGAGTAAGGTGGCGAGAAATCGTAGTGCTTTCGTGTTTTTTTTTGCGCAAATAGAAAAACTATGCAAACCAGAAGAGCACAAGATCAGAGTTTTAGTTATGTATAGATAGATATCATCATCCAAGTAATTTCCACATATGACTTCCTCACCATCAATGCAGAATAGATCGTTATTTATTTTGAAAAATCATTGTATCTGGTCATCCTGACATTGACTATATTTTGAACTGCTGTAGCTTATTCTTCCTACTGAACATTCTGATTAATTTGGTCAATGGATTAAGGGAAATTAGAATAAACTGAGTAAGTTATTAAGTTATGAAGAACAGGTATTAGATTTACTGAGGAAAGTTGAGTGAAGAGATCAAAGGAACAAAAATGGGGAGTTACGCAGAGAGGAAGGGAGGGCGGCACATTGGCGCAGCAGTAGAGTTGCTGCTTACATTGCCAGGGACTCGAGTTCGATCCTGACTATGGGTGCTGTCTATAGGGAGTTTGTACGTTCTCCCTGTGACCGTGTGGGTTTTCTCTGTGTGCTCTGGTCTCCTCCCATTTAACAATATTATTGGTAAACATTCAGTCGGAAGAAAGGTCTCTACCCAAAACGTTGCCAATTCCTTCTCTCCATAGATGCTCCGCTGAGTTTCTCCAGCATTTCTTTGTCTGCTTTCTATTTTTCCATCATCTGCAGTTTCTTCTTAAACATTTAATAATCTTACATAGATTTAAAGTACTTTATCTTTGCTTTGACCAGAAGTTCTGGCTGCACTTGTCAAATTTGTCTGTCCTCATGTTGAACCATTAATATTTTCTTGAAGCATAATATGTGGAAGCACCAATAGCTTGCACCAACATTACACTTCACACGTTTCTTCTTAATCCAGGATGTAAACTACGTCAGATATCAATTAACATTGTTAAATTAGCAAAATTCCATCAAAGATTTACATAGAAACATAGTAAACAGGTGCAGGAGTAGGCCAAGTTGCCCGTCGAGCCAGCACCGCCATTCAAAATGATCATGGCTGATCATCCAAAATCAATACCCCGTTCCGGCTTTTCCCCCATATCCCTTGATTCCCTTAGCTCTAAGAGCTAAATCTAACTCTCTGTTGAAAACATTTGTACATTTCTATTCTAAAACTCTTTACATATGCATTATTCACCAGAAATATCATCTTACTGCAAACCTATTGATGTTCTGAAGGTTTGGAGAGTCTCTGGTTTCTAAACCAGATGGGATACAATGACTGTTCAGTGGAAGTCCTGGATTAGTTTATGTTGTTTTGCACTCCAAGCAATAGATTGAATATGTGGGTGTACCTCAGCCAGCAGTTATTTTCATAATGGAGATCCAAGAAACTGCAAGAGCAAAAATCAAACTGCTGGAGGAACTCAGCAGAACAGGCACCATCTGTAAAGCAAATGGATAGATGACGTTTCAGCTCAGCACCCTTCTTCAGACTGATTAGAGTAGGGGGAAGGAAGAAAGCTGGAAATAAGAGGCAAGGGTGGATCAAAGCTTGGCAAGTGATAGTGGAATGAGCAATGGGGGGTGGGAGGGGGGGATTGGCAGATGGATGGGGTAAGTGACAAAGCCTAGAGGTGAAAAGGTGACAAAATGGCAAGGTGATAAAAGCAGAATTTGCGACGGGGATGAGATATGAGCATAAGAAGGAGAGGAAAAGAGTATAGTGACAAGGAGAAATGTGTGTGCACCATTGTGGGGGTTGGGCAGGGGAAAGAAAGGTGGGCTGTGGGGGCACATTGTTTAAATTTGGAGAATTCAATGTTCATACTGTTGGATTGTAAGCAGAATTTGAGCTGTGGTTCTTCCAGTTTATGCATGGTCTTACTCTGGCCATGGAGGAGGCAATTGCAATGGAAAGTGCGTGGGAGGGGCTGGTTGGGTGGGAATGGGCAAGTGCATCATGGATTTGTGAAGAAAGTGGTCTTTGTGGAAAGCAGGAACAAGTAGGGACATCTACAACAGCAGGGGGAAGCAATGTTTGCTGAAGAAAGAAAATGTCAAATCTCAAATGTCCAAAAGTGGAAGCTGATTGTGGGAGTAGATGCAACGGAGACGGGGAATTTGAGAGTAAGCGATGGTGTTCTTCCAAGAGACAAGGTGGGAAGGAGTGTAGTCATGATAGCTGTTAGAGTTATAGATTTTGTAGTAGACATCCGTTGATAGTTTATCCCTTGTGATGGAGACAAGAAAGGTAAGGGAGGTGTCAGAGATAGTCTCAGTGAATTTGAGGGAAGAGTGGAAGTGAGCGGTAAAGTTGATCAAATTAGTGAGTTATTTGAGGGAATATAATTGGGTCTCTGCTCAAAGAATTAACCAGAGGGCCCTACAGCCTTCCTGATGTGGAATGGAGGTGTTCAGTAACAGCCATGGCAACAGTGGGTATTTATTAATTGGAAGTTATTGATGATAAAGACTGTGTGAAGTGTCATTTTCATAAAACAGAGGAGAGCAAAGAAAAATATAATTTCTCTATAGGTCACCAGGAAAGAGTAAAAGGTTTCACTTTCATTCAAAACGTTCATATCCTTGATTAACAAATAATAATGTTCTCTTGAAATGTAATTACCAGCACACGCATGAATCCCACAAGTGACAATAAATGAATGACCAGTATGTCTGAATTGATGGGTACACCACAGTGTAAGGGCGAATCGCAGTGTAAACTGGGTTCAAGCCAAGCTCTGTCATCATTCTGATCTCTTTTTATTCTGTCTTATTGCAATACTGTAACTCATTTTTAATAAACTTCCAGTTCAAGATGAGTTGAACCCTAGGATGAGTAGAAATCTGTTCACTGTCGTCATCTCTGCTTCAAAACCAAGATTGTGGAATTACATTATTCTGATGTACTTGTATATCTGCACACTTTTAGTATGAGCTAAAAATTATTGTTGTATCCTTCAATGTTTATTAAAGGATAGTTCTAATAATAACAATGTGGAAGACAACAATCCTCCACCAACCTGTTTTTGACATTTCCTGCTAACAAAATGAACAATAAGACCCTGGGAATAAAATTCTCTTTCTATATCTCAGAAATAATTCATCTGGAACAATGACATTTAACACCACCTTGAGTATATAGTATATACTTTGGCCAATGGTTGAAGTCCAGAATTTCACATCAACTACCAAGTCTGCTGAGGAGCAGATCCCTGCCCTCAGTGCACTTCTGTGAGCTGGAAACCTACAGCATATTCTCAACAACACAGATAATTATTCTCAACCCTGCCTTCACAACATCCTCTAACTCTATTGATGAGAGAGAGGGAGTAATGTTGACAGATTCTCCATATTAATGTCCCCAACACAATAATGTTGATTGTGCACAAGTGAGTGCACCATATTCTTCCCATCCAGAAACAAGCACTCTACTCCAACCTGTGTCATGGGAAGACATTTTCAGGAGAAAATTGCCAATGGTTGGAGAAAATGTAACAATGATTTGGGCATGAGCACTTTAAAAAAAGGATGTGGATTATCCAGGAAGGTATTGAACACCACAGGTCAACATAATGAGGTCAAAGAACAGAAGTGTTTCACAATATCCCAAGATGCCAGCCCACCCATTCCAGTAAGCACCACCTTTCCAAACTTTGTCAAATGCTGGATATCCTGTACTTGATATGATTGTACTGCAGATGGTGCAGAGGAAATTCACCACAATGTTTCCTGGATTGGAGAACTATAGTTATGGGGGGGGGGGGGAATTGGATAAATTGGCTTTGTTTTTTGTCTGGGCTGAAGGCAGCTGATGAATAAACTGATAGAGGTATATAACATTCTAAGGGCATAGACGGGATAGATAGATGGTCAGAATTGTTACCCATGGTATGAATATCCAAAAACAGGGGGCAGAGTGGTTGATATCTGCAATTTATGGTGGTGGAACCAGATTAGAATCAATCATGGATGCAGATTAGCTTCAGGATTATCAGAGACAGAATGGGTAATACATGAAGGTATCACTGAGCCTGTAGATACATAGCCCAAAGGTCAACTTGGAGATCTATAAGATATTAAGGTTGCCCATGTATGAGTTAGTTGCAAACAGAGCCAGGAAGAAGACTGAAATCAGTTGTAAGGGAACAGATTTTGTGATAGAAACGAAGGACTATGGCTTCCATCCAAACAATGTACAAAAGATAATCCACATTTCAATATTAACATTGTCATCCTTGCTTCTCAGTCCTTCCATTGTCAAGTTTTCCCTCCCTTTTAATTTTCTCCAGCCCACCAGCCTTTGAAAATATCTGCCCTTCTCCAATTCCAGCTTCTTAAGCATCCCTAATTTTGAAAATCCTTCTCTAAATCTTGGCTTTTTACCATTCCAGTTCGTACCCCTTAAGAACATTTCAAAATATTCCCATTATTTCCCATTATTGAAACACATTGGCACATTTTCCATATTTTCTTCCTGTTACCAATATGTATATATTTTAGAACACATTTGAGAACTTGGCACGTTTCCAAGCTATGGTGGTGCATCAACAAAACATGGCACTACTTCTCAAGCTTCGATTGAGGCTCATTAGGAGAACGGTGAGTGCCAAACCAAAAATCAAATGAGAGTACAACAGTGAATTAAAATAACAAACTAGCAGCAGTTCAGGTTTCTGATCTGGTTTAATGGAAATATTCTGTAAAACAATTATTCAATTTTTATTAAGTCTGCCCAGTGTGGTGGAGCTCTCAAAATGAGCAGTAAATAACTTTCTTAACTCAATGTGGAGTTCAATACTTCTGGAGCGTATCCACTGCTACAGCATTTTCACTTTAGCAATAGGAGGTGATAGTTGAGCTCCTATAAATTAAAGATCCTCTGGATGCATGGTTGTGATTCATTGTTTACAGTCCGCTTTAAATTTCACCATCCTTTTGTCATTTTACCTCTCTGTTCTTGCAAAAAATCTGTTATATCTTTGATCTTTTCTTGTTCTGGGGATGAGATTATTACAGTTCAGTCTTCAACGTTTTTCACAGAAAACTTGAACATTTACAGTTTATTTATTTTCTTTGTTTCAACTTTCAGTACCTGCATTTGATTTAGTGGGACACATGTTATCCAACAATTGGGCAGCAAATTAGAAATGGGCAGTGTTACTTACTGTAACTGGCAAATTGTGCATCACTGGAACTCAATTATGAAGGATGCTGAGCATTAATAATGTCAGCAAGCAGATTAATTTATAAAGGGTGAGATTATTTTTGGATGTTAACTGCTTTCTATATTTGTTCCATTAAATAACTTAATTATAGGTGTCTAATAATGTTTGGAATTTATACAACCTTACCCTTGTAAACAGCGTGATTGAGTAAAGCTCCTTCATTATTTACAATGCAGGTATCAATTTCTGGAATGATGAGTCAATGCACCACCATTTTTTTTCAGCTTTTGGCTGCATAGTTCATCTTATACAGACTGTAGCTCACTTGGAGCATTCTTGTCCCCAAGTTAAAAGATGGTGGATTCAAGTCCCATTAGAGCATAAAACCAATGTTGATACTTCAATGCAGTGCCAAGAGAGAGCAGCACTGTCAGATAGCACCTTCTGCAGTACAAAGAGCTTAACTAAGAAAAGAGAGACTTTATTGTTCTGTATGGGATGTTTGAGAACTTACTTGCTCCCTCTTAATACAGATGATTAATCCTCAAAAAGTTTAAGAAAAGCAGATTTATTAATGAAAACTAAAGTTCATGACATTATTCAGGCAGATCAGTTTAGGATCTTCCATATTTTAATTTAAAAATGTGGTTTCTTTACATTTTATCCATTAGGATGAAGCTGACATCAATTAATTTTGCATTTCTGGCACACACACTTCATAAGTGTAAAGATCTCTAGCTGTCAATGAGTCACAACTCATTGTTTTCATTCCAACTCGAAGAACATTTGGTGTGGTTCATAATAATCAATCTTGAATTTCTTCAGATTTTTCCCTACACAATTGAAAATATGTCAACTTTGTTCTGCAGACTTGTCACTGGAGTCCTATGTTGAACCTGAGGGATCTCAAGATAATAGGAAATGTATATGCAGAAATTACAGAGATTTTGTGTTTTTAATTTGTTTATGACCATCAATTTAGAATATTCCAGGACATTCATGGCAAGATGCCTGGGTGACAACCAGCTTTCCTTGTGATAGTTATAATATTTCATCTCAGCATTGAATTTATGAAAATATACATTGTCCAATAAAACCATACTGTGTACTTTATGAGCTTGAATGTAATTTTCCTGGAATGGTGACTTTTCTTTTCAAAGTTACATGTTATATTGTCATTTCGCATGTTAGAACAATTTCTTAAATTGTATAGGTTTATTATCTGGACCCAACATTGATTTTCACCATTATTACACTCACTATAGTGACTAACATTTATTCTATTGAGTATCCTTAATTTCATTTCGGAGTCACGTGAGTGACTTCGTGAAGAGCCCGCTGGCGCGCATGCTCGACATATCGTCGTACCGCGTTGCTGCGACGGCTGGCGGTGGAGCGCGCTCCTCGCCAGCCCTTCATAAGGGGCCACGGAGGTAAGTATCCTACCTTTAGTTGGTGGTCCTTGTTGTTGGTTATGTCTTGCAGCAAGGACATGGATGGGAGTTCCAAGGGCCGGAGGACGTCAGGACGAGTTCGCCGGTCAACAGTTCCGGGGCCTTTACCATCGGCAGTACCTGCAACGCAGGCCGGGACTCAGGCGGAGATGTGGGTAAGCCCTGTGATTACAGGTCCAGATCCGCCAGCACACCACAGCTCGGAGGAGTTCGACGAGGAGGAGTGTGGTGTGCCGCCAGAGCAGGGGGACCCTGCCATGGCAGTCAGGTCGTCAGCGGGCTCGCTGGCGATCTCGAGCTGGGTGCGTGCGGCTGCACGGCCCGTTCCACTCAGCCCTCCGAGTAGGGGAAGGGCAGGAGCCCAGAAGCCTAACCCTGCCAGGGCTAAGGCATTGCCTGACACGGAGGAGCGGTCAGGTTCCAGGGCGAGACCCGGGGCGGCTGTGAGGTCCAGCCGGCACACCCCGACTCTCGACGCCGGGACGGGTCGGTTGAGTCGGGTCTCGTCACGGTCGCCGAGCCCCCCATGGATGGGTGGGCGAGACCATGCGTCGGCAAAGTCCACGATGTGGGCAGCCGGCAAGCCTGCGCGGGTTCAGGCAGCCATGCTTCGGCTGGTGCCGACACTACGCCGCAAGTGCCCTTAGTGGCAGCGGCTTCAGCTCCCGCTAAACGGAGGCGGTTGAACACGCCCGCGCGGGAATCGCGCAGTTTCGCCTCGGCGGCTGTTAGCGACAACTACCGGCACCGGCTGGGCCTCGATGAGGTGCGGGCCGATGATAGGAGCCCGGTTTTCTTTTCAGAGCCGGAGGACTCCGACCACCTGAGTGTTCAGGGTGAAGGGCGTATTGACCGTATGGAGCGGCTGCTGGAGCTCCTGCTTCAACGTCAACTACAGCAGGGCAGCAACAGGCACAGGGCGTCGTCACCAGCCTCTACCATCAGCCTGGAGCAGCAGGTGGAGGAGGTTTTGGTGGATTCCATACCACCTCCGTTGGAGGTGCCAGCGGAGGATCTTCTGGATGTGGCGACCAAATTTGCGGCCCCACATTCATCTGGACTTCCTTTAAACGCAAAGCTGGCAGCCACTGTGGACTTTCTTAACAACCAGCAACTACAGGACGAAGTCCTCATTCAGGCAATGAGCCGTCACAAGGCTCCATCCAATTGCAACTCCCTCAACGTGCCTGTGGTCAATACGCCGATATGGGGCAACATCAGTGCGGCTATCCGTCAACAAGAGGTAAAATTGCAGCGGATCCTGAAGCTCCTCACGGCCGGTATTACCGCCTTTGCGCGGTCGGTGGACGGGGACAAACTGAATTTGGACCAGGAAGATGCTCTGGCCCTCCTGTGCGCGACCCAGCACGAAATCAACGGGTTTCGCAAAAACAGCATCCGCCCAGCGCTCAACCCGAAGTTTGCAGGATTGTGCAAACCACCGCCGCCACCGCCGCCCCGTCAACTCTTTCGGGACGACCTCTCGCAGAGAGTCAAAGAGCTTGACGAACAAGCCAAAACGGTGGGGATCATGCGCTCTCAGAATGCCCCCACACCGTCAGGCTCAAAAGCTCCATACATTCGCTCACGAGGGTCTGCTAGTACCTCGACGAGGACCCACCCTCAAGCTCCACAACGACAGCAACATCAGACCCAGCACCAGGGGTCTTTTTTAGGACAGGGTCGGCAGAGACCCTGATGGAAAACGAAGACGCCGCGCCCTCAAGCCAACCCAGCACCTCCACGTCCACCCACACGTGTCAAGGACCGCCGGTAACCACGGGGGTGAGGGGGTCTGGTTCTCTCTTTTCTCTTTGTTTAACTTCACATGTTGGTGGTCGCCTTCGGCTGTTTTTGGGTGCATGGGGTAATTTTACTGGTGACGAGTATGTGTTGCAGAATATTCAGGGGCATAAAATTGAGTTTATTAATGGCGACATTCCTCCATCCCAGCACATGCCCGGTCGAACGTTTAAATTATCTGCTGCAGAACAGGCAGCAGGCTACAAGGAAATTTTAAGGCTTGAACAGAAGGGAGTGATTGAGAAAGCGGTGCATGAGCCAGTTGAATTTGTTTCAAATATATTCACCAGACCTAAGAAGGATGGAGGTTGTCGTGTCATTATTGATCTAACCCGTTTGAATACTTTTGTAACATATACTCATTTTAAAATGGATACGTTTGAAACAGCCAAATCATTGATTTCTCATGGTTGCTTTATGGCATGCATCGATTTGAAAGACGCATACTATTCAGTATCCATCCAGAAATACGACAGGAGGTTTTTGAAATTCATCTGGATGGGGCAACTCTGGCAGTTTAAGGCTTTGCCTAATGGGCTCACCACAGCCCCTAGATTGTTCACTAAATTAGTGAAACCAATTATGGCTTATTTGAGACAGCGACATCATATAGTTATGGCCTATTTAGATGATATCTTAATTGTGGGCCACACCCTGGAATTGGCTGAACAGGGAGTTGCAGCTGCTGTCAATATATTTCAACAATTAGGGTTTATTGTCCATCCAGAGAAATCAAAGTTCTGCCCTGCCCAGGTGATTAATTACCTAGGGTTCACGGTGAACTCTATGAGCATGAGGGTTACCATACCAATTAACAAGATTGAGGAGGTTACCCAGGTGTGTCAAGGTTTAATCCGCACCAATATACCATCGATTTGGCATACAGCTACAGTAATTGGTAAGCTTGTAGCTTTGTTTCCGGCAGCGCGATATGGACCTTTGCATTATTAGAGTTTGCAAAGAGCTAAAATTGCTGCGTTAAAACAGGACGCTGGTCATTATGATCGATCAATGCAGCTGCCGTCCGAAGCGATAAATGAGTTGCAATGGTGGGTGTGCCACATTAGCAGCTCATTCAAGCCTATCAGGGAGGCTAATCCGGTGGTATATTTGCAGACTGATGCAAGCTCCAATGGCTGGGGAGCTACGGATAATTGCTCTAGTTGTGGGGGCAGATGGGACACCCTTGAGTCAACGATGTTGTTGACTCAAGGGATTAACTATTTGGAGTTGCTGGCAGCATTCCACGGACTTCGTGCGTATTGTTCCAAGCTTGTTGGAGCACATGTCCGTCTCCAAATAGACAACACCACAGTAGTGGCATACTTAAACCATATGGGTGGTACCAGGTCAGTTTCGTGTGACAACTTGGCTAACTCAATTTGGCTCTGGTGTGTTCAAAGAGACATTTGGATCTCAGCTACCTATTTGCCAGGTGAGCTTAATACTGTGGCGGACACCAGGTCACGCAAATTTAATGACAATATTGAATGGATGTTGCATCCTGAGATTTTTGCTAAAGTCACAGCCAAATTTGGTAAACCGGACATTGACCTTTTTGCGTCACGGTTGAACCATCAGGTACCAACCTACGTTTCATGGGAACCAGATCCTGGGGCTATAGCGCTAGATGCATTCTCGCTGGACTGGGGGAATTGGTTTTTCTATGCCTTCCCCCCGTTTTGCCTCATCAGTCGGGTATTGCGTAAGATTCAGGCAGATGCTGCCAAGGGCATCCTTATTATACCCGACTGGCCCACACAGCCTTGGTATCCGGTGGTCTTTGACATGCTCAACGAACCTTGGGTCCTTTTGAAGGGTTGCCCACAATTGGTTACTCACCCTGTCTCAGGGGAGCCACATCCCTGCCATGGCTATTTAAATTTGTTGGCTTGCAGGTTCTGAACAGGCCGTTAGTCCAATACTGCCTCTCAGCTCGGACCATGGATACCATCGGGGCGTCGTGTCGAGAGTCAACAAGGCGAAGGTACCGCTCGCATATTAAGAAGTGGGAAGCCTACTGCAGCCGGTCTCGCATCACGTACGATGACGTGACAATAACCGACGTCCTGGAATTCCTCGCGGGGTTGCACCATGATGAACACTTAAGTTACAGTGCCATCAACAGCGCCAGAAGTGCGCTCTCATTCTACCTCAATATTGAGGTAGGATCCAACAGGCTAGTGTCCAGACTCATGCGGGGTATATTCAATATGAATCCGCCTACACCACGCTATAATATCACCTGGGATGTCAGGGACGTATTAAACCTGCTCAGGACGTGGTCTCCCATGGAAGGGCTCCAACTGGACAAACTCACCATGAAGCTGGTGATGTTACTAGCGCTGACTTCAGCTCAGAGGGTACAGACACTACACAAACTTTGTGTCGACAGAATGACTTCTACCCCTACAGAAGTAGTCTTTTTCATTGACGAGCTACTAAAGCAGCATAGACCTGGGTGCACAGGGCTGCAGCTGAAGTTCCCGGCATACCCCGCAGATGCTAGGCTATGTTTAGCCTCACATACCCGCCACTATGTCAAGGTGACGGCACGCATCAGAGGAATGGAGAGATTCCTGCTGGTCACTCATAAGAGACCTCATCATCGAGTGACAGTCCAGACGATATCCAGGTGGCTTCGAGTCGTCTTGGGTAAGTCAGGTATCGACACTAATGTGTTCAAGTCTCATTCCACCAGGGCTGCATCGACGTCAGCGGCGAGGATTATGGAGGTGCCTATGGACCAAATCCTCGCCACAGCAGGATGGGCTAATGAAGCTGTGTTCCAGCGTTTTATAACAAGCCTGTTGCTGCTCCTCTACAGTTTGCAGAAGCCGTGCTGAATGCAGGTCAAGAACGTGGAGATGTCCCCGCATGAGGGGTTTTTGATTTGTTATTAATAGATATGCTCTTGTTTTGCAGTATGAACTATTGAGCAAGTTTGTTCCTCCCATCCATCCCTGGTAGTGGTGTGTCAGCATGGACGGGGTCCAGGGCGTGTAATCACAGAAGCTTTGAAGTCTTCACGAAGTCACTCACGTGACTCCGAAATGAAATAGTAAGATTGAACGAGAACTTACCAGTTCGAAGGTTGATCTTTATTTTATGAGGAGTCGAAGTGAGGGATTTCGTGCCCTCCTCGCCCAACCCTCAACCTGTCGACACAAAGACGACTCGAAGCCACCTGGATATCGTCTGGACTGTCACTCGATGATGAGGTCTCTTATGAGTGACAAGCAGATATCTCTCCATTCCTCTGATGCGTGCCGTCACCTTGACATAGTGGCGGATATGTGAGGCTAAACATAGCCTAGCATCTGCGGGGTATGCCGGGAACTTCAGCTGCAGCCCTGTGCACCCAGGTCTATGCTGCTTTAGTAGCTCGTCAATGAAAAAGACTACTTCTGTAGGGGTAGAAGTCATTCTGTCGACACGAAGTTTGTGTAGTGTCTGTACCCTCTGAGCTGAAGTCAGCGCTAGTAACATCACCACTTCATGGTGAGTTTGTCCAGTTGGAGCCCTTCCATGGGAGACCACCGGATACCAAGGCTGTGTGGGCCAGTCGGGTATAATAAGGATGCCCTTGGCAGCATCTGCCTGAATCTTTCGCAATACCCGACTGATGAGGCAAAACGGGGGGAAGGCATAGAAAAACCAATTCCCCCAGTCCAGCGAGAATGCATCTTGCGCTATTGCCCCAGGATCTGGTTCCCATGAAACGTAGGTTGGTACCTGATGGTTCAATCGTGACGCAAAAAGTTCAATGTCCGGTTTACCAAATTTGGCTGTGACTTTAGAAAAAATCTCAGGATGCAACATCCATTCAATATTGTCATTAAATTTGCGTGACCTGGTGTCCGCCACAGTATTAAGCTCACCTGGCAAATAGGTAGCTGAAATCCAAATGTCTCTTTGAACACACCAGAGCCAAATTGAGTTAGCCAATTTGTCACACGAAACTGACCTGGTACCACCCATATGGTTTAAGTATGCCACTGCTGTGGTGTTGTCTGTTTGGAGACGGACATGTGCTCCAACAAGCTTGGAACAATACGCACGAAGTCCGTGGAATGCTGCCAGCAACTCCAAATAGTTAATCCCTTGAGTCAACAACATTGTTGATTCAAGGGTGTCCCATCTGCCCCCACAACTAGAGCAATTATCCGTGGCTCCCCAGCCATTGGAGCTTGCATCAGTCTGCAAATATACCACCGGATTAGCCTCCCTGATAGGCTTGAATGAGCTGCTAATGTGACACACCCACCATTGCAACTCATTTATCGCTTCGGGCGGCAGCTGCATGGACCGATCATAATGACCAGCGTTCTGTTTTAACGCAGCAATTTTAGCTCTTTGCAAATTCTGATAATGCAAAGGTCCATATCGCGCTGCCGGAAACAAAGCTACAAACTTCCCAATTATTGTAGCTGAATGCCGAATCGATGGTATATTGGTGCGGATTAAATCTTGACACACCTGGGTAACCTCTTCAATCTTGTTAATTGGAATGGTAACCCTCATGCTCATAGAGTTCACCGTGAACCCTAGGTAATTAATCACCTGGGCAAGGCAGAACTTTGATTTCTCTGGATGGACAATAAACCCTAATTGTTGAAATATATTGACAGCAGCTGCAACACCCTGTTCAGCCAATTCCAGGGTGTGGCCCACAAGTAAGATATCATCTAAGTAGGCCATAACTATATGGTGTCGTTGTCTCAAATAAGCCATAATTGGTTTCACTAATTTAGTGAACAATCTAGGGGCTGTGGTGAGCCCATTAGGCAAAGCCTTGTACTGCCAGAGTTGCCCCATCCAGATGAATTTCAAAAACCTTCTGTCATATTTCTGGATGGATACTGAATAATATGCGTTTTTCAAATCGATGCATGCCATAAAGCAACCATGAGAAATCAATGATTTGGCTGTTTCAAACGTATCCATTTTAAAATGAGTAAATGTTACAAAAGTATTCAAACGGGTTAGATCAATAATGACACGACAACCTCCATCCTTCTTAGGTCTGGTGAATATATTCGAAACAAATTCAACTGGCTCATGCACCGCTCTCTCAATCACTCCCTTCTGCTCAAGACTTAAAAGTTCCTTGTAGCCTGCTGCCTGTTCTGCAGCAGATAATTTAAACGTTCGAGCGGGCATGTGCTGGGATGGAGGAATGTCGCCATTAATAAACTCAATTTTATGTCCCTGAATATTCTGCAACACATACTCGTCACCAGTAAAATTACCCCATGCACCCAAAAACAACCGAAGGCGACCACCAACATGTGAAGTTAAACAAAGAGAAAAGAGAGAACCAGACCCCCTCACCGCCGTGGTTACCAGCGGTCCTTGACACGCGTGGGTGGACGTGGAGGTGCTGGGTTGGCTTGAGGGCGCGGCGTCTTCGTTTTACACCAGGGTCTCTGCCGACCCTGTCCTAAAAAAGACCCCTGGTGCTGGGTCTGATGTTGCTGTCGTTGTGGAGCTTGAGGGTGGGTCCTCGTCGAGGTACTAGCAGACCCTCGTGATCGAATGTATGGAGACTTTGAGCCTTACGGTGCGGGGGCACTCTGAAAGCGCATGATCCCCACCGTTTTGGCTTGTTCGTCAAGCTCTTTGACTCTCTTTGAGAGGTCCTCCCCAAAGAGCTGACGGGGCGGGGGCGGCGGCGGTGGTTTGCACAATCCTGCAAACTTTGGATTGAGCGCTGGGCGGATGCTGGTTTTGCGAAACCCATTGATTTCGTGCTGGGTCGCGCACAGGAGGGCCAGAGCATTTTCCTGGTCCAAATTCAGTTCGTCCCCGTCCACTGACCGCGCAAAGGCGGTAATACCGGCCGTGAGGAGCTTCAGGATCCGCTGCAATTTTACCTCTTGTTGACGGATAGCCGCACTGATGTTGCCCCATATCGGCGTATTGACCACAGGCACGTTGAGGGAGTTGCAATTGGATGGAGCCTTGTGACGGCTCATTGCCTGAATGAGGACTTCGTCCTGTAGTTGCTGGTTGTTAAGAAAGTCCACAGTGGCTGCCAGCTTTGCGTTTAAAGGAAGTCCAGATGAATGTGGGGCCGCAAATTTGGTCGCCACATCCAGAAGACCCTCCGCTGGCACCTCCAACGGAGATGGTATGGGATCCACCAAAACCTCCTCCTCCTGCTGCTCCAGGCTGATGGTAGAGGCTGGTGACGACGCCCTGTGCCTGTTGCTACCCTGCTGTTGTTGACTTTGAAGCAGGAGCTCCAGCAGCCGCTCCATACGGTCAATACGCCCTTCACCCTGAACACTCAGGTGGTCGGAGTCCTCCGGCTCTGAAAAGAAAACCGGGCTCCTATCATCGGCCCGCACCTCATCGAGACCCTGCCGGTGCCGGTAGTTGTCGCTAACAGCCGCCGAGGCGAAACTGCGCGATTCCCGCGCGGGCGTGTTCAACCGCCTCCGTTTAGCGGGAGCTGAAGCCGCTGCCACTAAGGGCACGTGCGGCGTGGTGTCGGCACCAGCCGAAGCATGGCTGCCTGAAGCCCGCGCAGGCTTGCCGGCTGCCCACATCGTGGACTTTGCCGACGCATGGTCTCGCCCACCCATCCATGGGGGGCTCGGCGACCGTGACGAGACCCGACTCAACCGACCCGTTTCGGCGTCGAGAGTCGGGGTGTGCCGGCTGGACCTCACAGCCGCCCCGGGTCTCGCCCTGGAACCTGACCGCTCCTCCGTGTCAGGCAATGCCTTAGCCCTGGCAGGGTTAGGCTTCTGGGCTGCTGCCCTTCCCCTACTCGGAGGGCTGAGTGGAACGGGCCGTGCAGCTGCACGCACCCTTCTGCTCGAGGTCGCCAGCGAGCCCGCTGACGACCTGACTGCCATGGCAGGGTCCCCCTGCTCTGGCGGCACACCACACTCCTCCTCGTCGAACTCCTCCGAGCTGTGGTGTGCTGGCGGATCTGGACCTGTAATCACAGGGCTTACCCACATCTCCGCCTGAGTCCCGGCCTGCGTTGCAGGTACTGCCGATGGTAAAGGCCCCGGAACGGTTGACCGGCGAACTCGTCCTGACGTCCTCCGGCCCTTGGAACTCCCATCCATGTCCTTGCTGCAAGACATAACCAACAACAAGGACCACCAACTAAAGGTAGGATACTTACCTCCGTGGCCCCTAATGAAGGGCCGGCGAGGAGCGCGCTCCACTGCCAGCCGTCGCAGCAACGCGGTACGACGATATGTCGAGCATGCGCTCCGGCGGGCTCTTCACGAAGTCACTCACGTGACTCCGAAATGAAATAGAGGTGGAAGGGGACAAGGTGGAGTGAAAAGAGGGGGGGCTAAAAGGGAAATGAGGGACTTTGGGTTGGGAGATGAGCGTATGAAGGAAGGAAAGGAGCTAGGTGCCAGGGAGGGTGAGAGAAAGTAGGAGTAATGGGTGTGCACTGGGGTGGGGATTGCACAGGGAAGAGACAGGGGTAGTGGGATATGACTTAAAATTGGAGAATACAATGTTCATGCCCACATTCAAATAATCTGTCTCACCTTTGGTCACCTGTGCATGCTGGGTGCAGGTATGCCCGGTTAAGAATTAAATGATGTTTGGTCAAGGAATTGAAACACTGATTGAGCAAGCCGTTTTTAAGAACATTTACATTAAGTATTCCCAAATCATTTTTCTGGGAAGTGGGATCTAATGACTGATGGAAATCTAAGGCAAAAACATCTAAATACACCTCAGTGGATAATGGGGCCTTTGCCATTTTTGTGGGTACTGCTCAATTAGTTGGGCTGAGACACTGAAGCATTAGCTAATTAAATATGATAGATTTACTCAACCTTGGCCTCTGTGAACTGTAAATATGCACTGCTGGCACCAGTCCCAAGAAATAATTATAACATGATCCATACTTTTAAAGTGGGTTTAGTCACAAAAATACCAAGTATTGTTGGATGCAAATCTCTTTAGTCTTTCCTAATCTTTTCTTCCTGCACCTGTGCTAAACAAATCACACAGCAAGAATCCCCATCCAAAAGGCATGCAGATCAATCAAGCAAAACCAGCGTAAATTCCTCTTGAGAAGCCAGACAAGAAGCATTATAACCAATGTGTTGTATATACTTTTTAATTAGAAATAAAACTATGAGCAATATATTTTATCTGACATTGAAACCAATTAGAATATACATTTGAGGAGGTGGAAATTAGTATATTATAACAAGCTTGGGCTTATTGTGGAATTTAGAACTAAAGTACATAGTAGGAATTAATTGTGCATCTGTTTATCAAGTTTGCAGGTCTCCATGATGCGTGTGTGAAATATATTTATTTTATGCCAGTTATTTTTTTAATGTCTACAAATACACAGGACAAGATGTTAAAAGTCCAAAGTGCCAAATATCAATTTACTCCCGATGGTGATGGGAGCCTTCTGCACTCACCTATGCTCCTCCGATGTTGAGAAAGGCTAGGCAGACACGTCATTGGGGTTATCAAGTGGGCACCTACTTTCACCGACGTTTCGCTGATTGAACCCACGACGTCTCCAGTAGGCTTAGCGGTGCATTCTGGCGTCCCAGAACCACCCCCCTCTGCATCTGTCTAGTCGGTTATTTGGGAGACCAAATGGGGTCTTTCCTCTTCAGCCAGAGCCACTGGCTACTCCGCTCTGCCACCCGTGATGTTTCTTTGATGGCCTGGCGTAGGGCTTGTCCGCTGATCCCCAGGTCCTTCATCAGTCTTAAGGTGGATGTTGCCACAAATCCTCAACATCCAACTTCTACCGCGCAGATTTTAGCTCTCCAGCCCCGCTGTTCTGCCTCCGCTGCAAGCTCTGTATATCGCAGTTTCTTTCTTTTGAAGGCTTCCTGCACAGCATCCTCCCAAGGGACTGTGAGCTCCACAAAATACACCATGCGCTGAGAGTTCGACCAGAGCACAAGATCAGGCCTCAAGTTGTTGTTGGCTAGCTCTGATGGAACTGTAAGCCGTTGGCTCATATCCACCAGCATCTGCCAATCCCGGGCTGCCTCCAGCTTTCCAAACCTGGTCCTTGGAATTTTCCATTGCCTTTGATTCCCCCCCCACCCCCCCTAACAAAGACAATTGTCTTAACTGGGTTGGTTGTTCTGGGCGGCAGGGCATTGTTGGTTGTTCTCCTGCTTTCCAGAGTCACTGCCAAGCATTTGAGCACTTGATTATGTCTCCAGGTGTACCATCCTTGGGAGAGGCTTACTTTACACCCAGTGAGGATGTGCCTAAGTGTGGCTGGTGTTGAACACAGGGGGCATGATGGATCTTTGCCCAGCCATTGGTTGAGATTTTTTGGGCTAGGAAGGACATCATAGGTTGCCCGAATGAGGAAACCTATCCTACTCGCCTCCATCTCCCACATGTCCTTCCAGCTGATCTTCCTCTTTTCCACACTCTCCCATCTCATCCACTGGCCCTGTTTAGCTTGCTACACAGCCTTGGCACACCTACTCAACTCCTCCTGTCGGCAGACTTCGGCCACGACCAACTTCCGGCACTCCAGTGATGATGCCTTTTTCCAGCAAGGTCGCTTTCCGCCAAGCCCCAAGCCACTTCTTCCGTGTTGGATTTGCCCTACCATGTCGCCTTGGTGGAGAGCAGATTTTGCCTGCTGTGTCGCATTCTTAGCCGTCCACTTCTTTCCTGTTCCCTTGGTTGGAGCAGCAGCTCGGATGACAGTGTCCCTTGATTCTGCCAGGGTCATCTCTAGTCTGACTTTAGTGCACTTGAACTCCTCTGCGAGTAGAGAGAGGCAGCTGGAGTACCCCCTGACCATACAGGCCTACGCTGCTCAGGCACCGAGGAACACCTAACCACTTTCTCACAAAAGAGCTGATTGTTCTTTCTATCTTCTCGACTCTTGTGAGGGTGATGCTGAAGAAAATCTTACCCTCTACATTGAGGAGACTGATCGGGCGGAATTGGCTGATATCTGTGGATTCCTTCTATTTCGGAATCATGATTCCTCATGCCCTGCGCCATGCTTTGGGTATGACTCTCTTCTCCCAAGCCATTCTCATTAGCCTTCACAGGAAGTGCAGAACATCAGAAGCACCCTTGTAGAGTCGATACGGAACCCCATTTGGCCCTGGGGCTGAAGATGCTCTTGCCCGCTTTACTGTCTGTTCCACCTTCCTCCACTTTGGAGGACTAATGTCCATCTTATGCTCTGGTTGTTCAATTGGTGGAATGTCCGATGGAATAGCTGTCTTCTGGTGTCTCTTGTCGTCCACATGCATTCTTTCCAGATGCTCGTACAGCTCCTGCCTTGATGTTTTCAGGTTTCCTCCCTTTTCTTTGATGTAAAGTGATTTTACGAACTTATAGGGGTCCTTGAAGAAGCGTGATCTCGTTCTTTCTTTCTTTTTTCGTGATTTCCACAGGTACTCTGCTCGTCTCAGGGTTGCCAAACGGTTTTTGATGTTTCTCCGGAGAATGTTGATGCTCTCCATCTCACTATCAGATGCCTTTGTCCACTGCTTCTTGAGCTGCCTTCTCTCCCGGATTAGGCATTCCATCTACTTTTGCCGTCTGGATTTTTCCTTTTTCTGCCTTATTCCATATCGTTCTGCTCCATAGCGATAGATGATGTCCCCCATCTTATCAAACTTTCTTTCAACTGTATTCCTTACACCCTGTAAGATACTGGTCAGGTCTGCATTAATGGTCTCCCATTCTTTATTCTCCGAGGCTCCAGGCCATTTCACGCGAGGTGGTCATGATTTTGGTTCAGTTCAATGTGACTTGCAATTGGTTTATTATTATCACGTATATTGAGATACAGTTAAAAACAGTTATAGAGAGAAAAAGTGCAAGGTCTGCAATGAGGTAAGTTGGAGGATTGGGTGGGGTGGGGGGTGGGTGTGATGGAGGCTGGTTTGTGTGATGGACTGGGCTACATCGACAACTGCAATTTCTTGTTGTCTTGTGAAGAGCTGCTGCCAAACCAAGCTTTGAGGCATCCCTTAAGGATGATTTCTACAATTAATCTGCAGAAGATAACAAGAGTCATTGGAGCCATGTCAAACTTCCTTTATCTTCTGAAGAGTAGAGGTCTTAGTGTTGTTTTTTGTCCGTAGATTCAATGTGGATGGTGTAGGGCAAATCATTGGTGATATTTACTTGATCGCAATCTATAGGTCATCAAAGTCAAAACTAGATCATAAACACTGTAATTCGTCTCCAAAAGTTACCATGTAAGTGTTTGTTCTGTTAGCCTTTCTAATCTTTTGAAGAACAGGGAAATATGAACTTAGAAAAAACAGCCAGATTACAGATCATTTGAGTCCCTCACCCTGCTTGTTCCATACTAGCTAAATAATCTACACAATGATGTGATGTGGTGTGTGTGCAAATGAGATTGTGTATGTGTGCATGCTTGTGCAGGAGAAGATAGAATGCAGTTGTTGAGACTGCTGGAAGTGTAAAGGATCACTGCGATGTTTGAATATTATTCAAACTATAGCTCTGTAATACTTAAATAAATTATCTTCATCAGTTGCAGTCATGTCCCATAATGTATCTTATAGGGCATTGCATCAATTAATTACTACCAAAGATCGATGATTTTTGTACGCATAAATTTTATGCATCATTCAATACTGCAAAACATACAACATGATAACTTCAAGAGGATAATGATTTATTTTAGTGGCGCTAACTGAGTGAGAGATAGGCCTCCATCTTATTTTCAAATAACACCAGGGTATTGCTTTACACAAGATAGACAGAAAATGCTGGAGTAACTCAACGGATCAGTCTGAAGAAGGGTCTCGACCCAAAACATCACCCATCCCTTCTTTCCAGAGATGCTGCCTGTCCCGCTGAGTTACTCCAGCAATTTGTGTCCACCTTCGATTTAAACCAGCATCTGTAGTTCTTTCCTACACATATTGCTTTACACAATTGTTTACAAGCAAAGATAGACACAAAAAGCTGGAGTAACTCAGCGGGACAGACAGCATCTCTGGAGAGAAGGAATGGGTGACGATTCGGGTTGAAACAACACTCATTCCTTCTCTCCAGAGATGTTGCCTGTCCCGCTGAGTTACTCCAGCTTTTTGTGTCTATCTTCGGTTTAAACCAGTATCTGCAGTTCCTTCCTACACATTGTTTACAAGCAGGTAGGTTCTCAGTTTAATCTGAAGAATGCATTGTTAACAACGATGCAGTCACCGAGCAATGCTTTCAAGTATTAGCCTGGACTGTGCTTACGTGTTGAATGATACCTTCGATCTATTGTTTTTGTCATGGAATGAGTGGTGCTAATTTAGCCAAATTAGTACTTGCTCTGAATCTTTGCATGTTGTTTTATTTTGATAACCAAGGTGACATTACTTGCACCTGCTACTTTCACTTTTCAACAGGTATTGCTGGCTGGGAATGGCTAATTGTTCACTCAGTCATATGGGCACAAGGTCAATTAGTTATGTTGATTTAAATAAGTCCAGTCACACTAACCAGTGTAACCCATAAAGTTGGAAAACTATACACCATTGGAAACCTTCCCAAGAGTCCAACTCATTAATGTTGATCAATTGATTTTATATACTTATATTATGTCACCCCTTGGCCTGTAAGTTCCAGGGTAAAAGGACCCAGAAGCAGTTTTTTAAAGTTATGTAAATTGGCATTTTTCTAGAAATTTCTAGAAAATGCCAATTTACATAACTATTGCAAATTGCATAAAAGTCATGCATACTGGCTTTTGACATGTCATTATAAGCCAAGATGGAGGTAGGCAGAGTGGTTTATCATTTTCTTGTGATAATGTGAACCATGTAAGAGTAAACAGCATATGCACAACATAAAAGACACAGGGTTTAATTCTAGGACATAAATCTGCATGATAGTTCTGTAACATGATAACAGCCCTTTTAAAAATATGCTTGTGTTACTAAAGTCAGTCTAAGCATGTACTGATATATTAGATTTTATTTTATTTGGACCAGTATAATAAAACCCAGCAGAGGAACAGAAAGTTCAACATTGACTATTTCAACATTAACTCCATGTTTTGTTTTCTTCATCTACATTGATAAGATTTAAAACTAATTTTGGATTAGCTTTGTTAGAAATCCTATGGGCAATTGGTCGTCTTTGCAAAATGCTTCATCTTTCCAATTATTCAGACACTTTTCAAACTAAACTATCTTGAGAGACAAAAGCGACAATGTTTCAGGTTACCAATGAGTCAGCAATTGGCAACCATCGGGCTACTGGGTGAATGGTGCACTGCTTACAAAAACAAGTTGTGAATAATCACTATTCAAAAACCACTAAATAAAGTTGTCAATATTCACTGTTGATGTTAGAAAAGGTTTTCAGACATAAAGAAATATGTAGATTAAAACTGAATGTCTTTGAGGAAACTTTTGTCCAGTGATCAAATCAATACATTTCAATTTTGTGAAAAAGTGAGTGTACGTGAAGCATTTAAAAAAAACTTAAACCTAAAATTAGATCAGTATTTTGATGTTTATTGCAATTAGTTTATGTACATATAAATGAATTAATAGGTCTCATCATTATTCCATACAATGGTGACTGGGGATTTTTATGTTAGCTCCATTAGTTTCTGGTTATGTCCGTCTCAAGACGTTTTTATCAGGATCTTTGATTCTGTGACGTTGTAATTCTAATCTTTGACCACCAAGTGGTGTTGTGGAGTGTATTTCAAAAGCTTCATTAGATTTATTTTTCCATTTGTTTTCATACTTACAACATTTTGATGTACAAAATAAGAATATAAACAGAATACATCTAATATCACAACAATGCTTATATTGTTTAAGTTTCCTTTACCTTGATCTGTCTCAAATGATTAGTCAGCAGCTAAATATTTTTCACTCCATAACAAGAGAGCTTTGAATCAATATGTGTATTTGAGCATGAACCATTTCTGGAATGTCTGGCATACAATATGTGCTTAACGGTGGTAGGTTAAAGGATGACATCTCCTCCTGAGGATTTGAAATTTGGATTTGCAAAATATTTAAGAACTACTTGGAGATTCAGTTTTATGGCATTTGTGCATTTTAGACACCGCATATACCAACAGAGACATTTGTACAGGAGATTACAAACAAAAATTATTATTTGGTTAATAGTTGGCGTCGTTATGGCTTTCTTCTACAAATATTTAAGCCCAGATTGGAAATGACAAAGCAAACAGTGTCATCAATGTGCGATCAATAACAAAGTGCCAGTCAAGAGGACCAGTCATCTTTACTTTCACTCATCCACTGAATCCACAGATGTAACTGTATCAGAGAGGGTGCAAAGGAGATTCACCAAGTTATTGTGTGAAACGCACACTGCTGGGGTAACTCAGCTGGTCAGGCAGCATCTCTGGAGAACATGGATAGGTGGTCTTATCACCTGTAGACACAAAATGCTAGAGTAACTCAGTGGGACATGCAACATCTCTGGATAGAAGGAATGGGTGACATTTTGGGTCTGGTCCCTCAGGTCTTTCCTATACATATGGTCTTATCTCCTGCCAGCCCCCCACCTCTTTTCCAGTTCTCTATCCACTATATTTACTCTGAAGAAGTGTCCCAAACCAAAATGTTGCCTATCCTTGTCCTCCTAGATTTTATTATTCTAGTCCAAATAAAATGCCTGACCGGTGAGTTACACCAGCACTTTGTGTTTTATGCAATATTCTAAAATTTGCAGTTCCTTGTGCCTCAATTTCATTGGTATATTGTCTAACATGGAATGTTTCAACCATGGGGAGAGACTAGAAAGGCAGGGTTTGTTTTCTTTGGAGCAGTGGAGTTTGAGGTGGGAAGGTGGCGCAACGGTAGAGCTGCTGCCTTACAGTGGTGGAGTCCCTGGTTTGATCCTGACTACAGGTGCTGTCTGTGCGGAGTTTGTACATTCTCCCCATGGCCTGCTTGGGTTTTCTCCGGGAGCATCGGTTTCCTCCCACACTACAAAGATGTACAAGTTTGTAGGTTAATTGGCTTTTTCTAAAATTGTAAATTGTCCCTAGTGTGTAGGATAGTGTTAATATGCGAGGATTGGTGGTCAGTGCAGACTCGGTGGGCTGATCGACCTGTTTCCTCGCTATCTCTAAACTAAACTAAACCTGAAGTAGGTGTACAAAAAAAGGAAAAATGGAGATAGAACAGATAAAAAGAAACTGTTTTGGTGAACGAGCTATCTATGACCAGAGAGCATAGAATTATGATGAGGAGTAAGGTGTTTAGAGGGGATCTGTGGAAGAATTCTTTCACCAAGTGTGAAACACACCACCTTGGATGGTGGTAGAAGCATGTGCTTTCTCAACATTTGAGAAGCATCTGGAATGCATAGTAGACTATCAGTGCATAATAGACTAGACCATCATCAATCCATAGTAAACTACAGACTGTGCTGGTAAAAATGATTGGTGTGTATGGGTGCTTGGCGATCAGAATGGATGTGGTGGATTTAAGGTCCAGTTCTACACTGTAAAATTCTACATTGTCTAATTGTACATATCAGTGTTGTTAGGGGTTTTGTCTTTAATTGTATATTTTCTCCTTACATTCATCTTCTCTAAATTCAATCATTCCTATTTTCTCAGATTAAACTCCATCTGCCAATTCTCCACCAATTTCTGTAGCTGATCTATATCCTGCTGTATACTTTGACAGTCTTCTACATTGTCCATCACCCAGAAATCTGGTGCCATCTGCAAAGTTACTAACCAGCCCATCTACATTTATGTCCAAGACATTTATATATATCACAAATAACAAAGGCCCCAGCACAGATCACTGTGGAATGCCACAAACCTCCAGCCTAGGTATTTCCTTCCACAGCAACTCTGTCTTCTGTCAGTAAACCAGTTCTGAATTCATACAACCAAGTCACTGTTAATACCGTGCATCTTAATCTTCTGGATTACATGTTGAACTTTATAAAATGGCGAACTAAAATCCATGTAGACAACATTCACAGCCCTACCATCATCAATCACCTTTGTCACGACTTCAAAAAACTCGGACAAGTTAGTAAAATACTTACTGCGTATTTGTACAAATCCCTAATTAACTCATCTTTAGTTTTCGAATAAATAGAGATTGCAATATCTTATTGTGATTTGAGAGTCTATTGATAGCATTATTGCATTATCCACAGTTGGGTTGAATATCCTCAGTTCTGTTCCAGAACTTCTGACAGTATTGATGATGGTGATAAGGTAGCAATGTTACAACATTTTGAGATTTCAAAAATCAAGTCTGCAATTTATCCCATCAGATAAAACATAAAAAGAAGTTTAATTTGACACCTAATTCACTTTCATATCTTCAGTATTAAAAATGTTATGGCCATTTTCATACTCGGAAATTAGCATCTTGTTCCCCATTGCCTTTCCATTGACTTAACTCAAAAGCTGTGATCTAGGACAGTCAAAAGCCCATAACTTTCTTAAAAATTAAGAGAACTCAATGAAAATGTCAGTTATTATAGATTGAAGCATTCTGAAACAAATGTGAAACAATCTTACTTAGATGACCTGAAATTAAAGCATATAATTAGTTAGTTACCTAATTGTAGCTAATTACAAAATTAAATTACTAGATCTAAACATCTATCCATTTCTTAAGAAAAGATAAATATTTTTAAATTGCCTAAGTGTCCACATAACATTCACACAATAATTCACAATATAACATTTTTAAATCTCATTTTCATGAATTTATAGGCCAAATGGAAGGAATTTAGTGTTTAATTTCCGTAAATTAATGGCCATTTAATCAACTTGCGAGTGGGTTTTAGTGGAACGCGGTGGATTGGAACGTTGCGCTTTGCAATGAATTTAACCCATAGTTGGCAAGAAAAACACTGCCGGTTCGTTTTTTTTTTGTCCCCTTTTCGCAACATGAAAATTTGATTAAAGGATTCCTAAGAAGCACATTTTTATGTAAAGATAAACTGTGTACTTTATTTTATCCCCTACATAAAATCCTTACCGTTGTCGGCGCTCACGGCTTTAGAAGATGATTTTGAAATTACTCTAGCTAATAAGTGATCTAGTGTAGTTCAAAAATACCTTCATGAAACAAATGTCAGAGCGATTTCTCTTCAGCAACGAAATCCCCTGAGATGGATCGATTTGCCCTGTCTGGAGAAAAATGGCATTTTAAACCTGCCCCCCTCTGAAAGGCGCCAAAGTCGTGCACACGGGGAGCGGCAGAACTACAGCGCTGCTCAAGGTAAGTTTTGTAACATACCTAGATAAGGTCACTTAAAAGGAAGTATGGAAGGCGATAATGTGGCATTGGGGAACGGCACTTTACTCCATAATTTATAATTGAAGCATATTGCATAAGGAGCTCTCCTTTGGGCATAATAGATTTAGGTTCCAATCATAGGATTTGACTATTAGTATCAGGGTTGATACAAACTAATTTTGTAGAATGGAAATTTGTCTCTCCTTTTCTGGTATTAGGGCTCTGATGGAGTGGGAAGAAAATACATTGCTCAGATCCTCATGCGGAATGGATTAGCCTTAATTCCTGTGCCTAGCAGGTGCATTGTTGCCTCACATGAAACAAAACTTTATTTGCTGTGAAGCACTTTTAAATAGTCCAGAGCTATGAAAAAACTAGCATATGAATGCTAATTGATATTTTGTTCCTTCTGGCGAAAAATGGTCTGATTTTTATTTTTGAAGATTCTTTAGAACAGAGATATAGGCAGGCAAGCACAATATATTTGACAGAAAGGGTGTTATGTTTTAAACAAAGAGTGGTGGAAAAAATGGACATAAAGACAAAGTACAGTTGAGAAATCATTTCAGAGAATAGTAAAGACAGAATATATTGAAAATAGGACTGGAAGTAGTAGAAATTCTTCTCTGTGGAAAGAAGCAGACAATAGTGTTGAAAGTCATGGGGCCATGGAAGTATTGGGTAATACAGTGTTAAACAAGTGGCAGGAAACTAAAGTAGTGCATAGTTGGAAAGTAGGCAGGAAAGCTATGCCAATTTATTTATTTCAAATCCGAATTTGTTTTGTGCCCAACTACCATGGATTGTTTTTGTATGGCATCTTGGACATAATCCAAATAGTTTCCCGACCAAAGTATTTGAGTGGGGTGGTTTTATCAAAGGCAAAATGTGAGTGTGGAGTACAGTGTATATCTCTGTGAAGCTGGACTCTCTTCAATTATGTGTATTTCCTCACTGGGTCAATGGACTTTGTAAATGATGTTTAATCAATGGAATTTGATTATCTTCTTGACATATGGACATGTACAGTGAGGTAAAGGTACAATAAAAATCTTGGTTGTGCAGCATCGGCTCAGACAACAAATAAAAATATAAATTCTACATAAACTATCCAAGATGGAGAAAGGAAAAAGCTTGCAAAAAACAAGGAAAATAATGAGAAAACATCAGTGCAAAGAAAATCTGTGCAAAATGTTTAGCATCTTCATTGAAGAACACAGGGGCCCCACAGGGGATGGTCCACTCTCCCTTCCTGTTTACCATCTACACCTTGGATTTCACCTTGTTTACCATATACACCTTCTCCACCTGCAGAACTTTTCAGATGACTCTGCAATTATGGGCTGCATCAGTGAGGGGAGGGAAGCTGAGTACAGAGGTGTACTCAATGACTTTGTTGAGTGGTGTGGGCTGAATCACCTGCAGCTCAACACCAATAAGACTAACAAATTGGTGGTGGACTTTAGAAGGAGAGGAACATCCCTGTCTCCATCAATGGTGTGGATGTGCAGTTTACCAGGGAGTACAAATACCTTGGAGTGTACCTGGACAGTAAACTGGACTGGTCCAGGAATGCTGAAGCCCTGTACAAGAAGGGGCAGAGTCGCCTGTACCTTTTGAGGAGGCTCTGCTCCTTCAACGTCTGCAGTGAGATGCTGTAGATGTTCTACCAATTGGTGGTAGCCAGTGCCATTGTCTTCACTGCCTTGTGCTGGGGCAGTAGGGCAAAAGCTGCGGACACCAATAGAATAAAAAAAAGGCGGAGTATCCTGGACAATACAACTCACCCCCTCCATGACACACTGGTCAACCTGAGGAGTACCTTCAGCAACAGACTGGTTCCACCAAGATGCAGGTCAGAACGCCAGAGGAGATCCTTCTTCCCTGTGGCTATCAAACCACAGTCCCTCCCCCTTCTGTAGTGGGGTAGACTGAGGCTGACCCCCCCCCCCCCCAAAAAAAAATCTTTGCACATCTCCCAAGCCTTTCCACTTGTCACTTTAATTTCATGTTTCATGTATTTTGTGTTTTCATGACTGTTGGCAGATCACTTTCCCTCCTGGGATAAATAATCTCCTAGTGTATCATAGGAATACTTACTGCAACTCAGTATATCAGCTAATTGAACAAAGACCTGAAATAAGCTTGGAATTTTTGTGTTGTGTGAGTGAATATCTAAAATTTTCCCACCATGTATTTTTATTCCCTTTTACTTTGAGCTTCTGCAGAAATTGTACACACCATTTCAATGCAGATGGAATGGTCTTTCATTGAAGTTCCAGGAGATACAGGTGCTTAATGCAGATGTGGCCACCAGGATTCTGATGCCCACCACAGCTTCCACATGATGCTGTTGTGGCACACCAATTGCAATTCCATCTCTTTCAAATGGTTTATGATTTATTTTGGCCATAAAATTTATTTATTTACTTTGTCAAGAAGGGTCCAAACAAGGGTCCCAATCCAAAACATTGTCCTCTCCATCCACAGATGCTGCCTGACCCGCTGATGTTCTCTACCACTTTGTTTTGCTCAAGGTTCCAGCATCTGCAATTCATTTGACAAATTGGGAATCTTTGCAAATAAGAAAAGTAAACCACGTTTAACCAACTTCATAGCTCCAACAGTTAAAAAATTAAAGTTTCTGCTCTTGCATTTCCCCAATTGTTACTATATGCAAACAAAACCTTGACAAGAATGGTTAAACTATGGCAACTTTTTTTGTGCTGTGTTAATTGTTCTTAACAAAGATGTCTTCTTGAACTATGCACACTACTTAGAAAACAGACTTTAAATACAATCTAGAATCATAAAGTGATACAGTTTGGAAACAGGCCCTTCGGCCCAACTCACCCCCACCGGCCAACAATGTCCCAGCTACACTAGTCCCACTTGCCTGCACTTGGTCCATATCCCTCCAAACCTGTCTTATCCATGTACCTGTCTAATTGTTTCTTAAACGATAAGATAGTCCCAGCCTCAACTACCTCCTCTGGTAGCTTGTTCCATACAAACACCACCCTTTGTGTGAAAAAGTTACCCCCTCAGATTCCTATTAAATCTTTTCCCTTCACCTTGAACCTATGTCCTTTGGACCTCGATTCCCCTAGTCTGGGCAAAAGATTGTGCATCTACCAGATCTATTCCTCTCATGATTATTTTTTTACCTCTATAAGATCTCCCCTACTCAACCTTTCCCAACAGCTCACACCCTGGCAACATCCTCGTAAATCTTTTCTGAACCCTTACAATCTTGACAATATGTTTTTTTATAATATGGTGCCTAAAACTGAACACAATAGTCTAAATGTGGTTTCACCAACATCTTATACAACTGCAACATGACCTCCCAACTTCTATACTCAAAACTCTGACTGATGAAGGCCAAAGTGCCAAAAGCTTATTTGACCACCTTATCTCCCTGCGACTCGACCTTCTAGTGCAACAACATTTAGGAATTACCAAAACTGATTTATTTTAAATTTCCCAGAAGAATATCAAGTATTGGTCACCCGATAGGGAGTGTGTTCGGGAAGTGGAAGAGAAATCAAGGTTGACATTTGCAGACGTGTAGGAAGATTTGTGTTCATAAGGTCATGTGATAGGAGCAGAATTAGGCCATTTGGTACAACTCCGCCATTCAATCATGGCTGATCTATCTCTCCCCCCTAACCCCATTCTCCTGCCTTCTCCCCATAAGCCCTGACACCGATACTAAGCAAGTGTTAATAATATCACTAAAACAACTATATGTAGAATTTAAATATGTGAAAATAGATTAAGATAGAAGAGAGAATTGTGGTGGTAAAAAAAAGCTTTTGTTGCAGTGTTCAGGTGGTTTGATCATGGGGGGGGGGGGGGGGGGGACGGGACTAGGCGGACTCTGAGCAATGAAGGAATAAAATTAGCAACCTAAGAAAAGGAGAATATTTAAGAAATACTGTTGATTCACAAAAAATAAATGAGAATTTAGAAGGTCAGGGAAAGACTTGAGCGCAGGAGACTGAGAGGTGATGTTATCAAGGTGTATAAAAGCATGAGGGGAATGGATAGAGTGAATGCACAGAATCCTTTTCTCCCGAGGGTAGGGGAAATCTAGAAACAGAGGACATAGGTTTAAAGCGAGGTGAAACATTTAATAGGAATATCAAATGAGTTGCCAGAGGAAGTAGATGAGGCAGGTACAATGACAACATTTTAAAGGCATTTGGATAGGTACATGGATGGGAAAGATTTAAAGGTTTATGCGCCAAACTGAAAGATTTAGAGGGATATGGGACTAGCATAGATGGTCGACATGGACATGTTAGGTTGAAGTCCTTGTTTACATTCTGCATGACTCTATGATCCCTGGTGCAGAAAATGTTTATTAAAATATTTGTTGAGATGAGGCACTGGCGAAGATAAGGGTGAAGGACCTAGAAAATCGGGAGAAAATTTAAATAGGCTGGGAAAGCCTGGCGATGTTCTTCTTTGAACAGAGGAGGGTGCAAGGGGATCAGGGGAGAATTATGTGAAATTATGATGGTTCAGGAAGGGGCTGTTCTTGTTGGCAGAAAGGGTTAAGAACTAGGAGAGATAGAATAAAATTGATTGGCACAATGAAATAAATATGAGATGAAGAAAGAACAATTAAAAGTCTGGAATGGAAGTCAGGATTACTAATGAACGGAGATTCAATAATATTGTTCAGAGAGTTGCATAAGTAACTTAATGGATAGCAGTTAGCAGATCATAATGTGTTTCTTTAGCACTTTGGAGCATGGTGTAAATAAAAAAACAGCAGATGCTGGAAGTCTAAACAAAATATAGTGAAAATACACAGCAGGTCAGTCAGCATCTATGGAAAAAGAAACGGTGTTAACATTTCAGTCAAAGACCCTTCATCACCATTGAATGAAAGGAAACCAAGTTTCTAATTGTAGAGAGAGCAGAGAAGGGCTGCGGAGGAAAATGGGAATATCCCTAAAGGGACTGGCAAGGGGATAAACTATTGATAATGCTATCTGTTAATATAATTTGAACAAGGGAACTTAAAAGTTAAGCAGAGCTGATAGTGAAAGAGAAAAACACATGAATAATGGAACATTACAGTTGTGAAATGGAGACTTGTAGGGAATGCCCATTGGATTCAACGGCTTCAGATAACGTGGTTTCTCCGTTTGTGTTAGAACTCATCAGTACTGCCCCAGGTCATCCATCTGCAAGATGGGCTCAGTTTTTCTTTCTTCAGCTTTTTCACCATAGCTTCACTAATCAATCACCTTCACCTACAAATCCACTATCTTTTGAAAAAGATCTAATTTCCTCTATGGCTCTTATGTAATTATTCAGGTCAATGACCTTCATCAGAACTTGCCCTCCTGATGGAGGAGACAATTTCTTCCTATTGCTTAATCTCTCCAAATATTGAATGCCCTGATTAGGGCTCTGCTGAACTGATTTAAGAGCACACATGGGTTTCTCTTCTTTTCATGAAACCAAAGTCACGACTGACTATTCACTTCTAATTTCCTCTCTATCTCTTTGACATCTTTCCTGAAACATTATACTTTGTATTTGACACAATGGTGTGCCCCAACTGTAGATTTGTGATTCATTTTTGCATAACTTGCTAATTTTGTAGTCATTTCTGCTAATTATGTTGAGTTCATACCATTCTTTCTTAACCATCTTATCAATTACATGTTGCTTCAGAGTTTTGAATTTACATCCCGTCCCTCCATCAAAGTAGTACCATTTAGAATTTACTTGTTTTTTTGTGTTATTTCTCTTCAAGTCAATCACTTCACACTTAGCCATTTTAAACTGGATTTGGAAGTAGTAAAATAATTCTGGAATAACTCAGCAGGTCAGACAGCATTTGTAGAGAGAAGCACAGTTAATGTCTAAGAGTGATCAGTATCATCAGAATTTACAATTGAGTTAATCTTAGTTAAAATAAACTTAAGGAGACGATTATTAAAATAATTTAAAGTGCAAACTTACCATAAACACAAAACACAAATTGTGCAACAAATACCAATATAGGTCATTTATTTAAAACATGTAAAACAATAATTTTGATCCCTGAGGGACATCATTCCATACTTTAGTCGAGAAAAGACGACCTTAATTGCCTTCTCTTCATTAACCTTCATTAATCACTTTCCAATTATGATGATAAATCATCCCTTCTGTTTTTTGAATATGCTTGAAATGTGGTACTTTGTCAAATGCTTCCCGCATGTCAATGTATTCAATGTGAATATTTCTAATTTCAACACAACTAATCTCAGGGTGATTTCACTCTGTATAATTTCACTCTGGTTCAAATTAATACTCACGGCTTAAAATGTAACTTGAGCTGCTTCACTAATCTTTGGCTGTGTTGAGTGCCAATTACCTTGGAGAGAACTTTGAGTTAATAGGATAATTACAAAAATCTGAACTTGTTTACTTTTGTTAATTGGTGGGAGAGTGGTGATAAAATTAGGACAATTGGATGTTATATATGCAGTCTTTTCACCTGTATGGACCGTTGGCCTGAACATGTTGGTTATACTTGGTTTGTATCATAATTGACTTGGAGTCAAAAGGTTGCTGATTCAAATACCACCGGAGCAGCTTCTGCACAAAGATCTATGCTGATTAACCTGTGCAGCACTAATAGAGAGCACTGTGCTTTTACAGATCTAGTCTAGAAAGAGAATCACTTTTCTCAAGTGAATGTGATAGTTCTTATAGTATTATTTCAAGCGAGTGATATCTAGTTTCCTGACTAAAATAGTAACTGGATATATTTCACTTTGTTTGTAGAGGTTTGCTGCATCCAACCACATTTTTTGTCTGTGTTGTAGTAGTAGCTCACTTTGGGGTATTTTGAAAGAGGCATGAATGTGCTGTATAAAATACAGCTCTTCCCCACTTTTTGTGCAGTAATAACCCTGAATCAAAAAGCTGTAAAAAGACACATTTCCAAACTCTGTTCATCCAAGCTCGTGATCAAGATTTATTTTTATCTGGAGCCATGGTATATGGTTGCCAGAAGTAGATTCGAACAGAGTAATTAAATATAGTTTTAATTCTGTATGCTCAGCTGCCTTTCGGATGCAATCCCATTAAGAGAAGGAAACAATCACTGTGGGATTCATGAATAGTTAAACCTCTGGAACAATCAGGAATTATTTGTTTCTAATTATGTTCTTAATTAATGAAAATCAAAAAAGGTGTCGCCGGGTAGAGAGAGGGTAATGTTTATGGATAATAGAGCACAGAAATCAGAACCAGGCCCTTCAGCTCACTATATCCGTCTGAACATCAAATACTATCCACTAATTGCATTTGCCAGCCCATAGCTTCATTTGCTTTAGTGATTTAAGCACTCATCTGGATACCTCTTAAATGTAAATGTTAAGAGAGTCTCTACGTCTACCATCTTCTTAGGCAGGGAACTCTGGATATTCAACCACTCTCTTGATACAAATGTTCTTCTTCAAATCTTATCTAAATCTCGTTCCCATTATCTTTAACCTAAAACCTAGATTCAGATGCGTCTTCTATAGGGAAAGGTTTCCTTCTTCCTTCCCCAATCTATGCCTCTCATAATTTTGTAAATATATATTAGATCCCATCTCATTGTCCTCTGCTCAAAGAAACTCAAACCCAGCCTATCCTGTCTCTCCTCATCACTGAAATGCTCTTTCCATGGGAAAAAAAAATCCCTTCTCTGCACCTCCTCCTCATTATTCGAATAGTGTAGTGACAGGACTGTAAACAGTACCCAAGATATGGCTTAACCAACATTTTCTTAAATTTCAACTATAAATCAAATTGGGCAGACAGGACCTCCCCTCTTCTGCTCTAACAAAGCTATACTGACTATCTTTGATTAATCCCTGCCTTTTCAAATATAAATTAATCCTGTCGCCAGAATTGTTTCCAATAATCTCCCTACCACTGGTGTTACACTCACAGGCCTCACCTATGGAGAGTGAAGCATTTAAATCTCTGTCAGGAACCAAGCAGTTTTGTCACTTGTCTCCAAGGACATATAATAACCATATAACATATAACAATTACAGCACGTAAACAGGCCTTCTCGGCCCTTCTAGTCCGTGTCGACCATTTATTTTCCCCTAGTCCCATCTACCTGCACTCAGACCATACCCCTCCATTCCCTTCCCGTCCATATACCTATCCACTTTACTTTTAAATGTTAAAATCGATCCTGCCTCCACCACTTCTGCTGGAAGATCATTCCACACAGCCACCACTCTCTGAGTAAAGAAGTTCCCCCTCATGTTACCCCTAAACTTCTGTCCCTTAATTCTCTTGTCCTGCCCTCTTATTTGAATCTTCTCTACCCTCAATGGGAAAAGCTTATCCACGTCAACTCTGTCTATCCCTTTCATCATTTTAAAGACCTTAATCAAGTCCCCCCTTAACCTTCTGCGCTCCAAAGAATAAAGACCTAACTTGTTCAACCTTTCTCTGTAACTTAGTTGCTGGAACCCAGGCAACATTCTAGTAAATCTCCTCTGTACTCTCTCTATTTTGTTGACTCCAGAATTCCACCTTCAGGGAACTATGCACAGTTATTCCTAGATCCCTCTGTTCTACAGCATTTCTCAATTCCCTACCATTTACCATGTACGTCCTATTTTGATTTGTCCTGCCAAGATGTAGCACCTCACACTTATCAGCATTAAACTCCATCTGCCATCTTTCAGCCCACTCTTCCAAATGTCCTTCTCCTTCGTGAATACCGAAGAAAATAAATTGTTCAATATCTCCACCATCTCTTTGGGCTCTGCAGATAGCTGTCCATTCTGGCTCTCTAATGGTTGAATTCTATCCCTAGTTATCCTTTTGCTATTAATATAGCTGTAGAAAACCTTTGGATTTACTTTCACCTTTCTTGCCAAAGCAACCTCATATCTTCTTTTAGCTTTTCTTATTTCTCTCTTAAGATTTTACATTCTTTATACTCATCTAGCACCTCATTCACTCCTTGCCTCCTATAATTATTGTAGATATCTCTCTTTTTTCGAACCAAGTGTCCAATTTCCATTGAAAACCATGGCTCTTTCCGATTTTTACTATTTCCTTTCAACTGAACAGGGACATAAAGATTCTGTACTCTTACAATTTCCCCTTTAAATGACCTCCATTTCTCTTCAACATCCTTCCCATAAAAAAAATATCCCAATTCACTCATTTTAAATCATTACGCATTCCTTGAAAGTTAGCCTTTCTCCAATCAAAAATCTCAACCCTATGTCCAGTTCTGACTCTCTCCATAATTATATTGAAATTAATGGTATTGTGATCACTGGTCCCGAAGTGCTCACCAACGCATACCTCCGTCACCTGACCTGCCTCATTTCCTAACAGGAGGTTCAGCACTGCCCCTTCTCTGGTCGATACCTCTATGTATTGCTGCAAAAAACTATCCTGCACACATTTAACAAACTCCAAACCATCCAGCCCATTTACAGAATGTGTTTCCCAGTCTATTTTTGGAAAATTGAAATCTCCCATAATCACTACTTTGTGCTTACTACAAATATCTGCTATCTCCTTACAAATTAGCTCTTCCAATTCTCGCTCCCCATTTGGCGGTCTATAATACACCCCTAAAAGTGTTGCTACACCGTTCCCACTTCTCAGTTCCACCCAAATAGCCTCCCTAGAGGAGCCCTCTAGTCTATCCTGCCAAAGCACTGCTGTAATATCTTCTCTGACATGCAATGCAACCCCTCCACCTCTGGTCCCTCCAATTCTATCACACCTGAAGCAACGAATCCTGAAATATTTAGTTTCCAATCACAACCCTCCCGCAACCATGTTTCACTGATTGCCACAACATCATATTTCCAGGTGTCAATCCAGGCTCTAAGTTCATCCACCTTTCTTACAATGCTCCTAGCATTAAAATATACACATTTTAGAAACCCACCACCCCTTATTCTCTGTTTATTATCTTTTTCCTCTTTCTCGCCTACATTTTGGGTCCGAGTGCTTACCTTCTCTGCCTCTTGCCCCTCACCCTGTCCCCTAGCCCCCTCTACCCGAGTCCCTCCCCCCAGCCTTTCTAGTTTAAAGTCTCCTTTGCAAATCTCCCCGCCAGGATATTGGTTCCCCTCGGGTTCAAGTGCAACCCGTCCTTTTTATACAGATCATGCCTTCCCCAAAAGAGGTCCCAGTGATCAAGAAACTTGAATCCCTGCCCACTGCACCAGTCCCTCAACCACGCATTTATCCTCCACCTCATTCCATTTCTACTCTCACTGTCACGTGGCACAGGCAGTAACCCTGAAATTGTTACTCTTTTGATCCTTCTTCTTAACTTCCCCCCCAACTCCCCAAATGTGTACCACAGCATCAGGCTCCTCTCCCTCCCTTTTCAGAATCTTTTTGACACGTTCTGACACATCTGAGACCCTGGCACCAGGGAGACATCCTAAGATACATCTCATCAGGTCCTGGAGATTTATCCACTTTTTATCCCACTTCAACATCTATTCCTCCTTTTCAAAAATGGCATGTTCTAGAATGAAAAGGAGAATGTGGTGCAAGGCAAAAAAGGTAATAATGGGGAAATAAATTATGCAAAGATGTGTTTACAGGAGATACATGATAATAGCAGAATCATTATTTAAAATTGCTGAAGTGAGCATGGAGCCTGGAAGGCTGCAGTGTGCCTTGTGGAGAGATGAAATATTATTCTTCAAACTTGTGTTGAGTTTTATTGGAATATTGGTACAAATGAAGAACATCAGACAAATCTTTGTCGCGCTTGTGGATTGGATAGAGCTGTTACCCAATATACTTTTGAATTCCCAAGAGGATTATGCATCATAAGTTGTGAATATAACTAAATTGCTAGTTCATCTGCACAGTCTGAGAGTAATATAAAATCTTGTGAATGGAGAACAAAAAGAGATACATGGTATTTATGACATGCTAGTGTGTTTATAATATTATTATTCTGAGATGCTCCCAAAGTGTTAAATTCTCAACTAATTTCCAAAAATGCAGTACAGAAACAAAATACATTATGTCTACATTTTCACTGCTATGTCAATCGCTGACTCCACAACCTTGCTCCCAACCCAAAATATTGTCATTCATTCCTTCAGAAGTGGATGTAGAGATTTTTTACTGGATTTTTTATGTTCCAGTTTACACGCCGGCAGAGCTTGTTAGAAATACTGGTTTTAAGGACTAAATGTCTGACTATCATTTATGGACAGAGACCTTTAAACTTCTTTCTCACATCCACAGTCTATTTTCCACAGTGACCACGTTGTTCTTTGAAAGACATTGAAAGACTCTTGGCAAACTCATTCAAGAATCACTAGAGTCAGGAGTGGTTCCAGACAATTGGTGAATTGCAAATATTACTCCACTGTTCCAGAAGGGAGCGAGACAGAAGAGTGGAAACTGCAGAAAAACACAAAAAGCTGGAGTAACTCAGCGGGACAGGCAGCATCTCTGGAGAGATGGAATGGGTGACGTTTTGGGTCGAGACCCTGCTTCAGTCTGAAGAAGAATCTTGACCCGAAACATCACCCATTACATCTCTCCAAAGATGCAGCCTGTCCCACTGAGTTACTCCAGTTTTTTGTCTATCTTCTGTTTAAACCAGCATCTGCAGTTCCTTCCTACACAGTGGCAACTGTGGGCCAGTTAGCCTGACTTTCGTGGTTGGTAACATTTTAGACTCCGTTATAAAGGATGAGGTTTCTGAATACTTAGACGTTCCTGATAAAGTTGGCCAAAGTCCGCATGGTTTTGTGAAAGGGAGATCTTACTTGATGAACCTGTTGGAATTCTTGAGGAAGTAAATAGCAGGATAGACAAAGGAGAGCAGTGGATGTTGATTACTTGGGTTTTCAGAAGGCCTTTAAGGTGACGCACGTGAGGCTGTTGAAGAAGATGAGAGCCCATGGTATCAAAGTGGAAATACCAGCCTGGATAGCAGGTTGGCTGGATGGCAGAAAGCAAAGAGTGGCAATAAAGGGGGCTTTTTCTGTTTGGTTGCTAGTGACTAGCAGTGTTCCACAGGTGGCTGGTGCTGGGACTGCTACTCTTCACTTTGTATATCAAGATTTGGATGAGGGAATTGAAGGCTTTGTGGCCTGGTTTACTATGATACTAAAATAGGTGGTGGGGTAAATAGTGTACAGAAAGCAGGGACCCTGCAGAAGGAAGACACAAAATGCCGGAGTAACAGAATTCCTTTTCTCCAGATATGCTGCCTGACCCGCTGAGATACTCCAGCATTTTGTGTCTATCATCAGTGTAAACCAGCATCTGCAGTTCCTTCCTACACACTCTGCTGAAGGACTTGGACAAGTTGGGAGAGTGGACTAAGAAGTAGCAGATGGAATACAGTAACAACGTCCGGAGCGATGCATTTTGGTAGTAGGAATAAAGGCGTATACTATTTTCTAAAATGGGGAGAGAATTCAGAAATCGGAGTTGCAAAGGGATTGGGGAGTGCCGGCGCAGGATTCTATAAACGTTAATTTGCAAGCCAAATCAGTAGTAAGGAAGGCAAATTCAATGCTAGCATTTATTTCGAGAGGACTAGAATGTTAAAAAAAACAGAGCTGTGAGGCTGAGGCTTTATAAGGCACTGGTCAGACCACAATTTGAATATTGTGAGCAGTTTTGGGCCTCGTATCTAAGGAAGGATGTGCTGGCGCTGGAGTGGGTCTGGAGGAGGTTTATGAGAATGATTCCAAGGATTAACATATGATGAGTGTTTGACGGCACTGGGCCTCTACTAGCTGGAGTTTAGAAGGATGACGGAAAGCATTGAATAGAATAGAATAGAATGCCTTTTATTCTCATTCAAACAACTTGGTTTGAACAAAATTGCATTTTCTACAGTTTTACATTATAAAAAAACCCAAGACCCACACGTAACACAGTTTACATAAACATCCATCACAGTGGATCTCCAACATCTCCTCACTGTGATGGAAGGCAAAGTCTTATCTCCTCTCTTTGTTCTTCTCCCGCGGTCCAGCAGTCCAACTGCAGCGTCGAGGAGAACTGGGGCTCTGATGTTAGAGCCCCCGGCGGACTATGGTAAGTCCTGTGACCATTTAAGCCACGCGGGGCAATGTTAGGCCCCACTGCAAGTCCTTTAAACCCCGTGATTCCAGCAGGGGAAGTTGCCTTTGCGGGAGCTACGAAAAGCGGTCTCCCACCAGGGACCTGCGAGCTCCCGATGTTACCGTCCACCGGGCCTACGGCCGGAGCCTCTGAAGCGCCGAAGTCGGGTTGCAGCCACAGACCATTATGGAGGCCGTCAATGGATATTTTTAAGGCGGAGATCGACAGATCTTGATTGGTATGGGTGTCAAGGGTTATGGGAAAAATGCAGGAGAATGCGGTTGAGAGGGAAAGATAGATCAGCCATGATTGAATGGCAAAGTAGAATTGATGGGCCAAATGATTTAATTCTGCTCCTATAATGTATGAACTTATGAACTTCATCATCATCTTTTTTATTAAAAAGGTACTTGTGAAGTTTGTCAAGAGTTCTCTAATCTCCTAATGCATCCTCAGAAACATAACCTGCAGCATTTCAAAATGCCCGATCTGTTTTGTGAGGATAGATTAACCAGCTGAGGCCTCAATTCCTTGCTGTGTAAAAGAATAAGAGCTGATTTGAATAGAACACAAAAGTTCCTGAAATGGATTGATAGTATATTTGCAGAGAGGATATTTCCTTTAGTCAGGGAAGGAAAAATATTTTTGGTTAAGAGGCTATCCATTTAATATTTGACTAGGCACTCCTCTCTCCTCCTCCATTACAGTCATTAAATATATTTCTGCTGCTTGGCTTTAACAAAGAATGCATCTACTCAGGTTGCTGGGCAGAGAGTTATTGGACGTTATGTTCAGTTGAGCGGAATCCTATTGGGAACTGCACGTTTCCCATTTCAGTGGATTAGTTTTGAACTAGTTAGCGCAGAGATTTGAATGATGGTATGTAAGATAAGGAGTACAGTCAGAGGTACATCAGAATAGTTACGCCCATGTAGCAAAACTTGACTGATGGTTTTGGTTATGGGAATGAAAGCACAATAGCTTTGTTATTGGATATGTAATCATAAAGTTTGAATGATTAACTGGGGTTCAGGGTCAGCAGTGAGGGAATTTAAATTCAGTTAGTTCATTAAGACTGGAATGAAAAAACACCAGATGAGTGTAGAACTATTGCAAAACCCAGTTAGGTTTGCTGATGTTCTTAGAGAATGAAATCTGCATGCTTAGCTGGTCCAACCCGTGTTCAGCTCTAAATACAGAGCAGTGGGCTTGAGTCGAATAAATATTCAGTTGTATCAAGCTGATGTTTTAAGAAATGACATTATAAGGAAAAAATCTGGATGAACCATCCAATGTTGATCCAGACTCAGAACCCAGTCAACTCTGGAAAAAACATCCACACGAGTATTTGGGAACATTACAAAATGTGAGATTTGGTAAACTGCATCTGAGCACATGCAGTATATCATCTTAAAATTATACAACCATCCTTCTCTGGATGTGTGCTGTTCCAACACCCATTATGTGCTGTGGTATGTATGAATTACATTTATGAAGGAGTGATAACATTGACTCATTGACTCTTATGGGCCTGTCCCACTTAGGGACATGCTGGGGAGTCGCCTTCATGGTCGTGAGGAGTTCCCGCATTCTGGGAAGTAGTCGCGGCCTCATTTTACGTTGAAAAATTAGCAGCGACTGGAATGAAGCCGCCATGGAGAGTAGCGAGAATTCTCGTGCTGTAGGTGGGTCAACAGCAGGTCCTAATGGGTTGCCAGGAGGTTGAAGGTTCTCAGAGGTTCTCGTAGGTTGTAGCCGGTGCTGACTGGTGAATTTCATTCGCTCATTGCGGAAAAAAAGGAAAGCAGTAGTTTTCAGAACCAAGGATAACCGACCTGGTTACTTAAAAGTTGTCTCCACTCCTTCTCCACCCTCTCCCCCTCCTTTTAAAGGACTTACCGTACACTGTGCTTTAGCCGTCTTTTTACAGCGCCAACCTGCCTGTTCATCTCGGTGTGAGTCTGTTGCACCTTGGCTTTGCACTGTGCGAAATTTTTAGACAGCGCTCCCCCCGCTTGCCCTGTCCCCCTGCCTGCATAAAGGGCTGGTGAAGGAAGGGATGTGTTTGTGTGTGTGTTCCACTCTGACAGTCGCCGTTCCAGTTGCCAGTTTTTCAGGCGACTGCCGGCAACTTGACAGTCGCCAGCTGTCGCCTGAAAAATTGCCCAAGTGGGACACGCCCAATAGTCTCATGAAGCCTTGTCATCAGGATAATTATAAGCAAGTGTACTTTGTGTTAACAGTTCATTGTCCATAATCCACCAGATGTAAAGTAGCAGCGCACTCGGGCTTCCTTTACAATGTCTTGCAAATCTGTATTTTCTGCTGTCTAGAAGAAAACGTGTATCTAATCCACAGAATCATTCACAGATAACTGGTGGATTAAGAGTTGTTGGGCCTCGTGACAAATGCAGACATGCATGCAATGCTCATGCTCTCCTGCACCCTTTCATTGGCCATTAGACAACACTCACTGTATAATGCAAGGTCGTGGTTGTATCATGGATTCTATGGGCCAAATAGCCCTCTGTAACTGTGAAATATTGGAAGAAATTACATTAAGATAACTTACATGAAAGAGAAATATATTATAAATATTGGATCTGCTTGTTTCTTTATTAATTCAGATTTATTATTTTGAAAGCACATTAATGATAATACATTCAGAAATAAATACTATAAGCAGTTCTCCAAGATATTAAGGAAAAAAAATGTTTATTTTTAAGGCGTGGCTGTTTGCTTTCTTCTTCTCATTGAATAAAATCCTATTCTACTAAATCCATTTTCAATAATCACTGCTTCACACTGTCAGCTTATCCTGAGGATCCCTCAAGTTCATATCACTATGCCTGTCTTAACAAGAGTAAAAATTAGGACTACAATGGTAGGGATGGGATGGTACATCCAAAAGTTGATAAAAATACAGTCAATTAATTGTTCTTTATCTGTCCACATCACTGTCTATATCTCTCGTTTCCCTGATCCCTGTCCAGTCTGAAGAAGGGTCTCGACCCGAAACGTCGCCTATCTCCTTCGCTCCTTAGATGCTGCTGCACCCGCTGAGTTTCTCCAGCTTTTTGTGTAACCCTCGATTCTCCAGCATCTGCAGTTCCTTCTTTAACAATTAATTTTTTTGTCAGGTTTTTAAAACTAGTTAGTACCAACAATGGGTGAGTTCCCAAAGTAATATATCCCAGCAAAATACAGACTCCTCTGCCAACCAGCATAGTACTCGGTGTTGGATAATAGTAAGATTAAACGAGAACTTACCAGTTTGAAGTTTGATCTTTATTTTATGAGGAGTTACGATGAGGGATTACGTGAAGAAGCCCGCCAGCCCGCATGCGCGTCAACCTTCAAAGCAGCGGTGTGAAGTCACAGATAACAGTTGTTGAACTGAACATAGTAAGAATCGAGAAACTACAACTACCAGCTGACCTTTATGAGGAGAGGGTTGGGAGCGGAGGGCACGTAATCCCTCATCGTAACGCCTCATAAAATAAAGATCAAACTTCAAACTGGTAAGTTCCCCTTTAATCTTACTATTTTACTTTGGAGTCACGCGAGTGACTACGTGGAGATTTCAAAGCTCTGTGAATTCATGCCGTAGAAACGAGTCCATGCCACACACTGTATTAGTTGACCAGATGAGTGAAATTAATAATGCATTCAGACATGACATAAATTTAAACATGCTGATGCATTAATGGACAAAATTAACAATAGTAACCCCCTCACCCGAGAGGAAACTATAAAACTGAACTTAAAATGGAGTTGACAAACTCCCCCGGTCTGAATATGGGCTTATTATAGAACGTCTGAAAAGTGCGCTCTTTTGACCATCCTGCAGCCGCTAGGATATGGTCCAGCGGGACGTCCATCACCCTCGCTGCTGACGTAGTTGCAGCCCTGGTGAAGCCAGAACTTGTTTTAACCACCTGGAGATGGTCTGTACTGAAACCTTTTTATGAGGTTTCTTGTGACTAACAAACAATGCTAGTTCTGACCCCCTAAGGCTCTTGGTGATCTTAATAATAACTGGGGGTCCAAGGGGTATGCCATGAAGAGCAGTTTAAGGCCGGAAGTGCCTGGTCAACTCTGCTTAATTAGATCATACACATAAAAAGTTATACCATCGGCAGATATGCTCATCCTATCTAGTCGCAGCTTATACAATGACTGGACACGTTGCGCTGATACCAGTACCATCAACATCACTACCTTGTAAGTGAGCTGGGCCAGGGACAGGGATGTTGCTGGAGCCCACCGGCGAAGCAGCGTTAGAACCACGCCCACGTCCCATATTTCTGAGTATCTGGGCCTGGGAGGATTCGAATTAAAGATAACCTTGATGAACCGGGATATCAGAGGGCGAGACCCAACAGAGTGGTGTTCCGATCCTGTCAATAAGTATGATGTAGCAATGTTACAAAATTTTGAGATTTTAAAAATCAAGTCTACAATTTATCCCATCAGATAAAGCATAAAAATAAGTTTAATTTGACACCTAATTTACTTTCATATCTTCAGTATTAAGAAAGTTATGGCCATTTTCATACTCGGAAATGAGCATCTTGCTTCCCATTGCCTTTCAATTGACTTAACACAAAAGCTGTGATCTGGAACAGTCAAAAGCCCATAACATTCTTAAAAATTAAGAGAACTCAATGAAATTTTCAGTTATTATAGATTGAAGCATTCTGAAACAAATATTAAACAATCTTACTTGGATTACCTGAAATTAAAGCATATAATTAGTTAGTTATCTAATTGTAGCTAATTACAAAATTCAATGAGTAGATCTAAACATCTATCCATTTCTTAAGAAAAGATAAACTTTTTTAAAATTGCCTAAGTGTCCAAATAACATTCACACAATAATCCACAATATAACATAATTTTTAAATCTAATTTTCATGAATTTCTGGGCCAAATGGAAGGAATTTAGTGTTTAATGCCTGTAAATTAATGGCCATTTAAATCAACTAGCGAGTGGGTTTTAGTGGAATGCGGTGGATTGGAACGTTGCGGTTAGCGGTGAAGTCGGGGGGAAAAATACTGGGGGTTCATACATTTTTTGGGGAACCCATTTCGCAACATAAAAATATTATTAATGCCTCCCGAAAAACCAACTTTTAATATAAAAATAAAGTATTTACCTTTTTTTCTTCCCTACGCAAAATGCTTCCGGTTGTCTGCGGTCACGGCTTTTGAAGGTGATTTTTAAATTACTCTAGTTAATAAATAATCTAGAGTAATTTAAAAATACCTTCATTGATGAAATGTCGGAGCGATTTTTCTTCAGCAACCAAATCGCCCGACATTCATCGATTATCCAGGCCTGTGGAAAAACGGCACTTTAAGCCCGCCCCCCTCTGCAAGGCGCGAAAGTCGCGCACACGGGGAGCGGCAGAAGTGCAGCGCCGGTAAAGGTAAGTTTTGCAACATACCTATATGATGGCAAAGCATTCCTGGCTCAGTTTAAAATATTCAATCTCTCATCAAAATAAAGGTTTGAGAAGAATTCCAATACATTTGTTATGTGTGCTGTCTCATACGAAAATTTGTACTGTAAACAGAACACTTCCCATTTCTTAATATGGGAGATGTACTGTTTCTTGATACTGTCTCTCCAGGGTGCAGTGAGCACGTCAACCGTATGATCAGATAGTTCAAGCCCCAGGAAAGGTCTTCTTAGAGTCTGCAAACCAACAAATTGAGCCAATCATGCAGTGGATGATTCTCCCCAGTCACGGGGTGAACTAGCAGATGTCTGCTTCTGGGAACTGCCATAAAAGGTTCTGTGATCATTCCCAGTGTGATAGGAAACCATGCCTGTGTAGGCCAGTCAGGCACTACCAGAATGCCTGAGGCAGAGTCTTGCTTGATCTAAAGCAAGCACCGACTGACAAGGCAGAATGGGGGGGAATGCATAGAAAAACATTCCTCCCCAATGTAGCGAGAATGCATCCACCGCTACTGCCCCTGGGTCTGGTTCCCATGCAACATACTTCGGTACCTGGTGATTGAGTCTGGATGCAACCAAATCTATATCCTGTGTTCCATATTGAGTGATAATACCATTAAACACGTTATGATTCAACATCCATTCTGTGTTGTCATTGAATTTCCGTGACCTGGTGTCTGCCTCCATAATGAACCTACCTGGTAGGTAGGTAGCTGAAATCCAAATATTTATTTCAATGCACGTGCCAAATGAGGTTAGCCAATTTATCACAGGATACTGACTTGATTCCACCCATGTGATTAATGTAGGCCACCGCTGTGGTGTCGTCCATCTGAAGTTGAACATGCAGATGGTGCATATTCCCACAATAAGCTTTTAATCTATAGAGTGCTCCCAGCAATTCTAAGTAGTTAATACCATACAAAAGAAGAATTGATGACTCATGCACATTCCATCTGCCACCACAGCTAGAGATGGTATCAGTAGCGCCCCATCCCATCCCAGAGCACTAGCATCAGTTTGTAACATAACTGAAGGATTGTTGACCAAAATGTTATTGGAGCAATGCCGAATATTGGACGGCCACATTGTAACTCAGCAATGGCTTCGGCCGGCAATCGCATAGGTCTGTTGAAGTGACCTGCATGGTGTTTGAGTGCCTGCTCCTTTGCACGTTGTAAATCCTGATAATGCAAAGGCCCAAATTTTACAGCTGGAAAAGCAGCCACTAATTTGCCAATTATACTGGCTACTTGTCGAATAGAAGGATGCTGCTTCACAATGAGATTGTTGCAGGCTTCTATTAATTCCAATCTCTTGCCCCAAGGCAGAGTTACAGACATATGAATAGAGTTAATGGTAAACCCCAAATAATCCATAACTCTACATGATGTCAATTTTGATTTAACTGGATGGATGAGAAACCCCATTCTCTCTAATAAGAGTTTGGTGGCTGAAATAGCTAATTCAGCTAATTTCAGAGTTTTTCCTATGATTATGCCATCACTATATGATTTTGAGCTCGTAATAGCCCAAGTACTGGTTTCAACAATTTTGTGAATAATATGGGGGTGGAAGTCAACCCATTAGGCAATGCTTTAAACTGCCATAGTTGCCCCATCCAGCTAAATTTCAGATATTTCCGGTGATCCCTATGAATGGGTACAGAATGGTATGCATCTTTAAGGTCGATGCATGCCATATAACATCCCTTGGAAACCAGTTGTTTGGCAGTGACAAAGTTTTCCATTTTGAAATGTCTATACTGCACATAGGAGTTAAGCCGAGTCAAGTCAAGGATGATTCGACATCCTCCATCCTTGTTTTGTCTTGTAAATATATTGGATGCAAATTGGTGAGATTCATGACTCGACTTCTCGATTACCCCTTTTATAAATAATGACCGAATTTCAGCCTGTACATCCAAACCCTCCTGTTGTGAGTGAACAAAAGGTCAGTTTAGTGTATGCTGGGTGGGTGGAAGTGAGTCAGAAAGGAATTCAATTTGGAACCCATCTATACTGTGCATTATAAACAAATCTGATGTTATCCAACACCATTCATTCAAAAACAAGCGTAATATCCCACCAACTTGTGACTGACCCACACATCTCATGTTCCGGAAAGAACCAGACCCACCTACCTCCATGGTTACCGGTGGATTTGAGGTGTCCTATTTTCGTCCCCGGTATTTGGGGGGTAGAGCTGCACGAGTGCGCGAGCTGCACATTTTTTGACAAGGGCCGGCCTGAGCCTAAAAAATACCTCTGCCCAAAGCGTTCGGTCTTCGTGCTGCTACCAGCTTCTGTGAATCTTTTGCTGCTGGTGGAAGCGTTAGGGGTGCTGCCACCGGAATGGCGAAACCCTGTTCGTTGGTGGAGCTCTGATTAGCTCCACAGCTTTTGCCTCGTCGTCGAGGTAATTGACCAGCTTCGGCAGATCTTTCACAAACAAATAGTTTGGCAGCTGTATGTTACTGGCCGTGCATAATCCCGCAAACCTGGGATTCAGGGCAGAGCGGATGGCATTCTTGCGGAAGCAATTAATCTCAAAATATGCATTGCACATTAATGCCAGTGCATCTTGTTGCACGTCCGACAGAGAACTTCCATCCACCGACCTAGCAAAGGCTATGATGCCTGAAGCCAGTATCTGGATCCTCTGGAGTTTTACCTCCTGCGGTTTGATGCCCCCACAATGTAACTCCGGATCGAGCTGCTCACATCTGGCACTCTGAGTGAGGCACAGTTGACAGGCGTATGGTATCCCATGGATGTTTGCACCATTACCTGCTCCTCGAGTTGATGTGAGGGTAGGTAATTAATGCTGGCCGCCAATTCTTCATCCAGTGGCTCCCCAATTTGCGACGGTATCGCGAATTTGGATACCATAGCAGGCAATTGTGCATCCCGCAGCTCGTGCATCAGGGTATGCTCCCCAGACATACCACCGAACTCCGAGTCAGCCCAAAACTGACTCCGTATACTCCCCTCCTCAGAGAGGGAGACATTGTGCAGCCGTGCAACAGGCGCTGCTGCGGGCCCCCGAGACCCGTGCTGATATGACTCCGTTCCTTGGAGTATATCGTGATAGAGTATCCCTTCCATCAAATGCTCCATCCAGGATAGATGTCCGAAGACGCTCCTCAATGAAGGAGGCGTCCCCTCCTCGCCTGACTCGTCCGAGTCGATAGGCCTGTTAGACTTCTGTTTGGCTTTTCCACCTCTCTGGGTAGCCAAGGTGCTCTCCACAGGCACCAAGTCTGAAGTCGCTGGCTGCGCCGCCAGCGACTCGGATGGTGAAATCAACGGTACCCGCTAACCGCTCTCCCGCGGTCTTCCGTAGCAGCTCTCCCCATGGCCCGTCTAGACTTCACCCTTGATTTGTCCATCACAGTTCGTACTTGAAGCCTGCAATCAGGATTTAGCAACAAACAAGCTCAGAATAAGTTAGAGAACTTACCTGTGGGTCTTTTAAACTTACCGCAGGAGGAGCGACGCGCCTACCAGCCAGTCGTAGCGCCTTGCGTTGGACGTATTGACGCGCATGCGGGCTGGCGGGCTTCTTCATGTAGTCACTCATGTGACACCGAAGTAAAATGTTACATCTGCACTCAGAAATATCCTGGGTTCTCAGCTGGATATTAATTTGTATTTGGACTGAAGCCCAGTGTATCAGATCATGTTTGATGTGATCCCTGACAGCTGACATTGAGTAGACCACAGAACACAAGTTCACACTAGGGTGTCCATGGACTGGCTGGACGATTGGAAGGGCAATATTTTGCCTCTGGACTGCAACCACTGCCTCCGCTGCTCTGCTCCGGGTCCCATGTGTTTTAACTGTATAGTGATGACACCGGCCACTCTTTTTTTTTTGTAAGTGCCAACCCCTCAGCCTCAGGTTTTACTGACAAAGTTGTAATACTGAACTGTACCTTCTGAACCTTCTGAATTTTGTAGTTGGCAGAGCAGTATTCTGCATATCGCCAACTTGGACAATTTTACATTTTTATCAAGCCAATTAACCTACAAACCTGTACGTCTTTGGGGTGTGGTTACTTCAAGGGTGGGGGGAGACTTCTCTGGCTGAGAACCATCTCAGAGAGGTAATCCTCCTCTGAGCATTACCTTCAAACTTTCAAACTGAGAAAGCAAAAATAATTCCAGCCTTGTCTGAGAAGCTACTGTCCTATTAATCAATAGGAAAGAACAAAAAGTTTTTCCATATTCTGCTGTTCTAATAGTAGCCAAGGTGCTGTAACCTCCATGTCTACGCTGCCTTCTGTTGGTTTCATTTAGGTGGACCCTTGTCCACTTGTTGGCGTGGTTGAGCACTGTCTAAGTCCTGGGCTGTTGTTAGAGTAAACAAGCCTTCCTCATAACTACCTCTTTCCCACTACACCTCAATCTTCCTTAACATTCAGTCATTCAGTCAATGGTTCCCTACTCTTCACGTGAAAGAAAGGGTGTCGGTTCTCAACTCGAGAACACATTTATACAGCATCATATTTAGTACATTTATGTTGTATTCACAGATGAAATGTTTTTACCAATTGTGATTAGTTTTCCTTTTGATTTCATGCAGGTAAAATATCACTGTGCAAGATAAGATATTGGCAAACATTTGTTCATTTGAATGTTCATTTGAATGTTTTCACATTGTTCATTTTATTTTCTAAACTATAATTTCAGTGCAATTATAACTCTTTCTCAAAGCAAAACATGCAAGTGAAAATGTCAATTGCTGCAATGGTTAGGTTGATCGCATAATTGCCAGGAAATGAAGCTGTTTGATCTGTGACTGCTCAGGACCCCCACTGATTCAGTGGGATTGCATCTCAAAAAACCAAGAGCATCTTACAAGCATGCACACGACACACGTCAATGTTTCCTTTCCTAATCTGTTTTGCAAATTGTTTTGCGGCAAAAAGAAGCATAACATAATTTTTTCTTCGTTTCAAGTCAATGTTGAGTAATGTTGTAGAGAAAATAATGTAACTCGACATAGAAACTTTGCGTTCTCTGAATAATGCAACTTGACATAGAAACATTGCCTTTGCTGAATAAATGTCATCCTTATTTTTGATGCTTCTGCAAGGCTATATATTTTTTGTTTCTTCACAACCATCGAGGTTGGCAAAGGAGAATTTAATAGATTAATATGGGAGGCTCATGAGTTGTCGTGGTGATCATGGGTAGGCGTTTGAGCATGGGCTGTCAGTCTCAATATGTGGTCAAGCTTCTGTTGAATAAAACTTGAATGAGGTTCAACTGTTGCAGTTAAGTTTTTCTCTTCCCCTTTCTCTTTGCATATTAGTGCATACCATAACATTTTTGGAAAGCTGGTTCCATGTTTAAATGAGATACATCTAGCATCTTTACAAGGGTAGTACAGTGGCGCAGCGGTAGTGTTGCTGCCTCACCGCGCCAGAGTCCCGGGTTCGATCCTGACTATGGGTGCTACCTGTACGGATTTGCACGTTCTACCTGTGACCCTGTGGGTTTTCTCCAGGTGTTCCAGTTTCCTCCCACACTTCAAAGACGTGCGGGTTTGAAGATTAATTGGTCAACTGGTAAATTGTAAATCCGCCCCAGTGTGTTAGATAGTGCTTGTGTACAGGGTGATTGCTAGTCGGCGCGGACTTGGTGGGCCGAAGGGCCTGTTTCTGTGCTGTTTGTCTAAAGTCTAAATCTTTCCCATGAGGTAAATTAAGGTGAACAAAAATTAAAATTTATACTGTAACATGGGATGACCAGCTTGTGTTACTGGAAATATCAAACTACTCATACTGCTTCCTGACAAGGAGCCCAAAGGGTTTCGGCAAAGTCATAATACATCAACAGAATTTGAGTAGATAAAAAACTACACATTTTCCAGCATTTGAAATTTCAAGTTTACTTTCTGTCTGGCATAAAATGCAAGGATATTTGATAGTTTTGGGAAATTTTCCTGATTGTAATTAAATGCTTCTTTCTGAGGGAGCAGATCCACTGGTGTCTAAAATTTGACTGTCCATTACTATTGTACGTATTCAATCTGGAATAATTTTCAATATTTAGTTTTAAATTTCATACACAACATTTTTCGTTCTTACTCAAAATATTCTTGGTAGTGATTTGTGGTGGTTACAATGTTGGGAAAGACTGCTTAAACTGGGAATTTTCTCAACAAAAGTTACACTAATGAGTAGGCAGGAACTGCTGGATGGCTGGATAATTTGGTCGCCTAATTATAGGAAGGATGTCAACAAAATAGAGAGAGTACAGAGGAGATTTACTAGAATGTTGCCTGGGTTCCAGCAACTAAGTTACAGAGAAAGGTTGAACAAGTTAGGTCTTTATTCTGTGGAGCGCAGAAGTTTAAGGGAGGGGGGGGACTTGACAGAGTTGACGTGGATAAGCTTTTCCCATTGAGGGTAGAGAAGATTCAAACAAGAGGGCAGGACATGAGAATTAAGGGACAGAAGTTTAGGGGTAACATGAGGGGGAACTTCTTTACTCAGAGAGTGGTGGCTGTGTGGAATGATCTTCCAGCAGACGTGGTGGAGGCAGGATCGATTTTAACATTTAACAGTAAAGTGGATAGGTATATGGACAGGAAGGGAATGGAGGGGTATGGTCTGAGTGCAGGTAGATGGGACTAGGGGAAAATAAATGGTCGACACGGACTAGAAGGGCCGAGAAGGCCTGTTTCCGTGCTGTAATTGTTATATGGTTATATGGGTGGCATTTTGGGTCAAGACCCTTCGTCAGACTGGTTAGAGATAAGTAGACGATGAAGTGGAGAGATAAAGAACAATAAATAAAAGATATGCAAAGAAGTAACGATGATAAAGGAAACAGGCCATTGTTAGCGGTTTGTAGGGTGAAAACGAGAAGCTAGTGGTTTGCCACATTTTCCCATCTCCACGCCTTTCTGCCTTCCGCAGAGACCATTCCCTCTGCAACTCCCAGGTTAACTCATCCCTTCCCCCCCAAACCACCCCCTCCCCAGGTAACTTGTCCTGTAACCGCAGAAGATGCAACACTTGTCCCTATACCTCCTGTCTCGACTCTGTCCGGGGACCCCGAGAGTCCTTTCTAGTTCAGCAGAGGTTCACTTGCACCTACTCCAACCTCATCTACTGTATGCGTTGTTCAAAATGTGGACTCTTTTACATCGGCAAGACCAAACGTAGACTGGGCGATCGTTTCGCGGAACACCTACACTCAACCCGTCTGAACCTACCCGATCCCCCGATAGCCAGACACTTTAATTCTCACACTTCCCATTCCCACACTGACCCTTCTGTCCTAGTCCTTCTCCATCGTCAGAGCAAGGCCAAACACAAATTGGAGGAACATACCCCCATATTTAGCTTCGGCAGCTTACAACCCAGAGGTATGAATATTGATTTCTCTAACTTCAAGTAACCCTTGCATCCCCTCTCTCTCTGTCCCTCCCGCACCATAGTCATCATACTCGTTTCACCGTTGTCCTATTGAGTTTCACTGTCTGTATAACTCGTTTTCTCCTAGCCTACAATGGACCATTGTGGCCTCTTCCTTTCCATGATCATTGTTACATTTTGCATAACTTTCATTCATTCCTAACTTCTATATATCTCTCTATATCTCGTGTTTACCTTTCCCCTGAAGAAGGGCCTCAACCCAAAACGTCACCTATTCCTTTTCACCAGAGATGTTGCCTGATTCTCTGAGTTACTCCAGCTTTTTGTGTCTGTCTGAAGTCTGGAGAAACTTTAGTTAGGACTAGACTAAGTGGGACCCGTTGGGTCCCTGCCACACAGGAAGCTTGGTCCCCCAACATAATACTCCACCACTCACCCATAGCCCCCAACTGCACAGGCACAGTTCATTTCCCCTCATCCCTAGCATTCTCTCCCCCTCCTCTTCACCCTCGCTCTTCTTTCCATCTGCTCCTCCCCTCCCCAATCTCTCCCTCACCTCTCTCTCCCTCATTTTTCATACCCTCAGTCACTCCATCCCTCCCTCCCTCCATAACTCCTCTCCCCTCCCTACCCCCCTCCTACCTCTCTCTATCCCCCACCTCCCCCACTCCTCACCTTCCCCACTGTCCTCCTCACCCTCTATTCCCCACTCCCTACCTCCCCCACTCCCCCCTCCTCTACTTCCCTCCCTACTCTACCCCTATTTCCCCTCCTCCCCCACTTTCTTTCCTCAGCTCCTCCCTCCTCTTTTCTATCTCCTCCTATCCTCCCCAATCCCTCCCTCACCTCTCCTTTCCCCGAACACTCAGTCACTCCTATCCCCTCCCTACTCCCCTCCTCCTCCTCCTCCTCCTCCTCTATCCCTTCTCCTCCCCCACTCTCCCTCCCCAGGATCTTGAGGTTACCACTCCTCCCCCTTCTTGTGTGTGATCCGGAGGAGCATCAGCCATCGGCACGGATCCTCGGCTCAGCCCGGAAGCACCAGCAGTTATGGCCATGCCGGCATGGGGGCGAGGGGGGAGAGCTTGGAGAAAAGATGGGGGAAGAGGCATGGGGGAGAGGGGTATCATGGGGGAGGTGGGCAGGAGCCAGCGAAGGGGGCCAGAAGGGAAGGGGCTGGAGCTGCGGGGCGTTGCGATGGTGGTGGATTTGGGACTCACAGTGGCCGCTCTCCTCTGCCGGGATCAGATTCACCGCTTTCCATTTGGTGACATCGGCGACATCTCCGACCTTGCGCTGGGCCGGGCCGCTTCCGGTCCCTCCGAAAGTTGTGTCCAGGTGGAGACTTCCGGCCGGCTAGGAGAGGAGATCGATCTGCGCACGCGCGTTTTTTACGATTTTTAAACCTCGCTAACTTTTACAACATACTATCGATCTGAACGAAACTTGGTGCACTCGCAGCACAGGAGACCGGTGAGTGAGCTCACGAAAAATTATAGCGCTATCGCGTACCGCTTTTGTGCAAATAGAAAAAACGTGCAAACCGGAAGAGCAGAAGATCAGAGTTTTAGTTATGTATAGATGTGGAAGTCACTACTACGTGAAATTATTGATGATGATTACTTTAAATATAGCTAAATGATTTTCGTTTTGAGTGTTAATTATTAAATCAAGATAAATTTAAATAATGAAGCTGAGAGTAAGATTAAGCATTCTAGTCAAGAATAAATAAGAATATAAAACATTGCAGCACAAGATCATGCCCTGTGTTATGTCACTGACCAAAACACCAATCTTACTAATCACATTTGCCTGCACATGGTCCACATCCCTCTATTAATACGATAGCCACAAAATGCTGGAGTAACTCAGCAGGTCAGGCAGCATCTCTGGAGAAAATTCCATTATATTATACTGGTATCGGATCCAGGGTAAGGCGAGAGAATGTCAGCCAGAGCAGTGTACTGTACAGCATGTCAGATGTGGGAGGTCATGGTGTCGGATGGCCCTCTTGACGTCCACATCTGCATCAGGTGCAGAGAGATGGGGCTCCTAAGGGACCGTATTAGGATCCTGGAGCAGCAGCTCGATGACCTCTGCCTGGTCAGGGAGAGTGAAAAGGTGATAGAGGAGAGTTATAGGGAGGTGGTTACTCCAAAACCACAGGAGAGAAACATGTGGGTCACGCTAAGGAAGGGCAAGGGGCAGAGGCATGAACGAGTGAGTACTCCAATGTCAGTACACCTGGCAAATAAGTACTCCTGTTTGAGTATGAATGGGGGTGACAGCCTACCCGGGGGTAGCGACAGCGGATGGGCCTTCAGCACAGAGACTGGCCCTGTTGCTCTGAAAGGTAGGGAAAAAAAGAGGGCAATAGTAATTGGGGACTGTATTGTTAGGGGGTCGGATAGATGATTCTGTGGACGCAGTCGGGAGACCAGGATTGTGGTCTGCCTCCCTGGTGCCAAGGTCTTGGACGTGTCTAGACGTGTCCAAGATATCCTCAAATCAGAGGGAGAGGAGCCCGAGGTCGTGGTACATATAGGTACCAATGACATAGGTAAAAAAAGGGAAGAGGTCCTGAAGGGAGGATTTAAGGACTTGGGAGGAAAGTTGAGGAAAAGGACCAAAAAGGTAACAATCTCAGGATTACTGCCTGTGCCACGTGACAGTGAGAGTAGAAATGGAGCAAGGTGGAGGATAAATGCTTGGCTGAAAGACTAGTACAGAGGGCAGGGATTCAAGTTTCTGGATCATTGGGACTTCTTTTGGGGTAGGTGGGACCTGTACAGAAAGGATGGGTTGCACTTGAACCCGAGGGGGACCAATATCCTGGCGGGGAAATTTGCAAAGGCCACTGGGGAGACTTTAAACTAGAATGGTTGGGGCGAGGGATGCAAATAGCAAAAGCTAGTAGACAGAATGGGAGGCAGGAAGCAGAAAAGGGAAGCACTCGGACACAAGAGGAGAAAGAAAAAAAAGGAAATAAACAGAGAATAAGAGATGGGGGGTTTCTTAAATGTGCATATTTTAATGCTAGGAGTATTGTAAGAAAGGTGGATGAGCTTAGAGTCTGGATAGACACCTGGAAGTATGATGTTGTGGCGATCAGTGAAACATGGTTGCAGGAGGGCTGTGATTGGAAACTAAATATTCCAGGATGTCGTTGCTTCAGGTGTGATAGAATTGGAGGGGCAAGAGGTGGAGATGTTGCATTGCTAGTCAGGGAAGAATTACAGCAGTGCTTTGGCAGGATAGATTGGAGGGCTCATCTAGGGAGGCTATTTGGGTGGAACTGAGAAGTGGGAAAGGTGTAGCAACACTTATAGGGGTATATTATAGACCACCAAATGGGGAACGAGAATTGGAAGAGCAAATATGTAAAGAGATAGCAGATATTAGTAGTAAGCACAAGGTAGTGATTGTGGGAGATTTCAACTTTCCACACATAGACTGGGAAACACATTCTGTAAATGGGCTGGATGGTTTGGAGTTTGTAAAATGTGTGCAGGATAGTTTTTTGCAGCAATACATAGAGGTGCCTACTAGAGGAGGGGCAGTGCTGGACCTCCTGTTAGGAAATGAGACGGGACAGGTGGCGGAGGTATGCGTTGGGGAGCACTTCGGGTCCAGTGATCACAATACCATTTGTTTCAATATAATTATGGAGAAGGACAGAACTGGGCCTAGGGTTGAGATTTTTGATTGGAGAAAGGCTAACTTTAACGAGATGCGAGATGATTTAAAAGGAGTGAACTGGGACATTTTGTTTTATGGGAAAGATGTAGAGGAGAAATGGAGGACTTTTAAAGGGGAAATTTTAAGAGTACAGAATCTTTATGTTCCTGTTCGGTTGAAAGGAACCAGTAAAAATTGGAAAGAGCCCTGGTTTTCAAGGGAAATTGGACATCTTGTTCGGAAAAAGAGGGAGATCTACAATAATTATAGGCAGCATGAAGTAAATGAGGTGCTTGAGGAGTATAAGGAATGTAAAAAGAACCTTAAGAAAGAAATTAGAAAAGCTAAAAGAAGATATGAGGTTGCTTTGGCAAGTAAGGTGAAAGTAAATCCAAAGGGTTTCTACAGCTATATTAATATCAAAAGGATAACAAGGGATAAAATTGGTCCATTGGAGAGACCGAGTGGACAGCTATCTGCAGAGCCAAAAGAGATGGGGGAGATATTGAACAATTTCTTTTCTTCGGTATTCACCAAGGAGAAGGATATTGAATTATGTGAGGTAAGGGAAACTAGTAGAGTAGCTATGGATACTATGAGTTTCAAAGTAAAAGAAGTACTGACACTTTTGAAAAATATAAAAGTGGATAAGTCTCCAGGTCCTGACAGGATATTCCCTAGGACATTGAGGGAAGTTAGTGTGGAAATAGCCGGGGCTATGACAGAAATATTTCAAATGTCATTAGAAACGGGAATAGTCCCCGAGGATTGGCGTACTGCGCATGTTGTTCCATTGTTTAAAAAGGGTTCTAAAAGTAAACCTAGCAATTATAGACCGGTTAGTTTGACTTCAGTGGTGGGCAAATTAATGGAAAAGATACTTAGAGATAATATATAAAGTATCTGGATAAAGAGGGTCTAATTAGGAACAGTCAACATGGATGTATGCCTGGAAGGTCATGTTTGACTAATCTTCTTGAATTTTTTGAAGAGGTTACTAGGGAAATTGACGAGGGTAAAGCAGTGGATGTTGTCTATATGGACTTCAGTAAGGCCTTTGACAAGGTTCCTCATGGAAGGTTGGTTAAGAAGGTTCAACTGTTGGGTATAAATGCAGGAATAGCAAGATGGATTCAACAGTGGCTGAATGGGAGAAGCCAGAGGGTAATGGTTGGTGACTGTTTGTCGGGTTGGAGGCAGGTGACTACTGGGGTGCCTCAGGGATCTGAGTTGGGTCCTTTGTTGTTTGTCATGTACATCAATGATCTGGATGAAGGGGTGGTAAATTGGATTAGTAAGTATGCAGATTATACCAAGATAGGGGGTGTTGGGGATAATGAAGAGGATTTCCAAAGTCTACAGAGTGATTTAGGCCAGTTGGAAAAATGGGCTGAAAGATGGCAGATGGAGTTTAATGCTGATAAATGTGAGGTGCTACACCTTGGCAGGACAAATCAAAATAGGATGTACATGGTAAACGGTAGGGAATTGAAGAATACAGTTGAACAGAGGGATCTGGGAATAACTGTGCATAGTTCCTTGAAGGTGGAATCTCATATAGATAGGGTGGTAAAGAAAGCTTTTGGTATGCTAGCCTTTATAAATCAGAGCATTGAGTATAGAAGCTGGGATGTAATGTTAAAATTGTACAAGGCATTGGTGAGACCAAATCTGGAGTATGGTGTACAATTTTGGTCGCCCAATTATAGGAAGGATGTCAACAAAATAGAGAGGGTACAGAGGAGATTTACTAGAATGTTGCCTGGGTTTCAACAGCTAAGTTACAGAGATAGGTTGAATAAGTTAGGTCTTTATTCTCTGGAGCGCAGAAGGTTAAGGGGGGACTTGATAGAGGTCTTTAAAATGATGAGAGGGATAGACAGAGTTGATGTGGACAAGCTTTTCCCTATGAGAATAGGGAAGATTCAAACAAGAGGACATGACTTTAGAATTAAGGGACAGAGGTTTAGGGGTAACATGAGGGGGAACTTCTTTACTCAGAGAGTGGTAGCGGTGTGGAATGAGCTTCCAGTGGAAGTGGTGGCGGCAGGTTCGTTGGTATCATTTAAAAATAAATTGGATAGGCATATGGATGAGAAGGGTATGGAGGGTTATGGTATGAGTGCAGGCAGGTGGGACTAAGGGAAAAAAGTTGTTCGGCGTGGACTTGAAGGGCCGAGATGGCCTGTTTCCGTGCTGTAATTGTTATATGGTTATATGTTATATGGTTAAAAGGAATAGGTGACGTTTCAGGTCGAGACCCTTCTTCAGACTGAGAATCAGGGGAGAGGGTAACTGGAGGTATGAAAAGGTACAAAGATAATAGAATGAAAGGCATGAAAATAACAAATCAACGCCAGCAACGATGATCAAGGTAAGGTGGAGCCCAGAATGGTCTCTTGTTGGCTGTGAGAAAAGTGATAATGAGTAGATACAAACTGTGAAACTAAGCAGGACGACAGTGAAACTATTAGGACGATTAGGGTGGGGGAGAGACGGAGATAGAGAGGAATGCAAGGTTTACTTGAAATTAGAGGTCAATATTCATTTTGCTGGGTTGTAACCTGCCCTATTCTTTGCCTGTTTATGTCTTTCTAAATGTCTTAAGTTGCATCTTCTTCTACCGTCTACCCTGGCGGTGCATTCAGGCACCTATGGCTCTCTTTGTTTAAAAAGAAAACTTGCCTCGCATCATTTCCTTTAAACCTCTCACCTTAAACCTACGCCTTCTAATACTTGTGAAAATGAGTTCTTATACATTTGTAAAATTTCTATTGAAACTAGCATGACTCTTGGAACAGAACATTACACTGAACAGGATCCTAATTCTCTTCTGCAATTTTGATTAAAAATTCAAAAGGACTAATCCCTTACTTTCGTATTTTCAATCGGGAACGTTGATCTCATGTTGCAGAAGGTGGCAAAATAACCAGCATATGCCTCTAAATTAACTGTTGGATTTAAGCGGAAGCTAAACAAGCACACGACAGATAAAACAATGGAAGAATATGTTGATATGATTAGATCGCACAACCTTTTTTAGAGAAGCCTAATGTACAATCTGATCCACTCTGTAAGGCATCTAATGAGAAACATATTTTAACAGTATATAATCGGGTACTAATACTTCAATTTGTGGTTATAGTGCACTGCCTCTTTGCTGTTCCACTTGGCTTCCTTTTCACGCTTGTCTTGCAGCCTTTTCCCCTGCTGCTCAACTTCCATCCCTCACTGCTATGCTCATTGCCTTTCCGCCTCTGCCTTATTGTTTTGCTTGCTTCTTGATTGTTTCTCCATTTGGTATCCCCACTGCTCCCTTGTTGCTCTGCGCATCACATCTGTGATGTTCTATTATTTTGTTCTTGTGAATGTTAATTCTCAACTCGGGCAATAGATTTACCACTCCTCCACTTCTTTTGCCACCTCACACACCACTTCTATGATTCACCTTTCTGCTTGGCCTGAAGTGTGCCCAACCCTTCTACATACCAGCGTTATACAATGAGAAAATTGTGCCCATGAACACCAAAAACATAATGATGACAAACCTCTGCATACAGTAGCGTATATATGCAACTAGAGGAAGAATGGATCTAGACTCGGGGCTCAGAAGATTGGTTCAGGCCCAGTCTGATCATGATTCCAAGGTTCCTTCACTCAAAGGATAGTAAACCTCTGGGATTCTCTACCCTGGACTGGTGCAGAAGCTCAATTACAGTAATTAATTTAAGACTGAGATGTGGAATGAGCTTCCAGTGGAAGTGGTGGCGGCAGGTTCGTTGGTATCATTTAAAAATAAATTGGATAGGCATATGGATGAGAAGGGTATGGAGGGTTATGGTATGAGTGCAGGCAGTTGGGACTAAGGGGAAAAAAGTTGTTCGGCACGGACTTGAAGGGCCGATATGGCCTGTTTCCGTGCTGTAATTGTTATATGGTTATAACAGATTTCTGGATACTAAGGGAATCAATGGATATGGGGATAGTTGCTGCAAATGACTCTGAGGTAGAACATTAGCCATCATCTCAATAAATGCCAGCACAGTCTCCGAGAACCAGATGACCTACTCCTGCTCCCATTGCTTGTGTTCTTGCACACACCAAGGACCAGTGCTGGGACGAATCTGGGCCAACAGTAAAATAAGTCCAACTTAGAGACTTTAGCCTTAGCCTTAAAAGCGTTTCACCTAACGATCTAATTGGTAGCTTATTTTAAAACATTGGACTTCTTTCACAAGTCCTTGATCAGGACATTGGCATGAAGAGTACTAGATGCTTCAGAAATGGGTGTGGTTAGTGTGGGCTTAGAGAACCAAACTCATAGGTCGATCGTTGTTCAAATTGAGTTAGATGGCATACAGCAGGGCTTTATGTGCAATGCTAATCCTAACAGAGAGGTGGTTGAGATATTTTTATGTAGGTTGTACAGCAGGAAAGCTAGCATCAAGGAAAGCACCGCAGAGCTCCAAGAAGAGGAAACTATGCTTTAAAATAATATTGAACACACTCGGAATAAATACTACATTTAAATTCACATTGCTAATGGAAACAAAAATAGTCTCTGTGCTATTGTTTCCTAACCCTCAGGGAACACCTCTCACAGCACTCACTGCCAAACATCAGCTTTCAGTATCTTCGGTTGCCAATGGAGGAGCCCACAATCCATTCAGCAATCAATTAACTTTTTATTCATAAAGGCTTGAAACTTTCCAAAGGTCTTTTGGGGAGTCAGAGCTCAGTTGAGGCTTCACAGGGTTGTAAAAGGGCAAAGTTACCAGGCAGACTGCCAGACACACCCCTTGAGTCAAGCAAAGATCCACCCACTTTCCACCCACCAGAATATGCTGACCTTTTCTCCATGAACTGGAGTTCTGGCAGAACGATGTTTTATTCCATTTCTGGCTAGAGTCCAATAGTTAAGCAGAAAAGACATCTAATAATTATTTATGCTACTTAATATGGCAAAAAAAGCCGTTTAGCCTTAGCAAAAAGTAGCAGAATGGATGCTAGAGGCATCAATTTTCGCAGAGTATAATGCTTCGTTTAAATAATACAATCAAAGTGATTGTTAAGCAAAGATAACATTAAAAAGTGCTTTCCAAAGTGCTACACATGTACTGGATTAAATGCAAAGCAGCAGTGTAGATAATAAGAAGTATTTTTTGAGCTTACTCTACCATGTGCTATCCAGATTTAGCCTGAATTGCTAATCAGCATTATGTATTCACCTTTGGTACAGCACCAATAAGCTCAAGTTCTGGTGCTGAGGCTGGGGTTGCGTCTGTGGGCACCAATGATCTGGGGCTTTGGCGCTGATGCTGGCTGTGAGGTCGGGCCTGCGCGATGCGTTGAGGCCGCGCCGAGGATCCGAGACCTGGGCGCTGAGCCTGGCTCTGAGGCCGACGGTTGCAACCTCGAGATCGTGGGGAGGAGGGAGAATGGGGGGAATTGAGGGAGAGGAGGGGGTAGGGAGAGACAGGGGAGAAAGTGGGGTAGGTGAGGAGGGAGAGTGGTGGAGGAGGGGGAATAGAGGGAGAGGAGTGGAGGAGGTAGGGAGTGGGGAATAGAGGGAGAGGAGGGAGGTGAGGAGGGATAGGGGGGGTGTGAGGAGTGGGTGTGGTGGAGGGATAGGAGGGGGTAGGGAGGGGAGAGGAGTTGTGGAGGGAGGGAATGGCCGAGGGTAAGGGAAAGGAGAGGGAGGGTGAGGTGATGGAGGGATTGGGCGAGGGGAGGAGGAGAGGGGAAAGAAGAGGGAGGGTGAAGGGGAGGGAGTGTTTGGGGATGAGGGGAAATGAGCTGCACCTGCGCAGTTAGGGGGCTATGGGTGAGTGGTGGAATATTGCGTTGGGGGAACGGTCTGCGTTGGGGGAACAGGTGAGAGGTAGAATATTGCATTGGGGAATGCGTTGCATTGGGGGACCAGGCCTCCCATGTGACAGGGACCCAATGTGTCCCACTTAGTCGGGTCATTAATAAATATATTCCCACTTGGCTTTTCTGAATCTGGTGTATGGCCTTGTCGTACATTATTCAGCTTGTCAGTTTCACTCACTCACTGTCCGTGATCCTGGTTAATGTTATTCTCACATCCATACAACTTCTTGTTTCTCTTAATCTTCTGTAATTTGCAAATGTCCCTGCATTACAGATGGCCTTAAGTGGCCACACATGGAAGGTTGTATATCATTTTGATCTCATTACCTAAAAAGCATTATACTTGCCAGAGAGAAAGTGCAGCCAAGATTTACCAGACTTGCTCCAGAGATGTGTATCTGCCATATGTCGAATGATTGAGGAGAATTAGCCCCTGTGCTCTGGCATTTATACGAATGAGAGGTAATTTACTTGAAACACATAAAATTCTTTGAGGGGTTGATTGGGGAAACTGGAAAAGAATTTTCCTTGGCCAAGTGTAAAAACATAGAAACATAGAAAATAGGTGCAGGAGTAGGCCATTCGGCCCTTTGAGCCTGCACCGCCATTCAATATGATCATGGCTGATCATCCAACTCGGTATCCTGTACCTGCCTTCTCTCCATACCCCCTGATCCCTTAAGCCACAAGGGCCACATCTAACTCCCTCTTAAATATAGTCAACGAACTGGCCTCAACTACCTTATGTGGCAGAGAATTCCACAGATTCATCACTCTCTGTGTGAAAAACACAATTCGGAAGACCACTTTGGAAAATTATGACCAATTCAATTGGGGAGGTCCAGGACGAGGGGTCACAGTATAAGGATAAGGGGGAAATCCTTTAGGACCGAGATGAGAAGAAATTTTTTCACACAGAGAGTGGTGGGTCTCTGGAACTCTCTGCCACAGAGGGTAGTTGAGGCCAGTTCATTGGCTATATTTAAGAGGGAGTTAGATGTGGCCCTTGTGGGTAAGGGGATCAGAGGGTATGGAGAGAAGGCAGGTACGGGATACTGACTTGGATGATCAGCCATGATCATATTGAATGGTGGTGCAGGCTCGAAGGGCCGAATGGCCTACTCCTGCACCTAATTTCTATGTTTCTATCCTCAATTTCAATTTCTTCATTTTGTAATGCTCTGTATTAAAAACATCATAATTGTGTCCATGATCAATTCTTACTAATAATAATTCCAAGTTCTCCTTATGATTAATATTCAGGTTCTCTATTGCCATTGGGATTTTTCTACTTTCTCCACTGTCTAAGGAGGATAAAGGTCTACTTCATGCCTGCCTTGCGTTAGTGAACTGGAACATGTTCAAGATTGGTTCCTCTAGACCAAACATTTATACCTCAGTCTTCACCAGTTTCATGAAAAATTGTGTCGATGACTGCATTCTGATGCAGACATTTACGGTTCTATCCTAACCAGATATCTTGAATGCAGGGGCAGAAAACCCGGGGTGGGGCCAGAAGGGACACGTCCCCCCCATGTTTTGAGAGGTGGGAAACATCTTCCCCCCCCCCACGTTTTTGTAATGCGGAATGCGGATTTTAAAATCTCCGTTTTGCGCGGCACAGTGGAGGTGGGACTGCTGATCGAGGGCGCCGATTGGACGAGAGAGACGTTGGTCAGCTGGCAATGGGGGCGGGACATGATGATTCAGCGTGATGATTGGAGGAGGGCGACGTGGCACAGACCTGCGCCTCATCCACAGCCAGGATCGATCCTGGCCGGCTCTCCGGCGCTGTCCCATCCCCACCCGAGTGCCCCCCTCCCCCCCCCCCATGAGTGGCCAGAGACGTCGGCAGTCAGACGCGAGCTGTACCCCCAGGCCCACAGCCAGCGCAGAGAAGCAGTGCTAAACCCAGCTCACTCTGCCTGTCCCGCCAGGTGAACATGCCTAGGCTTGCGGGAAATATGGCCAGCGCGGAGAAGCAGTGCTGGTGTCCCGTCAGTCCAGTCAGGGCTATAGGTTAAACCGTCGAGACAGGCAGAGTTGAGCTGCATTGCAAAAGTGGCTTGCAAAAGTTTTCATTGAACCTTTTCACATTTTGTCACCTTACAACCACAAACGTAAATGTATTTTATTGGGATTTTATGTGATCGACCAACACAAAGTGGCGCATAATTGTGGTGGAAGGAAAATGATACATGATTTTCAAACTTTTTTACAAATAAAAAAATAAAAAGTGTGGCGTGCAAAAGTATTCAGCCCCCTTTACTCTGATAACTAGGAAGGCTGGGGGGGAGGGACTCGTGTAGAGGGGGCTAGGTGACAGGGTGTGGGGCAAGAGGCAGAGAAGGGAAGCACTCGGACCCAAAATGTAGGCGAGAAAGAGGAAAAAGATAATAAACATAGAATAAGGGATGGTGGGTTTCTAAAATGTGTATAATTTAATGCTAGGAGCATTGTAAGAAAGGTGGATGAACTTAGAGCCTGGATTGACACCTGGAAATATGATTTTGTGGCAATCAGTGAAACATGGTTACGGGAGGGTTGTGATTGGAAACTAAATATTCCAGGATTTTGTTGCTTCAGGTGTGATAGAATTAGAGGGACCAGAGGTGGAAGTGTTGCATTGCTTGTCAGAGAATATATTACCAAGCAGTGCTTTGGCAGGATAGATTAGAGGGCTTGTCTCGGGAGGCTATTTGGGTGGAACTGAGAAGTGGGAAAGGTGTAGCAACACTTTTAGGGGTGTATTATAGACTGCCAAATGGGGAGCGAGAATTGGAAGAGCAAATATGTAAGGAGATAGCAGCTATTAGTAGTAAGCACAAGGTAGTGAATGTGGGAGATTTCAATTTTCCAAAAATAGACTGGGAAACACATTCTGTAAATAGGCTGGATGGTTTGGAGTTTCTAAAATGTGTGCAGGATAGTTTTTTTCAGCAATACATAGAGGTATCGACCAGAGAAGGGGCAGTGTTGGACCTCCTGTTAGGAAATGAGGCAGGTCAGGTGGCGGAGGTATGCGTTGGTGAGCCCTTCGGGACCAGTGATCACAATACCATTAGTTTCAATATAATTATGGAGAGAGTCAGAACTGGACCTAGGGTTGAGATTTTTGATTGGATAAAGGCTAACTTTGAGGGAATGCGTAAGGATTTAAAAGGAGTGAATTGGGACATTTTGTTTTATGGGAAGGATGTAGAAGAGAAATGGAGGACATTTAAAGGGGAAATTGTAAGAGTACAGAATCTTTATGTCCCTGTTCGGTTGAAAGGAAATAATAAAAATTAGAAAGAGTCATGGTTTTCAAGGGAAATTGGACACTTGTTTCGAAAAAAGAGAGATATCTACAATAATTATAGGAGGCATGGAGTAAATGAGGTGCTAGAGGAGTATAAAGAATGTATCTTAAGAAAGAAATTAGAAAGGCTAAAAGAAGATATGAGGTTGCTTTGGCAAGAAAGGTAAAAGTAAATCTAAAGGGTTTCTATAGCTATATTAATAGCAAAAGGATAACGAGGGATAAAATTGGACCATTAGAGAGCCAGAATGGACAGAGCCAAAAGAGATGGGTGAGATATTGAACAATTTCTTTTCTTCGGTATTCACCAAGGAGAAGGATATTGAACTCTGTGAGGTAAGGGAAAAAAGTAGCTATGGAAACTATGAGATTCAAAGAGGAAGAAGTACTGACACTTTTGAAAAAAATATAAAAGTGGATAAGTCTCCAGGTCCTGACAGGATATTTCTTAGGACATTGAGGGAAGTTAGTTTAGAAATAGCAGTATCTTTGACAGAAATATTTAAAATGTCATTAGAAACGGGAATAGTGCTGGAGGATTGGCGTACTGCGCATGTTGTTCCATTGTTTAAAAAGGGTTCAAAGAATAAACCTAGCAATTTTAGACCTGTTAGTTTGACGTCGGTGGTGGGCAAATTAATGGAAAGAATACTTAGAGATAATATATATGAACATCTGGATAAACCAGGTCTGATCAGGAACAGTCAACATGGATTTGTGCCTGGAAGGTCATGTTTGACAAACCTCCTTGAATTTTTTGAAGAGGTTACTAGGGAAATTGATGAGGGTAAAGCAGTGGATGTTGTCTATATGGATTTCAGTAAGGCCTTTGACAAGGTTCCCCATGGAAGGTTGGTTAAGAAGGTTCAATCTTTGGGTGTTAATGGCAGAGTAGCAAGATGGATTCAACAGTGTCTGAATGGGAGATGCCAGAGAGTAATGGTGGATGGCTGTTTGTCAGGTTGGAAGTCGGTGACCAGTGGGGTGCCTCAGGGATCTGCTTTGGGTCCACTGTTGTTTGTCATGTACATCAATGATCTAGATGATGGGGTGGAAAATTGGATAAGTAAGTATGCAGATGATACTAAGATAGGTGGTGTTGTGGATAATGAAGTAGATTTTCAAAGTCTACAGAGAGATTTGGGCCATTTGGAAGAGTGGGCTGAAAGATGGCAGATGGAGTTTAATGCGGATAAGTGTGAAGTGCTACATCTTGGCAGGACAATCAAAATAGGACGTACATTGTAAATGGTAGGAAATTGAGGAATGCTGTGGAACAGAGGGATCTAGGAATAACTGTGCATAGTTCCCCGAAGGTGGAATCACATTTAGATAGGGTGGTAAAGAAAGCTTTTGGTGTGCTGGCCTTTATAAATCAGAGCATTGAATATAGGAGTAGGGAAGTAATGTTAAAATTGTACAAGGCATTGGTAAGACCAATTCTGGAGTATGGTGTACAATTTTGGTCGCCTAATTATAGGAAGGATGTCAACAAAATAGAGAGAGTACAGAGGAGATTTACTAGAATGTTGCCTGGGTTCCAGCAACTAAGTTACAGAGAAAGGTTGAACAAGTTAGGTCTTTATTCTTTGGAGCGCAGAAGGTTAAGGGGGGACTTGATTGAGGTATTTAAAATGATGAAAGGGATAGAGAGAGTTGACGTGGATAAGCTTTTCTCATTGAGGGTAGGGAAGATTCAAACAAGAGGGCATGACATGAGAATTAATGGACAGAAGTTTAGGGGTAACATGAGGGGGAACTTCTTTACTCAGAGAGTGGTGGCTGTGTGGAATGATCTTCCAGCAGAAGTGGTGGAGGCAGGATCGATTTTAACATTTAAAAGTAAAGTGGTGGGTATATGGAAGGGAATGAAGGGAGATGGGACTAGGGGAAAATAAATGGTCGGCACGGACTGGAAGGACCGAGAGTGCCTGTTTACGTGCTGTAATTGTTATATGGTCATATGGTTATATGATACCCCTAAATAAAATCCAGTGCAACCAATTGCCTTCAGAAGTCACCTAATTAGTAAATAGAGTCCACTTATGTCTAATCTAATCTCAGTATAAATACAGCTGTACTGTGAAGGTCTCGGAGGTCTGTTGGAGAACATTAGTGAACAAACAGCATCATGAAGTCCAAGGAACACACCAGCCAGGGATAAAGTTGTGGAGAAGTTTAAAGCAGGGTTAGGTTATAAGAAAATATCCCAAGCTTTGAACATCTCACGGAGCACTGTTCAATCCATCATCCGAAAATGGAAAGAGTATGGCACAACTGCAAACCTACCAAGACATGGCCGTCCACCTAAACTGACAGGCCGGGCAAGGAGAGCATTGATCAGAGAAGCAGCCAAGGTAACTGTGGAGGAGCTGCAGAGATCCACAGTTCAGGTGGGACAACTATTAGTCGCGCACTCCACAAATCGGGCCTCTATGGAAGAGTGGCAAGAAGAAAGCCATTGTTGAAACAAAGCCATAAGAAGTCCCGTTTGCAGTTTGCCACAAGCCATGTGGGGGACACAGCAAACATGTGGAGGAAGGTACTCTGGTCTGACGGGACCAAAATTGAAGTTTTTGGCCTAAATGCAAAACGCTATGTGTGGCGGAAAACTAACACTGCACATCACCCTGAACACATCATCCCCACTGTGAAACATGGTGGTGGCTGCATCATGCTGTGGGGATGCTTTTCTTCCGCAGGGACAGGGAAGCTGGTCAGAGTTGATGGGAAGATGGATGGAGCCAAATACAGGGCAATCTTGGAAGAAAAGCTGTTAGAGTCTGCAAAAGACTTGAGACTGGGGCGGAGGTTCACCTTCCAGCAGGACAACGACCCTAAACATACAGCCAGAGCTACAATGGAATGGTTTCGATCAAAGCATATTCATGTGTTAGAATGGCCCAGTCAAAGTCCAGACCTAAATCCAATTGAGCAACTGGCAAGACTTGAGAATTGCTGTTCACAGACGCTCTCCATCCAATCTGACCGAGCTTGAGCTATTTTGCAAAGAAGAATGGGCAAAAATTTCAGTCACTAGATGTGCAAAGCTGGAAGAGACATACCCCAAAAGACATGCAGCTGTAATTACAGCGAACGGTGGTTCTACAAAGTATTGACTCATGGGGGCTGAATACTTTTGCACGCCACACTTTTCAGTTTTTTATTTGTAATAAAATTTGGAAACCATGTATCATTTTCCTTCCACTTCACAATTATGCACCACTTTGTGTTGGTCTGTCACATAAAATCCCAATAAAATACATTTACGTTTGTGGTTGCAACGTGACAAAATGTGGAAAAGTTCAAGTGGTATGAAAACTTTTGCAAGCCACTGTAGCTCTGGATTGAGCCTCCGAAGCCTCGTGTGTGTGTGAGTGTGCGCATGCGCGCGCGGCCATCAAAAAATCGTGTCGTCCCCCCCCCCCCCCCCGGTCCCCTCCATGTTTTGATAGCAAGTCCCGTGCCTGCTTGAATGTACAGGGCGATTTGCTCTCTGCTAAAGACAGATTAAATGCTTTCAAGATAGATGATATAGCATGTGTAAGAAGGCCAAGTATTATCTTTGTAAGGTTATCAGGGATGCCTATAGAGAATTATAGAACAAACTGGAGGCTCAATTCAATCAAGCAGGTGCCAAGCATCTGTAGCATACCTGAATAACAAGGGGCCACAAGCCAAAATCAGGTGTGATATGTGGCAACAACATATCACTGCTGCTGGATCTCAGTGCATTTTACCCTGATTTTGAATAGGCAAACAAAGTCCCACCGTGGCATGTTCCCCATCCAATACTGGCTTGGTCCCATACATCCCAGTAACATACATCATATTTGCTTTCATGAGGATATTCTTTCAGAAAGAGGCCCGCCTGGATGAAGTCACCGGATGGCTTCTGAAATCATGCTCCAATCAACTGGCCGCAGCCTTTGTCGACATTTTCAACTTCTCACTTTACAGTGTTTGTCCCCATCTATTTCAGTCCCCAAGAAAAGTAAAGTGACATGTCTCAATGACTATTGCCCAGTATCTCTAACACTGGCAGCAGTTAAGTGCTTTTTAAAAGATTAGTAATGGGCTACATCAGCACCAGTCTACCAAAAACTCTACAACTTTGTAATTTGCAAACAGAAAAAATACATCTCTGGAGGAAGCCATCTCTCTTGAATTATATTCTGCTCTGACTCACCTTGATAATACGAACATCATTGTCAGGATGCTATTCATTGAGTACAGGTCAGCCTTCAACACCACAATACTAAATATGTTCATCACAAACCTCCTGGATCTTTTCCTTGAGGCCTCAGTCTTCAAGTGGTTTCTGGACTTGCTGGCTGGCAGACTTCAGTCAGTTTGAATTAGTCATAACATTGTTTCCCACTGTATCCTTAACACTGGTGCTCCTCAAGATTGCATGCTCGGTTCCTGATCTACTCACTGTATATCCATGAATATGTAGCTAAGTACAGTGCCAACTTGATCATCTTCATCAGTTATACCGCTGCTGTCGACCGCATCAACTACAATGAGGAGAAGGAGTACAGGCCTTAAGTTCGGGGGAAGGGTGGCCGAGAAGTGTTGGTGAACACAACCCTTTTTCAATGGAAATTGTTCTACAGTATCAAGAACCGAGGCATCCATATCACCAGCAAGCTAATCTGTCTCTTCACACTGATATGGTGAACAAGAAAACACTTCAGTCTAAAGAAACATCATCTGTCCATTTCTTTCCACAGATTCTGCCTGGCCTGCTGAATTTCTCCAGCTATTTGTGTTTTGCTCAAGATTCCAGCATCTGCTGTCTGTTGTGTTTCTTGTGTACTCTCTTAAGCATTTGAGAAAATTCAGCATGTCCATGAAGATTCTCTTGAACTGCTCTGCTCTTGATGCCCAAATCTGCAAAGAGTGATGAACACAGCCCTTTGCCCAGTCCATCACTTCCTTCCATCCAGTCCATCTTCCTGATGCATTGTTTCTGGAAGACTGGAAGTATCGTCACAGTTGCATGCCACCCTGGCCATTCCCTTTTCTCTCCTCAACCTTCTGGAAAAAGACAATGAGTTTCAAAGCCTGGATGTCCAGACTTAAGAACAGCTTCTTCCCCACTGCTATCAGACTCCTAAACTAATCAGTTCTTTCACACCCTCTTTCTGGAGGTATTTTCAAGTACTTTTACTAATTACTCCACCTCATTTGTTTCTTCCATTATTGCACATCATATTTTTTTTACACTACTAAAAGTTTAGATTAAGGCTTATTAATGCCACGTATACTGAGGTTCAGAGGAAACTCTTGTGGACGAACCATGAGCTTTGTTTTGCATGCTACCCAATCAAATGAGATATAAATAGAATCAAGCCAAATGGTACAATAGGAAGAGCAAAGAGTTTAGAATACAGTTCTCAGCACTGTAGCCCACCAATTCCAGAGGCACAGTGCAATGTCCTCAAAGGGGTAGAAGTGAATCGGACAGTTCCCGAGCTTATGGAAAGACTGTTATCAGGCTTCTGAATGGAGGGGAAGAAGCTATTCCTGAATCTGGTGGTGTTACTTTTAATCTTCTGTACCTTCTGCTCGATTAGAGCTGGGATAAGAAGGAATGACCAGGGTGGGACATCTTTTATTATTTTAGCAGCTGTCCTGAGGCAACATGGTGTGAATGGAGTCAATGGTGGAAAGTCTAGTCTCTTGATGGACAGCGCTACATCCACAACTCACTGCAATTTTTTGCGGTCTTGGGCAGAGCTGTTCCCAAACCAAGCTGTGATGCAAACCAACCGTATGCTTTTTATGGGGCATCTGTAGAAATCTGTAAGTCATTGGAGTCATTTCAAGGTTCCTCAGTCTCCTGAGGAAGTAGAGGCATTGGTGTGACTTCCTGGCTGTCATTTCAATATGGTTGGTCTACGACAGTTTGCACTATAATCTTTGCATCATTCTGCTGCTTTGCACTTGATGTACAGTATATATTGTTATATTTAACATTACCATGTACAGTGTGTACTCTATAAGCTTCATTCAAACAAGGAAGTTCATTGCACCTTGGTGTACATGACAAATACTAATCTGATCATGTAAGATCAGGTACACTGAAAAATCTCAGCCCTCGTTGTATCACGGATCGTGGAACCGATCCACTAGCACAAAAGCAGGGAGATTCCGAGCTCTTGGGGCCACTGAGGGAGGGGTCAGCTTGAATGGTGCATGGGCTGGTCAGAAGGAATAGTAGGTGTCATGTGTATCTTTATCAAAGTGCCTAGCTCTTGACCAAAGAAGGAGGAAAAATCAGCAGTGGGTCCTGGTCAACCTGGTCCATGTATTGACATTTAAAGCCATTTCAAAATCAGATATAATGTGTAGGGAGGAACTGCAGATGCTGGTTTAAAGAAAATGCTGGAGTAACTCAGCAGGACAGGCAACAGCTCTGGAGAGAGGGAATGGGTGATGTTTCAGGTCGAGACCCTTCTTCAGACCAGGAATGGGTGATGTTTCGGGTCGTGATCCTTCTTCAGAAGGTTCTTGTCCCGAAACATCACCCATTCCATCTCTCTCTTGTTATTCTTCTTTCTTTTAATGTTCTATTAAAATTGCCAGGTCTCTTTTATTTAGTCTCAGAAGAGAACATGCTATGCATTAAAATTATTAAGTATATGAAATTATCTTCATTTACTCCATTTCCTTAAATCTTGGGTTCTATATTTGGCATTTGCATGGTTAATTTCACGATTTCCTAATTGCATCAGCTAGGGTACGGCATGTACTTTCTAATGGAACTCCTAAGAAATAATTACTTTTGCGATAATTACTATCTTGAGTATCAGTCAGATTTCAAATTAAGTACACTTCCCCTCTAGTAAAATGCATGACCTATTTTCTTATTGATGTTTTATGTTTTCTAACAAATCTTGCAATTCCTTTCTCAAAACATACTTAAAACTGCCTCTGCAACTTTTTTTTTACTTATTATGAATGATACATTCAACGTAAAAAAAATTCAAAATATATATTTCATGAATATCTTTTATACCTAAAATATATGATTTTAAATGTTGCATTTTGTTGGTAGCAAGTTAAATACTACAAGCGACCCCCATGTTAGGGCTATTTGGAAGTTTGCCCTTTCATAATTCACCTATAATGTTCTATAAGGACTAAAATTTGCTCTCTCTGAAATTATGTGAATTAAGTGCAAATAAATCTACACAAGGACATTTTTTTCAGCTTGCATTTCGTGATGCGTGAGCACATGACGCAGCTTTGTGTTATGGAATATCATGCCATGTGTCATTCTCCAGGAAGGCACCATCCCCTCCACTTTACCCACCACCCCTTCTCTGTAACACAGGATGCATTTTGAAACTCATGTCACTCATATCTCATATTTCCATCAGATATAGACAGATAATTTGGCCTATTAAGTCTATGCCTGTTTTCAAAGCAGGGCAGCATGGAGGTGCAGCGGTAGACTTGCTGCCTTGCAGCGCCGGAGACCCTGGTTCAATCCCGACTATGGGTGCTATCTGTATGGAGTTTGTACGTTCTCCCCGTGACCTGTGTGGGTTTTCTCCGAGATCTGCAGTTTCCTCCCACAGGTATATATGTTAATTGGCTTGGTGTATGTGTAAATTGGCCCTAGTGTGTGCAGGATAGTGTTAATGTGTGTGGATCGCTGGTCGGCGCGGACCCGGTGGGCTGAAGGGCCTATTTCCGCACTGTATCTCTAAACTAAACGAAACAGCAATCCCATAACTTGCGTTCTCCCAGTTAATTTTCCCAAAATCTATGCACACTCACATGCCTATCAATACCCCCAATGCCCTTGCCCACCCCTGATACACATGTCATCCACTCATAACACAGAGCTAATATTCAGTCGCCATTGAATGTACCAAATGACAAATCTTTGCGATATGGAATGAAAGCACAGCAGCCACATGGTCACAGGAGAACATGCACAATCTATAATAACAGCATTAGGGATCAGGATTGAACCCAAGTCACTCAAGCTGTGAGGCAGCAGTTATATTTGCTATGCTGTATGGAATAGTGAACTGTCATTTTTCTTGTGAATTGTTAAATTAGGAATGTTACAAAATTATGAGATTTAAAAAATCAAGTCTGCAATTTATCCCATCAGATAAAGCATAAAAAGAAGTTTAATTTGACACCTAATTTACTTTCATATCTTCAGTATTAAGAAAGTTATGGCCATTTTCACACTCGGAAATTAGCATCTTGCTCCCCATTGCCTTTCAATTGACTTAACTCAAAAGCTGTGATCTGGAAAAGTTAAAAGCCCATAACTTTCTTAAAAATTAAGAGAACTCAATGAAATTTTCAGTTATTATAGATTGAAGCATTCTGAAACAAAGATGAAACAATCTTACTTGGATTACCTGAAATTAAAGCATATAATTAGTTAGTTATATAATTGTAGCTAATTACAAAATTCAATGAGTAGATCTAAACATCCATCCATTTCTTAAGAAAAGATAAACTTTTTTTTAATTGCCTAAGTGTCCAAATAACATTCACACAATATAACATAATTTTTAAATCTCATTTTCATGAATTTCTGGGCCAAATGGAAGGAATTTAGTGTTTGATTCCTGTAAATTAATGGCCATTTAAATCAACTAGCGAGTGGGTTTTACTGGAATGCGGTGGATTGGAACGTTGCGGTTAGCAGTGAAGTCGGTATGAAAAATACTGTTTGTTCATACATTTTTTGGGACCCCATTTCGCAACATAAAAATATTATTAAAGCCTCCCGAAAAACCAACTTTTAATATAAAAATAAACTATTTACCTTTTTTTCTCCCCTACGGAAAATCCTTCCGGTTGTCTGCGTTCACGGCTTTTGAAGGTGATTTTTAAATTACTCTAGTTAACAAATAATTTAGAGTAATTTAAAAATACCTTCATTGATGAAATGTCGGAGCGATTTTTCTTCCGCAACAAAATCGCCCGACATTCATTGATTATCCCAGTCTGTCGAAAAACGGCACTTTAAGCCCGCCCCCCTCTGAAAGGCGCCAAAGTCGCGCACACGGGGAGCGGCAGAACTGCAGCGCTGCTAAAGGTAAGTTTTGCAACATACCTAGTTAAATGGTTTCAAAACGGGTTGCAAACCAAGGCCAGTTACTGTTTCATGGGCAAAGCAGATTCTTAAGCTTTCAACATATCTGTGGGGTATGCAAGTATTTGCACATTGGTTGTACTACTTGTCAGAGTAGACTTGTTGCAGGTTCCGACACCCCACTGACAATAGACAATAGGTGCAGGAGTAGGCCATTTGGCCCTTCGAGCCAGCACCGCCATTCAATGTGATCATGGCTGATCATCCCCAATCACTACCCCGTTCCTGCCTTCTCCCCATATCCCCTGACTCCGCTATTTTTAAGAGCCCTATCTAGCTCTCTCTTGAAGGCATCCAGAGAATCTGCCCCCACCGCCCTCTGATGCAGAGAATTCCACAGACTCACCACTCTCTATGAGAAAAAGTGTTTCCTCGTCTCCGTTCTAAATGGCTTACTCCTTATTCTTAAACTGTGGCCCCTGGTTCTGTACTCCCCCAACATCGGGAACATGTTTCCTGCCTCTAGTGTGTCCAAGCCCTTAACAATCTTATATGCTTCAATGAGATCCCCTCTCATCCTTCTAAACTACAGAGTGTACAAGCCCAGCTGCTCCATTCTCTCAGCATATGACAGTCCCGCTATCCCGGGAATTAACCTTGTAAACCTACACTGCACTCCCTCAATAGCAAGAATGTCCTTCCTCAAATTAGGGGACCAAAACTGCACACAATACTCTAGGTGTGGTCTCACTAGGGCTGTATACAACTGCAGAAGGACCTCTTTACTCCTATATTCGATTCCTCCTGTTATAAAGGCCAACATGCCATTCGTTTTCTTCACTGCCTGCTGTACCTGTATGCTTACTTTCAAAGACTGATGTACAAGGACCCCCAGATCCCGTTGTACTTCCCCTTTTCCCAACTTGACACCATTTAGATAGTAATCTGTCTTCCTGTTTTTGCTCCCAAAGTGGATAACCTCACATTTATCTGCATTAAACTTCATCTGCCATGCATCTGCCCACTCCCCCAACCTGTCCAAGTCACCCTGCATTCTCAGAGCATCCTCCTCACAGTTCACACTGCCACCCAGCTTTGTGTCATCTGCAAATTTGCTAATGTTACCTTGAATCCCTTCATCCAAATCATTGATGTATTTTGTAAATAGCTGCGGTCCCAGCACCAAGCCTTGCGGTACCCCCCTAGTCACTGCCTTCCATTCTGAAAGGGACCCGTTAATCTTTCCCTGAAAGGGACCCTACTCTTGAAAACATGTTGAAAACACCCGCGAACATGCGGTGACCATGTGGCGACTGCATAGTCTCCTGCAGTCGCCTAAAAAGATGCCTAAAGGAGCTCTCGTGGAACAAAAACATTACTTTCATTATTTACTTCACTTTCTTTTTAATTATTAGTTATTTACTTTCACTATTTGCTTCACTTTCTTTTTAATTATTAGTTTGAAGTCCTGTAGTAAGAACTCAATTCCTCAAATCCTTTCACTTGGAGCAGGCCTCTTCCTTTACTTAAGGTCCCATTGGCCTCTGGATCATATGGCTGGATCATGGCATGCAGAGGCTGATAAGACGCACCCTCCACACCTAGTTGAAATAAATGCAGGCCTGAGCAGACAGTGAGGAGGATTCCTGGCAACAGTGCCAGTTCATCATCATCTGACCCAATAAACACAAGGTAAACAGAGCAATATTTGTTTACCTGACTCCACTCTTTAATTGATACAATCTCTTCACTAAATAAAGTTCACACTGTAGTTAACAACATTTTAACAAAATAACAATTTTGCTGTGAATTAATTCATCCTTAAGCTGTCTAGACAAATTTAATAACCATTTATACTAAAATAGTGTACCTCATTCCACTAGTAAAATTGATTGAAACAACATGGTCTGCTATTTTTATTAACAAAAATATTTAAATTTTTCACCCTCATTTACAAAGTAAAGCTACATTTTCATAACTCAGAGTCAAGTTGTGGTCTGGAATTTTTTGAGGGTGTAAATGTCAAGTTGAATTTCATCTTTCACGTGTAGATAATTCATCCATTTGTGGTAAGCGAATAAAAGGTGTCAAACCTGCCTGGTAACATCTGCCACTTGGCCATCAGTGCTTCACAAGTGGGATATTGGTGTCAAGAAATTGGTGTTAAAATGAATTGTATCACGAAAAGGATAACAACTTAGCAATACGAAGAACCGGTAATTAAAAGATTTATAATTTTTCAATGCAATTCAGTACCTCCAGACCATAAAGGAGACACCGTCATTATGTAGCCTCATTGTTGCAGGTGGTAAATTTGACCAAGAGGATCTGAAAAATATATAATTTTTGTGGTTTTCTTTATTCTATGTCTTTTTTTCACAGGTAAATTAATATTTCACCCCTATTTTCTTCCTGTATCTAATGTTTTAATAATTAATCGAATTTCAGTGTCTTTGCTTGTCTGTTAAACCACAGTCAGTGGTCTCATTGATCACCAAAATTCCGAATGTAATTACTCACTTGCACATTGAACAACAGTGACGTTCATGAGATTTATAAATATAAGGATAACCCATTGTGATCATATCCAACTAGATGTATCTCATTCTATATTAAATACTGCACAATATTCATGATCTATAATGGATATAGGATGGATATGAAACTATACCACGTCCATTTAATACCACCATTATAGAGATTCCTCAAGATAATTGTCATAAAATTGGTGTCAAATAATACTGAAAGATAAATAATTTATTTTTATAAAATTAAATGCATTCTATGGATTTCAGTGTCACTATTTTACTGAATCCAACCCAACTGAAATATAGTCTTGCTAAATTTTGCTGACTCCCCCTTCAGTACTACATTGATTAGAAATGTATCTTGAGTAACCTCACTGGAAGTACAATTAGTAAAGTTTCTGCTGTCACATTATCTAATTATCCCCCCAAATAAAGTTTGGATATTGGGTCAATTGGAATTTCAAGAATGAAACATTTCCACGAGGATCTAAAGCAGGTATGTATATAGAATTGAGGTTCAAAGGCAGCAATGGTTTAGTTAAACGGTCGAACAGGCTCAAAGAGGAACACAATCTACCAAAAAGAAAATCAGTAAGTTGCTGTCAAGCAATGAGGACACCTCTTCTCAATCATTTTTAACATCTGCAAGGCACAAGTCAAGAGTGTTGAAATCTATTCCTCTTGTCATAGCAAATGCTGCTTTGGCAAAACTCACAAGTTTAATGTTATCAAACGAGCCTGCATGAACACCACACCATCCTCTGTCAGCAGTGCAATGTGTTAGTAGTGTGTGCCATCTATAAAATGGACAGCTGCAACTTACAAAGATTAATTTGACAATATAAGCCAAATCCAAAATCATTATTGCCTGGAAGTACAAGACAGCATTTGCAATGCCACTATAATTGCCTCCAAGATGCAAACCATCCTGATTCAGGAATACAGCTGTCTTTTCACTTGGTTGCTTTATCTAAATCCAAAAACTGCCTCTCTAACTGTACAGCCGGAGAACCTTCACCACTATCAGTGCAGAAAGCGAGTAACGTGGCTTCCCACCATGTTCATTTGTGTAAACAATGATCTTTAAGTGCTACTCTGGCACTTAAAGATTTCTTGAGTGAACAAAAAATAAAAGAAAGCCATCCTCATTCTATTCTAGTTTCCATCTTACTTTCCTTCTGTTGTTAATCATGTTAACTTCTTGACATCATTGGTGAATACAATGAAACCAAGTTGAAACATGCATTCTCACCAAAATATAAACCATCAGAATCGTATGTATAACTTTATGCATAGCAAATTCTTGCTATTGAGGGAGTGCAGCGTAGATTCACCAGGTTTATTCCTGCGATGGCGGGACTGACATATGAGGAAAGAATGGGTCGACTGGGTTAGTATTCACTGGAATTTAGAAGGATGAGAGGTGATCTTATAGAAACATCAAATTCTTAAGGGATTGGACAGGCTAGATGCAGGAAAAATGTTCCTGATGTTGGGGAGTCCAGAACCAGGGGTCACAGTTTAAGAATAATGGCCTACTCCTGCACCTATTTTCTATGTTTCTATGGCTATGTTCCACCTTTACCCATGCTGTCCAAGTGACTACAACAAAACTGGTATAAGGTTCTTCACTTGCAATGCAGCAAACTGCATATTGTTCTGAAGAATGACCTAAAGCCAGCATGAGTCAATATACAATATAAGTCTTGCTTTAAACTGTTTGATCTCGCCATAGCGGTAATTAGTTTTAGATGAGAGATGAGCAATAACAAGGACTCTAGTCTTGAGACTGTGGTTTAGATCACAACTGCTCTCATCCTACAAGAGGTCCGCAGAGTCATGCTCCACAGGTCTTTTGCCATTTCACAGAGTGACACATCAACAATCTTAGTAGCATGCTGACGGTTGGATTGCTGGCGTGAACTGGCAATTTTAGAAACTTTTTGAGCATTTATATTCAGAGTAGTCTGAGCTTATTTGAGCTTACTGCACCTTCTGCAAGGGGGAGGGGAGGGGCTGAATGATTAAACATGAGGAACAACATTATGATTGTCCTAAGTGTTTAAAAAGTTGGCCACAACTATATTATTGGGAAGGATGGGCCCCAGACTCCCCTACGATGCCCCATCAGTGTACTGTAAAACCCCATCAGTTTACTGTTAGATCCCATGCTTTATGACATTTCACATGGGTTTTTAGGCAGCAAAACAATGGCCCAAGCATCTTCAGGTGGGTGTTTTCTACTCTTCATTTCTACATGATCCCATCGAAGTCCGACTCCGACTTGCTATGACTGCAGACCCCACTTGCTCAGTGAAAAGCCAAATGCAGACATGGCATCTAATTGTACCTCTGAATTGCGAACTGCCAGATCTGATCTGGGAGCTGAAGTGAGCTATGACACTGGAATAGTAAGAGAGGGAGGGCAAGGATGAGGCTTGCACTCTCTGCAAATTGAACAATATGCGGAAGTGGAATATGAGCAGGCTAGTCAAGTATAAGCAGTCTAGCTATCCTTGGCCATACAGTAGACTCTGGAACACAACGTCAATAATGATCATCTCTCTCCAACAGACCACTGATCCAATGCTCTAAAAGTTTGCTGTTGGCATTGGTTATCTCCTACATTAACATATAGAAAAAGGAAATGCATTTGTAAATGTTGTTTGTCTTTAAATGATATGCCGCTCAATGTGAAACAGCTGGAAGATGTAGAAAGAAGCTTTGTAGTAGTGGTAAATATGGGAAGGTGTGGTGAGACATACCATGATTGATATCTTGCATTGATTGATCGAGATTTGTTGTTGGGTAAGTGAGAGTGTGTACATGTGGAGAAATGAGTGAGATTAGTTGTGCAGATGTTGAGAGGTCGATTTAATGATCTCTTCAGTGACCTTGACGATACAAATAGATAAGAGGCAATTCAATGCTTTGTGGCACGACAGACACTTACGTGGGTTTCTGTGGCACTGTTTTCAAATGCATCCTCCTTCATTGCAATCATGTATAGTCTTTCCCTGTATTTCGGTACAAGTGGCAATAAACTGAATTAAACTAAAGTACATTAAAAGTAGAACTCGTATGTGGTTTTGACAGATACCAAACCATTAGGATTGAAATTTTACTGGACATATGTTTGCCATTACTTGGGCTGCAAGCATTTCAACATTTAGTCCCTTATTGGTCGAATTGAAATTATTGAAATGAACTTCAGTGCCAAAACCTAGATATTTAATGTCAAGCAAAATGCCAGACTTCATGTTAAGTACTTTAAATGTGAATTTTTGACTTTCAAATCAAAATTAATTCATCATGGGAAGACTTAGAATAATCATTTGCCTGATTAACTGTGGAACAGGCTGTAAATGCAGTGTAAATGTAATTCACATAAGTTAAATACAATTTTTTTTAAATGTAGAGGCTTCACAATTTATGGCCCAAAGCCTTTTATTGTCGATTTCAGCACAGATATCTATTAATGAATGACTTAAAGCTTTTGATACCTAGAGTAGGTATTTTTTATCTGTGCCCAGCACCCCACAGGTAAACAGGACCTACCTTAGTTGAGAGACATACTTGAACTTTCAAGTAAACAATATCATTTTCATGTGGTTTTTGACTAACTAATCATGTCAAAATCATCAAAATATATGTGTGGATTGGAGTCCAAATGATGATCCCCAATCATCAAATTATCTTTACGTCTTTTCCTGCTACTGTATATTTTGAATGTATTATAGCCAAAATAAGTTTGTTCTTGCATTACCTGTGTTTAAAAATGTAGAGATATTGAAAATGTTTCACTTTTTGATGAAGCCAATGATATGTAATTTGCAACATCATATTGGAGAGCAGAATGTCAGACTCTCAAGTGAACCTGAACCACTGTGTCAAGTCTGTAATGTCCTGGGATGTCAGGACTTTCATATGAGGAAAGACTGGATAGACTTGGTTTGTACTCGCTAGAATTTAGAAGACTGAGGGGGGATCTTATAGAAACTTACAAAATTCTTAAGAGGTTGGATAGGCTAGATGCAGGAAGATTGTTCCCGATGTTGGGGAGGTCCAGAATAAGGGGTCACAGTCTAAGGATAAGGGGGAATTCCTTTAGGACCGAGATGAGGAAAACATTTTTCACACAGAGAGTGGTGAGTCTCTGGAATTATCTGCCACAGAAGGTAGTTGAGGCCAGTTCATTGGCTATATTTAAGAGGGAGTTAGATGTGGCCCTTGTGGCTAAAGGGATCAGGGGGTATGGAGAGAAGGCAGGTACAGGATACTGAGTTGGAAGATCAGCCATGATCATATTGAATGGCGGTGCAGGCTCGAAGGGCCAAATGGCCTACTCCTGCACCTATTTTCTATGTTTCTATGTAATATGAAATATATTGTATCTTTATTGATTAGAAAAATGCTGCAAGTTTGCCCATGAGGATACTTGTTCACCACTCAAATACTCTAACTACTCACACTGGTGACTGGGAATCGCCACCATAAGTAAATAAGCTTTTTTCTTTATTGGAAATATATTTTCAGATTGAACAATGTCTGCCCAGACACTGGTCAGTATCCATGAAGTCATATTATGCTGTCAGTTCATGGCAGACCTGTGGATATGTGATTAAAGAGGCATTGTGCATTAATTGCCTTTTCTTTGAGTGAGTCACATGCAGAGGAGATTGGAAAAGTCTAAAGCTAGCACCAGGTCTAAGTGGGGGATATTAAGAAAGGAGGTTGAAGGAAAGAACAACATTTGTGACGGACTGCAGGTTTAATCACTGGGGAAGGTTAGTGGTTGCCTGGAGGATGGATGGATGTGGTTGGGTTAGTGGATGTAATGGATGGGGATATACAGGCAGCTGTCTTGAGCTTGTTGGGCAAAAGAGAGAGGATTGGAAAGCGGAAGAGTTGGAATTTGGTTTGAGAAGGGAGTAATGGGAAGCAGAATGTCTGAAGGAGAGCCAAGCAGATATTTATTTAAAGACAGCTTTCCTGAATCAGGGTTCCAATCTTAATTTAGGAAGGTGTATTGTTTTAGCTCATACAGGAGAAAACATCAAAGACTCTTTGAAGCACTTTTGAATGAATTACACAGCTGCTGCTTAACAATTTTAGCAGCTTGGGTTCAAACATGACCTCTGGTGCTGCCTTTGCAGAGTTTACATATTTTCATTGTCACTACATGGGTTTCTCAGGATGCATCGGCTTTCTCCCACATCCCGAAGATTACTGGGTTGATAGGTTAATTGGGCATTATCAATTGCAATGAGTGAACACATGGGTGATATAATCTCAAAAGGAATTGATGGGAACACAGGGAGAATATATTGGGCCAGGGTAAAATTAGTGTGAAAATGAATGTTTGATGGTCAGTAGATTTGGTAGGCCAAAGGCCCTGTATGACTGAAAATTATAGACATGATATCTCAACTTGTCTTGCACGTTGGCTGATTCCCCTGTGTACTCCTCAGTACTTTATACATCAGATGCAAAGAGGACTCAGGGCAGGTATTGTTACCTAAGGGCAAATCTGGAATTTGTCAATTATTTTGGATCAACATTAATTTCCCTAAAAAAAATAATCATATCATATCTATATTGCTAAAAGTCTGATCTTGACCACTTCCTGTTGTTCAGTATATTGATTTTAGAAAAAACGCTGCTACTTACGACTGTGATTTTTGGCCATCTTACTCAGTCCCCCTCCACTGCGCAGGACAAGAGGATTTTTCCCACCGATGAAAAATTAAAGAGTTATTAGTGTTTAAAAAATGTTGAGATTTTCTCTCCTGAAGGCCACGCCCCTTCCTGAGGGACTATAAAACCCGGAAGTGTTGAGTGCCTCAGTCTCTGCTAGATGGGGGAAACGAGAGGGTCATGTCTCTCAGTCTGAGCTGTGAATAACACTGAACACATGTCTACTAAACTGTGAGTGTGGTTTTACTGACCTTGAGTGCCCTTAATGTGGTTTGAAAATGAAAATGTGGTTGGTTTGAAATAAAACACAGCAAATGGTTGGTGGTGGTTGGTATGAAATAAAACACAACAAATGGTTGGTGGTGGTTGGTTTGTAATAAAACACAGCAAATGGTTTGTGGTGGTTGGTTTGAAATAAAGTACAGCAAATGGTTGGTGGTGGTTGGTTTGATATAAAGCAAAATAAATGGTTGGTGGTGGTTGGTTTGAAATAAAGCACAGCAAATGGTTAATGGTGGTTGGTTTGAAATAAAGCACAGCAAATGGATGGTGGTGGTTGGTTTGAAATGGCAAATGATTAAAAGTTTTAACTTGACAACTTCCTGTTTGCACTGTATATTGATTTTAGATAAAACACTACCACTTACGGCTGTGATTTTTGGCCATCTTACTCAATCCCCGTCCACTCATCAGGTGCAGAGGATTCTGCCCATCAATAAGAAATAAAAGTGTTATTAGTGTTTAATAAATGGTGAGAATCTCTCTCCTGTCAATCACGCAATGAAGACCACGCCCCTTCTGGTGGGAGGGGGAGGGATTATAAAACCCGGAAGTGTGGGTGTCGCTCAGTCTCTGCAAGACGGGGGAGGGAGAGATCACTGAGCTGTGAATCAACTGAACAAACTGAATGTCTACTGAATTGTGAGTGTGGTGTTTACGTGACGTTTTGTGTGGTGTTATAGTGGTTTTATGGTGGTTTCACCCTGCTTGAAATGGTATGAAACTGCATTTGAATGTGGTGGCCTTGCACCCTGCATGAAATGGTATGAAACTGCATTTGAATTTGGTGGCCTTGCACCCTGCATGAAATGGTATGAAACTACACTTGAGTTTGGTGGCCGTGCACCCTGCTTGAAGTGGCATGAAACTGCACTTGAATTTGGTGGCCTTGCACCCTGCTTGAAGTGGTATGAAATGGCACTTGAATTTGGTGGCCTTGCACCCTGCTTGAAGTGGTATGAAACTGCACTTGAATTCGGTGGCCTTGCCCCCTGCTTGAAGTGGTAGGAAACTGCACTTGAATTTGGTGGCCTTGCACCCTGCTTGAAGTGGTATGAAACTGCACCTGAATTTGGTGGCCTTGCACTCTGCTTGAAGTGGTTTGAAATTTCACTTGAATATGGTGGCATTGCACCCTGCTTGAAGTGGTAAAAAACTGCACCTGAATTTGGTGGCCTTGCACCCTGCTTGAAGTGGTGAAAAACTGCACTTGAATTTGGTGCCCTTGCACCCTGCTTGAAATGGTAGGAAACTGCATTTAAATTTGGTGGCCTAGCACCCTGCTTAGAAACATAGAAACATAGAAAATAGGTGCAGGAGTAGGCCATTCGGCCCTTCGAGCCTGCACCGCCATTCAATGTGATCATGGCTGATCATCCAACTCAGTATCCCGTACCTGCCTTCTCTCCATACCCCCTGATCCCTTTAGCCACAAGTGCCACATCTAACGCCCTCTTAAATATAGCCAATGAACTGGCCTCAACTACCTTCTGTGGCAGAGAATTCCAGAGACTCACCACTCTCTGTGTAAAGAATGTTTTCCTCATTTCGGTCCTAAAGGAATTCCCCCTTATCCTTAGACTGTGACCCCTTGTTCTGGACTCCCCCAACATCGGGAACAATCTTCCAGCATCTAGCTTGTCCAACCCCTTAAGAATTTTGTAGGTTTCTATAAGATCCCCCCTCAATCTTCTAAATTCCATCGAGTACAAACCGAGTCTATCCAATCTTTCCTCATATGAAAGTCCTGACATCCCAGGAATCAGTCTGGTGAATCTTCTCTGTACCCCCTCTATGGCAAGGATGTCTTTCCTCAGATTTGGAGACCAAAACTGTACGCAGTACTCCAGGTGTGGCCTCACCAAAACCCTGTACAACTGCAGTAGAACCTCCCTGCTCCTATACTCAAATCCTTTTGCTATGAATGCTAACATACCATTTGCTTTCTTCACTGCCTGCTGCACCTGCATGCCTACTTTCAATGACTGGTGTACCATGACACCCAGGTCTCGTTGCATCTCCCCCTTACCTAATCTGCCACCATTCAGATAATAGTCTACCCTCATGTTTTTGCCACCAAAGTGGATAACCTCACATTTATCCACATTGTACTGCATCTGCCATGCATCTGCCCATTCACTCAGCCTATCCAAATCACCCTGCAGCCTCCAAGCATCCTCCTCACACCTAACTATACCCCCCAGCTTGGTATCATCTGCAAATTTGGAGATGTTGCATTGAATTCCCTCGTCCAAATCATTAATATATATTGTAAATAGCTGGGGTCCCAGCACTGAGCCTTGCGGCACCCCACTAGTCACTGCCTGCCATTCTGAAAAGGACCCGTTTACTCCTACCCTTTGCCTCCTGTCTGCTAGCCAGTTCTCTATCCACATCAATACTGAACCCCCAATACCGTGTGCTTTAAGTTTGTATGCTAATCTCTTATGCGGGACCTTGTCGAAAGCCTTCTGAAAGTCTAGATATAACACATCCACTGGTTCTCCCTTATCCACTCTACTAGTTACATCCTTGAAAAATTCTATCAGATTTGTCAGACATGATTTACCTTTCGTAAATCCATGCTGACTTTGTCCAATGATTTCACCACTTTCCAAATGCGCTGCTATCCCATCTTTAATAACTGACTCTAGCAGTTTCCCCACTACCGATGTTAGACTAACTGGTCTGTAATTCCCCGCTTTCTCTCTCCCTCCTTTTTTAAAAAGTGGGGTTACATTAGCTACCCTCCAATCCTCAGGAACTACTCCAGAATCTAAGGAATTTTGAAAAATTATCACTAATGCATCCACTATTTCTGTGGCTACCTCCTTGAGTACTCTGGGATGCAGACTATCTGGCCCTGGGGATTTATCGGCCTTCAATCCGTTCAATTTACCCAACACCACCTCCCGGCTAACCTGGATTTCACTCAGTTCCTCCATCTTATTTGACCCCCGTTCCACTGCTATTTCCGGCAGATTATTTATGTCTTCCTTAGTGAAGACAGAACCAAAGTAGTTATTCAATTTGTCTGCCATGTCCTTGTTCCCCATGATCAATTCACCTGTTTCTGACTGCAAGGGACCAACATTTGTTTTAACTAGTCTCTTTCTCTTTACATATCTATAAAAACTTTTGCAGTCAGTTTTTATGTTTTGGAATTTCAAGGAATAGCCGTGAGTCAACAGCCAGCCCACCAGCCGTGAGTGAGCTGCCAGCACATCAGGCTTGACTGACTGAGCTGCCACCCCAAGAACCCATTTGGCCCACAATGTCCATACTAGCCCTCTGGAAACCAGTCCCTGAAGCCCACAACACCCATGCTAGCACTCAAGAAAGCCACCCTCCCCCCCCCCCCCACCAGCCACCAATTTTGGAATTGGTGGATAGGTGGAATATTGCGTTGGGGAACCAACCCTCCCGTGTGAACATGGGACATAACGGGTTCCACTTAGTCAAGAATATTACTAAAAGTCTGATCTTGACCACTTCCTGTTGTTCTGTATATTGATTTTAGAAAAAAAACGCTGCCACTTATGGCTGTGATTTTTGGCCATCTTACTCAGAGTCCCCCTCCGCTGCGCAGGTCAAAAGGATATTTCCCATCGATGAAAAATAAAAGAGTTATTAGTGTTTTTAAAATGTTGAGATTCTCTCTCCTGAAGGCCACACCCCTTCCGGAGGGACTATAAAACCAGGAAGTGTTGAGTGCCTCAGTCAGTCTCTGCAAGATGGGGGAGCGAGAGTGTCACGTCTCTCAGTCTGAGGTGTGAATAACACTGAACACATGTCTACTAAACTGTGAGTGATTTAACTGACCTGTCAGTGCCCCTAATGTGGTTTGAAAATATAGTTTGGAAATGCTAAAGCCTTTGGTTTGGAAATGCTAAAGCTGTGTTGCCTTTGGTTTGGAAATGCTAAAGCTGTGTTGCCTGTGGTTTGGAAATGCTAAAGCTGTGTTGCCTTTGTTTGGAAATGCTAAAGCTGTGTTGCCCAATTAAAGTTGCCTTGCCCAATTAAAGTTGCCTTGCCCAATTAAAGTTGCCTTGCCCAATTAAAGTTGCCTTGCCCAATTAAAGTTGCCTTGCCTAACTAAAGTTGCCTTGCCTTCGGTATAATTAAAAGTCTAATCTTGACCACTTCCTGTTTGCGCTTTATATTGGTTTTAGAAAAAATGCTACCACGTACGGCTGTGATTTTTGGCCATCTTACTCAGAGTCCCCCTCCGCTCATCAGGTGCCGAGGATTTTTCTCATCGATGAAAAATAAGTTATTAGTGTTTAAAAAATGTTGAGTTTCTCTCTCCTGTCCATCACTCTATGAAGGCCACGCCCATTCTGGCAGGAGGGGGGAGGGACTATAAAACCCAGAAGTGTGGGGGTGGCTCAGTCTCTGCAAGATGAAGAAGGTAGAGGTCATAACTCGCTGGGTTACACAAAAAGCTGGAGAAACTCAGCGGGTGCAACAGCATCTAAGGAGCGAAGGAGATAGGCGACGTTTCGGACCCTTCTTCAGACCCTAACTCGCTGTCTTTCGAGCCTTGCACCCTGCTTGAAATGGTATGAAACTGCACTTGAATTTGTTGGCCATGCACCCTGCTTGAAGTGGTAAGAAAGTGCACTTGAATCTGGTGGCCTTGCACCTTGCTTGAAATGGAATTTCAAGGAATAGCCGTGAGTCAACTGCCAGCCCACCAGCAGTGAGTGAGTGAGCTGCCAGCACAATAGGCTTGAATGACTGAGCCGCCAGCCCAAGAATACATTTGGCCCACAATGTCCATACTAGCCCTCTGTAAACCAGTCCCTTCAGCCCACAACATCGATACTAGCGCTCCAGAAAGCCGCTCCCCCCCATTGGTCACCAATATTGGAATTGGTGGAATATTGCGTAGGGGGGCCAGCTCTCCCGTGTGATGTTGGGTTAGTCTAGTACTTATTAAAACTCTGATCTTGTATGTGTCTATGTATATGTGTGTCTTTACATCTTCATGAAAAAACTACAAGGTAACGATAACATTTTTACATATTCCGGGTGACATTTTTCCCTTCGAGGCCGGGATCACCTTATCTGAACAGTCCGTGCTTTATTTCTCAACTTATTACAGATTAAAGTTGAAAATCGTCAAAAGACTTTGGATTTAAACAACTGGCTTTCGCTGATGACATCACAATGGGTCTGCTCGTTGCCGCTTCACACACAGAATCTTTCACGCGCTTCGAGTGACGTCACCCCCTGACCCCTCCCCTCCCCACCCCGGTTGGCGATTAAGATTTCCCTCTCGAGGCAGAGATCACTTTCACTGAACATTTTATGCTTTATTTCTCGACTTATTACTGATTAATTTCTTTGAATTTCAAACCAACCAGCTTCAAACGATGACATTTTTGAATTTCAAACCGTCCAGCTTCAGCTGATGACATCACAATGGCAGCTTGAACATATGACGTCACAATGGATAGATTAGAAGGGGGAGGGCGAATTGCTGTTATGTTTTTAATATCACTGCTGAGGGAGGCAAGGGGATTGCTGGAATCTTACGTTCGGTTATGGCTTGAGTTGGAGGACATTATAGTGGTGTTTAGTTGAGACATTGTGACATGAGTCATGTGGAGCTTTGCTGAGACATGAGGAGTTTTCTAACATTTAAAAGTGATATGCTGGAGTTTGATGAAGATTAAAGTGTACGTCAGAGAAGAAGGTTGGATGAATATCTTACTGTTTTTCTTCAACAATAAAGAAACCATTAATCAAAAGACTGTTATGAAGATTTATCTTTCAAGAATCATGGAGAGCTCACATGTGTAATACGACATTCTCCTAACCCCATGTTGTCTCCTAAGTGGCTAGAGGGAACAATCTCTGGAACGATATAAAAATCTGCCATGATATCCAGCACTACAGACAGCGCCTCTCCTGGGGGCTAGGGGTAGCGAAAAGGTGCATTGGGGGAGCAGAACCAACGGGTCTGTATGTGGTCTCGTCTCACTTAAATTTGTATCTAGCTCAAGTCGGTATGCAATCAGCTTTGGGGGAAAATAGAACTTATCCTGGCCATCAGAATCTGAAAATGATTATTAACAATGACAGGGGATCAAATTAGAAACGTAAATTCCGTGAACCATCAGACTTCAGTTCAGGCTTACAATGGGTGTTCAGACCACTAACGCAGATAAAACTTCTACATCGGGTTAACATCAAAATCTCCAAAACATGTGCGACCAAATTTTAAACCACAGTGAGAATCGGGGGCATGCATTGAGTTTTAACCTCAAGCGTGCCACTTCAACCTACCTTCATCCCATCACTATTCTAACCCTAACATTGATTACATGTGGTCAGATAAACTTTTTAACTCCTCAGCCTCATGTCTTAGTTCATTCCTTGACCGAGGTCAGTAATATTAGGTAAAATTATGATCCCAGTCAGGATCATAATAGTGGTCCCAGCACTTTGCCCAATACCGGGGTTAGTGTTTCAAGAGGAATGTGATCAGGAAGTATGTATCATAGGTCAACGGGGACTGAAATGTTCCTTGTAGGGTTTGAGGCGGTGTTTATTCTCTTCCTGGCCCTTCAAGGAAAGTAGAGTAAAAATATGATCTAAAATGTTTGGGTAGCTTCAAGTCTTCACTCTTGTTTACAGGGAAATTAGTACAACTTTCCTGAGATCATCAATTTAACATTGTGGTCCATACCCATTTATGTTATCCAACTCCTGCTTACATATTTAAAGGCACCCTGCTGCTACCGCTTCCTACGAGAACAGGTTAAAATAAAAGACAACAAAAACAGAATGTGTGTCAGATGGTATTAATTACCTATCCATCCATTAAATTATTTGTTGCTTTTTAATTATATGGTTATAAAGGAATGCAAATCTAAATTACTGACTAGATTGGTATTAATAAACATCTCTTTTACTGTCTGTTGGCCTTTAAAGCACAATTAAATCTGTATGTCACGGCAATATTAAATGGTGCATGCACCTATTCAAGTTGGTCTGTTTTCAACTGGGTTCTTTGTTACTTGCATGTGTCTGTTTTGGACCCAGCCTATTGTATTGAGGATCCAAGAGCAATAGTTGGCAAACTGATTATATGTGATTTCTCTGACACATAGACAAGCAAAAGCCGTTTCCGACATATTTTGCCTAAATAGATTAAAATCTGTAACAAAGGCTGTCGAGTCAGTTTCAAATGACCTGAAGACTGTTCACTTTTCAGTTTTAATTTTGGTGTTTGAAATTTCAAATAAAAGGAATAATAAAGTGGGTGAAATGCAACGAATCATTGCCTCCATATCTTTAAAATGAGAAACAAAATCAGACTCGCCGTTCTTAATTTAAGCCAGGTCAGTCTGTTCAAGGGCTCATTTCTGATCTTGAACAACATTGACAAAATAGATTCTTCTTCAAAGAAAGAATAGTTGTGGTTAAGATGTCAGCCCCCTTAAAGGAGTTTTGGCAAGGCTATAGCAGGGGGCAGGAACTGGAGTAGTCTTTACTGGGCTGACTCATTCATTCTAAACTTAATCCTGTCTTCTATTCTCTGGCTTTGTACTGGCCTCTGGAAAGTATATAGAACCTCTTTAAATTGAAGGAATTGAGTTTTTGTCAGTGCTACAAAAGCCTTGGAAAATTCCAATTAATTAGCACGCCTTGTGCTAATGAAAGAATAAAACTGAAAAGAGAAATACCTTCAGGTCTGAGATGAGAGTACACGTGGGAACAGTGCAGGTTTTAAATATTTGTGGCTGTTTGTATATTTTTCCCAGGCTTTGCCTCCTATCACCAAGGTCGAAAAGAAGTAATGGTCAAATGATTGGTTTTGTTTGGGTCATGATGAGGTAATATTTCATTTTTATTTGCCTTGATAAGTAAAACAGTTCAAATTAATGCGGTTAAATTTCCTTATTTAAAAATTGAAAATAGTACACGTCTGGACATGCAACCAATTTACAGAATCTATTTCCTTTACACCTAGTTAACATCAATAAACATTCCATTTAATTTTGCATATTCACTTGCAGACCTACAACCTAAACACAATGACTTTACCATTACTCACTTCTGAATTAATTTCCTGGCCTCAGCAATTTTGCTAGAGACCCGAAGTAGGGGGCTCGTTTTAAAATGTTTCTCAATGTTAGAGTATTTTGTACAACATTGGATAGCCATTCAATGCTCTAAAAGCAAGGGAGATGGTCGAGAACTAATTCTCTCATCTGTTACCAAGGATGTTACCATGGATTAGTAATATTGAAAGATCTGAATTTCGGATATTTGCATTGTATGAAGGATGGGACATGATGAAAGCATTCACATTTTTGAAGGGTTTGTGATAATTTGAAAAGACAATTACAAAAGGTGCACATGTAAGGCTGCAGAAGAACAATTAAAGGGGAGGAGGGGTGGGGAGTACATATTAGGGTGGCTGGAAGGTGGGATTCTCTGTTAAAGATCAATCCTGTGGCACCTTACTGCAATGTAAACTGAGTCTTGGCAGGTTTCAATTAAAGTGAGTTTTGCTGAGGACTTTCAATGGTGCAAATAGAAATGTTTCCTTACAAAGCTTGAATTATCTTCCTATCTGTCCTTTTTGCTGACAAGGCTGATTGAAGAGAGACGCATAGGCACACCTCCCTCCTCCCAGTACCGATTCTACATTGTATGAAACCAGCTCCCAGTGTACATTTAACGGCCTCCCACTCTGATAGAAATCATGTTTAAAAGGAACTGCAGATGCTGGAAAATCGAAGGTAGACAAAAGTGCTGTAGAAACTCAGCGGGTGCGGCAGCATCTATGGAGCGAAGCAAATAGGCAACGTTTCGGGTCGAAACCCTTCTTCAGACCCTTCTTCTGATAGAAATCATGTCCAGTTGAAACATGTGGTTTTACAAATCTCGTAGATCAAATTTACACTATCAGAGTTTGAACCTTCATTGCACTTTTCATGTCCTCACAGGAAGTTCAAATTAGTTGAAATATGTTTCACTGATTATAGTTGATTTTAAGATCCCATTTGAACCTCTGTAGAATGGTGTAACCGTGATTGATAAAGTTGACTTCCTGTATGGAAGAAAAGTAATCAATAATGGAGATCGTTTTCAATTATATTTTATTTTGAGCATGTTTGCAAGCATTAATTGATTTGCTTTTTTACCTTTGAAGCATAATTTGTGTAAATGTTATCAAAGTCAAATATCAAGAACCTCTGCTGGCACAAGGAAAAAATAATCATCCCAAATGGAACATTTTCTGTAATATTTATTTTTACCTAATGACCCATAAAACGTTTAAACGAACCATGGAAAGAATAGTTAAGCTCATTAACCAAGCATGAAAATGCCGATGGCATATCAACAAATTATAGGGAGCTAGCTCTTGTCTATATGTTTCTTCCAAAATTCAATTTCGCAGAAAGCTTGTTTAAACAATCTTTTACCTGCAATATACATTAGTCCTATTATTGGACTTGTTAGCAGACACTCTATTTCCAGTTCTGTCATAGGAAGAGATTAAGGCAGATGGGAAAATAATTTGGGATATGCTCAAAGCCTCCTTGAGGAATTGCAACTTCTCCACTCATCAATGGGAACCTTGGGCCTATCATCACTCAAAGTGGAGAAGGAGTTTGAGGATGTTATTGAAATGCTCGAAGCCATGCATCAAAAGCTAACGGGGCCTTTGCATGTGCTGAAGAAAGAAATGGCAACTCACAAACTACCCATCTCCATGCAGCATTGGTCACCAGCTGCACAACCTGTGTTTACCACTCAGGTGTTTACCTTTGTTTATCCACCTCAGATCCCCCAAAACTGGAATAAAAGTAAGTTACCCTCGAAGCTGAGAGGCTATTATGGACAAAAGATATTAGTTGTACGGGAGATGTATTTTGCGCCACAGCGTTTTCTACCTTCTCTCGAAAATTATATTTTGTAATTATAATTACATGATTATGGCCATTATCAATCCAGTAATATCTACTAAGAAAAACAAAGGTCACCACTATTTTGATTAGTATTGATGTTTGGGGCTGTTTCTCTGTGATATGATTCCTTGATTCTAATAAAATAATTCATGTACTCTCCTACTGCTGAAGAAGTTCCACTTTGGATAAGTTGTCAAACAATTGTCCACGGGGATGTTGTCTTTTACTTGGGTAGCAGCTGACTTTTTAATAGTAACTTTTAAAAAATTGAGCAACTTGCTTGGTTTTGTGTTTGGCATTGATTTACAGTTGTTTGGCTTCTTAATTGGTAACCTTTTCTGTTAGTCTATGAATCTTTATAGTCAACAGGTAGCAGTTTTTATTTGAACCAATCAGTTGCAAATATGATTAATGTCAGGCACAAATTAATTTTTTAGCATTAGACTTAGTTCATACACCACATTATAATTTCTGGCACAAAGATCTAAGTTCAAGTACCACTCAAGATATTCAAGCATCCGCTTCAAGGGGGCACTTGAGAGACAGCTGCATAATCAGAGCCGTTATTGCTGGTACAGGGAACATGGTAACATATTCCAGGCTTCTGTAAAGTACAGCACAGAAGCCGGGATGGCTACTGGTTGCATGGACATACTGTCACAAGGCCATTGGGGCAGAGCATGGTTAGAGCCTTACTTTCCATCCATTGCAGCTCAATTGCCCTTTGCAGCCTGTTGTATCTTATGAAAGGGCCAGGGCAACAAAGAAAACAGGACCGTAGGAAATATATGGACACAATAAAATGTCAGTGATACTGCAGGGCACATATTGTGATCAATGCAATCAGGCCCATTAAAACTGTGGTCCAACTGTTTCATCAGAATAAGGCACAAAGTGCTGGAGTAACTCAACGGAACAGGCAGCATCTCTGGAGCACAATGATAATTAATTTTGAAGTGACTTGTTTGTAGGAACAGGTATTCAATCAGAAAACTAAAATGTAGTTCTGAAGTACCGAGCATTCAATCAATGTTCCAAGAATTGTGAATCAAAATATCTGAATCCTAGTTAATCGATAAAAGAAAAAACAGGTTGTAGCCTATTTGTGAGTTATAATCTATTGAGTGATGTACATAGTCATATTACATCATTCATGAGGCTCACTCTGCCATCTTGTCTCACCTCGGTTATGTTGAAGAAGATAATGCAAGCTGAAGGCTAAGAAAAGGCAAGCCTATGTAGGGCCATTTTCTTAGTGAAAATATAACCATTGGTATTATAAGGTTATAAGGAATAGTAGTAGAATTAGGCCCTTCAAGTCTATTCTGCAATTCAATCATGGCTGATCTATCTCTCCCTCCTAACCCCATTCTCCTGCCTTCTCCCCTTAACCTCTGACACATGTACTAATCAAGACTACAGTATCTCTGCCTTAAAAATATCCACTGATTGGCCACCACAGCCTTCTGTGGCAAAGAATTCCACAGATTCACCACCCTCTGATAAAATAAATGTCTCCTTATCTTCCTAAAAGAACATCTTTTAATTCTGAGGCTATGACCTCTAGTTCTCCACTCTCCCACTCGTGGAAACATCCTGTTCACATCCTTATATATTATAAGATTCTCACATGAATTAAATGTTTAATTTATTTAGTTGTCAGAATTTTTAGAAATGGCAGATTATTATATCGTTCAAGGAATCTTTCCTCTAACCACTATGAGTGAAGACAGGGGTAAGAGATAATTTTGATACGCATGCGAGCTCCCCATGAGACATTCAAAGCCAACAATGATAAATTTTCAAAACACAGTCTCTTAATTAACAGTTTCATAATTGTCTTTGTAAAAACAGTAAGATATTCGTCCAAACTTTTTGTGTAAGTACATTTTGATCTTACTCGTAGTCAAACTTGTGCATGGTCGAAAGCTGTGCCTTCTCCCCCGTGCTTCCTCCAACTAAAACTAAAAACTACTAGCGTGTCTGCGTGAGAATCCCAGCCTCAAACATGCTTCTGACTACATAATAAATCCCACCCACCCCGCAAAATACCTGCTCACAGGCAGATAACATTTAAAGGTAACTGGTTATAACATACTGAGTTAAGCTAAATGGCTACTACAGGCAGTACTGGGAAAATGCTTCAGATGGACTTCCTCATGGCCTTGTCCCACCTCTGCTGCCCTCTTTTTCAGATTGGGATCATTGCCCAACAGCCAACCTGTGCTGATCCTTGGCAGGTGACCCTTGTCCAGCCCCTCATTGAACCTTCCACCCCAAACCCTGATCTTTGTCCACCAGTCCTTCTCTGATGTATAAGAAAGAACTGCAGATGCTGGTTTAAATCGAAGGTAGACACAAAATGCTGGGATAATTCTGAAGGTCTCGACCCAAAACATTATCCATTCCTTCTCTCCAGAGATGCTGCCTGTCCCGGTGAGTTACTCCAGCATTTTGAGTCGACCTAGTCCTTCTCTGATGTCAGTCCAATCCCTAACATTCTGCTCATTGATGAACCCCCAACTCTCCCCACTCAAACCAGCCCAATCGCAGCCCCTTTACCTTTGCAACTCAATTCATATTTTTCTCCAGAGATGCTGCTTGACTTGCTGAGTTACTCCAGCATTTTGTGTCTATCTTCGGTCTAAACCAGCATCTGCAGTTCCTTCCTACAGGGTTGTACAGGGTTTTGGTGAGGCCACACCTGGAGTATTGCGTACAGTTTTGGTCTCCAAATCTGAGGAAAGACATCCTTGCCATAGAGGGGGTACAGAGAAGATTCACCAGACTGATTCCAGGGATGTCAGGACTTTCATATGAGGAAAGATTGGATAGACTCGGCTTGTACTCGCTGGAATTTAGAAGATTGAGGGGGGATCTTATAGAAACTTACAAAATTCTTAAGGGGTTGGACAAGCTAGATGCTGGAAGATTGTTCCCGATGTTGGGGGAGTCCAGAACAAGGGGTCACAGTCTAAGGATAAGGGGGAATTCCTTTAGGACCGAAATGAGGAAAACATTCTTTACACAGAGAGTCGTGAGTCTCTGGAATTCTCTGCCACAGAAGGTAGTTGAGGCCAGTTCATTGGCTATATTTAAGAGGGCGTTAGATGTGGCACTTGTGGCTAAAGGGATCAGGGGGTATGGAGAGAAGGCAGGTACGGAATACTGAGTTGGATGATCAGCCATGATCATATTGATTGGCGGTGCAGGCTCGAAGGGCCGAATGGGCTACTCCTGCACCTATTTTCTATGTTTCTATGTTTCTACACATACCCAGATTTAGCCGTTTCACACATTTCATAAATTTCGCACAGATTTAACACATTTTGCAATAACATAACACACAAAAAAATCTCAACCAGTGAAAGCTCTTTTTAATACCAGATTATGTTTTGTGTCTCATTCACTACTGAACTTTCCAGTGAACTGCACTCAAGCTATGATATTGTTGACATTTATTTATCATCATGTAGTTCATACATAAGTAGGTATAATTCAATTCAAGACAAGTACGTATGGGTTTGACATGGAAATTAAAAAGTCAGAAAATCCTTATCCAATTATTTGTTGCCTCTCTTTCACATTCACCTAAAGCCCACATTTGATCATTATTTCCTCCTATTCATTGTCAGATACCAATTACTTGGTTCTCTATACAATGGGCAGTGGGCAGGTGCTATAGACCTGCACGGGAAGGTAGACGCTACCGCCCCCATGAATCTTAGGCAGATGGGACTTGTCAGCCTGGGAAGGCAGTCCATCTAGTAGAGCGAAAACTCTGATTTAAAACCTCCACTGCCTTGTGGCCATATCCAGTCATGGAAAAGGCTCCTGGAGTAAACCTCAAGAAAATTTGGAGCTCCTAAGGCAGTTTGTCGTTGCCTGCAACCTCGCTCTGGCAGCTCCTGCGACGGCGCTGGTGCCAAACTGTAAAGGTCTTGCTGTTCCTTTGGATCGATCAGCACCGTGGAGAGGGGGGTCGTACTGCATGGGCAACAGCCTGTCCTCCATATGACATCATCCAGGCTTGCATCTGACCACACATCACCTGCAAACTAGGATGCATCACCCATGGTCAGTCATGACCAAGTGTAGCCTACTATACAATTCCAGTTTATCAAATTTTTTCCATCATATTTCAAAGCTTCATCTTTTGATTGGATCGAACAGAAATAAGTCAGAACTACAGAGCAAATGTAGCTCAAAAGTACAGGAAATTGGCCAGCAAATTTCTGATCAGGAATAATTAAATGACTTGAGATGTAAAACTCCCCTGTATGGCCAGCCAGTAATATTTTTGGAAATGCTATGAATTACTTGGATTTTTGTGGAACATTTTTTCATTAATTGTATTTTATTAGGTACATCGAGTTATCATGTGCTTCTACATTTCATAATCAGCATGTTTTAGTCCCATTTGTGTTAGTTATTGCAGTGCCTTCCGAAATGTCAGTGATTAGATCCACAGAGAAATTTTTCTTCAGCTGATGAAATAATTTTAGACATGTAACACCAATGCTAACCATCCAATTGATCAAAGTAATTGCTATTTATAAGTATTCAACTATCAAATGCAACTATGGTCCATTGGTATCCATAGATTCCTTCGGTTCAAATGTGGAAAATTAGTAAACATATTTTTTCACGGTTGGTGCAAAAACTAAGAACCTGATGAATGTCAATACTGTTGTTGGGAAAAAAACCGAGGAGGTTCTAGATTTAAAAGCTCAGTTTCATTGAACTGGAGTTTCTTAATGTAAGTTTTCAGTTGGTGATTGTTCAAATGCTAATAATCATTTTTTTGGAAAAATATGTTTTGATTTTGTTATAACAAAGGAATAGCATTCTGTCACATTGTGCATTGTTGTCTTTAATTGTAGAGCTAACTAACTTCACATGTTGTACAGTGTTTGTGACTGGCAAAATGAGTCATACTGGGAATTGCACGAATTTTCCTGGCGATGCAAAAAGTGAAACATAATTGCGTGTAGTACTGTGTTTCTGAATCACGACAGTGAGAAAAGTAACTGATCATCATTGTTATGACCACTCGCATTAATATTCTATTAATGCTTTTGGTCTACACCTTTCTAATAATGTACAACTGCTACTAATAATGCTTTCACTTGTTGATGAGATGAAATATAAATGTAAGATTTACAAATCCAATAGTAAATTCAAGATATTCCACTAAAATAACAAAACCTGGAACTTACTAACCACAGCAAATGTCATACGTGCATTTAATAGGAATCTCATGAGAAAGAAGTGAAAGGATAATTTACTGGATTTAGGTTAATGTGAATGGGTGAAGGCTTGTATGTGGGATAAAAACATTGCTGGGTTGGCAGGACAACTGTTGCAGATACAACTCGCTATCTTCTCCAATACCTTTACTCCATTTTAAATTGAGTTGCTTTTGTCTAGATTAGTTTGCAGCAATCTGACTATACCCATTACTTCTAAGACAATCGCTTCTCTTCCACTCATTCAGATTCCCCAAGAATCTACACAAGAATCTATATTTGACCTATTTCGCTTCAGTACCATCCACAGATACAAACATCGATCATATGGCACACTATGTTCACACCAAACATGATGCCAAGTAACTTAATCTATTCTGCCTGTTTGTGATCCATATCCCTCCAACCCCTACATATCCATGTGCCTATGTAAAAGCCTCTTAAATGCTTCTATTTTACCTGCCTCCACTACATCCCTGGCAGGTTCCTACCATAAAAACTCACCCCGCACATCTCCTTTAAGCTTTACCCCTCTCACCTTAATGCTATGCCCCCTAGTTTCTCCCTGGGAAAAAGGCTTTGATTGTCTTCCCTATCTATGCCTCTCCTTCCTGTAATGGAGTGATCAGAACTGCACACAATTCTCTAAATGCCGTCAAAAAAACAATGTCCTGTAAAGCTGCAAAATGACTTCCTGATTCCCACCCTGAATTCCCAGACCGATGGAGGCAAGCATTCCATATATGCCTTCCTTATCACTCTGTCTATTTGTGTTGCCAGTTACATGGAGCTCTGGACATAGACTTCAAGATCTATCTGTACATCAATGTTGTTAAGGGTCTTATCATTAACTGTATACATTCCCCTTACATTTGGCCTCCCAAAGTGCAACACCTTGGGACAGCTGCGAAATCAAGAAGAATATATACAATTCCAAATCTCTCGACCTCTTCACTGCTGTTTGGTCATTTCCAAGTTTATCAATTTAGTATGAGCCTGCCTTTCTCCCATTTCTGCCTATGCCACTCTCGTTTATCCATGTCGGTTATTCTTTCCTACTGTTCAGTATTTGATGTGTTAATAGTATCCCCCAAGAGGTTTCCACACCCATTTATCATATCCATACCGCCTTTCACTATATTTTCTTTCTTTGCCTGCCTCCCATTATGTCCTTTTTTCCCTCAAGACAGATATTCCCTTACTGGTCTCCAAAATTATATTTCCTTTAACCTACTTTTACTGACCATTTTCACCCATGTTGGTTCTTGATCCTCAAATTATTTCAGTTTGGCTTTATACCTTACGTGGCCTCGCCCCCTCCATGGTTGTAAATGCCTTTGTGCCCCCAATTTTCCCTCAAATCTTTTTTTTCACTTCAGGTATTTCCCTAAATCTATACATCGGCTTACCTCCATTTGTTCATTTTTGCCATAAAAAAATCCTTGTTGCCTCTGGGAAAACTTTGAGAAATGCATGTACTTTAAAATTACATATGTGCAAATCACTATTTAATCTGTTGGAATAAATTCAAATTTGGAATAAATTGGTATTATTGGCTTTTGCCCAGGTATATCTTGTCCACAATATAAACAGAATAAATCCAATCCAGCTAAATGCCCTTCCAATCAGTCAGCTCTCAATCATCAACAGACTGATAGAAAATGTGTTATTAACCACCCATTATTGACCAATACCCTCTTCACTGATGCCCAGTTTATGGTTTGCCAGGACATGGAAACATAGAAACATGGAAAATAGGTACAGGAGTAGGCCATTCGGCCCTTCGAGCCTGCACCGCCATTCAATATGATCATGGCTGATCAACCAACTCGGTATCCTGTACCTGCCTTCTCTCCCTTTAGCCACAAGGGCCACATTTAACTCCCTCTTAAATATAGCCAACGGGCTGACCGCAACTACCTTCTGTGGCAGAGAATTCTACAGATTCACCACTCTCTTTGTGAAAAATGATTTTCTCATCTCGGTCCTAAAAGACTTCCCCCTTATCCTTAAACTGTGACGCCTTGATGACTTCCCCAACATCTGGAACAATCTTCCTGCATCCAGCCTGTCCAACCCCATAAAAATGTTGTAAGTCTCTATGAGACCCCCCCTCAATCTTCTAAATCCCAGCGAGTACAAGCCGAGTCTATGCAGTTTATTTCTTTATATGGAAGTCCTGCCATCCCAGGAATCAGTCTGGTGAACCTTCTCTGTACTCCCTCTATGGCAAGAATGTCTTTCCTCAGATTAGGAGACCAAAACCGTACGCAATACTCCAGGTGTGGCCTCACCAAGACCATGTACAACTGCAATAGAACCTCCCTGCTCTTGTACTCAAATCCTTTCGCTATGAATGCCAACATACCATTCACTTTCTTCACTGCCTGCTGCACCTGCATGCCTACTTTCAGTGACTGGTGTACCATGACACCCAGGTCTCATTGCATCTCCCCTTTTCCTAATCGGTCACCACTCAAATAATAGTCTACTTTCCTGTTTTGCCACCAAAGTGGATAACCTCACATTTATCCACATTTTACTGCTTCTATCATGCATTTTCCGACTCACCAGCCTATCCAAGCCACCTTGCAGCCTCCTAGCATCCTCCTCACAGCTAACACTGCCCCCCAGCTTCGTGTCATCCGCAAACTTTGAGAAGTTGCATTTAATTCCCTCGTCCAAATCATTAATATATATTGTAAATAGCTGAGGTCCCAGCACTGAGCCTTGCGGCACCCCACTAGTCACTGCCTGCCATCCTGAAAAGGACCTGTTCACTCCTACGCTTTGCTTCCTGTCTGCCGGTCAGCTCTCTATCCACATCAATACTGAACCACCAATACCGTGTGCTTTAAGTTTGTATTCTAATCTCTTGTGTGGGACCTTGTCGAAAGCCTTCCGAAAGTCCAGATATAACACATCCGCTGCTTCTCCCTTATCCACTCTACTAGTTACATCCTCAAAAAATTCAATAAGATTCGTCAGACATAATTTACCTTTCGTAAATCCATACTGACTTTGTCCAATGATTTCACCACTTTCCAAATGCTCTGCTATCCCATCTTTAATAAATGACTCTAGCAGTTTCCCCACTACCGATGTTAGACTAACTGGTCTGTAATTCCCCGTTTTCTCTCTCCCCCCGCTTTTAAAAAGTGTGGTTACATTAGCTACCCTCCAATCCTCAGGAACTACTCCAGAATCTAAAGAGTTTTGAAAAATTATCACTAAGGCATCCACTATTTCTGGGGCTACTTCCTTAAGTACCCTGGGATGCAGCCTATCAGGCCCTGGGGGTTTTTCGGCCTTTAATCCATTCAATTTACCTAACACCACTTTCCGGCTAACCTGGATTTCGCTCAGTTCCTCCATCTCATTTGACCCGCGATCCCCTGCTATTTCTGGCAAATTATTTATGTCTTCCTTAGTGAAGACAGAACCAAAGTAGTTATTCAATTGGTCTGCTATGTCCTTGTTTCCCATGATCAATTCACCTGTTTTTGACTGCAAGGGACCTACATTTGTTTTAACTAATCTCTTTCTCTTCACATGTCGATAAAAACTTTTGCAGTCAGTTTTTATGTTCCCGGCCAGTTTTCTTTCATAATCCATTTTCCCTTTCTTAATTAAGCCCTTTGTCCTCCTCTGTTTGACTGAATTTCTCCCAGTCCTCTGGTAGGCTGCTTTCTCTGGCTAATTTGTACACTTCATCTTTTGCTTTGATGCTATCCCTGATTTCCCTTGTTATCCACGGATGCACTACCTTCTCTGATTTATTATTTTGCCACACTGGGATGAACAATTGTTGCAGTTCATCCATGCAGTCCTTAAATACCTTCCATTGCATACCCACCGTCAACCCTTCAAGAATCAATTGCCAGTCTATCTTGGCCAATTCACATCTCATACCCTCAAAGTTACCTTTCTTTAAGTTCAGGGCCCGTGTTTCTGAATTAACAATGTCACTCCCCATCCTAATGAAGAACTCAACCATCATATGGTCACTCTTGCCCAAGGGGCCACGCACAACAAGGCTGCTAACTACCTCTTCCTCATTGCTCAATTCCCAGTTTAGAATAGCCTGCTCTCTCGTTGGTTCCTCTACATGTTGGTTTAGAAAACTATCCTGCATACATTCCAAGAAATCCTCTTCCTCAGCACCCCAGCCAATTTGATTCACCCAATCTATATGTAGATTGAAGTAATCCATTATAACGGTTTTACCTTTGTTGCACCCATTTCTAATTTCCTGTTTGATGCCATCCCAACTCCACTACTACTGTTGGGTGACCTGTACACAACACCCACTAGCGTTTTCTGCCCCTTAGTGTTTCGCAGCTCTACCCATATCGATTCCACATCCTCCAAGCTAATGTCCTTCCTTTCTATTGCGTTAATCTCCTCTCTAACCAGCAACTCTACCCCACCTCCTTTTCCTTTCTGTCTATCCCTCCTGAATATTGAATATCCCTGGATGTTCGGCTCCCAGCCTTGGTCACCCTGGAGCCATGCCTCCGTGATCCCAACTATATCATAATTATTAATAGCTATCTGCACATTCAACTCATCCACCTTATTACGAATGCTCCTCGCATTGAGACACAAAGCCTTCAGGCTTGTTTTTACAACGCTCTTACCCCTTATACAATTATGTTGAAAGGTGGCCCTTATTGATTTTTGCCCTGGATTTGTCTGCCTACCACTTTTCACCTTGCTACCTATTGCCTCTATCGGGTCCAGGCTTCATCACAACCATTTCAAACAGAGACCTAAGTGGTGCTTTCAGAGGTCCTTGACATCAAGACTTCATTTGATTGGTTTTAGGGAGCCTTCTTCAAACTGAAATCATTGAAGCACTCCAGTGGTTGAAGACATCTCATTAAATATCATCTTTATCAATTCAACAAAAGTGGAGATGTTTGCTGATGATTTCACTATTATAATACACTTTATAGCCCCTCAGGAAATGAACCAAATCATGCATTCAACAAGATCTAAATAATATTTGCTCATGGCCTGATGTTGCAAATTACACTTGTACACAAAGGTTTCCAGCAATAACTTTCTTCAACTAGAGAGAGTCACAATGCTTTACCCCTGAGAGGGGTAAAGTTTAAAGCTGGGTGGTGAGTGCCTTGAGCGTACTGCCAGGGAGGTAGTGGAGGCAGATATGGTATTGGCATTTAAGAGACTTTTGGATAGCACATGAATATGCAGAGAATGGAGGGATATGGATTTTGGGCAAGGTGATAAGAATTGGTCTTGACATCATGTTTGTCATGAACATTATGAGCTGAAGGACCTGTTCTATGTTCTGCTGCTCAATGTTCTATATTCACAAGCTTTTCTGCAGCTGCATTGTGTGCACCATGTGGGTGTATACGTCAGCCAAAAGCAGATTGATTAACTAGGCTTGGGGAATGCACAGTTGACTTGTGAATGATTGAATGTTCATGTCACTGGGTGGGAAGGGAGGCACATAAATTTGATCTTTAAATTAAAATGTAATTTGAATGATAAGAAAATTAATTTCCAAGAAATGTCAAAATCAACAATATTTTCATAATATTCAATAGATGGAACAACTTTGGTAATGTTGATATTACGTGAAAATGAAAAAAATGGCAGACATATTGACTTTGCACAAGTGAGAGTAAAGGAGAACATCCTGAGAAAACTAATATTCGGTGCCTGTTGTGTTCATGAAGCCTGAACACTGCAGAACTGTGGTTGTGAACATCCTGAGGTGAGTTGCTGGCACAAGTGACTGCCTGGTCTCTCCCTGGATTTCCTATTGAAGCTTGGTTATTTGATGATAACCTGAGCTGATGGGTAGTCCTGCCCTTTGGCTACATGCCAGCCATGGCTGCCAACCTTTATTAAAGAGGCAATAATAAATACTTTTATTTTAAATCAGCAATGTGTTTTAAAATGTAATTAATAGTTTTTAATTTTATGTTAATAGTTTTGTTTTTCTCCAAATAATTTAATTGTTTTGCGATCATTTTAAATGACTCGTTGATATTAAGAAATATTGAAACCGTGAAAAGATCTTTTGACAGCATGAGATGTCTGAGGCTCAGTAACTTCATGGAATAGGCATTGTGGTGAGAGTTAAAAGTTGTGCAATCTGTGTAGCTGCAAGCGTTTAGTGTGGTCACTGGCTAGCAGGAATTGGCTGCAGAGTCTGTGTGAAATCCAACACACGCCTACCCATTAAATCAGAAGCAGGGAATTATCAAACTTAATATAAATTAAATTGTAGGAGAAGCAATAAGCCATCCAGGCCAAAGTCATGACTCGTATCTCAACAACTTGTGGGGAGGTGGCAAAGACAAACAATTCCTACAAAGTAACAGAGTGAGAATGTAAAATCCAATAGCAAGTATTATGCACTTAAGTCAATTATTGGTGAAACAATGCAAATCTGTGGCCAAAAACAATATATGATGTGAAATGGATGAAAAGTTAGAAGTGCCTGTTTTGACCACCAAATTACAGTGAGAAACAAAGCAGAACATGCTGACATAAGGAACGGCAGATGCTGGTTTACAAAAGAAGACCCAAAGTTCTGGAGAAACTCAGTTTGTCAGGTAACATCTCTGGAGAACAAAGATGGGTGATGTTTTGGGTCGGGACCCTTTACGGACTATTGTCCTCTGTCCATTTCAGCAAATAGGCTGAAACTGATTGAAATATATAGATGAAAAATGTTTCATGCATTTTTCCCTATCAGGTTGCCCTCTTGCATTTTTCTCAAGAGGGCAATCCATGCACTGTGTTTGTGTGCAAATATATTGTGAGTATAATGTAATTATGCCATCAGACAAAAGATGGAACCATGCTTTGATTATTCGTTGTAATTGTTTGGCATCTCCTGGTGCTCCTAAAAATCACTGTGGTAAAAAATTAGCAACATTACAAAACTAGCTTACGCACACTTCCAATGACAATGCCAAAGGGATTCCAGTGAGTGGGTCTGATATGTATAGTTCATAAGGAAAGTGGTTGGATTGGAAAAGGTCGCATAAAGCATGTATGCTTTCATCGGTTGTGACAATGAGTGTAAAAGTCTGGAAACACGAGTTAGGACAAATTTGAAGTATTGTGAGCAGTTTTGATTGTCACATAACATGAAAGTTATGGAGGTTTTGGAGCGGGTGCCAGAGTGGTTAACCAAGATGTTCCCTGGATTGGTATTGGCTGTAAGGAGAGGATGGACAAACTTGCTTTGTTTTCAAGAGTGTCAGAGGGTGAGGGACAACCTGATGGATGTACATCGAATAATGTGTAGCATAGATAGAGTAGACAGCCAGAGTCCTTTCCCCAGTGGAATTGTCAAATACTAAAGTTTAAAAATGTGTAGGGCATTTTTTTAGTTGTTCTAGGGAATGGTAGTTACCTGGAAAATGCTGCCAAGGGAAGTGCTAAAAGTAACGTTTAAGAGGTATTTAGGCAGACACATGAACAGACAGGAAATAGAGGGATACAGACCATTAGATAAGTTAGATAAGTCAAGTCAATTTATTTTCACATGCACAAATATGGTGAGGTACAGGCACAATCAAAATCTTGCTTGCATCACAGGAACCTGGACTCGGGCAATACACAAAAGCATAAACTATGCATTGATAGTAAGATTAAATGAGAGCTTACCAGTTTGAAGTTTGATCTTTATTTTATGAGGAGTTACGATGAGGGATTACGTGAAGAACCCGCCAACCCGCATGTGCATCATTCTTCAAAGCAGTGTTGTGAAATCACAGATAACAGTAGTTGAACTGAATATAGTAAGATTCGAGAAACTAGAACTATCAGCTGACCTTTATGAGAGAGAGTTGGGAGTGGAGGGCACGTAATTCCTTATCGTAACTCCTCATAAAATAAAAATTAAACTTCAAACTGGTAAGTTCTCATTTAATCTTACTATATAATTTCAGAGTCACGTGAGTGACTACGTGAAGATTTTATTTATTTATTTTAATATCTTTATTAGAGGTACCGTAAGTTACGTCAGTGTACATCCCTTATATTGTATTACAGTCATAGTACCCCTTAATTTTTTTTAAGGCTTTAGAAAAAGAGGGAGAAATACCAGCAAAGAAAGTAGAAAAGTGAAAAAGAGATGTGAAAGTGCAAAACCGTGACAGAGGGAAAGGAAACCCTTGAAGAGTTAGAGACCGGAGATTAAGAGATAGACCCTGGAGAGGAAAAAAAAAGAAAAAGGGAAAGATAGAGAAAGAAAGAAGAAAAGCCAGTTACTTTATTATAAACATCTCGGAAAAGGAATCTACCAACTCGACAGTTTTTCTTCTCCCTTTACCAAGACCCGACACCGGTACTTTTTTGAGGTATTCTTGCACCTTATCCTTGTAATAGATTTATAAATGCAGACCACGTCTTATAGAAACAGTTTGATTTTCCTGCTAGTCGGAGTCTCATATCTTCCAGGTGTAGTGTTTCGAACATAGTTGAAATCCACATATTAACTGTTGGTATAGGAGAATTTATCCAGAATTTTAAGATTAGCTTTTTTCTGTTATTAAGCCATATTCAAATAGCGTCTTTTGAAACACATTTAATTCAGGGCTATCTTCCGATATCCCGAAGATAATCCAGTCTGCTTTTGGAGTCAGTTTTATTTTTAATATTTTTGTGAAAATTTCAAAGCTCTGTGATTTCATGCCGTGGAAACGAGTCCATGTGTCACACTGCATCAATTTAACAGGGATGAGTGAAATTTAATAAAGCACGACATAGTCAAACATGCTGATGCTTTTTAATGACAAAATGATAATTATAGTAATCCCACTCATCCAAGATATAAAAAATAATGTTGGCAAATAATCCCCGGTCTGGCAATGGGTTTGTTATAACACATTTGGAAGTTCGCTTGTTTGACCATCCTGCAGCCGCTAGGATGAGGTCCAGCGAAACATCCATAACCCTTGCTGCTGATGTTGTTGCAGCCCTGGTGGAGTGAGATTTGAAACATCAGTGTTCACTCCTACACAAGCCAAAACCTGTTGAATCACCTGGGGATGATCTATACTGATACCTACGTATGAGGTTTTTGTAACTAACAAACATTGCTAGTTTAGAGCCTCCAAGGTTTTAGGTGACATAATGACTGTGTGGATGTGTGAGCACACACACAACCAAAGGTCCATGGGGTATGCCATGAAACTTGTTTGAGACCTGACCTGAGTTGAAGAATCCCTTCATAAATCTGGATATCCGAGGTCGAGACCCAACAGCATGGTGTCCCGACCCCAGCAGGAAGTATGATGACAAGGCACTTCTAGCACAATTTATAGCACTATAACTCCATCTCTCGTGAAATATAGCTTTGAGAGGAATACCAAGACATTTGTTATACGTGTCCTACGATATAATGGATTGTAAACAGGAAACTTGCATTCCTTGATATAGGAGATATACTGTTTTTTGGTACTATCTCTTCAGGCCACAGTGATTACATCCACCATACAACCTGACAGTCCGTACCCCAGGAAAGGTCTTCTCATAGTCTGCAACCCAACAATTTTAATTGCTCATGCAGAGGATGGTTCTTCCCAGTCACGGGGTAACCAGCAGATTTCTGTGTTTGGGAATAGCCATACAAGGCTCTGATATCATTTGCAGTATGAGTGGATGCACTATCAAGCCTGAGGCGGAGTCTTGCTTGGTTTTTTTGTTTTGCAAGCACTGACTGATGAGGCAAAATGGAGGAAAGACATAACGAACATTCCTCCCCAGAGTAGGGAGAATGCATCCATCGCCACTGCCCCTGAGAATGGCCACCATGCCAGATATTTTGCAACTGCTGATTGAGACTAGATGCAAACAATTCGATATTTGGTGTTCCATCAATCCACAATGTCATTAAATACTTTGTGATCCAACATTCATTCTGTGTTGTCATTGATTTACGTGATGATACACCAGTGCCAAATGAGGTTAGGTAAACTATCACAGGATATTAGCTTGATTGAATCCTTATGATTAATATATGCCACCACCGTAATGTGCCAACTTGTAGGTGAGCATGCAGATATGCATATTCGCACAATAAGCCTTAAGCCCATAGAATGCTCCTAGTGATTTTAGGTAGTTGACACATAACTGAGGGATTGGTAACTCATGCACATCCCATCCACCTCTGTGACTAGAGATGGGATAGTAATTTCCCATCTTTGAACACTATCATCAGTTTGTAAGATAACTGAAGGTTAAATGACCAAAAGTACTGGAGCAATGCTGAATAGTGTCTGTCCACCATTGTAACTTTGGCGGCTTCAGCTGATAATTGCATAGATTTGTTAACAATGACCTACATGGCACCTGAGAAGTTACTACTTTGCATGTTGTAAGTTCTGATAATGCAAAGGTCCAGTTTGCACAGCTGAAACCCAGCTTCTAATTGCCAATTACACTTAATGAATAGAAGAATAGAGGTAGTTGAGGCCAGTTCATTGGCTATATTTAAGAGGGCGTTAGATGTGGCACTTGTGGCTAAAGGGATCAGGGGGTATGGAGAGAAGGCAGGTACGGGATACTGAGTTGGATGATCAGCCATGATCACATTGAATGGCGGTGCAGGCTCGAAGGGCCGAATGGCCTACTCCTGCACCTATTTTCTATGTTTCTATGTTTCTAAGACTGCTTGATAACAACAAGGTTGTTACAGACTTCAATTGTTTCCAATCTCTTGCCCCAGGGCGGAGTCACAGACAAATTAACAATTAAAGGTAAATCCCAATAATCAATAACGGTAGTTGGTATCAACTAAATTTAACTGGATAGATGAGGAGCCTCAATGTCTTAATTATTATTTGCAGCCGAACAGTATTTAGAATACCATCCAGATCAGCCTGAACAAGTGTGCTTGAGCTTTTGGCAGTCCAAGCACCGGTTTAATCATTTGGTAAATAACCTTGGAGCTGAAGTTAGCTCATTTTGCAATGCTTTAACTGTTATCATTGTCCCATTCAAATGTCTCCAATGACCCCTGAGAATGGAAATCAGTTGTTTAACAGGAACAAGATTCCACATTCTGAAAAGTCTCTGTTGCACATATGAGTTAAATCAAAGATGAACGGGCCACACCTGCCATAATTCCGTGCCTACCTTGAACGACAACTTTGACAAAATTTCCGAGCCTGTCTTGGAAGGTAATTCTGGCCATAATACTGAGCCTACCTTAAAAGACAACTCTGGTCATAATACTGGGCCTGCCTTGAAAGACAACTTCAGCCATATTTCCGAACTTGCTCGGAAGGCGCTCCTGGCCGTCACACGGAGCCTGCCTCGAAAGGCAACTATGACCCTAATTCCAAGCCATGCTTAGAACTCTTGTATAGTGTGCAAAAATAAAGCAATCACATGTTATCAATGAATCTGAATCTCATGTTATCATTGTCATTTGTACAAAAAACAAGCGTAAATATTACCAACTTGTAAGTGGTCCACATACCCGATGTTTCGGAAGAACCAGACCCACCTACCTCCATGGCTACCGGTGGTCTTATGGCAAGCCCAAGGGACCCTGATGTAGGTTCTATTCCGGTGCTTGATTGAAGAGTAGGACTGGTAGGGTGTGTGGATTCCATATTTCCTGAGACAGGCTTGGACCTTGGCCTGAAAGACCTCTGCCCAGCTTTCAAGCTGCCATCAGCTTCAGTGAGCTGCTTACTGCCAATGAGGCGTGGAGTGTGTTGTCGCCGAAACGATGAAGCTTTGTTCATCGTTGGTACCTTGATTGGTCCGACAGCTTTTGCTTGCTCATCCAGGTATACCTGTTGGAATAAGTCTTACCTGAAGAGAATCTTCGGCGGCTGGTTTCTTTTCTCCAATGGCACCCCTTGGCCCCTTCCGGGTTTTCTGCCCATGGCAGTAACCCTTTCGTTTGCGAGTATTTCCTTGAAGCCATATACATGTGCTCCAGTATGTTCCACGGACATCCGTCGAATTTGAGGTCAGTTACACACTGACCACTCGCACTCCCCTCCACAGAAAGGGAGATTCGTAGGCAGCCCTGAGAACAGGTGCTGCCACAGGTCCCTGAGCGTACCTGCGCTGACATGGCCCCTCCTTCGGACCTATGTCAGGATTTTTGCTCTGAGTCAGACTGAAACTGACCCTGAATGCTCCCCTCCTCAGAGAGGGAGACATTGTGCAGCCCTGAAACAGGCGCTTGTGCCATGGACTGATAATGTCATGAACTCCCTCCTTTGGAGTATATCATTGTGGAGCACCTCTCCATCAGGTGCTCCTTCTCCTGGCCCAACTAGTTTGAGTTAAAGGGCCTCTTCCCGACGCTCCCCTCCTCAGAGAGGGAGATATAATTTTGTGGCTAACCCTCCAAGCTGGGTTGCCTAGGTGCTCCTGGCACCAGTCGGAAGCCGCTGGCTCCACTGCCAGCGATTCGAAGCAAAGTCGACCACCACCCGCTACCCGCACTTCCACGGTCTCCGTAGCGGGTCCCCCGCGGTCCGTGGCCGGGATCCCCCGAGGTCATGACCGGGATTCCCTGCGGTCTGACTGAGATTCCCCGCGGTCCATGAAGGGTTCCCCGCGGGCCGCCCGGAATTCGCTCACGAATTTCAGCAGGCAAACTCTGTAAACAGAGAGTCCTCAAAAGAAAACAAAACCTGGGAATAAGTTTAAAACTTACCTTGTAGGTTTAAACTTACCGCTGATAGGAGCAGCGCGCCTGCCAGTCAGTCCTCGCGCCATGCGCTAGATGTAATGATGCGCATTCGGGCTGGCAGGTTCTTCACGTAGTCACTCGCGTGACTCCGAAGTAAAATTACTCACAATTCTACAAGACAGTGAAAAGGAAATGACTGTGAAAACAAGACATTAATGAAAGACACAATTAGAAAATAATTCCATGGTGGTGCAAGAGGTGGTTGATAATGTTATGTTACTCAAGTAGGATTAGAGTGGTGCAGCTCAGTTCAAGAATGCTGACAAGCTGAAAGAAAGTAGCTGTTACTGAACCTGGTGGACTGAGCCTTCAGGCTTTTATACCTCCTGCCTGATGGTAGAAGTGAGAAGAGGGCATGGCCAGATGGTGGGGAACCTTGATAATAGATACCATCTTCTTGAAGGAGTGCCTTGCACAGATGCTTTTGATAGTGGAGCGAGTTGTGCCCTTGTGGTGGGCCGAAGGGCCTGTTCTTGTACTGTACTGTTCCGTAATATAGAAGTATAATTAATGACCAACAAGAGATGCTTGGAATCTTTCTTATCATATGCGGCCTTTTAACTTGTAGACACAAATGTTAATTGTCAAGTATCTTACTGCATATTGGCATAATTACTTTATTATCCAAGGAATTGCAACGGAAATTGGACTAATCTCATCAGCAAGTGTTCCCATTCCTAATCTAATAAAAAAAACGCATGAAGATCCCTTCACTAGCCCTAGGTAATGTAGCAATATGCTGAGGTGCTGAATAGACCAGTCTCCACCAAACACCACAACATTTCCTTTTTTCAGGCTGAGACAACTTTTGGGATTCTTGGGCCCCTTGATGTGCAGTCAAAATCAGACCTGATGTCAAGGTTATTTCCCCCCTCTGGGATTCTGGGTCTCATGTACATGTGGAAAAGGATGAAAGAAGATCCAGCAGATTGGTTTTAGCAGAATCTGGTCTGAGCACCATTGGATTGGTCATTGGTGAGTAAGAGCAGCTTGAAAGCATTGCCCATCATACTTACCATCACTTTGATGATCAAAAGCAAAGTGCTTTAATTATCAGATTGCATTTGTTCTGTTTTGTTTTGTGGGAAAAGCCTTAAGGTTATTGTTTACAGGTTGGATAGATACCAATGTTACTGTACTGAATAACCAGCTAATTATGGAGCACATTACTCTTGCACAAGAGTTGGCATATTTTCAAGGCTATAGTGTATTCAGTGGACTTGGCCATTTCTCCACAGCCTGTGGAGGTAATCATATTTCCTGAAGAGGGGATATTATAATAAAGGGAGCCTCAGGAAAAGTCCAAAATCAATCATTCACTTGGCAGAAATGTTAGGAGATGGTTGTAAGCACATAGCACTTGTACTGGGCTCCAACATTACTGTGGACCATTTATGGAGCCTTGTGCTCATTTAGTTGTTAATAATTCACAAATTTTCATAACTGAATCTGGCAGGGAAGTATTGAACTGTTCTTTCAACTGTTTTTACAATCAGGTTTGCATTGAGTCCTGTGTTTGTCCATTTTCAAATACACCCTGGTGCTGGACTTACATAGCCTTCTATCTTCATAAATGGTGATGATTAAATGAGGCATATGTACTATCATGAGCTCACGGATCGTGATGGTATAAAATGCTGCTGCTGGTCGTGTGATTCATGATTGCCCAGCTAACCTATTTTCAGCTGTCAGTGCTGTTTATGAATCTATCCCATTTAGCTATTTGTAATGACACACAACATAGTTTTAAAATAGAGGATCTTGAGAAAGACATTGCAATTGAAACTCCTACTAATACTGTGATGGACAGGTAGATTGATTATAACTAAGTTTACTTGGTATTTATTCTTTCACCACCTGTTGCTATCTGGCAGTTAAATTCCTCATGACTCAGCCAGCTTGGGCGTGATGGTGCTACTAAACTCTTGGTGATGGGTACTAAAGACCTTCATCCAAGGTATAATCTGAGCCCCTGTACCATTTGGTGTTCAAGAAGAGTGCTGGTTGACAGCTTTGGAAGAACAATACTATAAGCAATAGGAATTCCATTTAATTTGGTCTGATGCCATGAAAATCCACACAGTCCAACTACAATATTGTATGATCTCAGGATTACTCTGTCCCAGCTACATCCCTGTAGTTTATCTTTCCTTCTGTTTGGTTACCTTTTCTTCTGCTTGTGTTTGGAAGCCACTATTCACTTTTGTTGTTGCAACCTGTCTAATGACAGTTCAGGCATCAGCAGTTATGGAGAGAAGGCAGGAGAATTGGATTAGGAGGGAGAGATAGGTCAGCTATGATTGAATGGCATAGACTTGATGGGCCGAATGGCCTAATTGTACTCCTTATCTTATTAACTTATGACATATTTCAAATTCAGACCAATTTTCACCACTGTTTCCTTACCCACTCATGTTAACTTTGTGCCTTTGTTTTTTTGACCGACGAGTGGCTGGAAATATAATTCCTTTATGCACACTTTCTTAAACCGTTCATGATTTTAAGCATCTCTAACAAATCTTTTCCTTTAGTTAATGTTTTCTAAGCCTCTGAGTAGCAGGTTTGTGGTCTAACTTTATCTACTTAAAGTGCATGATCACCAACATGCTTACTAGTATAGTTTACACAGTTCTTCACTTTCAAAGTCATTTCCATAAATATTGCAAGTATTCTTGCAGTCTTTTTAATTTTGTACAATATTGATTTTTCTGTCTTTGTTCTTACCAAAACATAACAACACCTTTCTGCATTAAATTTCAAATGACATGTACCTGCTAATTCCTTCGGCCATTTTGATTTAAGTTAATTACTAACTTCCTCACTATTTATATAACATAGCAAACTTTAAAATAGTTTTTTCTGTATGTGTTTTTATTATTACCATTGATCAGAAAGAGCAATAGGCTTAATATTGAACGCTGGGAAACATTTTAGAAAGTTTCCCTTCACTATAGACCAGTTACCCTTTGGGGATATAAAATATGCGTGCTTGTATAATAGCATATAAATGGAAGATGAAGAGCAGCAAAGGATCTAGGTGTTTTAGCTCATATATTTACAAAAACATATAAATAGCTATGTATAATTTAGTGGATTGAGATTACCCAATTTAACAAAGGCGCTGGAAGAGATTTGAAATATCCTAGCGAGCGTTTTGGAATCCTAATGAATCAAGACAATTATATCCCTGTCCCAGAAAATCATTATTCCATTCTATTTTTTGGTCTGTGGCCCGCTTGATAATGCCACAGGCAACAACTGCCATGCTCTTTCTTCCATTAGGTAGGTAATTAATGCTTTGCTTGCCAGTTCACCCCAGTTCACAATGTTTGACATATGAGTAAGATAATTAAGTATGTGCACCATTAATTTTCATTTAATTACTGGGTCTGCATGACTACAGATTTCATTCACGAGGACATATGAAGACCAACATCATAACTTTCACTGAATATATTGCATTCCCTTCCATTCCAATTAGCATGCACATTTTAAAATTCAGAGAGCTGCCATGATTCATTCATCCATCCTTTAGCATTCTAACATCCCTTCATTTTTTCAGAGACAATAGCGCTCCTGTACTGAGGGAAGATAGACATTTTGGATCATTTTCCCTCCTGACTTGATTTCCATTTGGTCTTTTTCTCTTTCAGATAATTCCTTGTTTCCAAATCTACTGGATATAAAATAAATAAAATGCTGGAGCTTCCGGTTAGTTCCTGTGTCCTTATTACGCACATGTAAAGTTTTCATCAGAAAATATATAAATGAAAACTCATCTCTTTATACCTTTTAAGCAATAGCTTTTATTCTGCACAAAACGTTTTAATAGCAGAAACTAGTCAGGATTGCAATCTCTTCTACATGTTAATTAACATATACATTTTTTTCTGTCTTGTATTTTCTTTATTATTATCCAATCCATTGTGCGAGTATATCTCTACCACCGTTGTCTAATGCTCAATTTAGTGTAGTTTAGAGATATAGCGCGGAAACAGGCCCTTCGGCCCACCGAGTCTGCGCAACTAGCAATCCCCGCACATTAACACTATTCTACACACACTAGGGACAATTTGCATATATACAAAACCAGTCAACCTACAAATCTGTATGTCTTTGGAGTGTGGAAGGAAACCAAAGATTTCGGCGAAAACCTACGTGGTCACAGGGAGAATGTACAAATTCCGTACAGACTGACAGCACCCGTAGTCAGGATTGAACCCAGGTCTCTGGCGCTGAAAATGCTGTAAGGCAACAGCTAGACCGCTGCGCCACCGTGCCGCCCAAAGTGTTAGAAGGATACTTTTATACCCACTGAGCTTTACATTGTATAAGAAGGAACTGCAGATGCTGGTTTAAACCAAAGATAGACACAAAAAGGGGGTGGAAGATTGCAACCTTCACGTGGTCTGCCCTGTTTCGACTAATGCAATCAACTCGACGTGCACAAACGGAAGATCAAATAGAACAAGTTGTCCTCCAACTTTAGGCTGTGCACCCCACATGAAAGAAGAAGAAGAAGACACAAAATGCTGAAGTAACTCAGCGGGACAGGCAGCATCTCTGGAGAGAAGGAATGGGTGACATTTCAGGTCGAGACCCTTCTTCACACTGGCTAGGGATAAAGGAAACAAGAGATATAGATGGTGATGTGGAAAGATAAAGAATAATGAATGAGAGCTGTAAATCAGGAGGAATCACAGAGGGAGCAGCGAGAGAGGATGTTGCAGAACTCTTGTTGGAGAGAGGAGGAAAACTTCTTCAAAGTAGATATACCTTGAGGAGAGTTCGCAGTGAAGCAGACAAAATGTGTAAGAAGGAACTGCAGATGCTGGTTTAAACCTAAGAGACACAAAAAACTGGAGTAACTCAGCGGGACAGATAGCATCTCTGGAGAGAAGGAAAGGGTGACATTTCGGGTCGAGACCCTTCTTTCGACTGAGTTCTACATTGTGGCCTTTCTATATTTGGTTAAACGCATCATTACTTTCCTGAATTCTGGTTCTTCTTGAAAAGATGTAACGCTTTAAATGGTGTGATAAGAAACCCATCCTCCCTCCTCCCCTCTTCCCGCTCTTCCTAATATCTCCCAACCTTTACCCGAATGGCCAGTACGACTTGCATATTTATTCTATCCAGGACAATTAAGATGATTTAACCACACTGTTTACTTCCAGTTAGCATTTGGGACATAAATTATGTCTCACCACATTTCCAGCCTTAGTAGAGCATTAAAAAAATAATTTCAGAAAGTAGGATGAGATGACGAAGTATCAATGTAAAATCCAGAGAGTGACTTTTAGTTGGAATAATTTGCAAGGAAATACAATAGGCGCCAAAGAATGCCAGTTCATCATCATCATATTAATACCATCAACTCTCTCATTAGTAGTCACTCTTATTTTGACTCAACCAAATCACCTGAATCATTGACTCAACCAAATCACCTGAATCATGGAATTAAAGAGATTCCCTGGAAAAAGAATGTATTTCAAATCAACAAATCACAGTGTTATTATCTGTTCAATCAGCAAGTTTAATAACTTTATAGAAACATATACAATTAAACATGCATATTCTGTAGTTAATGTTGTTTTAAACTGATTAACATTTAGTAGGATTTTTTTATTAGATATTTGCAATAATTGCACATTAGAATTTCTGGTTCAATTAATTTTGCCCCAGATTCCAGGAATCAGCAAAAAAAAAATCTTTAAACTGGAATCGTGCTCCAAAGTTGATCAATGGGGTGTTATTTTGTGACCTTTCTAGAAACAATAACTTATTAAGAATGCCAAGCTGTGATGACATCATCTTGCTGTTTACTGGTTGAAATCGGAATGGAGACGTTAAGTCAACAGCTTGGCTTCAAAACTCAGAAGAAATTTTTATTGGCAAGTTTAATGTAATTTATGAAAGCACATTTAAGGTTAATTGCTACCACACGTTATTCATGAAACAAAATGCAATATAAACCATATTTTAGTTCCATCTATTTTCTTAATTGTTAAAACAAAATATAATAATTTAACATACGGCTTCCCTTCAGTAGCTCATGTTTAACATGGAGTGTAAGATATGAGACATGGATGACTTTGCTGTTGCCTTCCAACACTTGCAGTGCCAGTGACCCGGGTTTGATCCCAACTACGGGTGCTGTCTGTATGGACTTTGTACGTTTGCGACCACGTGGGTTTTCTCAAAGATCTTCGGTTCCGTCCCACACTCCAAAGACATACAAGTTTATAGATTAATTGGCTTTATATAAATGTAAATTGTCCCAAGTGTGTGTAGGCTATTGTTAATATGTAGGTATCGCTGGTCGGTATGGATTTGGTCGGCCGACGGGCCTGTTTTGGCACTATTTCTAAACTAAACTAAACTTAAATGCTACAAACAAAAGGACAAATGGATATTGCATTTTCCTCCTTCGTTCCACTTTCTTTCTTAATGTTTCCATTAAGTTTTCATGTTTTATTGATTTTTATCATTACTTGTTTTATAAATTAATAAGCCAATTTAAAACCATCTGGCAAATCAATTGAACAATTTCTTCTGAAGACTCCAAACAAACAGGATTATTGTAATTTATTTGTGCAGCCACTTCTTGCAAAAGATTTGAATAATCTCAGTTCTCTTTTGTCATTTTTACTTTACTGGCAAAGTAGCAAGCTTTCATCCTTAAGGATTTGTTATTCGAAAATGGTAGACTTAACAAATGGTTTTTCTCCATTTGACCTTCCAGTGCAGCTCAGCATCAAATCAGATGAAACGTCGTTAACATTTAATTCATCATTGTTTTTGAACGGTTTTCTGGCTTTTTAAATTACACTAGACCAAGGGGGACCCGTTGGGTCCCGTCCCCTCAATGCGCGGTTGGGGGGGGGGGAGGGGGGAGGCGGCCTGCATCGTCAGACAGATAGTAACCACCCCACCCCCCCCACACACTCACTAACCACCCCACACACACACACACACACACACACACACACACACACAAACCACCCACCTTGATATTATATTAATATTAATTAGCTCCTTTTACAACATCCCCGCCCTATCTCAAGGGGCAGAGAGAGTGGGGCAGAGAAAGAGAGAGGGAGGGGGGAGGAGGGAAATGGGGGGAGAGAGGGGGGTGGAGAAGGGGGAGTGGGAGGAGAGGAGGGGGAGAGGGCAGAGAAGGGGGGGAGGGGGAGGGAGGGGAGGGGGAAGGGGGAGAGAGGGGGGAGAGGGAAGGGGGAGTCTCCGGCAGGCCACCTGGACCTTCTAGGCGGGTCCTTGGTCTTCTGTCCACCGCGGACAGTTCGGCCCTGGCAATAACGAGATGCCAAAAAATCAATAGGAACAATCAGTAGGTTATCAGTAGCAGCTAAAGCTTTATAGGGTATTTTTAAATTAAGAAAGTATTTGTGAAAACTCAGTAGCTTAACAGCACAACGCAGCAGCCCAATTAATTACATATAAATCAAACTGGTTTACTATTGTACTCCAGAAACAAAAGTTAGCTTTGGCTGTATATAGCTTAATCTTATTATAGTTGTCAAGCAATTATAACAAGTGAGAAATACTGCAAAAGCAAGTTGTGTTATTGTCAGTACTTTGTGAGGTCTGTTACCATGGGTTCCATTTATCTAAGATTACATGACTGGAATTGAAGGAGGGAGAGAATAAGTATATAGTCATGAAGTTCAGTATATCAATTTGTGGAGAAGGCTGGATGAATCAGTTGTTTTTGCTATGTTTGTATAGTTTTCCCAATCTTATTCTTTTTGGAGTATTTTTCTTTTTACTCGACTATTTCCTGCTTAGAATTATATTAAAAAATTGCCTTTCATCACATATTAATGCAAGGAGAAACTTGGCCAAGTCAGGTCATTGAGTCCTGTGGTGACTAATTTATTCCATAATATGTTGTTAATCATAGCTAATGTGTTCATCAGGATTTATTAAAATGAAAGTAACATGAAAAAGAAAGCCCGGAGACTATCCATCCACAGAGCTGATGAGCGTTTGTCATTGATAAGTGATTTTTCTCAGTTTACGGATTGAAGGGGGATCTTTTTTGATCCATATCGCGGCTGCAACCAATTTGATTTGCAAAGCTAGTCCATCATCAGGCATGAAAACCCTTGAGAGTAGGTGTAGTAGGGAGCAAAACGGAAGGGAGGGATGGCTTGGATACCTGTATCTAACAGAAAAGGTCATTAACAGGAATGATTTGGAAGGCCTGGAAACATCAGGAAGTTTAGAATGGTTACTGGGAAGATTGAAATGATTGCGCAAGCAGAAAGTGGCATGATGAGAAAAATGTCAATGGAAGGATAGAACAGTAAAGTGTAGCCAGGTGGCAAGTGAAAAGCCATTAACCTCCAACAGTCTTCATCTCTGTTTAGCTGACATGTACCCTGAGACTAAAACTGACAGGACAAGATTACATTTAAAATGATCGTTAAGAACAAGGCACATATTTAAATGTTTTTAAATAATAAACCTAACAGTACCCCTTTCCCCAGCTGGCTTAACCTCAGGAAGTGGGCAGGTTGACAGTAAATTACGGGCTTTCAAATTTTTGGATATCTCATGACCCCAAGTCACCTTTTTTTGTGATGGGGGGAATGTTCCACTCTTTAGAATAATCCCACTTTACATCTGATTGGTAAAAGTTTTTCATCTGTTTTTCTCTTTTTTGCATGTACGATTAGAGCTTTTATAATTGGTACTCCCACCAGCAAATCCTTACTTGGATTCAATGTACAAAGCAGTTTCCCTGGCCACATTTCCATCATAAGCAAAATTACACCTTTTTGCAAAATGATAATGGAAATACCATGTATAGTTTGTCCAACATTTATTTATTCCCCATTACTACCAACCTTATCCTTTAGTGGTCCCATGTCCACTCCGTACCTCTTTCTTACTATTTGTATATCTGAAAAAACTTTTGGTGTACTCTTTTATTTTATGGGCTAGTTTACCATCATATTTATCTTCTTTCCCCTTATTGCTTTTTGAGTTGCCTTCTATTGGTTATTAAAAGCTTCCCAATTCTTTAGCTTCACACTAATCTTTGCTATAGGAGATGCCTTCTCTTTTGCTTTTATGCTATCTTTGAATACTTAGTCAGCCACGGTTGCCTTGGTATGCTTCTTCATCTTTGGAATGAAAAGATCTTGCGTCTTCTGAATTATTCCCAGAAACCCCTGCCACTGATGCTCCACTGTCATTCCTGCTAGTGTCCTCTTTCAATCAACTTTAGCCTGCTCCTCCTGCATGCCTCTGTAGGCTTCTTTGTTCAACAGTACAATACAATAATACAATACAAATGTATTTGTCACATGCACCAACTAAGGTACAGTGAAATTAATTTCCCATGCAGCGATACAAGTGAAAAAAAAGAACACACAGTGCACAAAAGAATTTAACACAAAAGGCAACAAAGTTCAGCCAGTCCTCTTCCTTTGTTCGTCCGTGGTCGGGGCCATGAACCCTCCGTAGTCGCGGCTATGGACGGCCGGATGTACAGTCCCTCTCGTCGTTATGATCGAAACTCTGACGTCGGGACGGTTGAACACACTCCGCGACTTGGAGTACTGGAATCGGTCACTTTCTTGCCGGAGACCGCGGCTTCAGGATGTTATAGGCCGCAGGCCGGCAGTTGGAGCTCTTCTCTGGCAATCCCCATCAAGGGATCCCAGGCTCCAGATGGTAAGTCCACGCCACGCCCGCAGCTAGAAGCTCAGCAGACCACCGTCCCATGATGCCAAAGTCACCGGGCCAGTGATCGGAGCATTCCGTTCTGGCGACCCCCGGCAAGGGTTCGCCCACTCCGCGATGGAAAAGTTCATGCTGCGCCCGCTGCTGAAGCTCCAGGCCCGACTCCGGGAAAGGCCGCTTCAATCCAAGCTATTAGACTGCAAGAGGGGAGGCGGAGAAGCAACATGAAAAAAGTTGTCTCTCCATCGAGGAAGCGACTGAAAAACGGTTTCCCCCTTCCCCCCTCCCCCCACACAAGATACACCGAGAGACACTAAAACAAACATTTGGACATTCCAACAAATCTCGAAATAACGAACACGCTGCTGGCAGGGCAGCCGACATGCAGCACCCCCAACACACCAATTGAATACCAATGCATCCAATTTCATCTTCTCCCTCACAAACTGCAGGTTGAATTCCATTATATTATGATCACTCCCTCCTAGGGGTTCCATCATCCTAAACTCCCTAATCAAATCTGTTACATTACACAACACCAAATCTAGAATTGTATTATCCCTAGTGGGCTCGACCACGAGCTACTCCAAAAAGCCATCTCGTAGGCATTCTATAAACAACTGCTAATGTGATCTCATACCATCCTGATTTTCCCAGTTTATATCAAAATCCCCTTTGATCACTGTAACATTGCCTATATTGCATGAATTTTCTATCTAATCATATCTAATAAAGTATGATTATGATTATGATTATGATCTCCTGATGTAATTTGTACCCTACACCCTGGCTGCTATTCAGAGGTCTGTATATGATTCGCATTGCGCTATTTTTACTGTTGCAGTATCATAACTATATCCACAAGGATCTGATCCCATGTCATTTCTTGCTAAGGACCGGATTTAATTCCTTACCAACAGACCTACCCCACCTCTTCTGCCCACCCACCTGTCTTTTTGATAGGATGTGTATCTTTGGATGTTCACCTCCTGGCTGAATATTATTTCCTTAAATTTAAATTAGGCCTTTATTCATAAATATGCAATGAGTTGTCACATTGCATCAGCGTGATGAAATGTCTGATAGTGCCAAACCATTGACATTTCTCCAGACAAGCGACACAAAATTTGGTATTTCATACGTCTTGAACTTAGGGTTTTGCTATCATCATTCAGACACCAGGTTCATCATGGACTGCATTGGGGGAAAGTGAATTTTTCTTAAATTTTCTCCCGATACTTCTGGGAATCTGCTTCTTGGAATTACCTTCGAAATATATATATGGTTTCAGTGTCTTTATTTAATGGAGCTGAGTAGCAAAGGTTGACGCAGCATGGATAATGTGATTGACTTATGAGGAAAATCAAACAAAATCAACTCTACCTTTAGGAGTTCAGCAGAATTATTGAAATATGAATTCAATTTATTTCAATGGCAAGCAAAGGACCAGTTTAGTTATTAGATAATTTAGCAAGAAACCGGGTTAATTAAGAACATTTTAATGGTGTAATGTTTTAAGTATTTTAATTTATTAAAATTACATTTATTAAATCTATTTCACTGATTTTTAATAGTCTAGGTATATTTCTGAATGTTGGGGCCTTTCAAAACTGCTCTGTCCTTGATGGATAACTCTGTTTGGGCATGGTTCAAAGTTTTTTTCATTTTTGCGATTCAATTGTACTGGCCCATCCATCTGACAACATTGCCTTCCTTTCTGACAACATTGCCCTCCTCTTATTGCACAGAGCCTCACTATTTTGGATTTGGAAGGTTTTGAGCAGTAGGTTAACATCAGTGGGTCCTCAAAAGGTAGGATTACGCTTACCATGTCGACCAACAGTGGGTATGATTAGCTCACCCTCTGGCAGCAAGCTCAGATCTCTAGTGTATTATTATCTTTTCCCTCAGTCTCCAAGAATGCAACAAGTAAGATTAAAGAACATATTTCCCCTTGCCAGGCAAACTGTTAATTATTTCCCTTTTTAGATTGAAGAATGCAGAGTGTTGGAGCATTCAACTGAATATTTTTCATTCCCTTTGACACCCTGATGGTGTGCTCTGGTGATGGTTATGCAGCTATAAACTCTCAATGTTGTAAAGATTTCATAGTTGGGAGGGGGGGGGGGGGGGTCACTGATATAATGAACATACTTGCTGATGATGAAAAGGTGGAGAAGAAAGTTGGTTGTGAGATGGAATTCTGAGAGATTTAATGAGTAGGTAAAAAGCTTGAGCATAATGTGGGGGTACATGTGAAATTATACAGTTTGATAGGAAGAACAGAAAAGCAGAGCATTATTTAATTATATTAGACTATTAAAAATAATGTTTGGAGGATCTGGGTGACCTTGTACAAGATAGATTTAAAAAATGGCATTTCTTAACTTTAAACATGAATGCAATGTTGTCATCTATTGCAAGGACAGTGAGGTCCAAGCGGGTCCAGTGAAGGTTCACCTAATAGGTTCTTGGAATGAAGGAGACGTCCTATGGCCCTTTACTTCTGGAATTGCAACAAGGAGAAATGATCTAATTGAAACACAAGGTGTGAGGTGGTTTGATAGGGTAAAGGCTATGGGAATGTTATTTGTACATGAAGAAGTTACTAGAGTTGTAATATAAAAGGGTCACCCATTTAAGATTAAAATGTGAAAGAATATCTCCTATCATAAAACTGTTATTCTTCGGAACTCTCTACTTCAGGAAACTGTGGTTCCAGAGATGTTAATTACACAACATATTCTATATTTTTGGACTTATGTGGATCAAGGATTATTGCGAATGTACGAGAAACTGGAGTATAGGCCAAAGATAAAATGGGCCATGATTTTGTTGAATGGCAAGATAGTCTCCCAAGAATGTTTGGTCTACTTGTGCTCCTACTACTTACATGATGTCTTCTCGTCAGATTACACCACTTAACATTTTACTACATTAAAAAATCTCAACTGTAGCTGAGCCACAAGGGTTTGGAGATTTAAGTCCACTATTTCAACATATTATAATGTAGCAGCCTAGAAAATGGGTTGCTTTGAGAACAGGGCATCATCCCATATTCTGCATGCACATGAAGATGCCAGAAGTGTTACCATAGCAAATGATTATGTTTTATTTGTTTATTATTGTGAGCTATAGACATTGGTCATTTAGTCGCCTCTGTGGAGGCAGCTATCAGAACTATAGTGGTGATTGGGAAATGAGATGGAAATGTTGGAGTGAAGGAAGACTTGGCCAGCTGAGACACTGGCTCAGGACCTGTGGCCATGAGTAGGAAGGCACTCTAGATTTGTGTAAGTGGTAACCAGCAACTTCACGGAAGTCTGGTCCTCGCAGCAGCACAATAGATAACTACCTCTTGAAGGTGTTCACTATTTACTGGCAACCACCAAATAACTCTTAATATGGAGAGTAAAGAAAGTCCCTGGATTATTTGCTAACGGCTTTATTAATCCCTCTCCCCTTACTCTTTCATATTTGAGAATATCCAGTCTGTTACCTCTGTTGCCCTTCTACTTTCCCTTGGTTCACTGGGTTATACTTCTCATATTGAACCACCTGCTCCAGAGCTCCCTCCCCGGTTACTAACATTTGTCTTTGGTTTCTCACTCATCTCATTTCACGACGCCTCTGAACATGTCTTGGCCATTGGACCCATTGCCAGCTTGAGTATAAAATAACAGAACTACTGATTATCCAATGTCACTTCTTGCCCCATGTATTAGCTGACCTTGTTCTCTCCTCAAATACGCCACCCATTTCCATGAAATCTGAAATCTTTGACCCTCTCCTCCAAAGACTTGCATCCATACTTTCCTCTTTTCCATACTTGGAACCTACCAGCCCTATTTCAATCTCCCTTTCCTCTTCAAAATCATTGAATGTGATGTGGCCTTGAACTTTACTGAACCAAGATACCATAATATCCCATGTAATAGTGACAGCTGCTTGCATTGCTCATCCCCAATGCAGTCTTTAGCAAGGTTGAACACAGCATTCTTCTCCAATCCCTTTAAATCTCTATTGTGCTGCATGGGACTGCAATTGTCAAGGGAATTACCACAAATGCTTTATTTTTCCTTTCATTGCTCATTACTTCTGGTGTTCCTCAAGAATCTAAACTTAATTCAGCTCCATCTATCAACAGTTTTTGGCAATATCATCTGAACTCATATGTTGTTATTTTCCACATTACACCAATGACACCTTGCTTTGCCTCCTGCCAGCTCTCATAATCCTTCTGCACTCCTTAAAAGGTCAGGCATTTGCTGCAATATCCCCCCCCCCCCCCCCTCCCCTCTATCTCTCTCTCTCTCACACACACACACACACACACCTAGCTCACTTATTCTCCCTCACTTTATACCACGTTCTCTCATGGTCTCTCACTCTCTCACACTTTCCTTGAACCAAACTGTTTTCAACCTTCAAATGTTTTGAGTTTAAGCATTAATTCAGACCTCATCCCTGATATTTGTCTCCAAGATTATATATTTCACCTCTGTAACAATGTCTAAATCTGTACTTGCCCCAGTCATGTACCTTCCATGGCCGTTGCTATCTTAACACTTGACTAATTCAACAGACTCCGTATATTCTATTCTTCATAACCTTGAGGTCATCCAAAACACAGCTGTCAGTATCCTGTCCTGCACCAGGTACCATTCAGCACTATTGTACAGTCACTATTTTATACAGGGCCACAGTTAAATAACACCTGGATCTCAAAATTATCTTCTGTGTTTTTGAGAAATTGTGAGGCAAGTAGGCAAACATTTAACCAGTTAGCTACATTTTGGTAACATTATTCTCTTGTCGTATTTTGAAATATTTTGTTGAAATTGCTGCATCAACCTAACATTTATTTTTTTCTATACTTCAGGGAATCCTGGGTTTGGACCACAATGCAAAGCAATTGGAAAAGGCACCAGCAACAACCTAGTGGTTACAAGCAGTCCCATGACAGTGCAGAGAACAGGGCTTCTATCAAGCCAAGCAATCGTCCCTGGCAACCACCTTAATCGGGCAATATGTCGTCAGATGTACCCAAGCCTAAACATTCCTGCTACAGATACAAGGTCTTGTAAAGTTCTTGGAATTTTAAATTAATTGATTTGGTTCTTTTTAAAAAAGGAGGGAGAGAGAAAGTGGGGAATTACAGACCAGTTAGTCTAACATCGGTAGTGGGGAAATTGCTAGAGTCAGTTATTAAAGATGGGATAGCAGCGCATTTGGAAAGTGGTGAAATCATTGGACAAAGTCAGCATGGATTTACGAAAGGTAAATCATGTCTGACAAATCTGATAGAATTTTTCGAGTATGTAACTAGTAGAGTGGATAAGGGAGAACCAGTGGATGTGTTATATCTAGACTTTCAGAAGGCTTTCGACAAGGTCCCACATAAGAGATTAGCATACAAACTTAAAGCACACGGTATTGGGGGTTCAGTATTGATGTGGATAGAGAACTGGCTAGCAGACAGGAGGCAAAGGGTAGGAGTAAACGGGTCCTTTTCAGAATGGCAGGCAGTGACTAGTGGGGTGCCGCAAGGCTCAGTGCTGGGACCCCAGCTATTTACAATATATATTAATGATTTGGACGAGGGAATTCAATGCAACATCTCCAAATTTGCAGATGACACCAAGCTGGGGGGTATAGTTAGGTTTGAGGAGGATACTTGGAGGCTGCAGGGTGATTTGGATAGGCTGAGTGAATGGCAGATGCATGGCAGATGCAGTATAATGTGGATAAATGTGAGGTTATCCACTTTGGTGGCAAAAACATGAGGGTAGACTATTATCTGAATGGTGGCAGATTAGGAAAAGGGGAGATACAACGAGACCTGGGTGTCATGGTACACCAGTCATTGAAAGTAGGCATGCAGGTGCAGCAGGCAGTGAAGAAAGCAAATGGTATGTTAGCATTCATAGCGAAAGGATTTGAGTATAGGAGCAGGAAGGTTCTACTGCAGTTGTACAGGGTTTTGGTGAGGTCACACCTGGAGTATTGCGTACAGTTTTGGTCTCCAAATCTGAGGAAAGACATCCTTGCCATAGAGGGGGTACAGAGAAGATTCACCAGCCTGATTCCTGGGATGTCAGGACTTTCATATGAGGAAAGATTGGATAGACTCGGCTTGTACTCGCTGGAATTTAGAAGATTGAGAGGGGATCTTATAGAAACTTACAAAATTCTTAAGGGGATGGACAAGGTAGATGCTGGACGATTGTTCCCGATGTTGGGGGAGTCCAGAACAAGGGGTCACAGTCTAAGGATAAGGGGGAATTCCTTTAGGACCGAAATGAGGAAAACATTCTTTACACAGAGAGTCGTGAGTCTCTGGAATTCTCTGCCACAGAAGGTAGTTGAAACCAGTTCATTGGCTATCTTTAAGAGGGTGTTAGATGTGGCACTTGTGGCTAAAGGGATCAGGGGGTATGGAGAGGGATACTGAGTTGGATGATCAGCCATGATCACATTGAATGGCGGTGCAGGCTCGAAGGGCCGAATGGCCTACTCCTGCACCTATTTTTCTATGTTTCTATGTAACGGTGTAATTGTTAGACAGCCTGAAGAGGCGGAAGAGGAGGAAAAAATGGTTGGTGGTAATGAGTAACAAGGATAATTATGGTGATTGAATTCCTTTCCATTTTGTTATCACCAGCCCAATAGCATAATGGGGGTTACACAAAAAGCTGGAGAAACTCAGCGGGTGCAGCAGCATCTAAGGAGCGAAGGAGATAGGCGACGTTTCGGGTCGAGACCCTTCTTCAGACTGGTCAGGGATCAGGGAAACAAGAGATATAAACAGTGATGTGGAGAGATAAGGAACAATGAGTGAAAGATATGCAAAAGAGTATTGGTGATAAAGGAAGCAGGCCATTGTAAGCTGTTTGTGGTGTGAAAATGAGAAGCTAGTGCGACTGGGGGGGGGGGGGGGAGATGGAGAAGGAATGCCAGGGCCCAAGGGCTGAGGGAGAGGTGGGGGGGAGGCAGTCTGGGTTAACAGAATTGAGAAAATTCAATGTTTAAGCCCAGAGGATGCAGACTCCCCAAGCGGAATATGAGGTGCTGTTCCTCCAACTTGCGGTGTTGATCACTCTGGCCGTGGAGGAGGCCCAGGACCGAGAGGTCGGATACGGAGTGGGAGGGGGAGTTGAAGTGCTGAGCCACCGGGAGGTCGGGTTGGTTATTGCGGACCGAGCGGAGGTGTTCGGCGAAACGATCGCCCAGCCTACGCTTGGTCTCACTGATGTAGATCAGCTGGCATCTGGAGCAACGGATGCAGTAGATGAGGTTGGAGGAGGTGCAGGTGAACCTCTGTCGGACTTGGAATGACTGCTTGGGTCCCTGAAAGGATTGGATGGGGGAGGTGAAGGGACAAGTGTGGCATCTCTTGCGGTTGCAAGGGAAAGTGCCCGGGGAAGGAGTGGAGCGGGAGGGAAGGGAAGAATTGACGAGGGAGTTGCGGAGGGAGCGGTCTTTGCGGAAGGCAGACGGGGGGAGATGGGAAGATGTGGCGAGTGGAGGGGTCACGTTGGAGGTGACGAAACTGGCGGAGGACTATCTGTTGTATGCGCTGGCTGGTGGGGTGAAAGGTGAGGACCAGGGGGGCTCGGCCCTTGTTGTGAGTGGGGGAATGGGGAGAGAGGGCAGTGTTGCGGGGTATGGAGGAGACCCTGGTGCGAGCCTCATCTATAGTGGGGGAGGGGAAACCCCGTTCTCTGAAGAACGAGGACATTTGCGATGACCTGGTGTGGAACACGTCATCCTGGGAGCAGATGCGGCCTAGACGGAGGAATTGGGAATAGGGGATGGAGTCCTTACAGGAAGCAGGGTGGGAGGAAGAGTAGTCCAGGTAGCTGTGGGAGTCAGTTGGTTTGTAGTGGATGTCAGTCAGGAGTGTATCACCTGCAATAGAGATGGTGAGGTCAAGGAATGGTAGGGAAATGTCGGAAATGGTCCAAGTATATTTGAGTGCCGGATGGAAGTTGGTTGTGAAATGGATGAAGTCAGTCAGTTCTGCGTGGGTGCAGGAGGTGACACCAAAGCAGTCGTCAATGTAACGGAGGTAAAGGTCGGGGGTGGGGCCCTGGTACGCCGAGAACAAAGATTGTTCGACGTGCCCGACAAAGAGGCAGGCGTAGCTAGGGCCCATGCGTGTGCCCATAGCTACGCCTTGTGTTTGGAGGAAATGGGAGGAGTCAAAAGAGAAGTTGTTGAGGGTAAGGACCAACTCCGCTAGGCGGAGGAGGGTGTCAGTGGATGGGTATGGGTTGCTCCTCTGGTCGAGGAAGTACCGGAGGGCTTTGAGAC